>JACCID010000070.1:0-600000 GCA_018906775.1 Sycophila sp. Sp_5 | reverse complement strand
AGCAACATGGGTTAATTAACTTTTTAAAGAAATTAGAAGCTACAGATGCCCCGAGGGTTGAAAAGCTGAGAGCTTATGTTAATTTAGGACCTGCGCCTATTTCCCCTGCTCTCCGACCGATTTCTCCGGCAAACGAAAACGACGACGCTCTTCGTGGCATGCGAAGGAGTGCTTCCCCCTTTTCGTCGCGGAAAGGAAACCACAATCCATGCGATGACGAGGAGAAATGGAAACCGAAACTAGACATATTTGCCGACGAAGAGGAGGAAGAGAAGCGGAAAAAGCTCGAAGAGAAATCGAAAAAGCTCGAATTGTCCGACGACGATGACGATTACACGTTCGAGGACATTTACAAAGCTGCAAATAAAAACGTGAACGATAACGAAAAAGCAAAGAAGCGAATGTTCCCCAGGTCCAAGTCGCCGTCCCCAAAATCATGGTCGCGTTCGAGGTCGCGTTCGCCGCCCTTCAAAAAATCTGAGTACTCCAAATCCAATGATCCCAGTGTTATTCTCACTGAGACAAAGCGAATTATTGACAATATTATGGGTGATTTACCGACCGTGTCTAAATCTCATCTTTCGCCACTCTCCGAAAGCTCCCAGATCTCCCAATCCCAATCAAATCCACTTTTGGGACCGTCGCCCTCGAGCCTCTCGAACAATTTCGGTCAAAGCTTTTTGAACCCATCGCAATCCAACAATTCGCAAATGCCTTACACCTCCAATCAGTTCCAAAGTTTTCCACCCCCGCAGCAGCCACCGCCCTATGGTGGTAATTCTGGATTTTTAAGTAATGGTTACAACAATTTCAGTCAATCTTTCAGCAGTTCGAATAACCAAAATCAGTTCAATAATATTTCAACCAATCCATATCCTCCCATGCAGTCAAGCTACGGCAACTCGACGTTTGCTGCTCCTCCACCAGTCAGACCTTCGTCCTCGTATACACAACCACCGTTTGGAAATTATTCCCAACAGCAGCGTTTCTATTGAAAATTCCAATTTTATGGTGCTGAATTTAGAGATAACTACACATCGTTTCGAGACAGCTAAGACGTAGTAGTGTTTTCAATGAAATTAAGCTCCCCTCAAGCCTCATTCACCCCTTCGGTAGTACATAGATTCCTTTTGAACGTTCTGTATTTTTTTTGTTTTAAATATGTTTACGGTTATTTTGTTTTGAATGAAATTATTAATCTAAGAAGAATTGTCGAGCGAGTTTTGCGTCGCCACATTTGCGAGCACGTGATTTTTCCAAACTTTTATGTAAATACGCAAACGAATTTTGTGTATTTTTAAGCGTAACTTGTATAGACTTTATACAATTTAATCTTTACTTGTGTGAGATATATAACTTTTTGTACAAAAAAGATGAAAATACATTTTATAAGTTTAATGTTTAGTTTTCTTCTTTAGCTTTACGTTTTAGTCAAGTAATGCATAAAAAGCTTTGCAGTTCTATTAAGATTACAAATTGTATTTATACTTGTAGTGCTTCAACGCATTTGTAATAAAATAGAAAAAAAAGTACTTCGTAACATTCTCATATTATACTTTTTAAATTTATTAAATCTACTTTGAAGATATTAAATAGCTTATTTTAAATCGAAAAAAAAATAAATATGATTTTGTAATAAACGAATTTTGTATAAATTGCTTATCACACTAAAAGAATAAATAATAAATTTCAAATTTTTTTAATAATTCAACTACCAAACCACATTACCCCTTAATTATAAATTTCCATTATTGTACTATTTACTTAAATTAAACGATAATAATGTAAAATTATTCAGAATATTTAATTTTTCTTTAAAATATAAATATTTACAGAATTTTTTATATTCAAATAAAGTTAAACTTTTTAAGTTATGCATAATATAAAATCTGTTGTTATCAAAAGCCTTCAAGTGTAAAATGTGACTATATGATGAGTAACAAGGTAAGTTCAATAATTTTTTTTATTTATTTGATGATAAATTAAAATTTATTTTAAATAAGAAATGCTGTATATTTTCAACATATTTTTATTTTATCAACATTACAGATAAAAAGAAAATATTTTTTAATTCGAATTGATTGTTTCTAAGATTACATAATTTGAAAATGCAAGATTACATAATACAAGCTGACTAGAATTTTTCAGTCTACGTTTATCATTTCCAAATACAATTATTATATTTTTATTTAAAGAGGGAAAAATCCCATTAAAAAATCAAAAAGATTGTAGTACATATAAATGTTATATTGCAAGTGCATACCACTGAACTAAAAAACACTTGTAAACACTTGTACACACTTCTAAACAAAATAATTTCACGTTAACTATTAAAAGCTAGAACTTAATTAAGTAGCAAAGATCTGGAAAATGGTATCACAATCACTTGATTTTAATTAAAAAAGCCTAATGCATATTTACAAAAAAAAAAAAACGGAGATCAACGCGGAAATTTAAAAACTTAATTATTTCGGAACTAATCCTCTTGTTTTTGGATACACAGGAGCAGGGATCTGTTGCATTTTAGCAACGCTTTTCGGCCGGACTCGGGCAGACTGCATTCGAGATTTTGATTTGAAAGTTGCATTGGACGCATCCACGTCAATGTCTCCTTCGTCACATAATGCTTTTTCTAAAACAGCTTGAATAGTTGGTGCAATCACAGGCTTCTGATAGTCCAACGTTGTCCGCGCAGGCATGTCTAAATCTAAGTTAAGAATATTTTCAGCGGCGTAACGTTGCACTTTACCCATGGCAAGAGCCGTACGTGCGTGTTCAGTGATTGGTCTTCTCAAACCAGGAACTGAAACTGGTCGTTTGATATTTTCAACGCTGGATGGCTCAGGTTCCTTGAAAGTCCAACAATCCTCTTCTTCGTCAAACTTTACTCTAGAAAGTATTTTATGTTTCTCTTCCATGGGTATAAAATTATCAATAATTAGATATTTCAATTTAAGTTCCTTCATTAGTTCATGTTGAGTTTGTTCGAGTTCTCTTCTATCTCTGTTATATTCATTCGTTACATCATCCAGATCTTGTTTTAGAACTTGTAATTTCATATAGTATTTCCTGAGTTTTTTGGATTTTACATCAACTTCTTGTTGCAAAGTTGTGTAAGTTTCACGTACCCCTAAAGTGGTGAGTTCTTCATCTTCTAATTTTTGCTGCATTTCTACTTCTCGTTTTTTACGTTCTGCTATTTCAATAGCTCTTTGCTCTAAGGCTCGCTGCTGCTCATTAGTGTGATCAATTATATTCTTTCCTCCGCACAACATTTTACTTTCTAATTCTTTTATCCGTAGTACTAAATCTTCAGTTTCTTGCTTTTCAGCTTTTAATTGTTCAGCTATTAATTTCTTTTCTTGTTCTGAAATTTTATTGTCTTCGTGACTACCTTCAGTCTCAGATTCAGATTTTTCTTCTGCTTCTTCACTGTCATGCTCTATTTTCTTCTGAGGTTTTCGCTTTTTCTTCTGTGTATTTCCTTTTAGTGCTAGTTTTTCTTTAAGCTTAAGAATTTCTTCTTGATATTGCCTAAGTAATGCATCTTTTGGATCTTCATTAATTCTGGGCTTATTTTTAATATTTTTAGCACGATTAGCATATCTTAAAGTAGTCAATGTTTCATCATAGTTGTAACTAGCAGGTCCAATATTTGCTACCATAATGGTTTTGGAATTACCACCTAAAGAATCCTGAAGTAATCTAGTTAATTTTGAATCTCTGTAGGGCACATGTGATGTTTTACCATCAACTAAAGCAGAAATAACATTTCCAAGAGCTGATAAACTCAAATTAATTTTACTGGCTTCCTTTAATCTTTCACCAGAAGCTCCAGTTTTACTTTGTCTCTCACTTCCAGCTAAATCAACTAAATTTAAACGGCCCACTCTAATACCACAACTATCTCCCATTTCTATAGTAATTATAAAAATTGCATGAGATCTTGAACTGTGCTCGTTCATATTTGTTGCACCAATTGTTCGATTTTGATTTCCTACATTCATCAGTTGTTGTATTTCAGCAGCACTCTTACAAACTGAACTGGATAAATCTTTCACAAAGACTCCTGTATCAGGCCTTTCTTTCAATTCAAATCTTAAGCTTTGGTCTTGATGGAGTAAATCCCTAATTTCTTCCTGGTAAATTTCTAAATAACTAGCTCTTACAAGGTACTGAATATTTTCTGATCTACTAATGTGAGTAAAAATTTGTTCAAATGATCTAGGAATAATACCTCTATTTTTTTGGTCATCGTGAGTACCTTCCATTGTATAAGTCTTTCCAGTTCCAGTTTGTCCATAAGCAAAAATTGTCCCGTTGAATCCATCCAGCACAGAAGAAATTAACGGTCTGACAGTTTCTTCATAAATGTCTTGCTGAGAAGACTTATGATCGTATACCGAATCAAACGTAAATACTTTAACTGTGTCTTTGCTTGCACCATCCCGAGGGTTATGAATTTCCACAGCTCCTCTGGATGAAAATATATCAACAACATTACTGCAGTTCCGTGCAATTTCTCTCTCATCCATAGGACGACACCTAACTACAACTTGGACACATTGCGTTGCTACATCAGTTACGGCTACTACTTTGGTACTTTTCTTTTTCGTAGATTTGGAATGTCCTTCGGCCTTCTCCATGATTACTAGTATATACTTTAAAGAAAAAATAAATAAAATTCAATCAAATTTTGTACACGTACAAGTCTTATTCATTGAAATTAATGTATACATACTCACGAAAGGATATTAAAATACTATATGTTGTACTAAATTATAAGAAATATTTTGTGTTGTCGCAGCAACGGTATCGATCCTTTTTATATTTCGCTGCGGTACCAGCGATGTTCCTTATATCAGTATCACGTATTCCACCCGGTTACATACTTATTTAATACTGATTAAAATACGAACTTCAGCGCACTGACAATACTGACACTTTATTAACAATAATTAATGCTTTCGCTGCAGTCTCACTTTGTAATACATTTCGACAGTAATTTTCAATGGTTACAACACTGCATAAACGTACTGTTTGATCGTATCCATATACATGTGTACGTATGTTGCGTGTTTCAAGCTTGCGCGGTTGCGCCCTTGCGAATTGTACTGCTCCTGTCGCGGTTGCGATCAATTTCAAGTCGTCGGCCGAGTGTCGAAAATAATTAAATAAGTGTGGTATACGTCCAACTGTGCGTCTGTGCGTGAATTTCATTGGTTCTTGCCGATGATACTTTCTCCTCATTCGTTTATGACCTGCAGCTCTTCGATCACGTGACTCCCTCCCCGATGCGCCACGCGCCCTTTGAGCATCGATTTATGAATTCACTCATTCACGTGGAAGTATATTTATCTTCTGCTACGGCGCTTTCATCTTTTCTGTTTGTTACTTTTTATATCGTGGATTGTTGAATAATATAAAATTATTAATTGATGTACAAATTCAGGCATATTATAAATGGAATTATTTCCACCGTTCCGCCGTTTAAATAAGCATGTGCGACATGTACGTATACGTCGAATCTACAACTACATAGGCGCTGGGCGATGGATCGCGGGAAAACGGACAGCGGACTCGTCGAGCTCGTTCCAAAAGTAGCCAGCTTCATGCAACTGCAAGTCACCAACTCACCACTACTCTCACTCTGATATTGGGAGTGATGAGCTGACTGTAGCACCTGACTGCTTTCGACTTTCAATTTTTATAATTATTCTATGTAATTTTGCTATTACTCTACTACTTGTAGTATTTTTAGGTAAGCTTACTCGACTTTACTCTTCTGATGCTTTTGCTACTTTATTTTTATTTAGTAAGAGGAAGAACAGTCTTGACAAAGTTGTCTGCAAACTGCTTGCTTGTTACATTTTTAGCCGCGTATTACATAGTACTGAAGAATTTTTTATCAATTCTTTGCTTATTTAACGAAAATGAAATCAGTGCTTACTTTCCAATTGATAAATATACGGACAATTAATATTTTCACACATTTAATTTGAATTCAATACATACATTCGATTAAAGAACACAGAACCTAGTTTTGTATTTATACACTTATGAATTGTTACAATTATTATTTTGTTTAGACTAAAAAACTATGACGAATATTGCAAACTAACCATCGTGTTGCATCTGTTTTTCAGATAAAATGAAGTTGTGGCTAGTTGTACTTCATATCATATTAGTAGGAACAAATTTATGGGTATCTGCTCATTTTCATGAAGAACCTTTAGAAGATAATGAATTTGCTGAATTTGAAGATTTTGAAGAAGAAAAGCCAATCGCAGCAGCTGCACCGGCAGCTGACAATAATCATGCCTCTCAATTTCAAGAAGCAGAGCAAGAAAGTAATTACGAAGAGGACGACATCTTAGTTGAAGATGCAGATAATGAATTCGATCACTTTCAAGATGAAGAAGAATTTGAAGGATTAGATGTAGCTGCTGGAAATTCAGATGCCAAAGTTGATGAGCCATCAACATTAACGATTACCAAAGTACCGTTGCATTTACGTGCAAGATGGGACAGTTTTTACCTGGAAATATTAATGATCGCTGGTTTATTAGTCTATTTTATAAATTATATTGCTGGCAAATCAAAGAATTGTCGCATTGCTGAATCATGGTACAATGACCATAGACAAATACTTTTGGAAAATTTTTCGTTGGTAGGAGACACTGGCAAATCTAGTGAAGAAGACACTATTAATGGACCTATCAAAGAAAGTGAATCTCAATACAGCATCTATTGCTCAGGTAGAGTTGGATGTGATTCCTTATTAGTGGAACTGAAATTAATCAAGCGTCAGGATTTAGTAGCTATAATAACTCAATTAGTAAGACCTCAGAATGACCAAGCTCATCTAAGATTTGAAGTAGCTAAAGATGAGACTGATAATTTTGTACTAGCAGTAGCGGCTAAAAAAACTGCTATACATTTGTCAAAAGACATGGCAGATATTAGTGTATATTGTCCTGAGAAACGACCCGGTGACAAATTTGGTCTACCATCAGGATTTTACGTTATGTCAGAAATTTCTGAAGCTACGTCTGCTATATTGGACAGCAGAGTTTTACAAGCTTTCAACAAATATGCCCAATACATTGATTACATTCATATAAGTGATCAATACAGTGGTCCAAAACAACAAGAGTAATTATTTTTCACTTGTAATTCTTTTTATAATATTCCCAATACTAATTATCATTACTTTTACAGAGATACTACTCAGCTATCGATGCCTGAAGTAAAAAGAGTATTGTTAGTTGGATTGAATGTCACTGTTAAAGGACGCATCAACAATTCTGAAAGCCAAGAAAAAATTAGACCTCTTCTTCAGTTAACATTTTACTTATTAGATAAATTACGTCGATTTAAACTTTCAAAAGAGGTACAATTGTGAAAATTTCGCAAACAATTTTTTTCTATAACATTGATACATTTATTTACAATTAATACCTTTGTTGTTATTTTAGGGTAAAACTAAGACTGATAAAAATCGACAAAAAGTAGAAGAAGCATTTTTAAAGACCACTCACGCTGCACGTGCTGAAGCAGCTGCAGCCCGCCGAGAAGAACGCCGACGTGTAGAAAAAGAACGAATCCTACAAGAAGAGGATCCTGACAAGCAAAGGAAGTGGGAAGAAAAAGAGCAACGCAGGCTTGCGAAAAAACGTGCTCCAAGAATGAAGCAGCTTAAAGTCAAGGCACTGTGACAGCCAGAAACTAATGAAAATAAGTTTTATACTTATATTTCTTGAACGTTATAATTATCACTGTGAAATAATTAAACATAAGTGTACTACAGTGAATTTATATTTGTGATTGATTAAGGTGGCTCATCAACGAATTTTAATACTAGAGTTTAATGAAATTTCAAGAAGTAGGTATTTCTCATGTGCATACACATTCACAGGGGTGCTGAAATTTTTTAAGTACGTTGTTTTAATATATTAATTTATTGTTAATAACATATCTATACAAATAACGTGTAAAATCATAATTTGAATTTAGACTTATATAAAAAAAAAAGCTTTACAATTGATTTAACCACATCAATTTTAGGACGCTAGTTCGATGAGCTAACTTAATTAATCACATTCAGTTTACAAAGCGCGATTATTTAATGTAAAGTAATATCTACCCGTTTTACACTTTTACGAATTCCAAAGCATGAAAAACTTAAAGTCTGAAATATGATATAGCATCGGAAAATTGTAATTACTTTATGAAACATTGTAGCCTATTGAAACCACTTAAAAATAACTTTTTCTCCTTTAAAAATGAACTAAAATTGACTTGCATTCTTTAAACTAATTAAATACTTGACAGTGTAAATACTCATCTAGAAAAAAAATACACTCACAATGTCGATCAGTACAATGAAATCTTTAATAAAAGATATTTACAATATTAAGTACAAAAGCGGTCAAAATTTACAGTTCTCCATTTGTAAACTTTACAAAAAGCATTTATATCAATATGAGCATTCAAATTAACTTTTTATCTGCAGCGTCACAGAATCATAAGTGTCCAATCTCAAAAGCAGCGCATTCCTTTGAATGACAATCCGTGCGAATAGAAAATTGTCGAAATCCACATAATCGGTTATAACTATATTCATTCCACCACCTCCAGGGGAGTGCTCCTCGATCCAGGGTAGCGCCACCCGACGACACTTTGCGCTTAAACTTTTCAAATTTCTGCAAGGGTGCCGGACGACGTAGGAAGTATCTGGCGTCAGCAGACACTGAGACACGTAACCGATTTCTCGCGTGCGATTTTGCAAACCAGCGTTCAAGAACTCTATAAGCTTAGAAGCGCTGACTGTATGGGGCCAAGGTGTAGGCCACAAACCGTTCGGCCATAAATCGTGATAATTGCGCGCGTATAAATTCCTGTAAACAAGGATAACTTGGTAGCCTTCGGAGCTGAGCCACTGCAAATTGATGTGCTCAAATTTATTGTAAACCGGGCACAGTTTTCCGCGAAAAATCCGCTTTACTTTGTCGATCAGTTTGCGGTGATAGTCGTCGTTGAAAGCGTAAAAATGTTGAAAATCGACGATGATCGCTTCATTGGGATGAGCATTGAGCCAGTCCGATACTTGTTGTAACGGCTGAGTGACTTCGGATCCGTAAAGTCCGTGGAGGAAGTAAAAGCTCTCGTCGTCGGGCTTGGTGGCGACGCGCAGATCCAAGTACCTTATACCTCCGTTGAGCTGTGATTGTATGTCCAGATCCTGGTTTATGGACCAATCGAAAATTATGGGCTTGGTGACCATTGACAAGTGGCGTCCGATGAATCTTATTGAGTCAGGCTCGTCGGGGCCGATGTCGTTGTTTGCTTCGATTGTGTACGTCATGCTGTTGTGGGAGCCTATATTTATAACATAATAAGTATTCATTACTGTACACAATTTGCAAAGTGGCTCGTGGGAAAATTGTTCTTAAGTACTCAGGATATTGTTCTGGAGTAATTACTTTTAGAAGCTGACGGAGAAACTGACTTTACTGACTCATCGCTCTCACGCGTCGATTATATAAATAAACTAGTTGATAATTCGTTTTTCACTTTATACAAAGAAAAACAAAGAGAATACTCGCTATTCTTTTGTTTACGTATTAAAAAGCTTCATTTGCACGCTTTTCTTTAAATAGTTGAAAAAAATTCATTTTACAATTCTTTCAATTTATAGTAAGTTTTGTTCGATTAATGTTGTATTTGAAAACGATGTTTGTTAACTTTTTCATTGTTTTTAATAGTGTTCCATGTGAATTTTGATACAATATTAATCGAGACAAAATGTAAACATTTTTTAGCAAGGTACATCCTAAACAATAGTTAAATAATCAAAAAGTCCTCTTTTACTTTATTTTTATTTCAATTTCATTTTTTTTATATCACAGGAACTTTACAATTGCGCTAATATAAACTTTAAATTCTTCACCTCTACACAGAAACCATAATTGAGTAATTTCAAGGAAATATTGACTTCAATCGTATACTTGTTAAATAATTCTTTGAATCAAGTAATTATTTTTCGACCCTATACTAAATTTATTTAAAAATAAATAATTTAATTTAGTTTTAAAGCAATCTTTAAAAAGTTACTATTGAAGTATGTATGTATACATTTATTTCGGCCTCATGGCCCAAAAATGGTACTATTGAAGTAAATATTTATTGAAATTTGCCAATTTTTTGTTTGCCAGTGTGTATTTAATATATAAAAATAAATAATATAAATAATAATTACCAGGAATAGCCAGTCGTATGATGGGAATCGAGCGTAATCTTGAAGGCAGTCGTGACATCCAGTACTCCAAATTTTCGGACAGATTCGTTTCGAAATTTTTCGCGCCATGGACTGAATCGATCTCTGCACTCTCGAAAGACATATTGCAGTATTTGCTGTACGTACCTTACGTATATACAGATACAAGCACTGATCCCTTGATAAAACGTCGACTCACGAAGCGGCGAGAGAAAATCAAATGTTAAAATAAACCAGTCACTCGTATACGTAAAATAATCGAATGCAGCGCGCTCCGCAGCGTCTATGCATGATGCACGCACCTCGCGAAATGCAATGCAGTCGGAGGTGATTTGAAAGAACGCGAACTTCGCAAAGCCGACGCCTTTCTAAGTTTCCGTACATCTAGAGTCAATCGAGCCGTCGCATGTGCGTCTCCAACTGCCGACAATTCGCTTTACTCTTATTCGCGTTGCCTCGACCTCATCACCATACCAGTGTGTATATAAAATCCTCTGCTTACTCCTTACACTTGCTAATTTAACGGATGTTGTCAAATCTGATGTATACATATGTACTATTGTATTTACATATAT
Source organism: Sycophila sp. Sp_5 (assembly GCA_018906775.1). Lineage (NCBI taxonomy): Eukaryota > Metazoa > Arthropoda > Insecta > Hymenoptera > Eurytomidae > Sycophila > Sycophila sp. Sp_5. The sequence goes on along the minus strand of JACCID010000070.1, from coordinate 589,146 downwards.
AATTACTGGAAATTTCATCAACCTTATGACGATAGAAAAACTGAAGTGATTTAAGAAAAATATACTAACTTCAATTAATTTTTTTTTATTTTTCAATTTGATACTGAAATGAAAGATTTTTTTGTACAGATATATTGTTTATAATAGATTGATATAAATGTTAACTGTCGCGTTTTAATACATACAGTGTGTTAAGAATAATCACGAAAATGATTTTTTATTTTATTTATTTGGTACGGCGATGTATTATCACCAACTGTATTTTAAAATTCCCGCCTAAACTGCGAGTAATATGGCGGTCGTTGTTCCGCGTCCGCGGCGCTTCCGTGAGTGGATTTGCAACTCCCGTTGAATGTACTCTTGTTTTAAAAGTGAATTTTTTAGGTTAGAGTACATTTGAAACAGCTTTGTTATGATAATAACAAACATTACTGTGGAAAGAAGAAGTTTATTGAATGAATAAGATAATCGCTGCAGTATTTCAAAAATGTATATTTATAAACATAAAAGATTACATTTAACGTAACTTAAATTTAGACTTGTTTTTTCTTCATGCAAGAAATATAGAAATAGATTTTAAAAGTATTACTAGTTGCTATTGGAATATAAATCCTGTTCAATATTTATTATCGAAATAGCTGTGATAATTTAGATAATTTGTACATAAATTAACTTTGCTGTAAGAACTGCACTAATTTGAAATGTCTCGGGATGAGTGTAGAAAGTATTTAAGATATTTAGGTAAGAATTTTAAGCATAAAAATATTTGTAGTATTTTATTTATTAAAAAGTTGTGCTAATACATATTTTAGAGTTGGATGCATATGGAAAAATGGTATCGGCTTTAAGAGCCCAAGGTCCATTAACTGAAGGAAAACAAAAAGTTATTAGGAGATTTAGCTGCCGTTCTTCATATATCAAATGACAGACATCAAGCAGAAATACGAAGAGCTGTAAATGATGATAAACTTTCATTGATAGCTGAACAGTCAGTACAATGTTATAGTACTTCTAAATAAATCGTAGATTCTAAATAAAAATTTTTATATTTTTTTTACTTAAGACTATTTGGACCAAATACTGATACAGAATGGACAGTAGAAGGCCGGAGAGTAATACCACTTTTCCCACGATTAAAGGGTCGTACAGCTTTTACTACATTTGCTAATAGTATATCGTTAACTACTGCCATTGCAAATGAAAAGCAGCCACATGTTCAAAGAAAAAAAGAAGGTATGTGATTATAAACAACTAGTACAGTGATGAGACAAAAAAAAATAAAAATTAATTTTATTTCTTAACTCTGCAGTAATATTTAAAAGTGGGCCTCATTGTCAGATCAAATTTGACGAGAAAATATTAAATAATGATAATGAAAATACATATATATCCAGGAAAAGGAAAAGATCATCTCATGATGTAGGTTAAAGCTTTGTACACTGTTCTGTTGAATATTTTTTATTTAATAAGATCTTTATTTTCAGATTTCAAATCTAAATAACGGTACTCATTTAAATCATCCAAGTACAAGTAATCATCAAATAAATTTGAAGTCTTTAAATAATACAAAAATGATCCCTCAATCTTCATCAATCGTAGAGCAGGTAAGTTGCAAAGTAGTTGAAAGATATAAAAAATGTAATATATAACAACTTACATGAATTTTAATTTTTTAGTATCCAGCGAATAGGCAAAGGTTAGATAGTGAGAAGTCAGAACAATGTTATAGTTATGAAATTAAAGATTTTCGAAAAGTATCGTAACTTTAATTTCAGCAACTTGTATAGTCATTTGTAAAATATTTGTGTAATATAATTTACTCAAACAAGATTTTTATAGAATAATTAAAAAAAGCACATTGAATGCTAAAAAAATTATTTTATATTCTATAAATAGATAAGTGTAAGTGTAAAAATGCATGCAATAATAGGCGAATGTTAAAATCACTTTTTTATATTAAATAAATTTTCATTATTTTCTTGAAATGTGATATTTTTTCTTCTTACGAAGTATAGTATTAAATTTAAAACTGTATAATTATGATATTTATTACGAACTTTACAAATTGTTATCTTTAAAAACTATTTGGCTCAATCTTTATATTTCACTATACAGTAATGAAATAAACTAAATAAATGTTTCGTGGTCCTGTAAATAAATAACTACAATTAAAAAACACTAAATTGAAAAGGTTTAAAAAGTGTTGTATACTAAAATATTATTATACATTCCCGTTTTAATTATTTTAATTTAAACTGGTAATTTAGGTTCTTATGAATATTATTAAATCGATAGTCGACAAAGACGAAATCTTCGTTTTTATTACGTATACATCGATGAATAAATTAATAATTAATTACAGCTATAGCAAATATCTGTTGTAGGTATTTGCGCAACAAAATGTATCGTTTCTGAACAAAAGTTTAAGCGATTACTCATGTTACATAAAGTGGTACCGTATTAAAAAATTATAATAATAATATTTAAAAGTGATTTAAAAAACAATTCATTTCAAGTGAGGTACAACTAAATAAAAGTAAATTATACTTCTGAATATTAAATCGAATCAAATATAGTTTCGTAAGATAAAGAAGCAATTAATTAAACATTACTGCTATTGCTTGTTTCCGACTGTAATAAGATAAAAATATACTATTAAAAACCAATTATCGTGATTGAATTAACGCAGCAGTATACACTAATGCGACGACAAAGTATATAATGTCAGAAAATATTGCCAAATGATATAGATTTATGCTATTGTCGGACCACAAGTGTTTTCACTTATTAAGGTAATTATCGATAGAAGTAGTATTTTCATTCGAAACTTATTCAACTATAATCTAAATGCAAAAACTAAATCATTTTTTTTATAAATTGCTAAATGTTAATTCTAAAGGGATTTATTATAATTATTTGCTGTTATTATTTTTAATGGATTAAAATGACAATTTTACTTATTAGTAACGAATGATGCATCAATCAATTTCTTAGTAATCATATCTTATACAATTAGAGTGTAATTGAGTGCAGTACTCGATCATTCCATAAGCGAATGTTCAGGAAGTTTCGCTGTGAGAGTCCCTTTCAAGCAGACTTGGACAACAAGTAAAATGTTCATATTATCCATGACAAAAATTCATTTAATAAAAAATGAAAAATTGTTAAAAAAAACAGGTTTTAGACAAACAGGAATCGAAAGATTATATGCGTTATACAATTTCGACGAAAGTTATTATTTAGCTTATTTTGTTATTCTAAATGTTGTTAATCACACAATCTTATCTACCATATAAAGAGACCATTATCTTAGTAGGATAAGCGAATAAAAATAGTGCAACCTTTTTTTTATTTATATCCGTTGCAAAAATAACGCAACGAAAATATTGACGCAAGAAATAAACAACAAAAATCAAAAATAGCTCAAAAAGGATCATTTTTAGAATTCCCCATTAAATTATTGTTTTTATTAAATATTATTTCACAATCCTTTACAGAAACAAACGCACTTCAAAATCCTTTAAAATTTAAATAATATTATAAAACTATCATTAACAAGCAGCAGGAAGTTATTTATCGTCTCAAGGAAGTGCTCTTATTTTTATCCTGCCATGTTTAAATTTACATAATGCAATTATTAGCATAAAATAATTATTAGCACACCGCACAGTTAAATTATCCAAATTAGCAATTTCTACTGTCGCTGCTCGCGATAATTATTAATTTTCCATTGTAATTGTCACAAACACGCATCACGTTTTAACTGTCACGTATAGCTTCTTGTAAATTCATAAATAACGACGTTTAAGAAGCTGCAGTTAATCAATTGCACTGCGACTTACTAAGTGGAAAGTTAAACAACCATCCATCGACTTTTACGTCTCGTTACATAATTTAATGTACGCATCCAGTAATGGTTCAAACATCTTCAACAAAATTAAATTAAAACAAAATTTAGCTTCCTTTCGCAAGCTCGAAGTCAGCGTTTCAGAAGAAGAAGAAGAAGGCTCTGTTAAAATTCAAACTTATCCCGTGAGTTTAAAAATAACGAAATGTTCGCTGGCACGTACGCACCAGAATTTCTATATATCTCTACCCTATTCACCCATCGCAGCTGATACCATATCTCCCATATCAAGCCGATTTACGAAAGAAAATTCGACTCCATAAAAATCGCAGATGCGCTTTCTGTGACAAGTAGCGCTCGAACATATACCGAGGGAAAGTTTCTCGTGCGCAGCCGACGAAAAGGCCGTCCCGATCTGAAAAGAAAGAGCGAGAAAGAGGAGGAAAGACGGAAGAGGATTGGCGAGTCTGGTGTATATATATACATGCAGCAGCGGCTAACGTTACCCACGAGAGGAAGAGAGAGGGGAGCTGGGTGCGAGCGAGACGGGACTACCTGAGCGAAGTGAACGCGCGCGCGCGGGTCGATGTTAAAAGCAGGCGCGGGGCGAGGCGCCGGTTTAGTCCAGGAGCCGAGGCAGAGTAGGAAAAGTCGCAAGGAGCACGCCTCCGCTAATTCCGATTCGCGAGAAGAAAAAAAAATCAATCTGGAGAACGAGCAACGACCACAACGACCAACGACAACGACTACCACCACCAGACCCCTCCTTTTCTAAAAGGCGTCTGTTTCAAAAAAAAAAAAAAGGAAAAATATATTTATACACACACACACATATAGTGCGCAGAGGGGTGCATCCGTGTGCGCGCCGTCGGGGAAAGCGCGACCCCTGGAAGGGAGAGAGAGAGGCCATCTCTGGAGCGTCGGGACGCACGTCGTCGCGGCAGCTACTATGTAAACACGGGGTGCCTGGTGGCCCAGAAAGCATAGAAGGAGCGTCGTTTCGACTGGAGTCGAGCCGCGGGCTTCAGCGGGGACAATAAGGAGAGGAGCGCTTCACTCGGGGAAAGTGAGGGAAATCCGCAAACTGGCTCCGGAAGTGAGGATCAAGCAAATTGGAATGAGGGAGGACTTGCTGTCCATCATACGGCACACCAGCAGCGACCACTTCTCGGAAGAGCTCTAGCCGTTGCTGGATTTAGTCCACGGGGTTGAAGGCAGCGATCCAGCACGAGGGTGAATTTTTTTTTAGCGGCTTTTTTGGAGACTGCGCGGGGGTGTCCTTCCGCGGGGGGTATGGATATATAGGAGCGAGGTCGGGGGTGTATGCTGAGGTCGCTCCGGAGGTACCGGGAGCGTCCAAATCGCGCGCGAGGCTATGCCCTGGGTGGCCGCCTGCCTGAATCTCCTGAGCGAATCTCTTCTGGGCTATTGCCTTGCCGCGAGAAAACTGGCGCTGCAGGCCGGTGTGCTCCAGAATCAGAAGTCTTCCCAAGTTACTGCGGCAGCGGAGAAACTGATGGCGCCCAGCATGGAGCACCAGGAGCGAGGTGAGCACCATTTATTTACTTTTTTTTTTCATTAAAAAATCATTATACTACCACCTGCGGATAGTAGGGGAATAATAGTGATTTTTCCAACTTAGTTGGAGAAATTTGTTGAAAGGATTCTTCCACTATTTCCAATATATATATATATATCTATATTTATCAGATCTTTTTCGTTATGTAACGTCAGTGAATTTTTCATAACAAATGCACTTTTTTCGAATCTTTGAAATTGCTAAATGTACTTATTTACTGTTTGCTGTATGACGGTTTTATTATTGACTTGATGATTATATTTTTTTATCAATGTAACCTACTTATTTAAATGCTACATAAATGGACTAGTGAATGGTCTCCAAACAAAAAAAAGTAAATTAATCTTGATTATAAATTGCTTTTTATTCGCATCTCAAGTGAGACGAAATTTTATCGAGAAGATTTTTATTTCAGCCCTCGCTTTCGCTCTCAAGTGTCAGAGATCAAAATTAGCGAAAATCTTTACTTTCCTTGTTGTTTAAAAGCAACTTTTATTTTTTATCTGATACAGAGAGTGTTTATTGCCTGAAGCAATCTCAGTGACGTTAAATCCCCTCGCAGTGTAGAAAATTAAGGCTTCTAACGGCGTAAACATTTCGTAATTGTCTCGAGAAAAAGAAATTGAAGACGAACTATCGGCTAATTCGAGATGCACTTTTAATTATCTTTTCCTTGTTTTCCTTCATTAGTCGAGAAGATGAGATTCGATTGTTTGCGACAGGTCAGGCTAAAAGAGGACCGCAGCAATGCGCAGGTCGTAACGATTTTCAAGGGTAAAACGCAATATATAGGGCTGCTCGTATATTTCGAACACCGTCCGTAGGATCGATCTGGCATTGCACCGTCGTACGTAAAAAGCCGGAATACCAGCACCGAATATGCACCAAATTATTCAAGGGGCGATCGTATTTTAATTTTTTTTTTTGCTCGTCCCGAGAGTGTTACTTCCATCGGTCACGTGTGCGCTATCGATCGCCTACCTTGACCTCGTTAATGCAGATCGTTTACTGTCCGTCAATTCGAGATGATCTAGTTTCGCACGGCGCGCACTGCGAGTCGAAAATTTCTATCGATTTATAGAAATTCGTGTGCAACTAATTATCGTTGGCCTTCGTAGGAACTGTATAGAAAACGGCACTGGCGAAGGGGACTTTGGATAATTACGAGCACGCGAAAATTATCAGTTACTTTTTTTTACGCTTGAATTTTATTAATATAATTGTTTTAAGTGAAGTAAAATTTTTATATACAGTGCAGTGCAATAATTGCACTTTGCATGAGCTGCAGTCAAGGTTGCACCCGATAACAAAGAAAGTTTCGAGCGACGAAGTAAAGATTTATTTATATATTTTCGTGCTCTACTCAACAAAGTGTAGTAGAGTTTCATACGAAGAAAAGTAAAAATAAATCGAGACCATTTATGTTGTGCTTTTCCGCGTAAGCGAAAATGGAATATACCTTCACTTGTGCTTTAAAAAAAAAATTCTACTTCATCAGCAATACTGGAATCTACCAGGATTTGCTTATCTTTGTCTTGTATGCAGTCCTTGGCTAAAACTGGTTGCACCCAAAGCTGCGTATATATGTGTACTGTTGAATAGTTAGTGAGGGTTCAAAATGGAAACAAGCCTTTCGCAATAATTTCAATTATTCTTAAAATAAACCGTACAATTTTTTTAGAAGGCTACGGTAAATTAAAGCCTACCCTTTTTTGTTGCAATAATAATTTTTTTTTACGAAGTATCGTATGTTCCTTTTTTTTAAAGAAGTTAAGATAAGCCATTTAAAATAATAGATACCGATGATTTCCTAATTTTTATCTGATAGAAACATTGATAAGATTAAACGTTCGTTTAATCTGTGAAAAACAGCTGTCGGAAACAGAAATAATTTTAAAGATTTTAATTATCAATTTGAAGCCCCAGTAGAACTTTCTTCAAAGTGTCTCAAGAAAATTCAATTTCCGGCTACTCACTATTAAATTACGCACAAAATCTATAACGTTGCGTTATGATAAAGTGAAATTTTTCGATAAATCTCGGGTGAAGAAATATTAAACGCTCCGGCGGCTCTAAGTTTCTCCTCGACCTAAGTCTTTGCTTTCCAGGCCTCCGCTGCAGTGGTTCTCAAACAAGTTTTATAAATAAACGATCGCGAACATCCACGCGATAGAATTCCGCGTCCACGTTAGTCAGGCCCGTTTCTTTTCCTCCCATCGCTAAAAGCTAAACTCGCTCGGGAACGAAAAATTTATTTTTAGAAATACAAAAAAAAAAGTACGCCCAGCATGAAAAACCAGCGAAAGGTATCTTTTCTTTTTTCATTGTCGCGAAGCCGTCGGAAAAAGCAGGAGTGTCCGAAGCGTTCGCCGCGCGATTAAAGGCAGCTACGCCGGAATCTCTCGGCGTTTGTGCGAATACAAACACACGTGAATGTGTATAGATGTAGATACACATGTACATACACATTGGTGCGTGAATAGAGCCTTGCGGGCGAGTAGGGGGCCAACGATTTCGGCAGTTTATTTTTACCAGCGGCTCTCGTGGGTATTCCAGAGAAGCGAGCCCCTGGCCTCGCCCAATGAGCAAGGGCCTGGCGCGCCTTCGCCGCGGGATCCGAGAGCGACAAACCCGGTCGGTCGTCTGAGTATCTGCGCGACACGTGCGATACACTCTCCCTCGTCTACAATCGCCTGCGCGAAAGCGCCTCTCAATTTATCAAAACGGCCGAGGTCGAGCCTCCGATTAGTCGCTCTTGGCGAGTGTGGAAGGCGCGCCAGGCGTGTATTTCATTTTCAATCAAGTTCGATGGCCTCGAAATCTTGTCTCCACTATGCTTCAGGCCAGACTTTGTGCCGGCGCTGGTTTAGAGAATGATAAAGTCGAAAATGATACACGAAAGTTTTATGCTTTTTTTTTTAATCTACATCTGCCTTCTTTTCTTTATTGTCCGGTGAATACTGGGCTTCATTGTTTCGAAGGATTGTAGAATTTTTTGTTTATTTATTTTGTAGCACTCGGTCTTATTTTTATATATTAGAAGTAACTAAGTTGATCGTCTGCTTTAAAATCTTATCACATCGAATGTTTACGAAATGACGCAAGGCTCGAGTTGAATTGACGACCGATTGTGCTTAAAAATGATGCAATTACGAAGAATTTCAAAACTTTGTAAAAATAAATAAATAAATAATTTAAAATACGAGAGCGCCGCGTTGATTACGAATTTAAAGACGATAAAGCCTGGGTGCATAAAGTTATGTACACGAAATTACACACTCACACGTATACGCGCTTTAACAACGATGACCTGCTTAATGTATTGTTTCGTAACGCGCAGCCTACGTACATGTACCAATCTACGCGATATATGCACACTATATAGCGACTAATGAGAATATCTTGTTCACCAAGTTAGTTGTAGACAATTTATCCCCCTGTTTACGAGTCTCCACACTGACAGAAATTTCTCGTATAAAATTTACGACGTAAGCTTGCCGTATAAAATTTAATAATTGTGGGACGCTTCGTAATTGAGGAAAATTTAAAAGAAAAATCACGACCATTAGGAGATTAACTTCTAAAGGAACTTTTACCCGTTTTTATTTTTTCTTAATTCTTTTTACTGTACACGTAACATAACACTGTTCTTAATCCGATAATTAATGCACAAATAAATATGTATAAAGAAGTGAGTATTTTCACGGCCCTCTAAGATTTGGATAAAATATTACGGGATTTCCCCGTCACAAGATTTTCTCGCAATAATTACACATTGAACTTCGCCGTGCGCATACACAAATTTTACGAGAAAATTATTCCAGTGTGCTGTCGCAATAGCGCCATTGGTCGTTGCAGGCGCAGCTAGACTGACCTCGTAAAAAGGTGAGTCGAAAAAAAAAAAAACAAGAAGCAGCCAGCCAGCCAGTCGAGCGCATTGGGAATAAATAACATTTCCCAGTTTATGCGCTATAACGCGTTCTCGCAAATACCCGCAGCGCTAAAAAAAGACGCCCGCTGCTCCGCGGCTCTCCTCGACCGTTCGGTCAAAACAGGAAAAGCGAATTGCTCGATTTGCAAGTGTCCGCTCGGTGTGTGCACAGAGTGGCCGTCGATGCGCTGCTCCTCTACCTTGAGCCGCTGCGGCTACATTGGATAATTAGAATTGCGACAATTGCGGAATTGCGGGTGGACGATGATTGACGGTCCAACGTGCTCTCCGCTTCCATTGCGGAAATCCACCGGGGCAACAAAGCCGCGATATCGACGATTTCGTCAATGACTCATCGGCACCTGCATAATGCCGAGTAGGTACCTGTGTGCGCGGGAATAGTCGTAAAATTTCTTTTGTACCGTCTTGTATAGTTTCGACCACAGTTTTTGACGATCGATACGTACGCACGTGTTCATGTGTATATATAATTCCGGATTGATTTGGGTCACGCGTGCGAATCGTTCTTTTCTTTTTACAATTGTGTATTTTTTCTTTGCTGTTTGCTAATTCACGAGTTTCTTTTTTTCTTCTTTTATACGTCATAAGAGCGATGTTATAATGACCGTGAAAAAAATTTATAACCGTTCCGAATGCAAGCTACATGTTTGTGACATCTCGAAAAAATGCTTGAATTCTTAATGCCCCGCGGTAAACTGTCCATTGAATTTTTTTTTCAATAGAACTTATCAAGCATAGATAACAGCTTTCTTTTCTAGTTGCTTAATTTACCATTCAGATTTCCTGTTCATAATTAATACTGAGAAGATAACAAAATCAGATATTATTCACGAAATCGGTGAATCCATTTTTCTGGTGTCTACGAGCCGACACAGTCCGCATTGCATTTATTTTCGATCGATATTGTCTTACACATAGGCGACAGTAGGTCATGAAAATTCGATTCCATCACTTCCGACCGCAAAATTTCATGATGCAAATTATCTAGTGGCATTCCGACAGATTAATATGAGAGTCACACGCAAGTGGAACTATTAAGGAAAAGGTCTTTAAGAAATATAAAGTATACAAATAAAAAAAGCAATTGACAAAATTCCTTCTAGAAGGAAACAATTATTATACCGATAGCATCTATGATAGTAATTGCGAGAGATATAATTTACAATTTACGTCATTTTCGCTTTTAAGTGTTCTAAGCAGAATATTCCTCCGAGATCGCACTGTATATAGCATATGTTTTTATTACTCGGCGAAAAAAAAAGAAGCTTGAAAGTAACCATCAATTAACGATAGCTCGTGGCTCTTTCCAGTGCACCAGACATTTTGCGTAATTCTTTGCGCTAGTCGTTGGATAACGGCCTCGATTAAATATACCGGTCAGCGTACCATTGGAAAGCAGTGTTCTATGTATGACGTCAATGCAGCCGCGAAATATCAGCATCCAACCGATAAAATCGTAAATCTAGCGGTCTAAGCATTTTGATCGATCTCGACTCGATTTTTTTGTCGATGGATCACGCAGCGATTTTCAGCCAGCGCGCGTGGCAAATTACCTACAAAGTGTTCGAAAACATTAATGGCTCGATTTTTCCTCAGCGATTTCCACTCTTCCGACAATCGTGGTTTTTAGTTTTACGTTATAGCGCCACGAGGATTTTTCCTTTTGTGCGTAATGCCATTTTTATTGGAATTCCTCAAAGAATGAATCGCTTCATTCACAATTTTTTGCCACTTTTTTTCCTCAAGAATCCCTTTGTTTGTTTACATAATATTGCAATTCTTTTTTAGTCCATGCGTAGATACGCGCTTGAACTTCACGTGGCTCTTGCAAATTTCAGTGTCAGCTTGAATGATTCACGCGCCAATAAATAATGCATCTATTTGAGAAGCATGTCAAAATTTATTTTTAAAATTTGGAATAACAGTGACTTTGAATTTTCACCTGAAACAGTTGTATAACTCATCGTTTCGACTTATTGTTATAATATTTATTAGCAATATCTTAGAAATTGCGCTTGTTTTTTAACATAATTATAATTGTGATAAAAAAAATGATGATAAAAATTGAGTGAAAAAACGAGCAACATTTAATCTTGTTCTTCCTCCACGAGGCGCAGAAAAAGGAGGTTTAATTAATAATAGTCGGTCTGTCATAAAGACAAAAAAAAAGTCCAATGCCTTGTCTTATGTCACAGACCAGACGGCGCATGTAGACAGCAAAGCATAGTGGTTGTAATACAGCATCGTGGAAAAGTTTTGAGCTCCTCTATTATTCGCCGAGGTAAGAAATAAGAAACAGGAAATCCAAGTAACCCGCGCATGGTTAAATGTAAGCTGACGGGGCTCTTGAATTGTGCAAGCTTAATAGTACATGTAGTGACTACCTACTTCGAAAAAAATGCGCGAACGACAGCAGGCTCGAGCGGTTCTTCAATTTCAGTTTCTCTGGCAAAACATAGACTCTTGTTTTGGTTTTTCTTTTCAAATCGCTTTTAAATATAGTCTTACCGATAACAACAGACTTTTCGAACGATAACGGAAGGACTATTGTTCGTTTCTTTACTGTCGACGGAGAAATATTGAAAAAGAATGAAATAAGCGTTAATACAATGTAAAAAATAATTAATACAACGTAGTCAAATAATGAACTGCTTTTTAAATCGTAGATTATTAAAATTGAATATAATTATTAATTATAATTCCGTTGACTTCTATATAATATAAGTCTAACTATAAATGTCTTTTTAAATTGTTTGTATAATATTTCGCAACACAAATACGTATTATTCGTCGATCTTTTTATTTAAAAAAAAAATAAATAATCGAACGTTGCAGTGTCGTAATAATTAAATAACTAAACTATTTTTAAAATAAATACTAAATACACAGATATAAATAGTCGAATTTCCGAAATAGAGAATAATAATACTATGTTTTGAGGATTTGTATATTCTATTTTTCTTTGCTTATTGTACCTGACGGTGAGTCGAATAAAATAAAAACAAAGTAACCCACGAGGAGAAAAATGTAATGATAAAAACGAATCGAATAATCGTTGCATAAAAGTTAAACTACGAATTATTTCTAAAACGATTATAGTAATCGCCGAACGCAGGTGGATCGGACTTATGAAATTTAGTCTAATATTAGTGCGAGGATCGCGTGTTGGGGCTTCGGTGACCCCGAGGCTTCAGTGTCACTTGCGCAGAAACGTGTAGCGAGTCTTATCAAAACGCGCCCCGATAGTCGGCCGACGAGTAGCACCGACGCGTTGGTGCGCACTTGCGTATATCGGGGCGCTCTAAATATAAGATCGTCGCGAACTCTCGGCAGAGCGACAGTAGGCGATTGACTTTCGCGACGATCGCACGTATGTCTCTGTCAAGTGACCTTTCGACGCTCATACGTGGTGACGTGCCACACGTTAGATATTCCAAAGAGTTTCCGTGAACCATCCGAGAGCATCACTCGTGAACTCGAAAGGACTTCTGTTTTTTTTTATAAACTACTTTGCAATTAGCCGAAGCTGCCCCGTTTGAAAACGGATATATCAGTATTACTTTTCCACAATGTGTCACATTGGTAAGAATTTTAAAAGAATTTTTTACTTCCTGCCTCTCAAAATTTGAAAATGTGAAATTCACTATAAAAATGTGAATAGTGACATATTTTATGTGAAAAATCGTTCACATATTTAGCATGCTGGACGGCTTTTCACTTATTAAATGTTACTATTCGCATTTTCACAGTGAATTTCACATTTTCATATTTACATGGTAGGGTATTTATCACTAACTTTATCACTACAGTTACAATTATATCGGCATATATAAGTGGTCCGATTTCTATAGGACAGTTAGAATTTTCGAGTTGTTTTAACTCGATAAACGCATTCGTATCAGCGGATATAATTTACGCCCCCTGTTTATGCATGATCGATCGACCTATCGAAATCGAAAAAAATGTGACGCAAGTCGATCTGTAAATATTCAATACAGTATTTTTGTCTTCAATATATTTATGTGATTGATGAAACCATTGAAATCTGAAAATGTGGATTTTGATTTGATATCGTGACTACAGTGACGTCAATCGTTCAATTATTATTACGCGAATGACTATACTTCTTTTGTACAAAAAAGAAACTACACATTTGCAAAATTTAGATATGGATTGCATTTCAAGCAAAAACATGTTGACACACCGCTACCAAATTTTGCATGCAAAACAGAATTACTAAGCGCAAGTCAGTATTTTACAAAAATACAACATTAGTAGATTTTTTAATTATTAATTATTAACTACGTGAATGACTACTTCTTATGTAAAAAAAGAAACTACACATTTGCAAAATTTAGATGTGGATTCTATTTCCGGTAAAAACATGTTGACACACTGCTACCAAATTTTGCATGCAAAACAGAATTATTAAGCGCGAGTCAGTATTTACAAAAATGCTACATTTTTAGATTTTTTGAAAAATTTTTTTCTAGAATATGAGTCATGCCTGTTACATTCTTGCACGAGTTTCCGCGGTTTACGAGTTCGGTAAATCACAGGTATCGGGCTATAATTGCTATCACCTTGCGCGAGTGCCGATGAATCGGTAATTCAAGAACGTTCTGTAGCATTTCGCTCGGCAGCGGAGATTACCGTGGAAGATTTTAGTAGTCTCTCGTCGTTATAGTTTGGCCATCGCCGTACAAGTTCGGCGTGATGATCACGTGTTTTGTCTATACTTATAGATACTAAACGTGAATACAATACGAGACTAGATATTTATGCAGAGGTTCGAACAGTGTTTATTAAATCATTAGTTGTACCTTGTATACCAATTAGAAATGCAAAATATTCTGGAAAAATTTAACGCTATTTTTTTATAGATACTTTCGTGTGAAGACCCTCTAGTGTCCCAAATATTAAAACAGTTAGAAATAGTAAAAGTTTGCAGATAGTGCACTTCTTATTTTAGACTTTAAACACTTCCCTGTGTTTTAGTCAATCGAAAACAAACTCAATTTATCTAAATTATGCAACGCAGTACGCTCACGTGTCTACATAACGAGAATGTAAATGCCCCTTCGATAACGATTTATCATGGCTAATTGGAATACGCAAATTTTTTTTTTGTAACGCAAACTGATTTGTTGTTTGTTTACGCGGCGAATGAGGCCGGTATAAAATAGCCGCTGTTTGATCAGCTCGCGGACTTGGCACGAGCAACGGATAAAGTAATTGTTTTGTGCGTCTTTGGCGGGTTAACGCACACTACGACTCTGCGAAGCATCGAGGTTTCTTTCCGGTGTCAGTTCGCTCATCGGGAAGCAGAAATGCGGATGCTATTTTTGACAGACTCGTTCAGCCGCTGGCTATCCGCCAGTCAGCTCTTTCTTATATTTTCATTCTGCACAAGCGGCACGAGGCTTCATATCACTTTTTTTTCCATATAACACACGCGCATGCGGTACAATAATTCGGCGAGAAAAAAATCTCGGCGGATTTCATAGGGATTATCATTCTGAAGCGTTACGAATCCATCGGTTCATTCAAACTTGTTGATAAAGAGCGACCTTCGTCGTTGAGATAATGCTAAGTTATCCAAAAATTTAATATTTGTTTGTGCACAACTGAGCTGCTGATGAAACACTCAATTTCTACTGGATAGTGGAAATGACAACATTGTGGCTATTGATTACATATTTTCGATGCTTAAGTTTTGTAGTTTGAATAAAAAGTACATTTGTATGTAAAAGAATGCTATAAATAGAAATATTTAAAAATGCTAATTACTCGTGAAGTATACTATAAAGATTAAACATTAGACTCGACCGAAAAATATTTTCCAAGAGAACGCAGTTGGGGAAATTCAAGGAGTACTGCAGGATACTGTAACTGTTTCTATAATTAAATGAATATTCGCACCCGCCAAGTACAAATTATTTTTAGAATCCGCGTCAA
Source organism: Sycophila sp. Sp_5 (assembly GCA_018906775.1). NCBI lineage: Eukaryota > Metazoa > Arthropoda > Insecta > Hymenoptera > Eurytomidae > Sycophila > Sycophila sp. Sp_5. Next base: position 573,810 of record JACCID010000070.1, on the reverse strand, counting down.
AGTAATTTTACATTGTCTATTTCTCTTTAAAATAAATAGGGAACAGTCCATTTTACATTGATACAAGTCAATTATCGCAGGTAATTTTATCAAAATAAAGCAGCATGCAATAAAATAAGAATCTTGTAGATATAGTCAGCATTTATTTTCCCAGACAACCTGGCGTTACAAAATCGTGAAATGTATCCAAAATCTTGAGTCGTGTCATTTCGTTTCAGTACGTTTTAACGTCTCGATGATTTTTCCATTTTTATTAGCACTGATTTCGTCGTTCTAAATTATTTCAGCTGTATGCAAAAATAAGGCAATAAAAATGATTTCTTTTTTCAGAAGCCACACAAGATAAGGCGGTGAGAGCACCAACTGGAGCCTCGAAACCGCCGCGAAAGTTTGCGGGGGTCGTGATTGTTATGACCGGACTGCCAGCTCGGGGCAAGAGTCAAGTTGCCCACAGCCTCGTTCGACGACTTAATTGGAATGGCGGGGCTGCCAAGCGTAAGCAATTTTTTCCACGCTTTTATACATTCCTTATCCTTCGCTTAAAACGAAGCAATTTTATTTTGGAATTTTATTTCATTTCTGCTAAATAACAATCGCTTGCTTTTTATTTCCTCATGGGACAACGAAGAGAACGATAAATAAACGATGTTCACGCAGTTTTAATTAAGTAACTTAAGAATTGTGTACAAAAATCACTTTTTTTTTTAAACGCGACAGCCAATTTAGACTGAAAAAAAATATCGGTGTCAATTGTCCTTTCAAACCCCGCGCATAAATTGCTGTAACAATTGGCTAATAGCAGCCCTTCACTCATTGAAAATTGAGATTTCTCGAATTTTCCTTCGAGCACTTACTCTCGGGTCAATGTGGCGTCCCATAAAAAATTAATACGTCAATCATCATAAACTAAAGTGTCCGGCGGCCGACAAAAATTAATCGAGCTCTCGACTTCTCGTTCGCGTTCGCCGTATAGTCTAGTAGTCTATTGATCTCATTCGCGGCTCTGTATACGCGCCTCATCGGCGTTACATAAGCCTCGCTGCTGGCAGTTATATTACACGAACAATAAGTGTACACTTAATTCCTTCCATAAACCCGACGGCAGACATACATTAAATTTACTTCACTTGACGAGACTCCGAGCGCCAACTACTTTATTAGAGAAATTAGATTTTCATTAAACGCCCATCAATTGACTATTGTTTTATGAATAAACAAATTGATTGATTAGGATGTAGCGCGCAAAATGGAAATGTGGATACTTAAACGACGATAATGAAATTTATGGCTGTAATTCATTGAAGGCATCTGTTTGTTGCAGTTATGCGCGTGAGCGATTACAGGAGAAAGAGGCTGGAGCCATATGCCTCCCACGAGCTCTTCCGACCGGATCACGAGGCCAACGTCGCCCTCCGCGCTCTTGCCCAACGGGATGCAATGCAAGACTGCGCGTCCTGGCTCGCAACTGGAAATACCGTCGCTGTAAGTATAAATTACCCAACGCCACCGATAATCCACGTATTTCGCTTTTTTCTTTATCTTCTTCATTTCCGAATTGTCAGACAGTTCAATAACGAAAGTGGAACGAACATATAGTCCATATAAACAATTTAGTAAAAATAATTTACTCGTTTTGATAAGAAGGTGCGTTTCATAATATTTGGACGCGAGAACAGCATTTACGGTTATCAATATCGGATGGAATTTACGCTGATTACGATGATTGATTAAACGTCGAGTGTATAAACATTCAATAATTTATCGTTTTTACACTTTTTTAACGTCTGCTGGAATTTACACTGGGATAGTAAATTAATTTCACACGGAGAAGAAAAAGTTCAAATAAAAATTACTAGACTGTTTTGTAAAGTAGGGACAAACTCGACGAATACAAATTTTTACTAGAAAGTATAAATAAGTAATAAAAAATTGTAAATCTATTAATAAAAAAATTTACTACAATGTATAGTATAGTAAATTTTATTATACATTCTAGTAAATTTTTTTATTGCTAGATTTATTAGACTTACAGTAAATTTTACTAAACATTCTAGTACACGGAGAGAATAGTTTAGTAAAATATTTACTAATGGAGGGACAGACTCGATTAATAAAAAATTTTACTAAAAAGTATCGTAAAATATGCTAGACTTACAGTAAATTTTGCTACAAGTCTAGCACATTTTACCATACTTTCTAGTAAAATTTTTTACTACTAAATAGTATAGTAATTTTGACTAGACTTACTTTTAAAAAAAAAATTTGTTGAATAAAATAGAATAAAAAAAAATATTGAAAAGCTCAAAGTGTAATTATTAAATACGTATTGTAACATTGCAATTGCGTAATTATTTAATCAATTATTAAATTACATGCATCTATTTTGATTTTTCTCGTGAAGATCCTAGACGCGACGGTGGTGACTCGCGAGCAGCGTTCCGAGGTCTACGACTACTTCTCGGCTCAGTTGGGTTACCGCGTCCTCTTCATCGAGTGCGTCTGCGAGGACCCCAAGGTCCTCGAGACCAACTGCCTCGAGATCCTGCGATACAGCCTCGACTATGCCGGCATGGACGCAGCCAAGGCCGCCGAGGATCTGCGCCTCAAAATCGCGCATTACCAGAAAATCCATCAGCCGATGGACGAGACCATCTACCCGAAGATACGCATCGACACGGCCACCATGGAAATCAGGGCCTCCAAAGTCACCGGCCACGTCGAGACCAACGTTCTGGGATATCTCGGCAGCGTTTCCTTGAAGCCCCACACCCTCTACTTCTCAAGGGTAATTCAATTATTCTTAAGATGAAATATCCGGATTATGTTGTTCATTGTTCACCATTAAATGAGTTGTATTAAAACAATTGTAGCAGTTTATTATTTAATTATTTATTAATGTAGTTGGACGGACTAAATAGTCCTTAATTACAGATTTGAAATAATGGCGTACTTAAAGTAACTCAAACTAATTACTTATATATTATCGCGTTTCAAGTTTGCTTTTGTAACGCAATGAATTCCTGTTCATTCTAATTACTCTAAAATTACAGTTCGGCTCGAGACAAAATAAAATAATTACATAACGATTTTGGCGTTGCAGCACGGCGAGAGCGAGTACAACGTGCTGGGTAAAATTGGCGGGGACGCGGTGCTGAGCGCCCGGGGTGAGCGTTACGCCCAGGCCCTGGCCACCAAGATCAACTCGATGCACATACCGGACCTGCGGGTATTGACGAGCCGATTGCGCCGAACCATCGCCACGGCGCGCGGCATCGAGGCACCCCAGGAACACGTGGCAGCCCTTAACGAGCTCTACGCCGGAGTCTGCGAGACCTTGTCTTACGAAGAAATGCAGGAACAGTACCCACAAGTGAGTCTATTGTATATTTTTTATAATTTTTTTTATTACTTACTATGTTATATATGCATATATTTAATATACATTTATGTGTCAATTGTTATTGTTAAGATTTGAGGTCTTTATGAGATGCAGATTATATTAGTTTGTTTTTTTGAGTATTGTAATGTGTCCATAGGCTATAATAAGAATTGACGTCTTCGGGCGTGAATTATATTTTGGTTGTGCATTAACGCAGTAGTCGTTTTTGACTTGTTTTCTCAGTAAACTCGTCGTTGGTCGGAAAACATTTCGCGATCTTCTTTAATCGATTGTTTTATAGTCATATTTAATGCGATAGATGAAATGCACTGACTGCTGCGTCTGTTTTCAAGGTCTATTGCGAGTGGTTATTTTAACTCCATTGCAAGAAATTGTTGACAAACAAAAATTGTTTAAAAAAAAACAAATGCTGCGTTTTACGTTTTATCTTAAATGCGTAGTAATATTTTAATTTGATGCGTGATAGTCGCAATTGCTAATTAAAATATTTTATAACTATATTTACTGTGTGCATGTACATAATTTATCAAATTTTCAGTCAAGATAGGATCTTGTTGGCACGTCTTTAAATTGAGTTTATAAATATTCGCTGCTTTATATAATTATTTTATTATAAGGAATCAGACTTAAAATGCCGACAAGAACAAGAAAAGATGCCTTATGTAATTATCGTTATACTTATCAAATCTTAGAATAGTTTATCAGCAAAATTTCAATGCCTCTCAATGTTTTTATATTACTTTTATGGTCTATAATCTCAAATCAATGAATTACCGAGAAATAAACATAAAGATAGATAAAAACTAGTGAATGAATGTACGTCCCTTGAAACAGAAACAAGAGTATATTGACTGCGTAAAAAAATAAATATTTCCAGAATCAAAATAGAATAACGCATAGATTGTTAATTATACACTAAGAGAAATCTTTCAGAAACATTTCTATAATTCTGGTAAAAATTACTATCGAGTTTACTAAAAATTCTAGTAACTATTTATACAAATCTAGTAAACACTACTAGAAATATAGTCTATTAGAAATTCTAGCAAATATTACTGGAATTCTAGTATACTAGAAATTTTATTTAATCTTTCTACAATTCTAGCAAGTATTACTAGAATTCTAGTCTACTAGAAATTCTAGTAAATATTTTTACAAATCTAGTAAATATTACTAAAATTTTAGTCTACTAGAACTTCTAGCAAATATTTCTATAATTCTAGACTACTAGAAATTGTAGTAAATATTTCTATAATTCTAACAAACATTACTAAAGTTCTAGTTTACTAAAAATTTTAGTAAACATCACTAAAATTCTGGTATAAATCATAATACAAACTCGCAATTTCTCCACTAAATGTAGTCTGTGTCTCCACTCCCAGACTGGATAGTAATTTTTACCAGAATTATGTTAAATTTTTCAGAACATTTCTCTCGGTGTGTAAAGACGAAAAAAAAACGACACACGAACGAAATATAAACCATGACCTCCTCTTGCAGGAATTCGCCTGGCGCGATCAGGACAAGCTGCGCTACCGCTACCCATGGGGCGAGAGCTACATGGACACCATGCAGCGGGTCGAGCCTGTGATCGTCGACCTCCAGCAAGCGACGAACGTCCTGGTAGTCTCCCACCAGGCAGGTCCTCCGCTGCATCATCGGCTACTTCATGGACCGCACCCCGGACGAGCTGCCCTACATGGAGGTGCCGCTCCACACGATCATCCGGCTGAGCAGCCAGGGCTTCAACTACAAGCTCGAGTTCATAAAGCTCGGCATCGAGTGCGTCAACACGACGCGCAGCAAGCCCCAGAACTGCAGCTCCAGCCGCACGGCCGACGACGCCCTCCTCACCGTCCCGGCGCACTACGACATTCCTGACCCCTGGAGGAACCCCGGCAACGGGCCGACCCTCGTGCAGCAGCACTGAGTACCGAAGGAGGGGACGCGCGTCGCCTGCACGCATGGCTCCTCCGACCAATGAGATGGATACTTATTCTACGATTTTACGAATTTTTGGCTAAAGTGTTTTTAACATCCGTTAAAAAAAGAGAGACGACCTTTTAAAAATTGTTACGCTTTGGGCTTTCGAGTCGCGAGATGTGTTAATTTTTTTTTTTAATCTGGATTGTCGTAACGACACGCCGAGTGAGAGCTGATTGTAACGAATCGGCGTTTGGTAGTTATAAAAGAGGAGGAAAACAAAATTGCAAAATGAACTGTTAAATCGGAGTTTAAGAGAAATTTTATCATTAACTGTATCGACTGTCAAAAAGTATGACAAGAGATCGCGCATCTTAGCGATTGACCCGTCTTTGGTGTCAATTAAGGCTTTGTCGCCTAAATCCTTTTGTAGGTCTTCAGTATGATAACGGATGTAAAAGTAGGATTAGGACTGTTGTAGTGGCTTATCTAATCTATTAAGAGGAATATCAATTTAACGAGCAACAATAGATTATTTTAAAAAAATATATATATATACATGAAATTAAAAAAGATATAAGCAATGGCGAAGGCTCGGTTTTAGCGACAATGTCAGTTATGTTGATAACATTTTTAAGCCTTACACATCGATAGTATTTCAGATTAGATTACTCTATCCGTTCGTGAGTCGACGGGTTATTTATGTAATGTTAATAGCTTATATACGAAAGTTGAGGACAAAAAATAACGCGAAATGGTAACTAACATTTCCAAAAAACCGAACCTCCCGCGAAATTAAAAAAGAAACAAAGAGAATAATGAAGGAATTGAATCTACTCAGATCTTCAATATATATTTTTAGAAGTTTATTGCAGCTAAATAGCTTAATGTTGGATGTGTTAATTACTCATTTCACTAAGATATATAAACTGCATTTTCCTATAATAATAATAATATAGTTTCACCTTTGACTCATTTAACTGTGAGACACGAGTCGTCGAGCTCGTAAAAACTGTTGAAAAAAAAATACTAGGCTTAACGAAAAAAATATTCACTCGTTTCTAAGAATTTGCGTAGGCCGAATATTTGCATCACTGTTTGAACAAAAAAAATAGTTTTAATCATTTTTTATGTTAACAAGAAAGAAAAAAATGCTTTTAATAATTTTTTTGCAAACGTGCTTATTTTGCTTTTAAACAGACGTGCCTATTCAAAAACTGAATACGTTAATTATATGAATACGTCATCCTGATTATCGTCGATTCTGTGATCTCATTTAACGAAAACAATGATGCTAATCTTCGGGCTAACTAACTAAGAAAAAAGCATAAACGCGCATAATAATTTGATTGTAGGCAAAACGTTGTTTGCACTCGAGGCCTCGGCGTCGAGCGTTTTGCACAATAAGTAAATAAAATATAAAAATGTTTAACCGATAAACGAATGGACGAAGAGACTGAATGACTAAAAATGCAATGCGTGGCTGTTCTTTTTTTTATGCTTGAGTAACTTGTAACGAGTAATTTTAATGTTAGACATAACTTTTTAAGTCCCTTAAAGAATTGTTAATTTTAAATTTTATTCACACAATTAGTTTGTAAAGGAAAGTTATTATGTAACTGCGAACTTTTAAGCTCTCGTCTGATGTATTTTTCTTTTTTTTTTTTTTTTAACAAGTGAGAAAGTACGAATGCATTCTTCGAATGAATTTGATAACTGATATCTGCGATTTTACGTGCCAAGAGAATGAATGTTTCAAGAAAGGGCTGTTACGTAGTGTTTAACCGACAGTATAATTAACTCAAATAGATCTATAAAATACATGATTTTTTTATTGTAAAACTATAAATAAACATTTTTTTTACAAAAATTATCTAATGATTCGTTTGTAAGTGCCTCCTTCCTTACCTTATTTTTTATAAATTTATAAAAAAAAAACATTGTATTCAGTCCCAATATAATTATCAAAGTATTTAAATTATACTATAATTATATCGCATTTTATTCATAAATTAAAATCAGAAATACAGTTTTTTGGAAAATCCAAAATCTGCTTTTTCAAATTTAAGTAGATACCAGCGACATCTTTTGTCAGAAAATGAAATCCTGCTTCATTATTTCTGCTTTTAAGAGGGTAGTACAATATATTTAAGCGCACAGAAATCTTACTGATCAGCCGAAGATTGTTGCCTTGTAAATTATGAAAAACTTACAATGTGAATTTTTCAGATTTTATAAATTAAGTTTACAAGTAAACACTAAAATCAATTCAAATATAAATAAATAAATTTCTTTTCCAATCTACAGTATATACAAATTTAATATTTTTGCATAAAAATTGTGCACGATGCGATAAGGTTTGAATGCATAAAAGCGAGGCTTTCCAGACCCCGCATCTTGGAAATGCGGAAGTCGAGCGGATTGTAAAAATGTGTTTGCAGTATGGTATAAAAATGGTCAGCCCGAAGTAATGCAAATCCGATTGACGCAGCTGGCGGTATCTCCGCGCGGGATTTCGCCTTTACGTGTGGGTGTATCCTCAAAGATTTTCTCAGCTCAGGAAAAGTATCTCCGGCCTTCGGAGCATTAAAATGTTTGAATAGCAGCCTCACAGATTGCCATTCATTTCTAGAAGATAAAGCAGAGTCTTTATTTAATTCGAGTTCTCCGCATTCACTTGAAACTACTCCCGATCGACTTGCTGCGGAAACTACAATTAATGTGATTGCCTTTCTTCCTCAAGGCTCTTACCCGGCGAATCAATTTAATTCGGCGGTGCATCAGCGTTTCAAATATTTCAAATTCAATTAAAATTTTATGCGATCCGTAAGTTGTACGCAAAAAGCAGCGGATGTGTTCGCTCGTAAAAAAGTAGTAAAGCGGTGCGTATTTGGATTTTCCGAGTTAGCGAATTACACATTTTCGGTAATGCAAATTTAAGGGAAAAGTTTGTGTAACGCTATTGCACTTCAAAGAGATTTTATTTCAATTACGTAATTAACATAAATAAACCAAAGTAAACAGATGTATGCATTAGGGAAATGAGTAAATATCATCGTAGTTTTTTATTAATTTATTTATTTTTTCCTTCCAATTAAATCTGTTACAATTTTAATTACGTTCTTCATAATTCATATTGACTAGAATAAAGGCTTAAAGTATTGACTAGATTTTTCGGGGCGTTTTCTTAATGCACAGTCGCAATTAACATGCGCATCGTAATTAACATTATTATTCTCTGTTTCTAAAATTAAAGTACATTTGTGTAAATGCAGTATTAACTAAATAGTGAATATTTTAAAAGTACCTTACGCGAGTTAAAAAAAAAGGTATTAAAAGTTAACGAAAAATTAAATAATAAAAAACCTTATATAAATGATAATTTGACTAGAACTGGACAATGGTGATAAAACGATGGTCGAAGCTAAATCTGAGTCAGCAAAACGTAGCAGTACGCATATGTGGCAGTTGGTGAGTTTTTACTCTCTCATCAGACGGGCGGTGTAGTCCCTCTGTTTAGCGGCCAGGTGCAGATCGAGGCTCTCCGACATTCGCTTTCTTGCCTCGAACTCCATTGGGCTCACGTATCTCCTCTGAGCGTTAAAATTCATTTTAAATTTGAGATTTCCCTCGGCGAGGTAAAAAATGAGAAGTACAACAAAAAAGAATTTCGATTACACGCGACGACGTACCTGTAGATCGCTGGAAATCGACTCGTACGGCGTTGAATGGGTGGTATTTTTGACAAAGTTCACGGCGACTCGACGGCAACACTCGAACCCCGACAACTGAACGCCTTTGTTCCGGGTTGCCTTAAGTTGAGCAAAGGTGGGTTTCGATGTTGAGCTGATTATTGTCGTGAGTGCTTTAGACGTGCCAGGCAGGTCCTGGAATACTCTCGTTAAAACTTCTTTCATTATGTCTTCTTCCGAACCTGATTCGTCTAAAAAAAGTTTTAATGCATTCATAAAAATAAGAGCCGAAAAGTCTTTTAGTTAAATACATAATAACACTAAAAGCGTAGAAGCCCTACCGAGATCGCTAGTTTCGTCGGTGACGTAAATTCCTTCGTCAATTTGACGCTGAAGCTCAACTATTCTGGCGAGGGTCAGTTGCAAATACTCCCGAGTATTCGGCGTCTATCGTAAAAAAATATTAATTAAAAATATTAATAAAGCGAGGGTGACTATTTTCATATTTCTTTTTTATCGAGACGGCATATATCGATTGGACCGAGCGCACTGTAAAATAGAGAAAAAAAAACGTACCGCGTTCTCTTCGTTGGGTTTGAATTTCTTCGCTTTCTCGTTATCATTTTCCAAATTCGGCGTCTGCGCACATTTAAAGGGGATGCACAATTAGTTTTCATTCGTAAATTCGTATTTTGAAAAAAGTAGAATTCAACTCACCGATGACGACCTCTTCATTGTCGCCCCTTCCGTTACGACTGCTGAAACAATCAATTAATGAAAATTACTGCCGTGGACTATTTTACGGATCCTTGAATTTTGATGGAGCGCTTGACAAATGAAATAATAAAAGTGAATTTAAATTCATCGACATGGCCGAGTGTCGTATAGGAAAACGCCTCGTAACCGCAGCAACAATCATCATTGAAATTATTCCGCGAACTCGTATGTACTGCATCGCATTGCTGTTTTCATTAAGAGAGGGCCACGAATTTATCGGAGCGTACAGCGATGGAATTCGTTTCGACAATTTTAATAAAAAATTCAACGTCTACTTTGACGTTACTTCACTTGATTGAAATGCATTTTAAATTTTCACCGTCGCTTTTTCAAGTAATTCAACGTTAAATTTAAATGAACGAAAGGATGTAAAAAAAATTCTTTATCCACTTAATCAATCTTGAAGTTATCTTTTCTTTTAGTAAATTTTTTTAGCAATCTTAGTAACCAGCGTTCACTCTTCTGCAGCGTTTAAAAGTCCACTGCGGTCGTGCGCTATTGAATCGCCGTCTAGTTTATTCCGCCGCAAAAAGTTAATTTACTTCCCCGTCGAAACTATCTTATAAAATATTATAAAAATGTACAAATTTGATAAAATCCGATAAATTATTTATCAGGTTTTATGCAGTTTTTGCACCATTTTATGGATTTTTATAAGACCTTTTCAATAGGGTTTCTTTATATTATTTCTACAAATATGCAGTACTGTTCATTTAATTGTAAACAAAATAAATAAACATTTTGTAGTTTAAACGCAATTTGCATTCGTTTGTCAATAAAATAAATATCAAAAAAAATAACAATAAATTGCAAACACTTACTTGTCAGAGAGAATCGCCGATGATCAGTAGCGAATCATGTGTCTCCCGCTTATCAGGCACAAAGTAAGTCCGACACCCCCGTGTAGAACGAAGTGCAAAAGATCGACTAAAAAATCAAATTTCAAAGGAAAAATTTTCAAAAAAAAAAAAGAAAAACGGAAAAGGCAGCGCTCGACAGAGAATCCGGCCGGGCCCCGAAGACTGACGGTTGGCAATGATTGTTGTACGGGAAAGAGCCGAAGGAACGGGGGTGCCGGTGCGCGGCTGCGGCGGCGGCTGGCCGGTCGCGTGCCCCGAATCCCCACCACCGGGGCCGATCTGTGCGCGCAGGCGGCGGTCGGCAGCTGCAAGTATCGCTCGCCTTGGCACGGCGGGCATGGGGCCGGTTGGGGCCGCCGCAGCGGACCTCGAAAATCGTGCGCCCGTCGCCCGGCAGCCGCAAAGGCGCGCGCCATAAGGCTTCCTGCGTGTGCCCCGCGCGTGAAAACGCCCGTCTCTCTCCTCTCCGCCGTACCTGCAGCGGCGACGGCGACGTTCGCCGGCTCGGGGCGCCTGCATGCGGAGCCTCTTTATGCCGCGCGAGATTATCAGAATCCGCTGAACATCTGCCGCTGGCGCGCGCACCGCCGCCGCCTTTCCTTTCGTCATAACGCCAAGCTGCGGCTGAGGATGGAAGGCTCCTTCTTCTTTCTTTTTTTTTTTTTTTAACGTTCTCCCGGCTTCTTCTCCAAAATATCCAGCCTGTTATTTCGCGCACGTGAAAAATATTACGGGTTCCTTTTTTTTTCCTTTTAAATGCGCTTATGCACGCGGCGCGATTGACATATGAAAATTACGCGGGACGAGCGGGCTCTTGTTGAGAATTTTTTTGGATGTAGCTTTTCATAGTAGTTGGAAGGATTTTTTTTCCAGTCTGTTCGATGGATTTTGTCGGAGGAAGGAGACGTGTGTGCAATGATTAGATTACGTAAAAATCAATAGTTTGCACTGTTTCTTCAGTTTGCCCGGTATATTTGTATGCGTCTATTTGTTTATTTAAGGAGAAAGCAAAGAGAACTGTATGCAGTAATAAGATTACGTGGAAAACCAATAGTTTCTAATATTTTTTCAGTTTGCTCAATTTATTATTTTTTCATTTGATTGTTTAAGCGAATTGGGAAAGGACCTGTATGCTATAATAAGGTTCTGTACAAAATCAATAGCTGGTCTTTTTTTTTAGTTTTCTGCATTTATTTTTATTTTTTTTACTTACTTATTTGAAACGAATGAAAAAAGAGCTGTAACAATAATGAGATTATGTAAAAAATAAATTAAAAAATAAACAACCTCGAGAGCCTAATTTATTATTAAATTTTTTTATTATTTCGAAAAGGTTTTGCATTAATGTTAAAAAATGAATTGCTACATAATGTGCTAGAGGGCGTGCACCAAATTAACATACTTCGTTTTTATTTTTATTGAAGTCCTGCGCATTTGCAGTGGAACGTTCAACAATTTACTTGTAAAAGATTGAAAATATCAAAAAATATTTTTAATTTTTCGACAAAAAGTCATAAAAAATTGACGACGGAATTTAAGTATCGCAATAAAGTTATTTAATAAAGCTACGGGCAAACATTTTATGTTTCAGTTTATGAGATTGCACTGTCACTTTCTTGTTTCGACGTTGAATTAAGTTGCATCTCTAGAATGTATACCTACAGTTTGGATATACATGCACATTGTTACATTGACTAAACTGAGCATGCAGCTCAAGTTACTTTAGCATTAATTATAAATAAAATTTAAATGAAAATATTTACTATTATTATTATTATTTTTATTATTATTTATTAAATACGATATTTAAATGATAAAACTATATCATATATATCTGCTGCACAGTTTATAATTTCTGCTGAATTGGAGCGGACAAAATTGCCGCGCTTGTAACTACTGTCTACATCATATAGTTATAACGGAATAGATGACTTACCTTGATATATGGAGCAATAAATTGATCAGTAAACACCAATTTTATCAGAAAACTTTCATATTAAAAAAAATATATATTATGGCTTTATATTAAGTTGCTTTTTATTCATTCCGTTATGTGGTTTTCGTACATACCTATTTTGATAGTTTTCATTATTTTTCAATTTACATCGTAGTATTTCGTAATAACGTATATCAGATTTTCCCCGTCATTATAAGTATAATTATACATACATGGAAACTTGATGGAATGTAACTTACGACTAGTTACAGTTTTTTATTTTATTTAAAAATCTAACAATTATGTTATTATTTACAAACGTCGTCTTTTATAAAATTTTTTTATATTCTTCGTATATATTATACTTTATATTGATGTAATGTCATGGGTATATATATATTGCACAATTAATAAGTTTTATTTATTAAAATACTGAAAATCTTTCTTTGGCTTCTGAACTGATTTGTCGACGTTCCGTGAATGTTAAGTTCGTGACTGTTAATAATTTTCTACTTTCATTTATTACTTCATATTTGTCTTCTATATCAACTGTGCAGCTAAGCCGACTGATATAGAATGTACATTATCTAATATTTCTGTAACTAATATATAATTTAAATTTAGTATAAATTTATCTTTTTTTTGGGCGTCGTGAATATTAACAATTATAAATTTTATTGAATGTACATTACAAACATTCGTGTCCTGCACAAATGATTCTTCGATTTTGCAAATTTTGATATACATACTTCATGATTTTAAGTAATAATGGTAAAATCTATCTAAATTTGTACTAAAATTTCTGCATAATTAAATTATGAACGGCGGAATTTTATTTACAAATCATCGAATTGCATAAATAATTAATTCGTTAAGTCACCACTGAATAAATTACAGCCACACTTCTACATAGATAATGATAAAATTTTACACTTTGATGGAACTTACATAAATTTTTTAGATTTACTATAGTCATCATGCGATAAATCAAGTCTACACATTCATTTTTTTAATACGTACACTGGCGCACGATTACATTTAATTTTTATATTTTACCTTACGAGCACGATATACTTGCGTAAATTTAATTAGGAGGGGTGTAAATAAAAATATAAAACTTGAATGAAAAATGGTGTTTAAAGTTTCTTTGAGTGAAAAAACGTCTTAATGTATTCGTGTATAGCATTTAATTTACTTTCACATTAGTTCTAAAGCCGATCACATATATATGTACAGCGAATATTACAATATTACAGCTCGGTGTACGTCGTTAGTCTTTTTTTTTAAAAATCGTAGAAAAGTTACATAGAAATGATACAATTAATATCGGATTTAAAATTAATGAAACGGGAATTCACAGTATGACCCCAATAAAAAAAACATTTTACAAATGAAACCATGAATATGCAATGAGTTAAAATTGCAATATCAAGTTAAATTTATTCATCAACTCTTTGAAACGTAATTATTATTACATTTTTCGTTAAAAATGACTTGCACCATTTATAAATAAAATGGAAAATCATAAAAAACGAATTGTGCGAAAATTTGTGCTCTCTCGTTTATACTTAAATATACATTAATCCGTAATGCGCGCAAGAAACCGTGCATTCCAGGATTTTCTCCTCTAACGTTTTGCGAGTCACACGCTGACTTAGACGAGTATCGGACTGAGCTCGTTCTTCATCGCATTTCTTGTTCGAGTCCCCGAAAGCTTCGCTAGAAAGAGATAAATTCTCTCTTAAAAATTGCCACACAGTCCTGCCTCCTTTCTTGTAAATTATTTTCTCTAAAAACTTAATGAGAAACCGTTGCATCGCTTCTAACGAATTATAATAATTCGTGCACGAAGGATTAGCAGTAATTTCTCGAAGAAACTGTTTGGTTATTCGAATAAAAATCGATCGTAGCAATTATACTAGCACAGCTTTCCTCTCGCCGCGTAAATTAGGCATGAAGGGATAACAGCTGAAAAACGTCCAGTCGGGAAGCAGTTCAATTGGAGCCGGGAGCGACTCGGCGAGATTGAGAATGGCAATCGAGGAATCCGGCCGGAAAAGTTTGGCGCGAGAGCCGCGAAAATTATAACAGCGATTTGCCTGGAGCGGCGGAGCGGGGCTTGCGGCTAGACCGGCACGCCCCGCTAGCGCAGTCAGCCTCAAGCGGGTTTGCCCTCGAAATTCAGCAGCGAGCTCGAGTTCAGCTCCTGCGTGTGCCTGCGATAGGTCGAATTGAAGCTCGTTTCGTAAAATGTGCTGGCCTCGCCCCTCGCCCTCGGGAATCTTCCCTGGGCGTTTGCCGCCCTCCTTACACTTGGTATGCAGCAGCAGAGGTACTCGTTGAACCTGCAACGCGGGGAATGCTTTATTCCTTTAATGACGCTTTCTCCCACTCTAAATGGACAATATTTTGTCATTTTATCGGTTCAGTCTGGCAGTAAACACTTGACATTTTATTGCGGTCTGCTTATTTTTTTTCCTTTGTTTTTCAATTCTGCGGGGATGGATGTGTATACATTTACATCTTTTTATTTATCTTTGTGTTTTAGAGACTGTAAAATTTCAATTCGTTTACAGAGTGCAGTCAACCTACTGTGATCGCGAACATTGAAAATTCATTAGAAACAAATTTAAGGTGGTAAAAATTGTAAGTTTTTTTAAAAGTAAATAATTATGGTGTGAATCTACGTAATTTATTATTAGTTTTGGATCGAGTAGAATTAATAATTACTTTGATCAATTTATTATTAACATTATTTTTGGGGAATACCTTTTTCTGAATGTACCACTGACGAAGTACAGGGCGATTGGATTAACGCAGCTGTTGATGAAACTGAGGCAGAATCCTATGATGCGGAATGCGTGCCAAAATTCGTCGAATACTTCGAGAGATGAGGGATAGAAGTGGAACCAGAGCATAAAGATGTGATAAGGAAGGAAGCAGACGAAGAAGATGATGACAAATGCTATCACCATTTTTCCCACCTGAAATTGTTAAAAATATTTTTAATATTTTTTACAATATTAGTTGCACTGCATATAAATTTTTACTCTTTTGGTCAAATATTTTTTTAGATAAAAAACTGTATTAAAATAATGGAGAGGAAAATATATAAGAAAAATAGAGGAAAGGGAATTTATGAAAAAATGAAGAGTACACGATTCGTCAACAATTCAGTTTAAAAAGAATTCGACAAGTATTTCCATCGGGCGATGCTGTAGAAAAATAATAAAAATATGAAATAGGATAGAAACTCATCCATATTGTTAATGTTAATTAATGAAACTTCATCTCGGAATTCCAACTTTAGCAAATATGTATCTTCGTATGTTGGACTACTAATCCAACAGTGCACAACTTCCTTTTGAAGTATACACACCAATGTAATGGCGGATTTATTCGTTCATATCATCACCGCGAAAAGTTCATGCACACGTGAAATTAAAAGTTGATCAACGTGAGTCAACTTGATCAACGAGCGGCGGGAAAAAGGGACGCTCCCGATAAAATATTTAACATGGCGTTTCTGCCTCTACTTCATGTTTATTCGATGGTATTCCTAAAAAGACGTACATTATCCACAAGTGTAGGAAAAGTTGCACAACGCTATACAAAATATTATTTCGCGAGTAAAGGAAATCTCGGCGTAAACGAAAAGTCGATTTTAGAGGATTTCCCCCTTTTCGCGGTCCGCCCGGTATCTTATATATTTATATAATACACACACACACATATATATGGATACACTGGTGTATACAGATGTACAAGTCGAGGGAACACAATAGGATACAGTTCGACGAGAAAAGACCGTAACATGCAAAATACGCCTGTCTTCTCACCTTTTTCCGCGCTCGTATTTGCTCACAATGATGCGACGCTCCTTGGTGATCCCCCGGCATATTTCTCGTGGAAAGCTCCAGGTGACGAGCCATGCCCAAGTAAAAACCGGATATTATGCACAGCGGTATTGCGTAATACGCTAGAAACTTGAAGAGCACCATACCCTTCTCGTAGCTCTTACCTTTTTTAAGAAAAAAAAAACAGAATCTCATCAAACGAGAATTTATCGCAAGATACAAAGGCATAATCAAATTATTCAATCAACGATATCTTCTTTGTGATTTTAATAATTTTATAAAATTATTAAAAAGTATAATTATTTAAATTTTTTTTTAACCGGCTAGCACATTGCAACTTGGCATCCCGCGTAAAAAAATGAGATTAATTAACGATCGAAAAGTGATTTATCAAAATTATGGCACTTTTTACTATAATTTAAGATGAAAAGTCTTTTACAAATATTAGAAAATTTTGTAATCATTTTAAGATGTCAATATTTTAAAATTTATTATAAATAAATATCAGTTTTTAAAAACGAATTTAACAATCAAACAAATTTATAATAGTAAATATTTTATTATTTTTTATTTTTCTTGTAATTTCTGCTATGCTTTGTTCCTTCAATGACGCTTTCTCCCACTCTAAATGGATTATATTTTGTCATTTTATCGGTTCAGTCTGGCAGTAAACGCTTGACGTTTCATTGCGGTCTGCTTTTTTGTTTTTTTTTTCCTTTGTTTTTAAATATTAAAATATTAGAAGATTAAAAAATTACAAGAAAAATAAAAAAATAATAAAATATTTAATATTATCAATTTGTTTGATTGTTGAAATTCATTTTTAAAAACTGATCTCTATTTACAATAAATTTTAAAATGTTGACATCTTAAAATTATCTCAAAATTTTCTAATATTTGTAAAAGACTTTTCATCTTAAATTATACTAAAGAATGCCATAATTTTGATAAATCACTTTTCGATCTCTAATTAATCTCATTTTTTACGCGGGATAGTACTCGATATGCAAGTCAAAGTAATACGTATAGTTATTATTCGTGAAGGGATTATGTAAAATAGTTTTTGATTAATAATTCTTCCAACTTGCAAGCTGGCGATTAAACTTCCAGGAAAATTAAAACTGCTTATCTGTGTATTGGGCGCGTGGACGGAACTGCGTTAAAAGTTAATAACTAATAATTTGTCGAGTTTGTGATAATTCGAATAAAATTGGCTTTGCTTTAACTTTGAAAGTGATATAATCAGTTTATGAGTGTGTATTGTTCATGTTCCACGATACATTAACTTGCCTAACTTATAAAATAGGTGTGTATATATATTAAACTTTGTTTTAAATACTTTATGGAAGCAACGACGAAAAACTATCGTTTCTCGACAGATTTAAGCGACAAAGGATCGTGCAAAAAAAAAAGAAGAGTGCGAAGTTAAAAAAAAATAAGTACAAAAATCGATTGTTAATTTAATTTACAAATAAACGAGTCACGAGTTAAAGTTCCTTTCCACGAGTACCCCTTTCTTCTGCATTCTCATGTATTAAAAAATTTGTTACGTTCCCATTTTTTGTCTTTTCTTCTTTTTTTTTTATCAAGCATCACTCGTATTCATTAAAAACGAAAGCAACAACCAATTTTCTTCAATAACAAATAATAGTTTTTAAACAAAGATGTAAAATAACACATATATAAAGCCTCTATTTTGAGTCTCGCGGCTTCGACTCCCACAATTCGTCGAACGTGTAAACTTCTTTATCGAACACGAATAGCTTTTTTCCGCCATGCCGAGTAGTCCAAGTATCGTACTAATAAAGTCAGAGCGCGCTCTTCTGAATTTCGTCAACGTTCTAAATTTTAAGAGGAATTTCCAATAAAGCTCGCTTATCGGAACGCCAAGGCTATATAGGGAAAAGCGGCAGTCGAGTTTGATATCGACAGGGATGGGGAACAGATGGGGAAAAAGACAATGAGGGAGAAGTAAGGAGCATGCGTCGGGGCAACCGTGGATATAAGAAAGTAGGAAAAAAGGTCAGAGAGGGTGTGGAAGAAATATTTAGCAGGAGGTGCGCCACTAGACAGTTATACACAAAAAAAAAAAAAATAACACATATGAGGGTGGATGGTTGGCGAGTTACCGAATTCTTGGGGGAAGGGGCTGCAAATCGTAATACTGTGGTTGCCCTTGATGGCCTGCGTCGGTACGTGAGAGAAGAGCGCCGCCGGCAGTGCCAAGATGCTCGCCAGCAGCCAGATTAAGGTCACCGTGAGGATCGTCAGCGGCTTCGCCGAAAGGCCCGCCACGTGCCTCCGGATGGGGTTCACTATTGCATAGTACCTGAAAGCTCAAGCTAACCAGTTTTTTGTCGCCCTATTCATTGAGACAGACAAAGCGCGCGGCTACGTTTAATTGACTCCATCGCCGATGGGACGTGGGGCATGCAAGCAAATTTCTCGATTTTTTCTTCTACGTGCTCCTCTGGCCTTTGATTTTTTTCTTCGTCATTTTCTGCTTTTGCTGATCTGACGGTGGTTTTCTTTGATCTTGTTTGAGCGCCGCGTAAAAAGGGATGAAATCTTTTTTTCAGAGATAGCGCGCGCGTGCATCTGTCAAAGAATTGTTTTACGTTTTTTTTTGCGATCTTTTTTTTCTTGTTTCGTTTGGGTTTCAATTCGCCGTGTAGTTACATCAAAGCGCGCTGATTAAGTTGATTATTTTAAAATATTTTATTTTTTTAAAATACTTTTATCCGGTAGATTCGATTCTTTTGAAAATCATTGCAGAAAAAGAACAGCGCTATTATAAGTTTAGTTAAATAATCAATGAAGCCAAGAAAAGTTTCTTAAGATGAAAGGTAAAATGGTAGAATTGTAGAGTCGTCCAATGTCTGACATCCTTTGAAACTTTCAATGGAATTGATCAATTAGTGTATAAAAAAAAGGCGAAAAAACTTTATATTCGTTAAAAAGTGAGAATCTTATTATGCTTTTTTAAATACATATTTCCAATTTAATCTAAATTTTTAATTCATTAAAAAAAAATTATAAAAAAGATTTCTGAAATTTCCTCACGCATAAATTAAAAATAATATTAATGCGCACTAAAAACTTAATTTAAAATTTTAATTCGTTCAATAATAAATTATACAATAAATACATTTTCTTCGAGTGCGTAAATTGTAATATAAACTTAACGGTACAGTTAAATCTACTACGCAGTGTAATAAAGCACACGCAGTTCAAACACTTAAAGAAATAGAAACACTTATAAACTTTGCGGAAACTGCCTTTTACTTCATGCACACTCAAATAAATTCTGCAATAACTGGAGGCGTACAAAAGAAAATGAAAGGAGACTTAACAAGGAGAGGAGGACAGAATAACTTGAAATGAAATAATCGAATGAAATGTTCACCTTTCGGCCGAGAGCGCAGTGAGAGTAAAAACGGAAACTCCAATGGAAATGTCTTTGGCGCACTCGGACAGCTTGCAGACCGCCAGTCCCCAAGGCCACGACTCGATGGTATAGAGAATCGACGTGAAGGGGACACAAGTCACGATTACCTGTTGCAACGAACATATACATATACCCGTGCATGTGGAGCGTATCGCCCCGATCGAAATTCTGAGCGCAGCTTAGCGTGCAAAGCTCCAAAATAGGCGGCGCGCGGCCATCACAATTTATGCGCATGCATTAGGACTGATTTCGCGCCTCATTGACCCCCGAATTTCGAGTGTCCCAGCGGCATCGCGTGTCTTAACATCGTGATTCGCTGCGTTCTGAATGCTTTTGGCAGTGATTAGGCGGGCAGCCTCCGGAGCCGCGCCCCGCTCCGGAATTGAAAGCACATGTCTGCTCGAAAATGCAGGAGGCTCGTAAATTCGCGCGTATTCGATGGAGCCCGATCGCTCGCAGCTCGGATCTGGCCGCCGGCCAAATCACCGGATGCCGCACTTTGTACAGCCACTGAAAGAGATCGACCCGCGATCGCCGTATCGGCCTTTCGAGCAGATTTCAAACATACTCAAATCTTCTATTTTTACGATGCGTGCGCGTACACCTTCGATTGTAAAAGTCTGTCTCTGTGTCTATTTTTTATTTTGCATCGAGGGAAGTTTCTCGTAAAAATTGAACTGAAAGCTCGGCGCGTGAAAAAATGTATATCGGCGCTTGCATGCTCCGCTAAGTGACGCTTTCGAGGCGCGGCGGAAAGGGATAACAAGAAAGTCAAGTGTTATGTGGAAGTTTGTTGTGCGAGATTCGCTTTGGTTACTGAAAATTTGAAGAAATAAGTAAATATTTTGATGCGGGAAATCGGACGTTATGAACATTTGAAGAAAATAAAGATACATGTTTTGCGTTGAGCTTGCAGTCGCGAAAAATACCTGTTTTTTTTTTTTTACTTTTTTTACAGGTTTAAAATATTCGGTATTCTATTTACTATTCTTTCAAACTTTTCTAAATTATTACGAAAGGTTCCTGTTTTTACTTACTTTTACGAAAAATTTCATAGGCAAACTACCGTAATGTTTATCCGAAGCTTGGGTGGTTGAGGGTAGAGCTCTTTAAAGTTTTATGTATGGAAAGCTTCGATAAAAATTATGGATTCTTTCACGTAAATATATTGCGGAGCTTTCCTCTAAAAAATTTGGAGCTTTTCGTATAAAATTTTCAAACTACAGCCGATCACTGTCTGAGCTTTCAATAAAATTAACATTAGTTTCTCCGTAAAAATAGCCAATAATATATAATCAAGCTTCTAATACACTTTTTATAATGTTTACCAAACCTCAGACGGTTTACTATACAATTTTAATATTTTAAGAACGAAAATCTGCCGAAAAATAATGGCTAATTTCATGCAAACCTATTACGCAGCTTTTCTCAGTGAAATATATATTCGGAGCTTTGCGTATAAAATTTTCAAACTGCAGCCGATCACTGTCCGAGCTTTCAGTAAAAATAACATAGTTTTCCTAGTAAAAATAGCCAATACGATATATCGAGCTACTAATACACTTTTTATAATGTTTACTAAACCTATAACGGTTTACTGTACAGCTTTAAAGTTTTAAGAACGAAAAACTCCCGAAAAATTATAGCTACTTTCATACAAACGTATTGCGAAGCTTTTGCCTGTAAAAAAAACATTCGGAGCCTTTCGTATAATATTTTCAAATAGTAGCCAATCACCGTCCGAGCTTTAAGCTAAAATAACAGTGATTTCGCCGTAAAAACATTCAGTACGGCAGATCGAGCCCCTATTACATTTGTTCGCGTAATTTTTACGGAGAGCATCATCGTAAAATTTACGAGAAAATTCTCCCGGTCTTCCCTTTTGCACCTCTTCGTCTGTTTATACCCTACTTGTAACGCATAACTGCAAAATCTGATGTCGTTGGAACTAATCGTAAATTAGCCGCGAAGAATGGCGTGTTTCGCGCATTCGCCTCGCGAAGATAGGCGCATTTCGAGAATGCCCGCACAAAGATAGCAACAAATACATTTTCCGGGTATTCCGGGAACAAAGCGAGCTTTTTGCGAAAAGTGCGCATTTCTCCGAATTCCGACCTGCATGCCTCGGGACGATTAAATCTCTGAAAACTTATAATTTAACGAAAGTCTTTTTTTTTCGCGATGACGATAGCTATCAAAAGTACTTTTACTGCGTGGAGTTGAATTTAATACTGATTTAAGGTCCTCTCATTAAAGAAATTACCTGAGTCGATCTAAAAACGCCATTATCAAACTCTTTAAAAGTTAATGTACACGCTGCGTGACAAGAAAACATAAAAGGGTAAAAAAAAAACTTTCTTGGAGAGATTCGTCAGAAAATTTACCTCTAAGTGTCCTTTTTAAAGATCTTTATCGGTCTAAAAGTTTTTTCCGGGTACGAAATTTTAATTAATTCTTTGGTAGAACAAAAGCGATCTATAATAATTAAAATAATGACTTGCCAAGAGATCACCAAGCGCCAGCGATAGAACATACGTATTCGGAATATTCCTCATGTTCGAGTGCCTCAGTAATGTTAAAACAAGCACTCCATTACCAGCGACGCCCACCACCAAGATCAGGAGGAATACTATTGGCACTATGTAAGTTTCGAGGCGCTCTTCATAAGGGATATATTGATCGTCCTCGTATTCGTCCTCGAAATTGATTTTAGGTGGTATCGTGCTATTTAGAAGCAAAGTTATGTTGTACATCTGAAAGCAATAAATACATTAGTTATATTGACTTTCCATAAAATATACACGAGTTGGCATTCAATTTTAATTGAATAGGGGGAACGATCGAATCACCCATTTTTATGCGCTAGATCGGGAATTTATTTTTCATTTCAAACGCGTTTATTACGAAGGATGCGCTTGACGTACTATTTTCCCGCGTGATGTATGAGTGCACGTCCGTAAATGCATCCCTTAGTTTGCTAAATTGCTTATGCATGTACTTACAGTTCATCTTGCGGTACGATTTTTCTTGGAGGAAATCACGCTTCTTTTTTTCTTTTTAATCGATTATCTGTACGGTAAATATTGTATGAATAAATTATTATCCGCAATGTATTTGGATACGTTGATTATCCTAATTAATTTAAGTAAAATTGTTTCAACATGTATATTTTATCGATCATTTTCATTATTTTCTCTTCTTTTTTAAATCGACGTTCCTCTTGATAAATATTCAGTGCATCTATATGTATGTTAATTGTCTAAACTAGTAGGAATAGAATTTGATACGTAATTTGCAAAGCGCGATATAGTGAAGTATTCAAGTGATGAATCACTTGTTTCAAATGTCACAAGCATTGAAAAGTGTTAGTTCGATTCTGCAATTGCATTCCGCGCTTGAATTTCCAGTTACATTAACATACGAAAGCTGTCACGCCTTTTTGAAAGTATTTTTAATTTTTAATTCCGTGTACGCTGAATTCCGTTTATGACGCAGTTGCGCTTCTTTAGCACATATTTCATCAGCATATACGTAAATTGGAAATTAGTCACTTTATTCAAGGGGAACTCGAATATGTATTAAATGGATGAACCCTTATCATCTTACGGGATCAACAATTGACACATTCGAGTTTATACGGCCGAGTGGGATATGCGTGGGACATAGCGGGACGCGCGTTTTGATTTATTTATTTGAGAGTGTGTAAAAGATTTTTTTTTGCTGCCAATGCAGAAATTTACACCGGAGAGGAGTCCTGCGAAGTTCTTATCTCCAAGTCAACAATCGGTGTAAAGATTTCCATTTCAAGGAACCCGTCGCTTTAAGATTAATCGTTTTCCTTTTTCAAAGGAATTGTATACTTTTATAAGAGTCCTCGAATCGCTTGTCTTCTGAGCAGCGAAGAAGGTAATCGTATAAGCCTGGAGTAGAACTTAAAGCATTTCATTCCCCTATTTTTTCATTTATTTTATACTACTCACTTCCACTTCTCAGACTTCTCAAATGCTTGTTTTTTTTTCTTTTCTTTTTTGTGGAATCCCATCTTCTTTTTTTTTAAGGGAATAAAAAGTAAAGTTAGTTGCTAGCAAGTGTAATTGGCATACTTTTAATTAAATAAAAAAAAAGTAGAATGGTTTGTCTACAAAAAATTATTTATTTGTAAAATGAAAATGTCGAAGAGTCATTATTGTAAGGGAGCGCTGGTGGAAGTACCACCCGAACTCTGTTTTTGCACAGTCATCACATCACTCGAACCGATCGGTCAGTAGGCAATCGATAATTGACTATAGGCTCCTACCATCCCTTCACTTTTTGCTACTTTTTTTGCAAAGCGAGAAATCGTAAATTCTATCCAACAGTGGCATTTGTAAAAGAAATGTTTATAACTGTGTCAAAGTTTGGAGTTAACAAATGAGGATCTCTCAAAAAAGATATAAATAACGAAATTGCCTTTTACTTTATGGGTGGTCTCTTTATTGAATTCACTTGTTGTAACTCGTGAAATCAATAGAGAAAGTTTTTCTTGTAAAAGTTATTATTTTACGAAGAAGCTGATAAAAAGTCTTCGCAAGTTTCAGTCAAAATGTTTCATGATTATAAAGCAGGAAGGTCTTTCTTTTCTTTTGGTAAAGTCTCTTAACTGTCAAAGATGTTTAAAAAAGAGTTATAAACTATCTGCCGCGGGAATACTTTAATATTGTTACTTACTCGATCGATTTCTAATACTAATTAGCTATACAAGTTTCCCTTTAGAAACTTTTAATTAGTTTCGTAGAATCATTGAAAAAACATCGCTCGAATAAAATGCTTGCGGATGACTTTCAAATAAAACGATCGTCGAATGAATAATGGAATTAATTTATTTGTTCATTATCTCACCCATTATGCATCAAACGATTTAAAAAGAGAAATCTGTTACGCGCAAGTATAAAACGATTTTTTTTTGTCAACGAAACTTCTGAAAATTTAAGAATGCGCGAAAATTAGAATCTACGTTTTTCCGATATCGAAAGAGTTTAGAAACCAGCTTGTCATATTGTACTGATCATTTCACGCACCGAATATTATAATTTATATGTGATGCAAATTTTACTGCGGCTTACGCTTACGACAGATCGTGAAAATTTATCGCGCAAAAGCTGTAAGTTTGCCCTCTTATGCGCGGTGGAATATATAAAGGTCATTTTCACATACAATCGATAAAAGGATTGTGACACGCGTCACCAATGCTTCAATTACGTTCAAATAAAAATTATTGGACTAAATAAGAAACTACATTAAAATATTTTTTTTAATTTACTATATATTATATTAATTTTCTATTAAGCACAAGAAATGGTATGGTGTAGTACAAATAAAATGCTTTCATTTTCAGAGTTAGCGATATATGTGTATAAAAATCGTTGGAGTATTTTATCAGAATTCTAAAAGACATTTTTACGTGGGTGGAAAAAAAATAGCAAAATATTTCGCCATATAATTATAAACTGAAAGCGGCGAAAGCTAATTTCCTATTTGCCAATTTACAAGGAAATTGATCAAACCTTCTAACGAAAAATTTATTACAAACGATAAATTTACAAAGGCAAAGCAGCGAAAATTAAATTTTTTGTCAGACCCAGGCAGAGCCGAGTTACGCACCTTTGTCGCGTTTCTTTAATTTTACTGAAAAAATCCAATGTGCTTTGCGCGCATAATTTTCTCTTGATATACCCTTTTTAATATACTTTGAAGAAACATTTATATTTAGACGCTCAATTAGATTAGTCCGTTAGAAAAGCATATTGTTTGTCGTAAATTCTTTTGCCATCAGTAAAAATAAATCTCAGAATAATGTCAAGTATAACGTTTAAAAAAAGCTCGAATCAAGCTTTTCTAAACAAACGAACTTATTTTACACTTAAAAACAAATAATTTTAATATCAAATAAATCAGCTGTTATCTACAAAGCTTAACGACTTCTTACTACCATATATTTTCACAAAAATTAGATGCAAGCTCAAAATTACTTGCAAGCTCAGTAGTTCAAGTAAGCGAAGAATATATAAATTAATATATACTTTGAAGAAACATCTATATTTAGACGCTCAATTAGATTAGTCCGTTAGAAAAGCATATTGTTTGTCGTAAATTCTTTTGCCATCAGTAAAAATAAAGCTCAGAATAATGTGACAAGTATAACGTTTAAAAAAAAACTCGAATCAAGTTTTTCTAAACAAACGAACTTATTTTACACAAAAATTAGATGCAAGTTCAAAATGACTTGCAGGCTCAGTACTTCAAGTAAGCGAAGAATATATAAATGCGCCGTATAGGAATGCCTGGGAGTCATCGTAGTGTCAAGTAAAGTATAAGCAGGAGGATTCCAAAGTCCGGGGAATTTCGCAAGCTCGGTTGACGCTTAATTGTGCGATGAGAGGCGATTATGAGAGGCGAACGGTGCGCAGCCAGGGGAACGATATTATCCGCGGAATTCCCACCGATAAATTGCGATAAAGGAATACTGTGTATGTGGGAAGCCAGTCACGTATAAGGGTACAATACGTATAATACGTGACTCGGTGAATTGAGCCTTGCTATGGGAGGAAGGAAGAGTAGGCCGCCGAGGAATGAGAGAAATAAACATAGATAAGTAGAAAGAGAGATGGAGGTGTAAATTCATGTGGGCACAGCATAAAGTGCGGTGTTCCTTTCGTACGACGTTCAAACGCCGCGGCGACTGGCCGACTGGCTCGACCTCCTTCTAACCTTCCCTCCGGTAGCACTTATCTCTCTGTAACGTCGGAGAAGCTCCGTGCACTGGCCAACTCTCCGAGGCGTCTCAGGAATTCCGCAATAAACTACCTGTCCGATTCCGCACCTCTCGTACACGCGCCGTGGCTTCTCTTCCTTTTTTTTTTTTTTTCGCTATCTCGGCTTGATTTTTCGCCTTTTTTTTCCTTTCTTTTCTATTCTCGCTCGCCGGTGCAATAGCCACACTGAGAATTAATCATTTCGTTTTTACGCAATCTCGTAATTTCAAACTGCTGTGTACGATACTTTCCAGCGGCCTTTTGGTCAAGTCATTCTCTCGCTACGTTTTTTTTTTTGTTTGCTTCGTTTCATTTATCATTTTTCTCTCTTTATTTGTAAGTGCACGGCGAAATAAGAAAGTGCGTGTATAAAATGAAACGTAATTTATTTTATGCATTCCGCTACTTTTTCACTATTTGTTTCGTTGAAATGTTCACTCGCTGGGAGGTTTTTTTTTATTCCTCCGCGATGAACATAAAGCGGAGATATTATTTCTAATTAACTTTGAGTATGAAATGGTTTATCCAACTTGGCAGCGGAGAACTTTGTCTTTCTTAATTCTTGAATTATTCTTGAAAATTTTCTTTGTTTGTGTAACGATGTCACTTCGACCATCGAGTTTCTTATCTGCCTCTTTTGCTTTCTTAAGCGAATAAAGTGATATTAGAAAAGGAGTAGTAATGAAGAATAATTATTTTTTTACATATCGAATAATTACATTATTGTTTTCATATTATTGCGCTGCGATTTTTTTTTTTAAACAGGAAGTAATACTTACGTCTGTTGCCTACGTTTCGACTGTGTCTGGCACGTATGAAATCAAAATGCAAAATCGCAATTAAAATAAGCACCTATAATATATACTTTGCAGCCGTTGCCTTTCGTCTAATTTTAGCTTGACTGATGGTGACAGCTCTACCTACGCGGAGTACGTCCTGCTTTTAGCAAGTTTGTATCTAATTTCACCTAAAATAGTGACTGACAAATGTGATTATGAACTAATAAGCCAATCTACGATATTCATCAATGCATCCATCAAACAATATTTAATTGAAAACTCTTAATTTACTCAAAACTTTGCAGATTAATTTCATACTTAACAATCTTTATTTCGCACTATTTACAAACTTCGTTCTGAACCATTGACGCATTGTCCGTATAGATCCGATTTAAATAAAACAGAAAAAAAAACAAAACAAAATAAAATAAATGAAAAATCAAAATTCAAAGAGAATATGCAGTATGAAAAATGAAGTTTTCCTATTGAAATTAAATTTTCCCGCTCGCACGATTGTTACGCGGATAAATCATTTATTGTCCTAATACGAAAAATGAATGAGATGAATGGCTCGCGATTAAGTTAATAAAGGAAGTATTTGGATGAATATAAGTTCCCCCACGCGCACCCCTCGTCCAGCCTCCCGGTGAAGCTGCCGGGACCATCCACTGTACTAAATATAAGTTGCGCGTGCCAAAGGAAACGCCGAAAATGAGTTCGTGCCGATATTCACTGGGTGACACCGTACAACGTCGCTTCATTAGGCCCCCATCGTCTCGTCCCAGTTAAACTTTCTCCAAGATGTAACCGAACATGACAGCTGGTAACTACTACTTAGTTGGAACAGGCATGAACGACGGCCGTCCGCTTAAAGTGACTTTTCCATGGTAACGAGCAGAATAATTCAGAAATTATTGCGCAATCTTGGCCCATAATACCTTTGACACTGATATGAATTCCGATTTCGCGCGAATACGTTCCGAAACGAGTGTTCCAGGGTGGAGGGCTAACCCGCCGCGAAGGCTCCAATTATTTTCGCGTGCGTGGCTTGTTATGGGGCGAGCGGTGTATACCCATTATTTCGAGTGGATGTAACCCCCCTGAAGCGAGGACGCGGTGTGGATGCCCGACAAACCTCTTCAGCGATTCTTATTTCTAATTAAGAGAATGAAACTTTATTCGTGGATTTAGCTAGGCATTGTGCGCAAAAGGTTCGCCCTCGGGCGACGAGCATTTTATTCCGAGTGAACGTTTCACTTCTGGCCGAAAAATTTCTTACCACCGAGCAAAAAAAAAAAAAAGAAACAATCCAGGAGCCTTTGATTAAATTGTAGCGGCCGTCGTGAGTTCATCAATCAAACTGAAGGGAAAGCAGAGCCTTCTATTTATTTATTTGTTTATTTTTATTTAAAGAAGCGAACTGCGATAACGTATATGGTTAAAAATTCTATTGTTCCCTTCCGTATGGACCTCTTTATCGTTTTCTACTCTGTTCTGGTCTTTTCGCGAGTTCAAATATTGTATACTCCTTTTAGAAATTCAATTTGAATTATTTAATGTCGAGATGAAGTTAAAAATTGCGCTTTACACTCCGTTGAATAGCAGCTTGGAGTTGAAAAAATAAATTTAATTGAACTGATTCAATTTTTTGTTTTTGCTTCCGAGAAAATAAATGCTCTGTGTGCTCAAAGAAAAATTAAATTACGTATTTAATTACGATAGGAGTGTTGTTTATGTAAGAATTATATGTAGATGAAAATGTGAAATTAAATTTTTGATTGACTAGTAGAAGCATTGGTCAAATTCATGATTGATGGATCGCGCAAAAAGAGGGTAGGATAGAGGCGTGAGGCAGTGACACGACAAAAAGGCAGAATATTTCAGACAATATGTTGGAAAAATAGTTACACGAAGCATTTAAATTATCGCTATCTCAAACTAATTTCATTTGGTCCAATCAAATTTTTCGGATTTGTATTCTACGTATTTTCGGAGAGATACGTAGGTATGTGCGTGTGTCTGTCTGTATGAGATTGAATAAAGACTCTGACCTGATCGATGCGCGAGATAAAAAATGTAATTTGGTTTTGTAGCATCCATAGTAGCGAAGCGACAGAGATAGATCGGTGATTGTGAAAACGTATACTTTCTCTCTTCTTGTACCTTTTACCTCATTTCTATGACTTTTCCGCTCTTTCTCTCTTTCCTTTTCTCTCAATTACTGTCTCTTTCTTTTCTTAACAATTGTACTTCTATTTAAATCATCTGCAGAGTGCAGTCATGCCGCACTGATAAAAAAGATCCTTTGACCTAAAGTCAGTGTCTTTAATACAAAGGCGTGCGCATTTAATATAGTCCAAAGGCATAGGTATTAGATGTGAATAAACGGCCATCCACGTGATTTTCGTCGTTAAAGATGATCGCGCATTAACTATTAAGACATATTTCTTTAATGCTAATGCATATTTTTTTCTTTCAAATACCATGAAAAAATTATTTTTCAAAGGCCCGACGGCTTTGGGTCAAAGGATCATTTCTATCAGTGTGTTGTTAATAAACAATTGTAAATTATTCAACAGTTTACAATTGTCACAATTAAACAAATGTATCTCACATTAATGAGCTCAATATACATTGTACAACAATATTATTTAAAATGAATGAAGAATATATTATTGAGCAACAAGGCGCAATAAAAGGGCGCAAATGAATCTTTCCTGAAATTGAATACCCGACTGACAGCTTTTGAGGGCACTTTTTTCATTTGGTTCTAACGGACTCAACTAAAAGGATACCAACAAAATTCCAGCGATCCCGAATTTCTTGAAAACATGAAAAATGCATCTGTGCTCTTCTGCTGCTAAGCCCCAGATATTAAAGTTTAACTGAGCATGAAATTAATGTAAGTACTAATAGCTATTACATTAAATATGTAATAGAGTAGAAGAAAACAGGGTCTAAATAAAGTAAAAGTTGTCTTGTAGCAATTAATGGATTATTCGTTAATAATTAAATGCACGTGAGAACGAAGAAGCGACTTCGAATCAGAGAAATGAAATGGAAAAATAAAAAGGTGATATCTAGATTTGATAGATGCAAACAAGTTACTCCATATTTCTCAGAGAAATTTATGATGGATTCAGAAATATGATAAGATATAATGTTTCACTGAAGTTGTGTGGCATTTACTTAACACTGTAAAAATGTATATTCATTAAAAATATTAATGAAATTGTGTAATTAAACATACAGAATAAATACTTGATTAATATAAATGAATTTGATTTAATATATTGTTTCCAATTTTAATAAGTATAAACATTTATCTTGATTATTTCTTCAACAGAAGTGTATATTGCTTCATCCCTGTCACGCGAGGTAAAACAAAAAGTACGCTTATCTGATTGACCGATTTCCAAGTTCCGACCTATGAACTTGATAAATAATGTCCTCACACTCGTCGCTTATCTCTTGACTGTTACTCCCGATAGAGAAGGTCAACCTCCACCAGATAAATTCGGCAAACTTAATTTACAACTGCCTTTAAGCATTTTTTTTAGGTTTCCTGCATAATTTACTTTATTTCAAATTTAATCGAAGATGAAATTCATTTTTGTTATAATTTCTGCAGATCTTGATGTTAAATATTTTATAAAAAAAAACTATAATCGAGAAATGCAATAATAATTATTCAACTAATGAGATCTGATTCTGCAGTAATGAATGTAGTGAACAGTTGACCGACTCATTTTAGCAAGCGAACCTACGGGGATTATCATTCACGATCAATATTCGATTTAAAAGTCACTATGAAATGAGACTTTGTGGACTCTATTTTCAAATTTATCTAATTAACCGAGCAAGTATAAGGTAACCTTAAATGGATTCTTTTTGTAACATCGCAGTATCACGAAATTAATGAGACGCGGATAGAGTAATTTACTATGAATAAAATGCAGCATCGAATTAAACGCTCTGAATAATTTGTTTCATAATTTCACATAAATGCCACATAGATTGAATAGTACTAAATGCTTTCGTGGTTAAATTGCAAATGATTTCATTATAAGTGGATTTTTAATAATTAAAGAACAATTGAAAATTTTCGCACGCAATTAACTTGAAGATGTTTTTTCGTATTCACGATTTCTTATGCATTGCGATATTTTCAAGGAGTTTGTTTCACGCGTTAATTTGTTCACAGAACTATTTCCCGTGTAGCATAAAGAAGTATGCGGCACCAATTTGGCTAGGTGTTATGGCGACATGCTTGGTCAACGCAAAGTACAAGTTTGAGTAAGTATTGTAGAAAGCTAAGGATGAGTCCCTAAATTTCTAATAGTATCTCGAATTTGTGAGACGACATATATTCTGTACATTTATAAAGTTCGAATATTATTAATTAGTATTCAAACTAAGCTGGACTATCTACGCTAAATTAATTGTAAGCGCAATTAGTATTGTAAACAAAAATTTGCATAATTAACATGTTTTATCCTGTATTAGTCGCTGCAACTTTAAACTTAAATGCAGAGAGAAATAGCAAGGGTTTAGTTTTCAGTTCTCGGAATTTCATTTATTTCTGCCTCCGTGAGAGGATGCACCGTGCGGAAAAAAGATTTAATTGCATGCGTGCCGTAAGTCTGAAATAAATTCACTTTTTTTTCTAGAAAAATCACAAATGTCGCTAGTACTTTTGAACTTGAAAAGTAGACTGGATTTTTGAGCGATTAATTTTTTTTATTGTTAATTAAAAAACAAAAAAAAAACGTAGGTTATTATATATAATAAAAAATTCCTTGCATTAGCAACCACATTATTCGTGTTATTATATTGAATTTTTGACTATTCCTACATTCGATCTTCAGTTTTACTCGCTCCATTGAGATAACATTCTAGCAGAAAGAAATGAACAAATAAATATTTTTGTATGCAAATTTCTCACTGTCGACACATTCCACATCATCGTCGTCCGATGCATTATACGCAGAAAATCAATTCCCCGGATACCGACGATCGAGTACTGAACCTTCGGTTATTGAAAAAATGCATTACGTATGCGCGAAGTAAACTAGTACGCAGTATTGCTCTTTCAACATATGTTACCCATTCCACGATTAAAATTTTATAAGACGCAGTAAAGCGCAATTCAGTGCCAAAAATTGATGGAATTTCGTTGTTTGATTAATTACGAATACACTTCGTAATATAGCACGTAATAAAAAATAAAACAACAAATATGAATTCAGTAAATCAAGTAAGGCGAATAATAACAGTTTTACTGAATAAGCTTAAAACACAATTTCAATAAAAGCTTCACTATACGTGATATTTGGTATTATACAGGTGCATTATATTGCCAGTATTTACTAATATTCCGCGATTTGCACGAATACGAATTTTGCTGAGAACTCGTTAGTTCGACCTTTTGGATATAAAAAATAATAATATAATAATAACGAAATATTGTAGACGAAAGGATACACGTACAATAGTTTATACTTCATTAAGTCCCTTATCGGCTCGGCAAAACGACGTGTAATAAAGTGCATTTTCAAAAAGTAAAATCTGCATCCGCTACTTCAATGTACCGGAAACAATAAGACTTCGCTGTCTTCAACAATAAATCGAGAGAATTACCTACTGTTCTGGTTCAGTACGTGCTACATCCTACAATGACGCACCGTAGCGTATTTAGTCGCTATTGGTATATCTTTTCCTTTTATCACCCAATAAAAATGCAACAAAAAAGAGTACAGTTCAAGATTACTACTACCGTCATAAACAGGTTTACATTTATTTATTTAAGTACTCAAGAAGCTTAACGTAAACAATATTTATTTATTTATTACTTGAATCACGTTATAATTAAGTTGACGCCTTAAAATTACAGCTAGCGAAATATTCATCTTACTTAAAAGTCTGCGTTCCTAAAATTTATTTATACAGAGAAACACAAAATTTCAGTAAAAAAAGAAATGCAGCAGAGGCAAGCAAATTTCCTGTTCGCCGGCCTGGAATGCAAAATTCTTTAAAACTAAAGTGACAAAAATTAAAAAAGAAAAAAATGTTCATTCGTTTAACGTTTTCAAAATTTCATAATTGCTTCAACAGCTTTCTTAATTAAAAAGTGTTCACGGCCGTTGCCTTTACATTTCTTTGTTAATTGTTCGTTTAGATCTTTCATTTAAAAAACAGATTCTTTAAATTATTTGTCAATTGCTTAAATATTTTATAATTTAAAACTTTGTTTACTGTAAGAATTTTTTTAGGCAATACGAATGTGGCAAAAACGATGGAATTTTTCTATTGCATGCACGTACAAAATTTTCCTTTTAGAAACGCGAGGAAAATGCTTTACTACAAACTTTCGTAGCATCCCACTAAAATGCATCAGCTTGTAAATCTCTTGCTTCCGGAAAAATTTTATATATACCTGGCTACGAAAGTGTATATTAATCACAAAATACGAAAAGAAAGGGGAATGTTGCCTTTTGCGTCGCAGTCGATTATTAAAAAAGAATCTGTTTACATTAAAACCATGGAGTATCAGGCAGTCGCCTGGGAGCTTTGAGAGCCTTCCAAGCCAGCCGCTTTTTCCATTTCCGTAATATTCAACCTTCAATCTACAACGAACGGGGCGCTTAATGCCCGTTAAATGTTCCGGCATAGGTTTAAGCGCAATATTAAATTAAGTGCCAACGTGAACAGCCGGTGATTTACTCAGTCGACTCCCAAGTTTTCTTATACTTGAACGTCCTGCCCTTGGGTACAATAATTATGGTATAATGGAAGGTCTTTATGCGGGCGAAGCGACAAAGTAAAAAGACGAAATAATATTCGCCGTCTCCGGCGTAAAAGCATGTGTAACTACGTTGGCGTTATAATGATCCGCGAGAAAATTGAAAAAAATGTCCCGCGTTGTTTACAGTGCAGGTAATAAACGAGAAAGCTCCGGGGCGGCAAAAAAAAAAATCGTCCCGCAGCTAGCGTATTTTACTTTAGCCAAATCCACAAGACAAGATTTATTCTCCCCGACGAGATTTTCCTTAAAAGCACACAGCTTATTGATTGATTTCATCCCTTTCAAGGAATTTGGCGAGTGGCCAAAAGCGTTCACCTGAATCATCTTTCTCTTTGACGGCTTGATAATTCGACGCGTTTATCGATAGTCATTCCATCTTATATTTTATGCCAGCGGAATTTCTGCAAATTAAATTCTTGTTTCGATGGGAAGTACGGTGAATGCTTCGTGAATGTTATTAAGAAATTGTGAACACTGAATATAATAAGAATAATCGAAGATGTACGCCCAATAATTCCTTCCATTATATTTTGTTTATACGGTGGTTGGAGAAATTAAAAAAAAAAATAGGGAATTCCGCTTGAGTTGTAATTAAGTTACCTCGAGCAAATAGTTTTTATTATTTTTATTTTTTAGAATAATGCCTTTCGAGTTTTTAACGGGCAATATTTTTCTTATCGCGAGACAATTTTCCATCTGTGAATCATAGCGAGTGATCTTTATTTTACGTCGATAAGGAGACAAGTTTTTTTTTTTTTTTGATTTACTGCCGAGCAGCGACGCGAGGCGTTGAAGAAGTCATATAGACTAAGTGCAAAAATGAGAAACGACGTCGCGAGATAAAGTGAAGGAAGGAGCGGGAAAGAAAGGAAGGGACGCAAAGAAAAGTGAATGTGCAATGCGCTTCGATGTGGCACTGTTTGAATTCGTTCGAAGAGTCGCGCATCGTGATTTCTCTTAATGGTAAACAGAAGGAAAGAGAAAGAAAGAGAGAGAAAACGAGATATTTAGTACTTAAAGTACCTTTCTAATACACGCAAGAAGTCCCCGAGGCTTGCCACTCGCTAAAGGCGGGAAGAATCTATCGACAAAGCGACTGCTGATTCTCCGCCTCACGACGTAACTTCTCTATTTAGCCTAGTTCATGAGATAACATAGAAAAGACGTAAGCCAGGTAATTAAAGTCTCACAGTCAGCTTGAACAAAACGCTCTTTGAGACGCTAAAGGTGGTGGGATGAGCGAAATAAAGATGGTAAGAGAAAAAGAGACTGAAACCTAATTATCCTTGACTTCAGCTGAGGCAAGTCCTTAAGCTCCGAGTGAAAAAAAAAAGGATGTAAACTCAACGTCACTTCGAAGATTATGTCTTCCTTTCCATCGGCGATTTAAATGGAACGTTTAAGTATCGATTGTTCAGATTATGCAATCTTGACACTGATAGAGCTCATAATTACATCGTTCAATATTGATTAAGCAGCTTTTAATATTAATCAAACAATTAGTTTATGCTTATTTAAATGAAAATAAAACAGAGTAAAACGTGAGTGCACTTATTAGCAAAAGCTAATATTACAATAACCTTTTACCTCGAAACATCGTCGCAGGTAACGAGGAAAGAGGAAGAGAGAAATTTACTCTTTCATAAATGGGAGCTTAAGTATTGTTGCATTTGCACTTTGACTTAAGCACACACGGGACGCGTTAATTTTTTTTTTGTCGTAATCCAGTGACGTTTCTGTGCCATTATTATTTGAGATCAGCGAATTTACGATATTCGTGCTGACCGTAGGAAAGCAATTGCCAGGAAACCCATGTCTGACCATACGCGCACTTGAACTACTTGCGCCGGCCGGTCAATTAAACTTCTGTCATTTGCAGAGGATGTTAAGACTCGCACGCACCTGGACTATATATTTTATAAGATTTAAGTAAAATAGGTGGTTTAAAAGTTATGTACATTAATATTAAATAAATAAATCATTATTAACTAAAAGGTATAATTAACGAGGTATTTATTTCTTTATAAAGTTATAAAAGAAATTAAGCGTGACTAATAAACTGCTTAAATTAGAGATTAAAAAATCATACTACTCCTTTTTACAATTCATGTTTGTTAATTATTCTTTTTTATATTTATTGCAATGTGCTTGTAAAACCTGTATAGTGCGTACAATGATAAATAAGTTAAATCATGCATTATTCCTTTATCCAGTATAATTTATTATCGTTAAAGCAGTGTTTTATTAATAAATGGAGTTAATATTGCAAAAACACGAGATCACAATATTACTAGTCTAATAAAAATATTAACGACGATATAATAATGATGAATATACATGTATTTATGTACAGATATATAAATTGTGCAAAATGCAGGCAGCGGGCGAATTAAATTTGAAGAAATTCTTCGAAAAATTGAGGTGGAAATGCGATTTGTAAAATATCACGTTGGCACTGTATGCATCACCGGTACATCCTAAATCGTGTATATATATACATATAAATTATTTATTATGCATATAAAACGTGCTGCTGCTGCTGCTCTAGGCTTAACGAAACGGCATGCGCTGTAAAACGTATTTTCCGCAGAATTTTCAGCTTGCTTCATTAAACACTTCTATTACTCGGGAATCCCGGTAACACCGACGTGAACCGGTCACACGTTGGCTGCGCAGCAGGCTACACTCCGCCGCTCGCTTCTTAACATCGATACCTCAAAAGTCTCGACATCAAACGCGAAAGGTAATTTCACCTCTCGCTACGTAGCTTATTAGCAATTTCATGGATCCTTAATGAGCAAAGTGTTTTATTGGCGTGTCATTTTAACTTTGAAACTATCTTTTTTGATTCTTTTTTATTCGACAAATTTAAACGCATATAAATCGTTAATGCTTTGCGACCAGCTTCATTTTTTTTTTTTTTTTTGCTTTATTATCGCAGGGAGAATCTATAAGTTGAATAGGGATCTTCGATCGTTGAGCTCCGAAAGGTAAAATTTTCACACAATTAGAAAGTAATCAACTGCAATAATTTATCTGCCAGTTACTTTAAACGATTGTTCTTCCTATAAAGGATCCTCGTTAGAAGATGAATTTTCCAATTTTTTCCGGCAGTAATACTCGCAACTCCCCCCCACTTAACCGTTAATGGAAAATCTCGTCGTCAAAGACCTTCCAATTAAAATTCATCATTATTCTGAAGCATTAGGTAAATTCGAGCCGCGACTTTTACTGCCGTGTTAATATTATTTTTGCTGAAATTCTCACGCGTTAATTGGGTCGCCCGTACGTATCATAAAAGAGTGTCAAAAGCATTCCACTATTAGACTCGTAAGGGGAAAAAATTGGAAACTAAAAGTATTCCTGTTAACGGCAATCTAGCTTAATACGTCGGCTCAGGCGGGAAGCTCTTTTTAATACGCGAAGAGGATGGAGCGCGTCAAACGGAGAGCCCAGAACGGGGGCGACGTGGGGGTGACGTTCGCGTCGATTCAAATTGATGCTTTAAAGTCCTTGATAGTCTGGCTTATACGGAGGAGAGCACGAATTTTCAGCGCCGGCAAAACTTTTGCCTTTCCACCCCAACCCTCGGCTATCCCCTGGAGGTCCGACCGACACTATGTGTGCCTACTAGCGGCGACTCTTTCACCCTCTCTCGCTCTCTCACTCTAACTATCTATTTCCCTCTTTATCTAACTATCTATATATATCCCTCTCTAACTAACAAACTATTTATCTCTTTCTCTCTCACTTATTTGTGTCAGCACGGCGATCGTGACGCACGAGTCCTTCGTGTACACAGCTGAGTGCGCGTGCGCTTCCAAGGGGGTGGCTTTCAACTTTGTTTCCTGGAGGGTTATTTCCTCCAACCGCTTCAAATAAATCGACTCCGCGGCCGCGACGACGCGCTTTTTCCGCTGCTCCTTATCGCGCAAAAAGAGGCCGTCCGCTTTTCCTCTTCTTTCACGTCGCCTGTACCTCTCATCCCAGAGCGATTTCTTAGCTGAAGTTTCTCGACTGACCGGCGGGTAGGGGCGAGGGGTGCGATCGTTAAGAGGCGAAGCACTTCCTTCCGAGGACGCGATAACGCATGAAACGCCGCGTTCTGCAGGATAGCGGCGCGTGAAATCCCTTTATAACGACATAAAATGCAGCGTGAACAAAAAAAAAACAGGCGATCTGCTGTCGACCTCTTTTTCGCTGACCTACGCTAGTTTCTTGCTCGTCAAATTTCTCATCTCGTTGTGTTGAGGTCCTTCTACTCCATATTCTATTTTTTTTTCTTTTTTTTTTTTTGGGTGGGAAGGGGATTGAGATAAATTTACACGTGCAGGGTGTGGGATTTAAGGGGATTATTTGGGAGGATCGAATCTAATATGGAAATCGTCCATTTGGGCGAATAAAAGTTAGCAATGTGTGGATTAGCGTGAAGTACCTGTTAAAATTTTTATTCCTACAACGCGGTAATTCGGTTTTGCATAATCGATCTTGGTGAATGCCTTTTTTATAATGAACATTAAAACCCGTTGAAAACGCGTATGGGTAAAAAATTTTATGTTTTAATAAAAATGTCAGGCGCACTACGTTATGAATGTATTTATAACTACGTTTGAAAGATCAGAATACGTGTATCTTCTTTTTATAAATTAAATTTTATTTATGTGTTTGACATATGGAAATTTTGTATCTTTTTATGCAGTGAACAATAAACTATATTTTATAAAATATTTTAATTTAAAGTAATGACGTTAAAATTTGTCAAGTATTACCGGCAGCTGAAAGACTAAGCAAATTAATAAACAAAACTGCTTCGTTAATGAGGTAATAACGTGTAATTTATAAAGCAATTTAAAACGTGATAAAGTGATATTAAGATAAATTTATTTACTTTCTATTGATTTACTGTTTTGGAACATTTCATTTTGTAAATTTACAAAGCTACAAATACATCCCTGTAGCTCATAAATTGGACACAAAAATTTGCATTATTTTTCAGGATATTACAGCGTGTAATGCTAACATGTGATCTCATAAAAATACACTTTATGCGAGAAAGAATATGAACGAGCCTTAAAAAAAATATTTTTTTTTAATATGCGTAGAGAAGACCAGCACAGTTTCTTATTTCATTTTCCCATTCCTAGACCAGTAACCAAAATTGTACCTTTGGTAATGAGATCTACAAATTGATCTCTTAATAAAACTCATTCATATTCTTTTTATTCAAATGTGCAACTTTTTATAATCATGGGATTTGCCGTCCTGTCAGATTTTCCTTTGTATATTTCCGCAATATTTAAATTATCAACTTGTTTAGGTGCTTTCTTGTTACTTTGATACTCTCTTCGCTTTTATATGTTTTTTGTTTCTTTATTACCATAGTCTTCTTCAATCTTTGCCTTTTTTAAAGTTTGTCTTGTTTTCTCTACTTAACTTACTTTTAGAACTTTGCTCTTCTTCAACTAATTTTTCAAGAAATTGAACCGTTAAACAGTATTTTGAATTCCACTTTTAATGCAAAAATCGAAAATTCAATCAATCAGGATTTCTCATCTGGAAATATCTCTTTAAATGTAACTATAGATAATTTCATGTTTATAAGAAGAAAATTTACGGAAGCAATTCGCGACGGTAAAAATAACAACCACATGGTTGTTAGTAGTAAAATGTAAAGTCCACCGCCTCAAAATATAGATTACTCGATACAAATAAATTTCAAACTAAAAAGAGTGTACAGCTTTACGCTTGCAAAATTTTTCCCCAGTCGCCCTTACAAGTTAGCAATAACTCATAATAATAGTCTCTCATTACACTTTTATAACTCAGTATAAATTCTCGAAATTTTTCCACTTGTTGTGCCCAAGGGCAGGCTTCATTTGCACGCAGCGAAAAGAAATAATTCTACTTATTCGCTTTATTAAATTAAACTTTGTCCAAAAACTAAATTTACGTCGCCTAAGCAGACACGAGGCATATTGCTCATAATAATTTTAGAACACATTTAAAACTGCAGTAGAAAGAGTTCCCTTTGCAAAATTTATCTTACTTCTCGTGATTTTAAGCGAAAACTGTTCTTCTCGAACTGCTAAACTCACTTTAAGTACTTTTCCCAGGCAATTATTTTTCCGAATCTCACTTCACCCACGATGGGATGAAAGCAGCATTTTTTTAACACTATTTCCGTACAAATATTAATACTTGTTTCACTTGTAACGTTCTTGGTAAAAAAAAATCCAGCAATATCCAGCGGATGGAAAGGAAATAGATGAATACAGAGGGGAAACTCGCGGACGTTTCCATCAAGGCGCTGAATATAAACGTAGAGAAATTACTTTGGCTTTAAGGTCAACGATTGAACGTTCACCGCTGAGCAATCGGATCTGAATCGTCGCGTGTCCCACCTATAAATCACAAAGCTCTTATGGCGCTAGACCGAATAGACTCAGCTTTCATGGCAGTCCAACTACCCCACCTGCTCTTCCATGCCCCTTCGGAGGCTTGCATTGTATGGTGGCCGTGAATTCGTTTCTCCGATTTCCATGACTATTTACTGCATGTGTTGCGCAGGTGGTCAACTGGTAATCCCGAGGGATTTCCCTAATCCTACGCATCCCTGTCCTTCATAACATCCATAATAATAGAGATGGATTCGCTTGGTCTCCGCTGACGATGACCGCGAGCGGTGCCGTGGAGTGCGATT
Source organism: Sycophila sp. Sp_5 (assembly GCA_018906775.1). Taxonomy (NCBI): domain Eukaryota; kingdom Metazoa; phylum Arthropoda; class Insecta; order Hymenoptera; family Eurytomidae; genus Sycophila; species Sycophila sp. Sp_5. The sequence goes on along the minus strand of JACCID010000070.1, from coordinate 532,842 downwards.
ATTTATCTCTTTCGGTCGGGGATTTGGAGAAAGGGTCGGAAGTTGTGTCGTTACTCTTATAGCACCACTGGACTCGCGCTGCTTCCGAGTCGGTAAGATACGCGCGAAATTGCGCCGGACCGCGATTCCATATCTCCGCGGTCTTTACTTTAACTTTCTTCATTTTTCTCACTTTTTTAATTACAAGTTCCCACGGCTTTGGCGAATTATTGGGACTATTATTAATATTAATCACGCTTTTCTTTTTGTTTAATTTCGAGGACTCGTTCGTTCTACAAATGGTAATTGTGCTTGGAAGAGAAAGTTTAGACCGTAGGAATTTTTTTTTTATAAAGGCTATATAAGAATCTTTAAAAAGTATGAGGGGCTGCTGTGTTTGTTTTTTTTTTCTGACGTTTATATTATTTACAGAAACTCGATACTCGACGTAGCTATCGCTTTTTACGGTCAAAACCTTCTTCGTATATTTCAAGTTATATTCACGTTTTATTTAGAGATCTTACCAGCGATAAGAAATAAATGTCGTACAATTTTTGCTGGCAATCAAACTTGTTTTAGCAGTAAAAACAATATTTTAAAATGAGAATTCGAAATAATAATTTTACTCTTCGTCCGATAAATTTGCTACTCGGTGTGAAATTAATAGTTAGCTGGATAGCAAAAAACTTTCATTACCGCGGCAATGCAATCGTTCGAAACGAAATTATATTCTAAGCGTTCTATGTTAGCTTCGGCTCATTAAGTTGCTAATTGCTCTTAGTAAGCAATTATCTGAAACACGTAATACCTATTACAGAGTTATTTTTTGAAGCACTTTGGAAGGCGCAGAGCAGAGCAATTTGCCTTGAACGTACAGGTATAACAATGAAGTTTCGGCAATTGCCTTTTTTAGAAGAAAAAAGGTTTAATAAACTATTTGAAATTGCAGGGACGATATGTTTCTAAAACGAGTAAAAAAGTTTAACTGCACATTTATATACAGAGCAAAGGTTGTTACGCAACGAAAGAAATAGTAGGGTGAAAAAGACTTTCAATTGGACTTTGTATTTTTTTTTTGCTTCGTATGTAATTGGAGCTTCGAGATTTTTTTTTCATAGAAAAATAAAAGCTGACACTGGAAATGACTAAACCTGCCGGTCCTATTGATATCTTGCAAATTTCCAATATATTTTTCTCACGAGTGTCTACTATACGTCGAATTCGCCATCTGTATGAGGAGAAATAAGGTCATTTCGATACCAATCGCCTCGGAAGCCTATTTTAGGCCTTCTTCAACCCCTAGTTGAGTTTTTCCTATGTTGCTCTGCACATTCTTCTGGACACATTCAAGGCGATCTTTTTCCCTTCCACCCCCGTATTTTATTTCTTTTTATTTACTTCCCTTATATTAAGACAGCAGAGGAGTTATAAGGAACTGGATGCTAGAAAAATGCGATTCCAGCACTTTTCATTAAGCATAAATCATTAGTAATCACTTTATTTTATCAGCAAAAAAATTAAATTTTGTTTTATTAAAAAACTAAGTAGTTCGATTATGAGACTAATTTTTCTCGAAAAAGGGAATAGAATAGCTTAAAAAAATTATTCATTAAGTCAGTTTGCCTTTCTACGTGCTAGCGGATTAATATAAAAAGTCTTAAGACACTAGTGTAGTTGAAGTAACAGGAAACCCTTTTGAACGTGTAAACGTGGATTTATGATCAGCCTATCCTTTTCTATCCACCGACCGTAACATCGCTAATGCTCCTTCTAAATCAAAGTTTAAACCGCTACCTTAAATTTTTCACTGTAAATAGAGCCATAAAATTTTTTTTATATACTCTGTTCTCGACGAACATGTTTCAAATTATATTTTAACGCTGGTTTTCCCCGTCAATTCAATTTTATTCTCCTAAATAATGTTTCTGCAATTTTATTGTCGCAAAAGTGTCGGTGTACCGTAATGTTTTCTTCAGTACAAATTTGATGTTACACAATGGATTTTACAACGAGTCTCCTCATCATAACAGCGCACGGCTTTTCTCTCCGCATCCAATGCTACGACCATCCTCCAGGTTTATCCCCAGAAGTGAAGCTCTTATAGTTTTCCTCTGGATCATGTTACAGCAACAACTTCCCTAAGAAAAAAAATGCTCTATAACCTTTACCGTTAAATTTATCTAAATGTCCTATCAAATCTCCAGTTTCCACAATCCTGCAGTGCCGTCCATGCAACGTTAATAGACATTCCGTTTGCGAGTTTTACATTTTTTTTTTATTATTTAATATCTTGTGTTTTAATTCAACTTTTTACTTATATTACACTTTTGTTTCTTATATACCTAATTTTAAGTTAATATTGTAATTTCCAACTGTAACCTTAAGGACTCTAGTCCGTTGAATTTTATTAAATAAATAAATAAATACAACTGCATCTAAAAGGAAGGAACGCCCTTCAAGTTCATTTATCCTGCATGCAATTTTAATGTTGGCAACCCAATCCGTAACATTAAGACCGCTAATATCTTTCTGTTAGTAAAGTAGAATCACCTCGTTGTCATTACAGTTAAGCAAATACCGCGAGTAGATGGTTTTTACGTTAAAGTAGTTAAAAGCTCGAAACATCATGCCTCTAATAGTGCATTTGCTTATAGTTCGACTAATGGCCAATTTTTTTAAAAGTTCATTGACGTAAATGCTAGTACGGATAAAATTGGGGCGTGTTTAGCCCAATCAGATGTTTGCGTTTACTCGGGGAAAAACTAAAGTATGTTACTTACGGTTGAACTGATTAGACACACGCTATTTTTCCACTTTTATGGTTGTTAATGCGATACCATTACCCTTACAATATTTAATTGCGGTTTCGACGTTTTTACGTGCTGCGATCTAATGCTCCGGTACATAAAATTTGCTCATCGTGAATTTTATTATTAATAAACTGTATATTCGTGTAAATTTGATACAGCATAAAAATCTATTAATTAAAATGTAATGAATTTCTAGTTAGATTTGTACGTGTAATACAGTGACATGGTATAGAGCGGCGAAAGTAGCGTGCAGATTAAAAAAGTGTAAGCCAATTATTTTTATCAATACCGTACATAATATTTCATTATCTTACGTATGAGGCAGCTAACAAGAAATCACCTTTACGATATAAAAAAAAATAAATAACTCCAATTATAATTTCATAAAAATCGACTTATATTTTCTGGTTAAGGTGAAATCAAATTTGTTATGTTAACTTTTAATTCTGTTTACAATTTTTAAACTAGTTAATGCGTTTAAAAAATAAAGCTATCTGTGACGGGAATTTATTCTTATCTCCAACCTATTGATGGCTTTCTATATCCATTAACTAAAGTTCGTATTCTCGCATTAGCTCTGTACGTTCATGAATGTATAAGTATGACCCATTAACCCTCTGCCTTTAGAAATTCCTATTTTAATTTCCTTACGTTTAATTAAACTTTTTAACAAGGTGTAATGTATAAATCGACATTAATGTTTTCAGCACGTTTTTAACATAAAAAATACCCCGCCACTTGCCCGGAGGTGATTCATTTAAGTTTATCGTAATAAGGACAGGCCTTTTGCGGTTTAATATTTTTTGCATAAAAAAATGTAATTTTTATCTAGTAAATACTGTGAGTAATTACTCAAATACTTTGTATTTTTTTAAAGGATGTATATATATGTATATATGTTTTGAATAATAAATATAGTTTTTTTTATTCTATATTGATTCACCGGAATTAGTAATTACAAGCAGCTTTTATTCGTTTATCTCTCGCTACTTCGTCATAATTATACATAATTCATTTTCATTCTTAGGCCCTCTTATTTTATCATAAGAATGCATTCAACGTAATTCTGTGCTCCCCATCTCTTCTTACGCCAAAAACAAAGCCGTAAAAATGTACGATGGAAAGAGAAGCTTCGGCCGTTGGTAAATATTCCCAAGAAAATTAAATGATACATCATCTTTTCACTAGTTATTCGTAACGCAGAAATCCACGAGAAAATACGGGCCTAATGTTTAGGTGTACTACTTCCAAGATTAATCGACCACAAAAAAAATCAGCATCAGAATTCATTTTGTGGTTCTCTCAAAATTGCGGCGAAGTGTAAGCAAAATTTATCTCCCTCGGCGTTTTTTTTTTCATAGCAGAACGTTTTATGAGGAAGTTTCGAAATATTTTATGCAAAATCCTGATGCTTCACCGCAGTGAAAAACTAATATAAGTATAAAGCTCCAGATTGCCACTGCATACACATCCCGTCGCAAGTTTGTAATTTCACTTTCCATCAAGAGTTTCGTGAATTTTCCATAATTTTTGTCCACGTCCTCTCGCAACCTTCATTAGAGAGTTACTTACGAAAAAAACATGTCCTGCCATAATTACATCGTAATTAAGCACTAATCCTGACAATTAGGCTAAATTTCGTTAATGCCACTTGAAGAATGCAAAATTAAGAACAAGCGCTCTCAACAGTGTTTAATTAGCGTGCCAGATGAAAAAAAGGAAGGAATACATACAAAACGAATAAAAGAAATAATATTGAATTTTGCTCCGCAGTTTCGTTAATTGTCTCATCAAAATCGGAATTGATACACCATATTGAGCGTCCCTAACTGGTAACTCGAGCAGGATGAAATTCATGATTAAAAGTGTGACGAGGAAAAATGAAGGAAATATATGTATTTCCAGAGGAGCGTACAGAATGCGCGAGCATAATGACTCGTAGTTAGACGTCAAACTTCCATTCGTCATACAATAAGTGCGTACTCCCAAACTCGGGGTATCATTTATATTGCGTATCGTCGGCCAGAGCGCTGATGTAATTAAGCGCCGAGTTACTCGTATTTTTTTCCCCTCCCCTCGGCACGCACCTCCTGAACGGTGCACTTGTAAATTTCCCGGCGGTGCACGCGAGAGCCGATTTACTGCACACGGCGAGATTAAAAAAAAAAAAGCATGATCGTCGCAATTAAAGCGGCCGTACCTTCCCGGCAGGTGGGAGCGAGTCGTCGCTCGCTGGTATCTGCCCTGGGTGTCAGGGTATCACCACCTCCCCGGGTATATCGGCCTGATCTCACCCCCTCCGCTGCGCCGCGGGAGAGAAACCAGAGCGAACAATAAATCAGGTCTTATCTGACACTCTGTTTTCCCTCCTCTCGATCCGTGAATCGCTCCTGCTTGCGGGCAGCTTAGACCTTCGGATTAGGAATGCCTCCCCCGACAGACCTAGACGACGACGACGACGTCATCTCCATGGGTGCGTGATGCGTGGCTCCTGCGAGACGCGATCAGGGACTTCCAGGCTCCACGGCACCTGGACGCCGACGCAAACTGGAGTGCACCCCCCCCCCCTTCCCCCGCGAGACTACCTGCTCTGTATAGGCAGTAAATGAATTAGTGGCGAATAACAAGACTGCGACAGCTTTGCAACTTTCAGCGGAATCCAAGTGGATTATGCAAAAGCAGCGCACCCTAATGGATTCCGCTTTTAAAAGTGATTTTAAACGCAAAAATTCGCCCCTTTCCGTCAGTCTGCAGTCCCTCGCTCCTTTTTTTCCTTTGCGCTTGACTACGTGATATTTGAAGATTATCCCGAGTGAATTTACGTTTTAAAAAGGCGCATAAGAGAAATTTTTAAAAACTTTGTACGAGAATATTTTACCATACATTTAACGGTTTCTACTTACCAAATGGGAATTAATCTATTTATAAAGGCGGAGCAGGCAAATTGCATCGTATTGGTGGGAGGCCACTTTACTCGAGAGCTGAACGTGAGGTGGAAAATTAAGTAGACAATTGCAGCGTAGAAATGTCAGCGCAAAAACAAAAGATCCCTGCGGAGACCTTCTAATTTAATGAATTATAGTTGGTGAACAATTTTACGGGCTGCCCTGGACAGACTTCTTCTTTTTTTTTTGTAAAAATAAAAAGTTTGATTTAACTCGCGAAAGAAGTATCAACTTTAGAAAAGTAGTTGGAAACGCACAAGGCGCTTTTAACGCGGAGGTGACAGAATCAAGTCAATGTAATTTCGATCGTTCGTAGAATTGTTCATTCATTCGTCTTCGTACGATCGAGTGAATGCAACGTTCTGTAAACAGTGGATCTGCATATTTCGAGACGCTCAGCGAGCTGTCGTAAACTTTAAAGTTTATCAGGCGCGAATCCGCAGGAAACGCAGCGTCGAATGCGAACTTTGAAGGAATTATTATCTAAATAGCGCAGAAGGGGGTACTTAAAATCTGCAATTTTAATGAAATTCGCAGCGTTTGAAATGCTACATTTCACTTGATTTTTCCCGTATGAATTTTCAAATCCCGCGTAATTTTTCTGCAAAATGTTTATTCAGTAAAACATCCACGCGGCTGCGCTTTTCCGCCCGAAAGTTCCGCAGCAGGGGTATCACTTTTTTAATTCCGTTAAAAAAAATCAGGCGCATATACTTCACTGGCTTTGCTTTCCGCTTAATAAATCGCTGTTTGAATTGCCATTAAAAATTTTTCGTACGCCGAGCTACATTAAAACCGGCCAAAATCCACTTTCCCGTATCCCACGTACTGGCAAAGCTGCGCTCCTCCGAAGAGAGAGCCGAGGGATCAATTCAGAGACGAAAGCTCGAATGCGATGTTTTCGTCAAAGACACTGTGAGTTCACGTATCGACTTGCCTCGTCCGCAACTAGATCTTATCAAGAATCCCATTAACGCTGAGGCGAAAAAGCTCCGGAGTAATTTATTATCCCGGCGAAAGTGACATTGTAATTTGGTGATTCAGCTGAAAAATTTTCGCCACTCGAGAAGCAAAGTTTCCTCGACACTCCCGTCGATTCCCACGCTCGACTTGTCGAGAGCGAACGCGCACTCGAAGGCAGTGTTAACACTCGCTACGTTATTTTTCCAGCGGGCGACGTATTGTTGCCTCCGTTGCAGAGTACAGGCGATATCTCTCGCGAGCGCAAACTGCGAGCCGGTGCAGGCGAATACATCGGATAAACGTCGAGGTGTCTTCTACAGGAAATGAACGCGGCGGATGCGTTAAGATTCTATCTAGGGAAAAGGTCTTTTGCGGCGAGGCGACAGAGGGGTGAACGAGGGGGGAGGATGGAGGGGGGATGAAAGGGAGAGGGTGTGTATTATGCAAAGAAGGCGGTGGCAGTGACCAACATTCGCACCCCCGTGTACGCTTTGACACATTTTATTATATTGCCTGGAGCCCCGGTGGCTGTAATTTATATTCAGCTGAATATTTCACTAAAAACACAGAGACGCATGTGCGATCGTAAAAATGTCGCGGCTAACGCGGACGCGTTACGTATTGCCTGGAGGTCAGTCGTACGCAGCTTTTGCCTTTTCTATCGCCTCCCGATCAAATGTTTCGGATTCAATAAAGTGCACGCTTTATTGAGACTATCAAAGCCTTTCTTTAAATAACTCCAATAAAACTCATATTGGCGTTGCATTAAGAAAAGGCGGCTTTTATGCGACATCTGCATTGAGATTGTTCTGTAGCATTAAAACACCATGCGAGCATTCGGGTCGTCATAAAATCATATAAATTGCTGTTTACTTGATAATTTTATATGCTGCTGAAAGTGGCTGATTAACCGAGTTTAGTTCATTAATCGAAGCTGCACTGAGAGAAGAAAATAGTTTAATTTATATTGTACTCGTGTGTGGGAGGGGAACTATACATATGATACTAATTAAGATAGTATCTAATGGAGAATATTTCTCATCACTATCAGTCCATTAAATTCGCCGATCTGAATTTTTGATATGAAATTCTCTTTTAATTATTTACTAAAATAGATGTAAATACATTTAAATTAAACATTTTCCTCTGTCGATGTAATTTTCTGAATAACAAGGAAAATGAAATTGACAATCTCCTTTTAAGTGAAGGAAATTCAAAGTTGAATTTATCAGAGAGAGAGATCTAGAAGTCATATAGTTCGTAGCTCCCTAATCAAAATTAATTCCCTAAATAATAGAGGAAAAAAGATAAATCTGCATGAGAACGATAGAAACTTTGGCTTTTAACTTGGAGAAAAATCAAAATTGAATCTACCGCAGCCATATGGTTCGCAGTATATCTTGAAGCAAAGTTAAGCGGCGCCACTTTTAATTTGTAACCTTGAGTGAACGAACGTCTTAAACCGTTGGAGTTTAAAATTAGAGAAGTGAACTTGAAAGAAGCTTCAATTTTACAACTAAGCGTCGAATATGTATATAACAACCCAAGAATTAAAATACATAGTAAAAATTTACAACGTTGGATCGATGAAAATGGAATATTCGTGTAAGCGGAACTTACTTTAATCAGAGTAAAATTTATCGTTGCTCCAAAAGAACAATTCCAAACGTTTTGCTGTCGATAAAAAGATAAAGGTAAATAAAGGATGCTTGATAATTCTTCTGGAAAATGAAATTGCGTTACCGGATATTAAACCTCGACAAATTTGAGGCGAAGAAGTAAGTAGACAGATTTTACTTTAGAAAAAAATACCTTCGCGTTTCCAAAGTAATAAAGTAAGTGGTAAAAAGCGTCACTGAGCTTTCAAGAGGGAGCTTCGAACAACAACTGCAAGAATGTATTGAATTTTAGCATCAAAGGGAAAATAAGTAAAAAAAATATATATAGAATACTAAAAAACTACAGTAAAAAATTTATGAGGGAGTGAAATTTATTTTCTAGATAATCGATTATTAGTGAATAAAATGTGGTAAAAATGTGTTTATTATTGCAGTAAAAAGCGAATCTTATAAAAGGTATTGTTCCTACGGTAGGCGCTTACAACGTTAGAAACGCATCAAGCAATCTGTCTAACATCAATTTGCAGCGCAGCACATGTGCTTTTATGTAAAGGTTTATTTCATTCTGTATAATAGTATACTAGTTAGTAGTTTAATCTTAGGTATATTGTGACAATAAACAAACAACGTAAACCGTGAGAAATTTTACAATATTGTAATTTTTTTAATAAATTAATCCTTAAAAATGTCTTCAAATGTGTCTATTTTTGTTATAGAAAAAGTTGAAATAGAAGGTAGCATTTTAGTTTGAAAAGTTTGTTATTAGTGAAATTCTAAGGATGATATTGATCAAATTGCTAAATTACCATTCGCTAATAAACATAGTTAGCAAGTATAATTATTGAAGTTTATCTCAATCTCTTATATACGGAATATCAACTCTGCCCTAAGAAATAATGAAGTCAAATTAAAAGAGGTGTATACTTGGAAATGTAAGTTAAAAGTGCCGTCATTAAATAACGAATTCCTTTGAAAATGAAAAATTTATTTCTTCGAAAAAATAAACTGTTTACGGCTTGAAAAGTGAAATATTAAATAATGAATAAAATAGAAAAATATGCAAAATTTTTCTTATTATAAGTATAAAATATTAAAAATGAATAATTTAAAAAGTATTGCAAAAAAATTGATTAAGAGTTTCTTGTCAATCAACAGCTAAAAAAAAATGAAGCATTTAAGATTTTGGTTAGTAGAGTTGTAAAATCATGTGTATCCCGCAAAATATTTGCCGATAAAAATCTTACTTTTTCACTGTCGTCGAGTAAAAAAAATTGATGTATCCGAAGTGTTCGAGTTGTAAAACGGATTTTATTATCAGTCGCCCAATGTTTTTAGGTTGCAGTATCTGACTAAATCGAATCTAAAAATTGTCGTTCACCCTCCATCAGCGAGTCTTCACGGAGGCCAATATATTGCATTGTCTGACTTTTACTGCTTATTTTTTTTACAGTGGGAGTAACTTTACGCTTAACTGAGAATCTAAACAAATGTAGAAAATAGCTTTCTTTATTGAATTCTCTCTACTTGTTAATTATTGTTACGCAATCTTAGAAATAAATGTAAGATAAAATGCTGAATTCCTTTTTTCGTCACATATGTAATAACAGAATGTATAACCATGCCAGATGATAACATTATAAAAACAACTGGCTATTTTAATTTTTAACTTAGCGATTAGAAGTAATTACGAAGATCTTTAAAGATTATATATATTATATAATCTTAAGATTATATATATATATTCTTTGTTTTTTAATTTTTTTTTCAACACCAAAAATTCAGAGTTAACTTCGTTCAAATTCTACGATAAAATAGTTCATACTTTCATTAAAATTGAAATCACCAAAAGACCTTGCAGCAAAATCATTAAGATTTTTAAATTTCTCCAAGGTAATATAAGGGACCGAGATAAAATTCAAATTAAAAGTTAAGATACAATTTTTCTGATTATGCGTATTGCATGATTTTTCCATCATCTCTTTGAAAGGCATCAAATAAACCATCTTACTTATCGCGGTGTCGCTGTATAATTTCAAAAAGTATTGACGATGTCCTTTCGCGTCAACTTGGAGAGATTTCAACTAAATGCTGACAACCATGAAGATAATTTTTTGGTTTAAACTTCATTTAAACGTACTTTATTAAAAGTGGAAATTTTTAAAACGCTCGCGTTGGTTTTAATGAATTGCATTCAATTTACAAATATAAATACGCTTAATTATTTCTAATTATTTATCACTGAATTCCGGTGCAATTTTCATCGTAAAATCCTATCAAACCAGATTAAATTTTAAATGGAATAAACGTAAAGTACTGTTAATCAGGCTTATAAAATATTTGTAATAATTCGCAGTCCTTTAAGAGTCCACAGGATAATACTTGTTCAATAACTTAATTGTTCGGCCTCGCGTAAACCGAATCAGAATTAATTTTGCAAAATTGTATAAAATTTTAATTCCAGGAACCGAACAGTAGTAAAGTTTACAATTTAATATTTCACGTTAACGCCGCGTGAGCAAAAAGAATGATGATCCCGCGCGAGGAAAGGTGTCAAGAGAACAAAAAAAAAGTTTCGTCTAAAAATTCAACGCAGGAAATGTAAATAAAAAAAAAACAAAAGGTTTCGAAATTTATGCCCTTCTACCTTGTAGCTTGATAGATGAATCTTCTTAAAGTTCAGCACGCCTCCAGTATCGGTGATCTCGTTACCTGCTCGTTAAACGGATGAAGTATATAAAGTTCGCAGCAACTGCCGAGCGAAAACTCAATCGGATGGTTAATGTCTCCTGCTAGTCTCATTTTGAATACACGTCCCAACGAAGGGGAAAAAGCAGTTACAGCGTGTACAGCACCGAGCCACTTTCGGCGAGTAGCCAAAAAAAAAAAAAAAAAAAAACGAATGAAAATTGAGACGAGATGCGAAGGAAAAAAAAAGTTTAGCGCTCTTCGGAGCGTATTATCCTAACGGTCCCCGTAAAGTTCCGGTGCCCTTGGCTCAGAAGTGCCAGCGCAGCAAGCGGGGATAGTACCGGCGGGACGAAAGCGCGCCTCGTAACTGAAATAGCCGCGGCTGCTGCTCCCGACGAATCTGGCCCGCCGCTACTTGTTCGCACGCGCGTGCCAGCTTCGACGCAGTCGCAGTCTTTGCTCTCCGTGTGCCGTCGCTGCGGCCGACGCGGGCCTGGAGGTGTGTAAGGAAAAATCATGGGGATGGAAAGTTGGAGAGTGTTTTTGCCCCTTTGGCATTTGCTCGCGTTGAAACAACTTCGGATAGAAATTGAGATCGAGAGAGATCGAGAAGAACGAGAGTGGGGGGAAAGGAGGCTTTCTCTTTGAAGAAACTTTGAAGAATGGCTTTTTGCCTCATGTTGTTTTAAATGAGATTAATGAAGAGGAGTATAAACAGATGCCATCGGGCTGCTACCGATGTTTGCCGATGTGCTAAGCGTTCCGTATAAAATTCCTAACTACCTGTTCACTAATAAATGAAGAGTGACTCTAATGTACGTAGGTGATGGAGTAGAAAAACTCGTGGCGATGACTCGATTGATTAATCAGAGATGACCCCATAGGTCAAAATTAAAGTGTTGGTAATATTGAATTAGAATTTTCTTCAACGGATATAATCTAGCTAAATAATTTTAACGATACACTTGCCGCGGTTATTCGAAGCCCAAACAACTTAAAACTTCGACGAAATCTACGATGACGAGGATGCAAGAGGTCAGTTTACACTAAAATAAATAGTTTACTAAAAGTAATCCTATATCCTTGAAAAAGGCATTACCTTCGGTATAGAATAAATAATTCGTGCAAAAAAATTTGTTCGGTACTGATCCAATTCGAGACCGATTTTATTATTATTATTTCCATGAAAGTTGTATAAAAAAAATTCATATGTTTGAATATTATTAAGTGAAAAGTATAATAATTTACCTTTTCTTTTGATAAGCTTTTTACTTGACATACCATCCACATTTGACGCAACAATTCAGTTTGAAGCAACACCGTAATAACGTGAAAATTCTATTTATTTTTTCATATCGGACTTTTATAATACTCTCACCTATTTGTCTGCTGATGAAAGATTTTTTTTTTCATTTTGGTCAATAAATTCATCATGTTCTTTTTTATAGATGTGCTACCGTTTATTTAGCATTTCGCGGAAAACAGAGTTCCCATCATCACTAGACAATAAGAGCGCACAAAGGGTAGTTGACTCGAAATGGACGTACGCGGGCACGCACACGTCCATCTAAGTTACTTTTTAAAAAATTTTTCAATTTAATTGTCCTCTTCTCTCCCACGTCCAATTCTCGTGCTTTCATTCAATGCGGTTTACACAACCGCAGGCCAATACTCCAAAACAGTATGTACGCAAAAAGAGCAGCTCTGATATTTGCCTGCAAAACGTTCGATTACTATCTAACGATACACGTAGGCGCATTTATAAATAGCAGAACCACGTAAAATTAAATTGATAACATTTAACACTATATGTCATTTAAAATAATTAATCCGCACAAAACTCTGTGGAGGCGAAAAATCCCTCGATATCGAAATTGTATTGCGATGTCAATGGAGTTTAAAACTTGGTTTTCTGTTAATCCAAATCAACAGGGTCTTTTTAAATCCACTTGACAAAGAAACTATTTATAAAAAAAACATTGAAAATAAAAAAAAAAGTGGATATCTAAACTTCGTGTCATTAATTTTACAGAGGTAGACGTTTTTGGTTTTCTTAATACTTTAAAGTTTAGTATTACTCGAGTATTAGAGCGAGGCTGCCCTTTCCAAACTGAGAATTGAAAAATAATACTTTAACTCGGTGTTACGAAGTGCTAAGTCTAATTCAGTTAACTCACACGAGGGGAAAATTTTTATCGCGAGAAAGTAATAATAAATATTTTCTAAGCAAAGCTTCACGCGACACTTGCAAATTCTTTCGAGCAACAACAAATTAAAAACAAAAGGTATCTTCTGTCAATGCCAGCGAAAAAATAGCCCAAATGACATGATAAAACTATACATAATTTATAAAAAAAAAAAAAAAAAAAAGCGGGGGACAGTTGAAAGTGCAAAACCAAGTATCCACAGTAAATCTGATTTCCTTATCTGTGCGATATTAGTTGGAGGAGATTTGCTACTTAGAGGGTTTATTCACAGTTTATTATCTTCACCGAGACTTCAGCGTCTATAAGCAAGTTTGCGACGCATATAAAAGCACTGGTTCCGTTCTGAGTGAACTCCGCCCTAAGCTTTATTCTTCGTTCCGCTATCGCCATACTGCACGCTTCATTAAACTTCATATAGGGGACACAACTTGCTCGATATTAAATTTGAATCTTAATTGTACCACTCCGGTGTGCGGCTGTAATATTATTTTCTGATCTACCGCATCTATTTTATGAATAATCGTCATGCTATATGAACATCGTTTGTCAACGTCCCCCGTCTGTTTCGCGTTTTATGCCATTCGTATAGAAATGAAGAGTGGTTATTCATTTTTCCACTTATTACGTCGGACTGTTGTTCGCGACGCTTTTCTTGTTCGCTCCGAGCTTCCCTCGAGTACTATTTTACTCGGATGCATTTAAAAAGAATAAAAAGTTTACGCAGATAGAATGACTTCAAAACGAGAAGGAATGTTAAAAGGCAATGTGCAAAGTAATTTGGAGTGAAGACTTGCATAAAATGTCGTGATGCTTGCAACAAACCGCCTACTACGCATTGGAATTCTCAAACTGAAAATTAACGCGACATGTACTATTACTTCTTCGAGGAATTTCAAAGTCTGTCTTCGCATAGATTCGAAATAAATGTTCTTTTTTTTTTGTTTTTTAAGAAAATTTGTGCGCTGTGAATATTTTTTCTAGAATTATTCTATAGTCCATTAAACTACTGAATAAATAAAAATGTGGAAGTATAAGTTACTCAAGGGTGCAATTAAAATAAAGACGTCTGCTGTAATACAATTTTTTTTTATTTTGAAAGTAGATTATTTAAAAATTGATTAAAAAATAAATGCACGAAAAAATGTGTCTGAAAGTATCAAGAACGATTACGAACTTATATTAATCTTTCAATCTATCTATATAATTCGTGTTTCAAGTCTGCTTCACATCAAGCGCAGATCTAATGGTTTGATTAGATGACCTACTAAAGAAGCTTAAAATAGTGTGAAATGAAAAAAAGAAAGATCATGACAAAGACTGAGTTTAAATGAACTCGACACGTTTTTATATTATTTTAATTAAATATGCAAATTGCGTTTTGAACATTTTATCCATCTATCAGCAATCAAGAATTATTACCATGAATAATAAACATATAAAATTTTAAATAAACAATTCTTCACAATACCTAATTAACATAAATATTAACCAAACTTATTTCAGGCATAAACTTAAAAAAGTATCTTATACTCGCTTAAAAACTTGAACATAAGTCATTTTTACCTTAAAATCATCAGTATAAGAGGCGGTGTATTTTTCGTCAAATCTCCAAGTGTGAATTGAACAGTTACTACAAAAGTTGCCAGAGAGCCGTGAAACTTCACTTGCAAAGTAAATTTTGCTTGCTAATATTTCTATTTGCTATTTAAAAAATATAATAGTAAAAGAAAGGAGACTTCGACCAAAGAGAGGCGAGAAAGAATAAATGAGACGATGATTAATAGAGACATAGTTATAAGAGTAAAAAAGATATCGGACTGATAAAAATGATATTGTCGTAAAAAAAGGATATAATAATAATGAAAGGTATCATGTATATGAAAAAATGTTTTGCTTTAATTCGCAAATAGTAACGCGGACGTAAAGGCACGAAGTGTGTATATAAACATTTATATTTGTTTATCAGAAATATTTTTGAAAATAATATTGAATTGTTTGTTTTGTTATGAGGAAACAATAAACAAATAAACAAAACTTGCATTTCAATCGAATTAATAAATAGTTTATAAAATAAAAATAGAATAAAATATGCATTGTGTCCTCGATTATTAATGTTACTAACAACAGAATCTCTGCGGTAAATTGTGCATTCGGAAATGTCGAAATATGATAAAAATACATAATTGAAATAATCGCAGAATTTTTTTCTCGTGATTTTAGTTTTTCTTTTATTCTTATTGACTTATAAGTGAATTTAGTTAAGACAATATCAGTTTATTCTGTAGCTGGGCTGAAAGACTAAAAAAATTACGGCACTTTGTTCTTGGAAAGGATAAAGCAAGGGAGTAAATCAATTTTAAGGAAGATTAAGTTTAAATTGGTAAAATGTTTACCCGGAAAATGTTTGCTTTCTTTTTATTGCAACCTAGTTATTTCGCTTCCTTTTCAAGTTACAAGATATTTTTTTCATTATTAACGTCGTCAAAAGTTTAATTAGTAACTCTTATCTCGATTTAAGAATATTATTAAGAAACTTATTATTAAGAATCTTAATTTCACAAAATGAAATTCCATTTTCAGTTCTTCCTTCCATATATAGTAATCAGAGTTCAATTCAGTCCCACGACTCAAATGAATAATGCAAATCGCAGAATATCAAAATAATTCTGATCACATAAACAGACGATATCTAAAATGCGATATTTAAAAAAAATGTTAAAAAAAAAAACAATTTCATGTCCCAAGTCTATTTTAATTTCGAGGATTAACTTCGATATCCTATATTTAATTTCGAGGATTGAAGAAAGAAAAAAAAAGCGAATCAAACTCTTTCAGTTTATATATCCGAACGTTCTCCTCGTGTGCTTATTTGCTATCGTATCGAAAAGCTTTCTCTCAAGTTAAACCCAGTGTAATGCCAACATGCGCGTGTCCACTATACATATATACGCAAGCGAATGTCGCTGTTATTCTTTGTCCAACGCTTTGGTTGCGTTCGTTGTATCTCAAAAGCTTCGGACAAGAATTATACGCCGATGTACACCGGCAACTTCAATATTTTGCTCTATTATCCTGGCAGCGCGTCGAATTGTCGAAAATAACTATATTTTTGTAAGTCTTAAGGGGGAGCTGCTGCGACTGCTCTCATTTGTGCTGCCCGTATTATTTGCATATGCGATTTTTGCATCAGCTTATCGACTTAGCCTGAATTATTTTTTCTATTTTTTTTCTCATTTGTATGCCTTCGGGGAAAAAATTTAAAACGCATCTCCTGCAACTTTCAATTTTCAAGAGTTCGGAATATCGCATATTTAATTCGCAGAGTTATTTAATTTGAATACTAGAAATATTTTTTTATACGAAAATACTGTTATTATTCTATTTTGTTTTTGTTTTTTGTTTTTTTTTTGTTTTTTACTTCATTTAGTTTATCCAGTTTATTCAGTTTTATTTTATTTTATTCGATTAAATAAATGGGACGTGGAGTATTCTATTTACTTTTTACTTAAAGTATGTGTACAACATGATCTGCCCCACGATAAATCATTACATTGTTTAACAATTTAAAATTAACAATAAATCTATTACGCTTCTGTTTTCCGATTAATTGAGACTGTGCTGATTTAACGCATAACTTACGCAGTAGTTACGCCAAGAACGCTTTGAAATTCGTAATTTAATTGCACGGTACAAACGCAGATACACTCATTAAGTGCACACATAATTAGTGTTTAACTGTACATGTATTCTAAAGACTATTTTTAACCGCTTCTTTCGAGTAAATTAATTAAATTAAATGTAAAGCTATATGATGAATAATGCAATTTGGTACATTATTATTTAATAATTGAAAGAACTTTGTTCTTCAAAAAAAAATTGTTTAAAAGCATCGAATATTGTTAAAACTTGTAAAAAATATATATATCTACTAGGTTGTTAAAAAAAGTGTGCTTTTCGTAATACGAGCATTAATATTAACTTTTTAAAAAGTGCAATATATTTAATAGTTACGAGCTCATTTTTTTAACAGCAACATATTAAAAAAAACTCTTAACTAATGATAAAATATTTCAAAAGTATAAAAAAAAAAAAATTAAAAAAAGCAAAGTAATTGTAATAAAGCGTAGGTACGTGTCTTTACGACTGCGTAATTGGTACACGAGTAGCGTATTCCCAAGCTCCCATCAACTTGAGCACAATAACGAGAGAATATTTTTGATCAAAAAGAAGAAGAAAAAAAAATATCGCTTATTGAGTGCGTGCGTAGTTCACCAAGAGCCAGTCAAACACGGCGCATGTGAAACGAGGCACAAGCAGAAATGCAGCTCTGAAATATTGACCAAGCGATCGAGTCCGAGAAGTCAGGTCGAAGCGTAAGCGCAAGGCGAACGCGCCGCTCGCAACGAGAGCAGGAAAGAAAAACGGCCGATGTGTGCTCGCCATCCAGCTCGGCGTAAAGAACAATTAGAGTAGTCCTCCTAATGCGCGGTCTAGTCAAACCCGAGAGTCTCTCTCTCTCTCTCTCTCTCTCTCTTGGCTTTTCGGCTCGTCTTCGATTTCCAACAGCTTGGACAGTCTTTAGCGGGCGTTATGAGCGCACACAGGACACTCGCCGAGGGGCAGCTTCGCTACCGTTTCGACCGATCGACCAAACGAGATCAGCCATTAGGTCGAGAAAGTTCGAGGACACTGGAGAGCGTGTAGGCGAAGACGCGAGCGGACAAAGGGCCCTCGAGGGACGCGCTGGTGGTGTCGAGGTGAGTCTCCTGCAACGAGCTTATTCCCATGTAACGCCCTATACGTGGTCGTACTTTCCCTCGCGGCTTCGTTCGGCCTGTGACCTCGAGGAGGCGGAAAACTGCCTCTCGGCGTGATTACGCTTAAGGATTATGGGCCACTAATTTTCTCACTTCAAGCTTCGTTCGAAATCAAAGTGAGAGTAACGCGAAGAACGCTTACAGCTCCCTCCCCTTTAAATCCTCCAGGCTTCTGATGTTCCAATAAAAGCTCTCCCTTAAAGCCGGAATCGCCGGATTAGGCTACCGTCGATTGCTGCGATTTACCGCAATCGTTGTTTATTAATCGTGCAAGAAATTGACTTATTGAATGAAGAGGATGCAAATCTGTTACTAAATTAGCAATATAAAAAATTATAATAATTTTTAAGGTGGGCAATCTTATGCACAGGTAAGATTTACATCCGCCAAATTGTTTTTCAAAGGTTTTTACAGTCACGGCACGATCTTCAGATCGGAGTAATTATTCGTTATTAAAACGAAGCACCGCCTCTCCAATGATAATCAAATAGCAATGCAGAAGTGTTCACAGATATTGTTCTGTCTATGGCAAGATTAATTATGCATTTAAAGGGATCAAGGGTAATTTATGAGATTGGCCCGTATTATGATTGCTCTGTTCTGTCGTTCAATTGAATTAATTAATTTTATTTCGTGGCCGTACGATTGTATTGGATGCTGTTATCTGCACGATTCCGTTATATTTACAATAACGCAACTTTTTAAGTTACCTTTTTATTAAACTGTCACAAGATACAAGATTAATAAATTATTAAACATGTGACTGATGTACGCAATTGTCTTTTGCAAAAAAAAAAAAAAATACAAATATAGTTTGCGCTAATAGCAAAGTTTAATTTAAAAGATTGTTTTCAACTTTCTATAATAAGTCATCTAGGGTCACTGCACCAGTGACTGTCCATAAAGTTCAACGCGGACAGATGAAATTTGCGCTCGGGTGCATTGCAAAAGCTTTTGAAATGTATTTCTTCCTTACATTATAAATTTTTTTTTACTGTTTCAGCTCTCCTGTGAAATAATACAGATTTGTCACCTTATATATTTTTACAAAACAATAATTCTTTTATAAAAAAGTTATACTTTTAAAATCAGTGATATCATATGATTTTACATTATTTTACAATATCAATTTTTATGTGCAAAAAACTGCAAAGTAATACAGTTATAGTTTGAAAAGATGTCAGAAACAAAAGATTCGACAATAAAGAAATAAAATAACCGATAGGTCTTTTCTTTCCAATTCAACGTTTATCTGCAACAAAAAATCTATCGAAAATTGAAATATTTTCTTTTTTCTTGTCTGCAAGCAATTTATTAATAAAAGTTTCTGCTACCCAATTTGTTGCCATAAATTAATATTTGTAATGTGCATGTTTTAATAAAATATTTAGATCTACACCAATAAGTTTCAAAATTGTTTAGCCCTTTACATTTAAAGGTCTTGAAAATCGCATATTGTGAATTGCAGCTTGAGCTTTTTTTTCAGTGTAAAACTTAAATGTTGTCATACAGTTAAACTATGTTAATCTAAAGTTAAAGGGTCCATGTAAACTTATCTAATTGATTCTCTATCCGTATTCATTATCACCTAATACCCTGCATTTCTCATTTCGATCCGATCAGTCGAGCTTTGCTGTGGTTAGAAGACGTTTCAGCACTTGCTCTTTGTGGAACTTGCGCAGCTTTATCCTTTATGAAAGCACTTCTAGTTCCAAGCTTCGATATTGTCAATAAAATGTCAGCATAAACTTGAACATACTTTAACTTCGAATAAAAACAAGAATTATGTTATCGTTAATATTCTACACTTTTAATACAATTATTATGTAAATAGTTAAAATGAAACATTAAGTTTTATTCTAATACAATGCAGATTTAGCATTTTTCCTATTGTAAAAGGGTATAGAAACGTTTTGGCTTTTGCAACGGTATACAATGTAGGGTATTAGCTGCATCTATCTCTCTGATAGATGAGATGAATTTAGCGCACATTTCGAAATTGAGCTTTCGAGCATTCTCCAAGATACGCTAACCATTTGCAATGGGCAATGCTACATTCAGGCATGTACTGGCATTGATATGATAATCTATATACATCAATTCCCTTTCAATGAATGTCTGATCGTGATTGAGTATTCATGAAAAAGTAATTGTAAAATTTGGCTATTTACGTACTAATTTAATTTGGTAGAGCGATTCTGTTAAAAACACAGACAGGATCTTAAAAGGCTTTAAATTAAATTGACTGAATTGACGCGTTAAAAGCTTACAGTAAAAATATAACGAAGATGTATTTTTTTTTAAATTGATGATTTTAACAATCTTTCTATAAATTCATAGAGGATTATCGGGACCCGATGACCCAGAGATTATAATCTCGATCCACGGTAATGTAGTTATACGAGTTACCCTCCGCCGTCAGCAGAATATACCGACTGTAGCAATGATACTTCCCCGAAATGTTATTTCGGTGAAATCCATATTTCAGCAGCATCGATTTTTATGGAACTTCTAAAACAGCACTTAGATGGCAGCAGATTTATGTTTTTGTAATTTTTTATGCGGTAATTTAAATGTTTTAATCCATGAGTTTATGAGCTCTGACATAATCTGGTGCGAACATTTAAAACATTCATTTCAATTGCCCTCGCTATCAGAAGAGTTTGTTTGCAAAGGTGAAAAAAAAAAATGAAAAGCAACTTTTTTAATCGTGGAGCTTTGACAAACGACAATTGTTTTATTCAGTGCGATTAAAAATAATGCATACAGAGTGTTTCAAATATTTTAATTAACTGCAATCCGAAAACTGGACTATATATACATGTAGAGAAATTTTGTAGACTAAAAAGCTTTTAAAAACGATGCCCGTCCATTAGAACTCCTTTTCTCGCACCCTCGAATGCACGCAAACATCTGCTCTACGTTAACGTATAGTTAGCGTCGTCATCAAAGTCACTGCAGTCAAGAAAATTTGATAAAATTGTCCAATCTTTTCAATAGCCGAGTTATTCAACACTCGAGTTTTTATCTTGATCCGCAGGCTAATCAGCCAGTTCTTGATCTTTCTCTCACTCAGTGGCGATGTTTTCTCGCTCCAAATATATCCGGGAATGCTAGTCAAAGTAGATTACTTGATCCCCGTGTGTCTAAAGTACACTCCGAGGGAGAAGACGCTCGGCCGTTCTCGCTCGTCCTATATTGGCAGCGACGCAGGATCATCTTAACTATTCGCTCGGAATGGCGTGTGACCTCTTTTTCAAGTCGACCTCTCGAGGGTGACCCGCTCCCCCGCCGCCCTAAGGCGTACTCATCCTGACGACGCTTTCTGTATTGCCCCTTCGGTCGAGGTGCGGCTAACACGCATGGGAATTTTCTATGGAGAATGGCCTGTAGCATGAAAGAAATCGAATTACTACGAACGACACCGTGAGCACGCTTGTAGATTTAACTAAACACGCACTTTTGTATAATGTGACTGGCTCTTGGCGGAAGTATAATTCCTTCCCTGCAATGGCTCGGGATATTTTCATCGAGGACAGTTCTCACCGAGTTGGCGAAAATTTTCTGCTGAACTTCCAACGCCACATGTGTTTTAAGAAACTAGGCTAATTTTCTTAGTTTGCTTACGATCGTTTACTTTTTCATTTAAAATTACTGCACTAGTTAATAGAAGTTTTTCTTGTATGCCTTCTGGAAGTAGATGCACTACTGTATGTCTACTATCTACTGTAAAAATAATTCAGACTAAAATAAGACGATAAAAAGATTCATCTTTATTATGTTCGGATTTAAGATTTCTTAAGATTTAAAAAGATTCTTTATGAACAAGCACCTAAAAATCAATTTTAGATCCGTTCGAGATCATTTAATACATATAAATTAAAAAAAATAAATAAATAAAGTCTTATTAAGATTAAAATGATCTTTATGAGATCTTATGTATAGAAAATTGAAAAAATTGAATATATTAAACTAATATTAATGTTGTATTAAAATAACGATCTCGAAAAGATCTTAAATTAATATTTAGATATTTATTAAAAGAGAATCTTTTTTAAACTTAAAAAATCTTAAATTCGGACATAATAGAGATGAATCTTTTTATCGTCTTATTTTAGTCTGAATTATTTTTACGCGGGTACTGTCTTCTATATGTTCCATCAGTCATGTTAGCCTGAGACTGAGGACTTAACCACGTGATCACGCGAGAACCAATCATATGAAGAATAAAAGCATTTGTTATAAGTCCTTTTTTTTAAATCGCTTGAAATGCATTGCTGTGAAAATATTGTAATTAGACAAATGGATCAAATTTGCATTAATAAGTATAATAGCCAATAAATCAGGAAAGATATGCAAGTGTGCTGAATAAATTTAATAAATCCTGGTTGATAAGCGCATGGTTCATATTTATGCTTCCGCAATGACATATAACGTAATTTTGCGTCAGCGGGGGCTCGTATGACCGGCTGTCGTGCGCAAAGCGACAAATCAAATGATTCCTGCCTGATCATATAAACAACGTGATTTCCGTGCTAAAAGCAACAGGCAACCCACACGAATTGGAGCATTGTTCACACAGAGACATACGCTCGTAACCACGAGAATGCAATTTTTTTTCTGCTATTGAGGCAATGTACTCCTCCTTCCTTTTTTTTTTTATGGGAACGCACACATGGATCTTGCGCATAAATATCACAGACTAAAAAGCTCGTTAAAAAGTTGGTACACTGCCCGAACAACCTTTAATGTGGCAAACTCCGAACCTCCTGCTCCACCTAAGCAGATAAAAAGAGCTCCACAGTTTACTTTATTTTTCACATTACTATCAACTTATTGTCCTAACTGTGCTTTACTCAAAACGCAATGGAATTTAGTGAAATTAATTGGAGTACTGAACTTTTGTTGGGTAATATATATATCTACGGTTCGTGTGGGCTAATAATTTTCTCTTTTTCATTTACTTAAAACTCCTCCACAAAACAATCTAAACTTTTTAACCGTCAGAATCTCCCAAAAGTATTAAATGAAACGTAAAATAGAAAATCAGAGTGTCTTCGTTTGATATTTAAAGGGATAAACAGTTGCTTTTAAACAGATACAAACTGTACTTTCACTGCCGATTCAACTGCTTTACGGAAAATAATCAGAACTTGTCTAAAAAATAAATAATGTAATTAAATTTAACGTCAAACTTGCAGGTGCTCGAACAGACGTTTGCATCGACTGTGCAAAGAAAGTTTTTGATTACTGGATACATTGAGTTTGCTAGACAAATAAGAAAACTCTCCAGAGTTCGGAATTCCTACAAGTATCACCAGAAATCTTTTGACAGAAATTAAAAAGGAGGGAAACGTTGCTTTTCTTGTAAGAAGTGTATCTTCAAGTGTACTATTCTCAAAATCATAGAACTTATCTTGAATCTTAGAACTGAATTAGTCAAATTAATGAATTAAATTTAAAAAATATGATAAAGTAAATTTTTCCAGCTATTATCAAACTATATAGTCGAATAAAAGTGTAGCATTTTCTTGTTTATATTGTATTTTCAGAAATTTGATATATTTATGAAGGGTACATTTTATTGATTTCTTTAAGAAATTACATCTCGACAATATCCAGGAAAAGTCGCAGAGTTGAGCTATCAGCAAAAATCTTTGTAAGAAGGGTCTAAAATGAGTTGGAAAGTTGGTCTTCAGAACATTCCCAGTTATAATAATGTAATCTTGCGAGCTCGTAATCTCAAGGATTCTTTTTAATCGAACCATTAGCGACGAATTGAAGGGCTCCGCGTAATCTTTTGTTATAAATTACTTTCATACTAACTCTGGATAGTCCTTTGTATTGTATAAGATCAAACAGTACATTTTCTACATCTTTTATCTTTCTGGTGCCATTTACTCGTTTTTCTTCATCAATAAATCTTTAATTAATTTGATAATTTGCTTAATGGAATCTTTCATTATGCATTCCTATCATTTATTATTTTGTATATACTTTAATTCCTTCTTTTTGAAAAAAAAAATGATTACTTCCACAATTCAATCTATTAATTAAAAGTGGGATGAATTACTTTACGTGCAAGAGTTCGAATTTCCGTTACAGATTTATTGGAATTATTTTCATAAAAACTGCATGGACGTAAGTTTTCCATTCCACGACAGTTCAATCAACGATTTCCGGCAGCGTTCAAAAAGTTAAAAAGTATCGGAAAAGTTTTGAGGTCGAATGTTTTAATAGATCCGAGTTTATAAGTGTCATTTTGCACTGTCAGCTTAATTATACCGAACACGAAGTTCGATCAGCGTATTAGCCTTTAATGAGAAGGTGTGGAGTAACGGAGAAGTTTTAGTAACTTGGGATTTTAAGACTGCTTAGAGCAAGCAGAACTCAGGCTTCCTTCACTTTCTTTTTTTTTTTTTAACAACTCGCAGGTGGCCCACTAAAACCACATTAAGCTTTTGATGCACCGCAGTAAATTTGCTGAGAGTACCGCGGCGGAAAAAAATTGCCTGCCCTTCATTCTTGGCATATAATTCAGAGCTAGCGGATGGAAAATAGCTCACCGCCGCGGCGGCAGCAACTTTTACATGTATGAGGCGTTTCAACGTTGTTTTTAAAAAATTGCCAATATAAGAGAGCCGCGCGCACGCGCCTCGTGCCTTTGCACTCGTGTCATATAGATGAGCTCCAAGATCCCGCTCATAAATAATTCTTGCACTAAACAACTCAGTATTACTCACGCATAAAGAGATGTATGAGTACGTAATGTATTATAAGCACTCGCCTGGGACTGCCCTTTGTGCTACCAGCCGACAAATGAAAAATCGTATTTATATCAATCTGGGAGATTTATATATTTGAAAATTATCTTTTTATTACTTCCTCGCAGAAAATATTCGTATCGATGAAGATATTTTTTTATGCCGGAATAAGTGTTGAAAACAATTCGAACAGTTAATTAAAGATTTGAAACAATTGGGATTTTCAAATTTAAAAGTTACTAAGTTTTATTGTAATGCTACGTGAAAAAAAGTAATTTAAACTAGAAAAAAAATTGTTAACCAACATTTTGTTTACATTTTTATGCGACAGATCTCGTTTGATAAGTCACCCAAAGCTTTAGCCACTTTCAACCTTTTCTTGTAAGAAATATAATTTTCAAGGAAAGCGTAGGAATCTGATTTTCTACTGTAAAAAGTAAGAAAAAAAATATTCTTCGTACTGTTCCGTAATAAAAAAATAAATGCATCGTGCCTAAATTATTTCGAGCAGAATAACCGGCAGGAAAATATAATA
This sequence comes from Sycophila sp. Sp_5, assembly GCA_018906775.1. Taxonomy (NCBI): domain Eukaryota; kingdom Metazoa; phylum Arthropoda; class Insecta; order Hymenoptera; family Eurytomidae; genus Sycophila; species Sycophila sp. Sp_5. Next base: position 507,515 of record JACCID010000070.1, on the reverse strand, counting down.
AGATAAATCATTGAGCAAATATGCATTTGGAGAAATTCAAAAAAAAAATCGTAAAATTTAATATCTAAAACTTAAAAACGAAAGAAGTACTTTTAAAGTTTTTACATCAAGTTTGACTTTTTCTGCTGAGAAGTTTTTACAGTAAAATTTTTATTTTCAGCTTTGCGAAGAAAATTAAAGAATATAAAATGCAGTTAAAATCAAATTTCACACAATATTTCTTATTTTATATTCCCAGAGAAAAAAGTACAATTTCTCTTTGACCATAAATAATATTGTCACGAAGTGTGACGTCAAGCACCAACATATGCAACTTTAGAGAATTGATGATTATTTTAAAATAATTAATGTAAATGAACAATAATAATTCATATTATAATAATTGCGCAAAAATTAGAATTAATTTTCGAATCAGAGCATTAGAAAATTAATAGCTAATGCAACACAATAAATGTAGTATTTTGCTCACTCTCTCTCTAATGTAAAATTTATAAGATTGATTAAAAGTCACCTAATAAAAAAAGTTGCAATTAATTTATAAGAAATGAAAATATTATATATTTTTCTAAATCTATAAAAATAACTAGTTTCTCACAAATGAAAATATTATACGTTTTTATATATCTGTAAAAATAGAATCTGTCAGAAATTGTAGACAGCAAATAAATAAATTTTATAAAATAAACGAAGAGCTCGTACAAGAGATTCGAATTCACCCGCCCGTTAAAATGTTATATTAAAAAAATTGGCTATTATTTTTTTACTAATAAAGTACTAAACTACTAATAAAATAATTACGTTCAATTAAGTTATAAAGAAAAAATAATTCAATGGAATTCGTACACCAAACTAATGACGTTAACTAGAGCAGTATTTTTTAATAAAATTTTAATTTATACTTCGTAACGCAATATGTCGCGTGTGAAACTTTACTTCTTTGTTTATTTTCAAATTAATTATTAAAACTGCGATTCAAACAGCAAGAACAAATAGTCCAATTTTTTCTTTATAAGAATAAGAAACATTCCTCAACTAACTGCAAGATTCAAATCAAGTACTTCTATTCTGCTTTTACCAAAGTTGTTGAATTCAGGATGAAACTTGTATTACAAAGAGTTAAGGATAAGGAATTACCTTTTCAGAAGGATAAGGAATTAACTTTCGAGCAAATTTGACTATTTTATCGCTCGTAGTATACACACAAATCGCGGTGAGAAATCGAAAAGGATTTTAGAAGGTATCTCAAACGCGAAACCAGCATATTGTTACAAAATGTGGGGATTGAATTTATCTCAGAGATGGAGAAAATGTCTGAAAGGGCGATAAAAAGAGTTAAGATAAAGAAAGCAGTCGAGAGATAGTAAGAGGGAGCGCGAGAGAGAGAGAGAGAGAGAGGGCGAGGGTAAAGGAGGGGGTGAAGGAGGGGGCGAGCGCACCGAACGCCGGGGGTGCAAATGTTTCCCGGAGGCAGGAGGGTGGTGTATTCGTCGCTCGGTCTCTCGCGTGCGAAACGTCAGTAGCATCGCAGCGCTCCTCCAATACGGTCGGACCCTCCGGTCTCCCAGTCTTTCCTGGCCTTATCCGCGCCGATCTTCGCGCCATTACCGACCATCAGTGTTCCTTGGCACGAGCTCGCCGCTCTGCAATTCAGCCTAATTTCTTCATCGCAATTTTTCTCGGTAAACAAAAAAAAAAAAGTTTCAACGAAAATTCGCCGAGCGCTACCAAACAAAAAAATAAAAAAACGCTCGATTTCTGCTGCGCAAAATGGTAATTCACAGAAACCTCATAAGTGTTAGAGCGCAGCTTTGATTGGCGGTACGGAGAGAAAAAAAAATGAGCGCGTACAAATATCGCGGGCGGGCGCGTTAACGAGAACTTTCGGCTTTTCGCGGCGAGCCTCCGGTTTCATTTATTTACCGTGGCCGTAAAAAGTGACGCGGAGGCGCGTCTGGCGCGCGAGCCTCCACGAAATAGCCGCGATGCTGGCTCTATGAAAAGCGCGCGCGCTACAGACGAACTCCAGAAGGCCCCGACGAGTTGCCGTTAATCGACGAAGTCGGGTCAATCTTTTATCGTCGCGGACGGATAGTTTAAAAATTAGCCGTGAAACTTTTCTATTCTACTTTTTTTTCAAGCTCAGTTCGCTCGCGCGCTTCGACGCGGAACGAGTCGTCGCGGAAATTTGTTTACCTTCGCGCGTAATTTAAGGGACGAAATGTGTATTTTGTTTTAATGCGTTACTTGACGCTCGTTAAATTAATATAAACTTGGAAAAGTGTCGAGGTGCATTTTTTTTTTATGCAATAACGTTATAAATGTGACTGTACAAACTTTTGGCGTGCAGACGATAGGGCGACAGCTACCGCCTAATTTTCACTTGGATAAAGGCGTAAGTATTTAAGTCCGCTGCATTTAATGCAATAAAAACAATTTTGAAGGTTTTTAGCCCTTTTTTTGTTACGGCTGTACGAAGAAATTTGACATTAATAAAATAAATGCTACGTATTTCGTAGGAATTTCAAAGCTGCTTAAATATTTCGCCCAAGAAGCGATTAAAATTTTACAATTTATTTAAATGAAGAATTTACGGTTTCGGTTAGCCGTTATAATCTCATTATGAAATTTTTTAATTGAAATACGTTTGTAATTAACAGTAATTACAGTTAATATCACGCCGAGCTGTAAAAAGGAATTGAATAAAATTTTCAATCATTATTCTTACTTATAACGATCCAACATCGTGACAAGTTTAATCTAATAACTAAAATTAAACCATAGTAGCATAGTAACTTTATATTCTAAAGCTTCATTAAATTGAGTCTTCTGAGGATTATGCAATTAACGTAATTTAAATATGCCTGAATAAAAATTGTGATGGCGTTAATATCAATGATTTTTAAAAAAGATTTTTAAAACAAGTGGAAATTATTGGATACGACAGACAAAACTCATTCATTTCTTTGGACACATAAATTATTACTTTATTTATTGCTTCTTTTCATTACTTAGAAATTTCCATTAGTCAAACTGAATTATAAGTGGAACTATTTGCTTTTTTTTATCGATCGAACAATCGATTTTAAGCAAATGGCTTGTCCTTATTTTTCAGCCGTAGAAGATTAATTTTTATATTTTTTATGCAACTTTTTTTATTAAGAGAAAAACGAATGCATTGTACACTAATCTTAAACGAATATTCTTTTCGTTACATTTCAATGAAAATTTGCAGAAAAAATGTCTTGCAGACGGTCAAGGTTAACTTCCTTTCAGTGAAATAATGTATGTAGTGAAAGTTCAAATGAAATAATTATTAAAAAAAAAGTAAAAAAAGTAATCATAAACAGTGCCATTCAACTATATGCAGCCTCAGAATAATAGTCTGCATGCCTCACCCTTGATAGAAACGAAGAATCGCGTTGGAAACTTTCGTTAACAAAAAGAAAAAAAACGATCCCGAAAAAATACGCGCAATGCATTTGAATAGTAGGGTTTTGAAAAGTTTATACGCTTTTCATACCCACTAAGCGAAATACGCAAAAGCTGGGTACTTCAATAAGTACAGGTGTGTACGTGAGGAATAGCTACCTACCGTTCTGGACGTTTTTTTTTATTTACAGTAGATCCGCGCGAGATCATTGTTCCTTCACTAAACATTCCAGAACTTTTCGAATAGGGAGACCGATTCGGTCGTATCGACTTTTTCATCCCTTTGACTGAATAAAGAACATCTGCATTACACACTAAAGAGCATTGCTTAAAAAGTTAAAAAAAATTACTGAATATTATTGGCTTTCTGCTACTGTAAGAAGAAAGAGTTATTTGTGAAAAAATGCAGTAAAACTAAAATTCAGAATAGTTTTGGAATGTGAAAGCAAAAAATGTAGGGTAATGTTTTACATTATCTTAAACTTAATTAAATTTAATTTCGTAAATGCTCATCTCGTTGAATAGTAACTTAAGGCAAACAAGTGTAGGGAGTCGTACCTAAAATAATTAAACTTTAATAATTTAATAAGCATTTTGTTTTCTTTTCCCCGAAGTTCGTTATTACCGATAATATGAAAGAAATTTGCTTCGATCAAAAAATGAAAATTATTTATTTCATTGCAAATAAAAGTATATAGTAATATAAACGAATTCAGTTTAAGTTCAATATGTTATATTTTATTTGTATATAAAATACACAATGCTTGGAAAATTTGAAAATAGATACTCTTTTCGTTTTGATTAAAAAATTTTCTTCTATACTTCCCTGTGGTCTCCGAAATAAAAATTGTATCACCTGCGGAATATGTGCGAACGGAAAAAAAGGATAATAAAAACTTAATAAATACAGTTTAAGACTACACCTTAAGACTCTATAAATTCAACGATAACTATATTTAGCTAAGAGTAAACTTTATATATCATCTCGATAAAAACAAAGTGCCGAAGGAGAAAGGGCTTAAGGCCACATTCATTTAGGACTGCTGTAAATGAGCCATACGCACAGAAAAGTCTAACACTCTGTTTACGAGTCACGATCCTCCCGAAAGGACTTAGAAGAGAGGAAAATCTTCCTTTTGTGAGTTCCTACTTATTTTTCTGACTAAGTATATACTTATATTTTCTTTCTTTTTTTGCTAAACTCACACTTTGATCGCTTTTCTTCAAAGCTACCCTCTGACATTTTCATGCACCCTCTTCCTTATTTCTCCCCTACTTGCTTTTATTTGAAAAGGCATAATATAACGAACTCTTGGACTCAGACGTGACACGTGAGTACCATGTGGACATAAAGAGAAATTTTTATCGGAGACTCCTGTCGTTTTTACATTCTGGACATTCTAACTCTAATAGTTGTTTATTACAAATAATAGTCATAAATTTTAGTGTAAGCAAAAAAATAGAGTTGCAATATTAATAAATTGCATCCTTATATTTAAAAAAAAAACAACAACCTTTCTCTAATGACAGAAGCAGAATTTATACAGACTGAAAAGATACCAGTTGAATAAAACAGTTTATTTCAATACATAATGAATAGACCATTTTCAAAGCAATTCTAAAATAAAAAAGGAAAGCTTTTGAACCTTTTTTACTACTTAGCTTCTCCGAACATGATGTAATGTTTGATTTTTAAACCTTTAGAACCTTTAGAAAATACTGAAAATGCGTCATTAAAATTCTGAAGTCTTTCTCGAAAATATATTAAGGATTTATTGAAGAAATCATGTCAAAAAACACATTCGTACTTCGAAAAATTGTAGTTTTATTGTGAATTTCGGTCATAGATTTTCAAAACGATTTACGAGGTTACAGAAATAGAAGCAAGAGCTATACATGAGTTTCATAAGGTGTGCACTAAGAGAAACCCATTGAGTCTAGAAAGCTGACGGCGACAGGCTGTTATCGGAGTTTAGTGATCTTAACTCTTTGCGATAATTCTCCTACGAGCATATGTCTAATACCAAGAGTCTATAGTTATATTGGCTCTGCAGAAAGACCGAAGTTAATTTTCGAACGAGCGCAAAATTAATGAAAGTATTTATGAAAGAATGTTGAAATACAACTTCACATAGCTGATTACTAGCAATTTAAAAAAAAAAATAATTGACTGGCTCGTTTATTTATTTATTTTTTGTTTAATGCAAAAAAATAAGTTAAATAGTTGCGAATTGGAGAATTAAAAGAATTAGTTAATAGTTTCTAAAGAATTTCCTTGTAAAAAAAGTAAGTCTGATCATGACAATTTTACCCTGCTCGGACAGATTTATTTTGAGTTCTATTTTGTTAATAAGCTGTTAATATTTAAGGTCTCGATCGAACTTCTTTATTAATGAAATGACAAAATTATTAGGAGGATCGTCGTAAATGTCGGTATCGTATTCCCAATCGAACGACTGTCTATAACTTATATTTCATGCGGAAGATAAAATTATATAAAGGACGGCAAAACAAAAATTGGCTAAGATTTCCGACAGATTTATATTTACGCCCCTTCGTAACTTTTCGCCCTTCCCTATAGGACTTCAGAAGAGCTAGCGGAGAAAAAGTAGTTTGCAGAGTATCATTACGTCATGGACTACAGTGCCGGTGGCGGCTTTGGGAAGGTGGGGGGGGGGAGGGGGGGAGGTTATCCGCAGGGACCAACACTTGATACAAGTTTTAAAAAAAAACTTCAGTTCCGTCACATATGCTGCGCTTCTCCAGACTCTGGACACTTCAAAGTACAATGCACGAAAAGTACATTCCAATGCACTGAGATGAACTTCAGTTTACATTACCGAGGAGTTTCTTTAGAAGGAAGATGTCTTCTGGAATTAGACTATTTTTTCCGTACAATTTCGTGGGAGTATCTTGTACGTGTATTACAGCAATTTGACTCTGCTCGTTTATTCTTTTATACACAGGCGTTCGCGTTATCCTTCTTAGATGGAGTTTTTCTCTTACGGTACTTTGTCATTCTATTTTTGTTTATCGTTTCTCATTTTTGTTAGCATGTATAAAAGAGAAATTCAATATACGTGCGAGAAGTGTCGCGAACTATAATAAGCTGGCCGGCGGAAAATATTACCCTGCGAGGAAATGAGAATCTTCGCTGCGTATGAGACAACGCAACAATTTCATTTTTTTTTCGTGGCAAATTATAAGGCTACCTTTGAAATTGCCATACAACGTTTATTGCGATTCTAACGTTTTTCATTATTTTTGTATTTTAATTAAATTTTTGTTTGATGATATTGCAGTCCGTACATCAACAATAAAATTCTGCCAATGGCGAAAATAGCGTTTCAATGTCTAAAAAAAACACTTTGGCAGTAAAATGGTTTGTGGAAGATGTTGATCTTCAATTTGCTATGAAGTTTGGAAAAGTCTTTTTGCACTGGACGGAGGCAGTAAAAAGTGCCTTTTATGGCCGTTTGCTTATTGCCATTTTCTCGCTTTAAATCTGTGTTGCTTGTGGTAATTTCATAATACTTTTATTTTTCTGATGTTATCGATGTTTAACTTTTAAATATCCAATTTGGCTTACTTTGTTAAAAGTACGTGGGCTTCGTTATAATACTCCTTACAAAATAGTTATTAACAGCATATTTGATAACTGAACGGCCTTTCATCCTACAACACGTAGATCGAGATTTACTGAATACGAAACTGCATCTGCTCAAACTTCGTCAGAGAGAATTCGGTAAATAGTTTTAAATTGTTCCTTAATGTGTATGTATTTATCTACCTATAGCTAAAGTAACTTTGTTGTTCAAGTGAACAATATAGAAGAAAAATAAATAAGAACGAAAAAAATAAGAAAAAATATGAAGAAAGGACATAGTACACTAACGTAAAATTTAATTGTATACTAAAAGTCTGATTTCTCTTCGTTTACGATCTTCTCAGTTGAAGGGATTTTATGTAAGTGCACGCATACGTATATTTATATAAACGAGATATTTCATCTCACACTATACTGCCGATCTGTGAAAAGAGTGTAACTTTGAATGTTATTCTTAACAATAATATAACAAGGCTATTTCCTTTTTTATTTATTTTCTCACTTAACAATCAAAAAAGACGGAAAGCAAAAAAAGAAAATATGTCGCAGAAATGGGTTAAAGGATAGGATCTTACAAGTTTTTTTTCTCAGCGTTAGAGAAATTGTATAGCTACATGTGGTTTGAATCGGAATATCGGAAAAATATACATTTTGGAACAATTCATTGACAAACGAGTTACGTTGAAGAATAATTCATGTAATGTTTTTTATTCTACTTTTTCTTATCAGATAAATCAATAAATAGTAATCTTCTCTAATCGAAACTGGAAAATGCTCTAATATCTTTGAACGTCAAGTGCTTATTTCACTATAGTCATAGATTCGAACATATACAACGTACGCAAATTTAACAATAAACAATTGGATTAAGATTAAAAGTATATAATAGATGAAAAACAGTATTCTTGAGTAAACATCGAATTCGTATCAATTTTTAATGGAAAATGCTAAAGCAACGTTTCATATCACTTTAGCTTATAATGTATGCACATGAATTATTATACAAATTTCCATAAATCACCCGTTCAGTGTGCGGTATTATTTGGAAATAAGAAAAAGCATGGGCAGAGCGAAAATACAAAGTATGAAAAATCTACAGTCTGTGACCGTTACTACGTGGCCTGAAAATAAATAAAAAGCCCGTAACGGAAAATCATAAATTACGCAAACGCCCGTTGAAAGAAAGAAACAATAAACAATGTTTGCTTTTTCCACGAAATAAGCGTCGAGTTGACGCAAGATTTGACGAGAAATAAGTCGCTCGAAAATGCAGCTTATACAAGGGTACGCCTTTTCGCGAAGGACGACGCAATAGGCCCCCGAATGACTTTATTCTAGCTCGTGACTATAAAATAGTAAAAGTAATGACCACCGCGGAAATGCCGCAGTATTGTTAAACCATCGCTCATCGATAAATTTGCGAGTGACAGGAAAGAGCTGCAAACCGCGGCTGCGGATACGCAAGGCCACTTTCCCGCCAATGTTCGATTGACGGATTATTATTGCCGCTTCGATAGAGTCGCCGAAGGATTATACCCGATTCGATATATTTTTTTCGGTGATTAAATTCGCCTCCTATTATAGAGGGGTATATATTATTTAAAGAAGCAATTTAATCATTTCATCAAATTTGCCTGAGGGATAAATTTACGGTTCAGTAGGGCGAGAAAATAAAAAATATTCAATATTTCAGCTTGAACAATTAAAAAAGTTTAATTTTTTTTAAGTAGATTTAATAAATGTGCGAAAGGTTTTTCTGACCTGGAGTAAATAAGCGCATTATATAAAAATTAAACGCGCGTGAAAAAAGCGTAAAAAATTTTTTGGGAAAATAGAGTGGAAAACAAAGTAAATTTTCGTATCTTACAGCAAAAATTGCACGAGTACGCTCCAATTGTGTGATTATAAAAGCTACTTTTTAATTTTTTTTTCATTCTTTTTAATAATCACACAAAGCAGAGTCCGAAAATAAATTCACATTATTTTGTACGCACGCAAAATGCATTTTATAGCCTCAGCAATATTTCATTATTCTTCAGAATTATCGCGATAACATTTTTCTCCTCAAACATGCAAGCATGATACTAAATGGATATTAAATGGCGTAGTTTAATAAACTACAATTACATGAAAAATATGATTTACAATGTTGTAATAATGTCAAGTGATTTAAACTTTAATTTTTATCATTTTTTTTTTTAATTTATGTGTTTGCATGAATTGCCCTTAAAGAGTATAAATTTAATTTTGCGTACACGAGAATGACGAACTCTTAACTATGCATATGCACTCAGTAATTAAAAGAGACGAGAAAAAAGTTGCGAAGGTCATAGCACCTAAACTAGATCCTCAGGGAATATCAAAGAACGCAGAGGAATATGATACTCTGATACTTCTCCTAGAGAGAGAGAGAGAGAGAGAGAGAGAGTAAGAGTGTAGAGTAAAGTAAGTCAACGTAGGCACATTTTCTGCCTCAATTGTTTCAAATTACAGACTGTATCTATGTCAAGCTTCTGCCTATATATGTCTGTGTTCCATCGGCATACATACCACAGTGAACTACTTTTTTTCGACGTTTAAAGTACAGTCCCTCCTTCTTGCTACTTTTTTCTAGTATCCCGATAAGAAATTAATTTGTCAGACTTCATCGAATGAAAAATCTATAAATAAACAGGAACAAAGCGTTCGGCATGCAAAATAAAGGAAGATAAAAAAGGTAAAGGACGTGAGCTTAAAAAATCGAAAAAGGTACGAACGTGGGAAACCGTGAAAGGGAAAATAAAAAATTGAGAAATGAAACTGCCTGAAAAAAAGTAAAGGTAAGGGTTGCGTCAAGGAGGAACTGGTGCAGAGGCGAAAGATGGGTTGAAGGAAAAAAAAACGATTGGAAGACATACACACAAGAGTAAAGGAAGAAGTGCTGGCTTGTGATAGCCAAACGAACTTGGGAAGAGATACAAAACGTTTCGTCTTTCAACCGCAGCGAGAGTAAACGGTTGTCTCATTCACTGATATATATATATATATATTTCTCTCTTTCTAAACACATATATATATATATATAAATAGAGAGGGAGAGAAAAAGATAAAGGACGTCGAGGCGAAGAACAATAGCTTTTGCTCTTTAAGAAAAATCATACGTTTCTTAAATGACACAAGCAATATTTCCGTGAACAAATAACCGACTTTTATACAATCTTTCGTACGTGCAGCTTCTTTAAATTCTACCTTCGCCCATTTCCATCGATAAAACGAAGCCAAACCCTTCTTATAGTTCAAAATTATTGTGGACTACAACACGTAATTTAAATGTTTATATAAAAGTAAATTGTAAATAAGTACATCTGGCCGTATCGCCAGTTTACCTACTTAAAACATTGAAATTTGTAGTAATGCATGCTTAACGTAACTGTTTAATTAGTATCGGTCAAAAGTACATCCTGCTGATTAGAAGTATAAAAATAAATTTTTAAAGGCACGTCTGAGCATGCCGAGTTCGTATCTACTTGAACGTTCAAAGTCTTTTATTTCGCTCTTGTTTCGGTCGTTTCTCTTTGAAAATTTTATTTGCAATTAAAATTGATCGGGTCAAGTGTCTAAATTGATAGTTAAGCTTAACATAGAATTGCTCAGTTAATTAATTAAACACAGATCCCGTGAAATAAAATTAATTGTAACGTTGCACAAAGCGAAAAGCTGAAGTGTCAGCGGCAATAGAATAGAATGTCTCAAAAAGTGTCAGGGGAGGGATATCAATCAAGTTATATAATCAGTTAATTACACAAAGTCACTACGAGAGGTGACAAGGATTTTTTACAAGAATTTTATTGTAACGGGGAATGATCAATATAACTGCGGAATGCTTTCAGTTTAACAGCATAGATTCAGCTTATTGATCCATATTTAAGGAATATAATGTCATGATATTATCAATTGATAGCTGCAATGTGTAACATTTTTACATTGTAAAATAAAAATTCTTAAAAATTTGTTCATGTTCAAAGCTAAAACTAAAATTCTCAGTTTTTAAATTTCAGATTTTATGTCAGTGTATAATAATAATATTACAATAAACAATGCGATGAATAAGAACAAAGCCTTTCTTTTTCGTGATAAATTTCAGAAGAAACTCTCATTGTGCACATAAATAGCCGTCAACCAAAATGCTTATCTTGTTTTATGTAAAATCTTCCACAGTAAGTGGGGAGGGGGGTGAACTACGCGTCTACCATGATAATGCATTTCAGCAGTTTTCTTACTCTTTGCTGGCGCCGTAAGCACAAAAATAATTTTCCATTATTGTAACAGCTATTTTTGCGAGATTCATCCATCAAGAAAACACGAATAATTTGAAGTATGCACGCAATGATTTGTTTAAATCCCCGAAAAAACGATCTAATGATATTTTAAACATTTTGATTTATTTACCAACACTCCGACTTTAAACCCCGAGATTTCTTCAAATCTTTTCTTTTAATTGTATCGAGGAATTTACTTTAAGTGAGAGTGTTAATAGATTGATTTCCTTTCTAAATCCATTGCTGCCTTACCAAGTCTTACTCCTCTCAAAGTCTTACGATTCCTTTATCTGCAGTGCATTAACTTAACATCCACCATCTATCTTTCTTATTTCTCTTTTACGTTCTTTTCACTCAGTATGCTATTACACCAACCATTACTCACTGCGCTACTCACGATTTCATCAAATTTTCCAGTTTAAAAGATAGCCCCAGGGCTATTGTTGTGCTCAACCACAATCTTCTATTTAATTTCGCACAATAAATTATCCGCTGTGTTTCATTAGCTTTGCGGTTGTAATGAATATAACGAAGTATATAATTTTTCTTCTTTTTTATTAAAAAAAAAATAATAATAATTAAATTGTGAATAGTAGAAATAAAAATAACTCTTGCAATTTCGTTACAAAGCGCACAACTAGAATTAATTAAATTTTGAAACAAACTTAGGAAGTTCCGACGTCATAAATGTCACTGTAAATTGCTAGTTCAGAGAATGAAGAAATGCACTACTGGTACACAACCATCTTGTTACTTGCATAAAGCAGTCAATGAATAGGCGTACAATTTGGCTTTATTGCTCAAGTAACGATGCGGAAATAAAGATATAGTATCGTCGAGGGTGGCGTGGCGTTTTTTTATATTAGTCAGTCTATTATTTTCAGTTGAGTCCTGGCGTCCAGAGTAGGCTATTCGCGCACTAAGTTGGTTTATTGGTACATCCATTAAATTAGTGGAGAAATAGCAGGATATGCCAGACCACCATAACTAATCAAATAACGCGTTTGAAACCTGCAGCGCTTCAATCCTGGCCTTTTCAATTAAAATTTTTATATTTTTTATAGCGAAATTGAGAGGCGCACAGTTTGCTATTTTAATCATCTGCTTGTTTAACAATTAACTGTACAACAGTACACGTAAAAGTATGTCATAAACATAACTGCAGTTCATTTTAAACTGTAGCGCATCGAGTTGCGTTCTGAAAAGCCATTTACGCATTAAACGAATTTCGAAGCATTCCCGTTGTACGGCCTATCAAAATCAGATAGTAATTAAAATTTCACTAGCGAAAACATTAAACGACAAACATAGACAAATTTATATATTTTCGATAAAACGATGGATGTACATGTGTACATAAATGCATACACATTTTGAACAAAAAAAATGTAGGGTAAATACATTTTTGTACATAAACGCACTGATAGAGTTTCAAAAACTACGGCTGAGCATACCGCGACCTTATCTACTTGCGCTTTCTAACCGTTTTCTTATAGTGAGTTCCCCGGGATTTCTTCACTTGAACATTTATTTTTATAATTAAAATTTATTAAGGTCAAGTATTTAAGTCGACAGTAAAGTTGATTCTAAGATTTTAATTAATATTAATTTCAAAAGTTTAAAACATCATGTCTGACCGTAACGCGACCTTGACTACTTGGACGTTTAAATCGACATTAAAACTTTGTCGAGATAATTCGTGAATTATAATAAAAAATATATATGTATTAATCAAAAATACACTTTCCAAATGAAAATTATTTAAACATGCTCGTCTGACTGTACCGCGGCCTTATCTACTAGAACGTTGGAAGTCTCATTTAATTCTTATACCGACTTGTCTGGATCTTTCCTCTGGAAACTTTATTTGCATATTCAAGAAAGGTATACTACTTTAATATACCCATTGTCTTCCTCTTAAACCCATAATAAATGTTCATTTTATTGAAAATACGAAAATACAGGCACTTCACAAAAATAACGGAATATACTTCGCTTTAATACGAACATAATCCCCTCTATATAAGTATACGCAAATTAAAAATTTTCATTTCTCCATTTTTCCTGCGTGCAATATACCCACAATACACATTTTCGGTAAAGCGATGAATGTATACCTGCAAATTTGCGCCGGTGGCTCGGTATACAGTCACCCTTACGCCGGGGCAAGTACGTGCGGTCAAAGCAAAACAGCCAAACTTGAATGCGAAGGTAAGACGCAGCGGCGCGATGATTTGCCGCTATAATTTCCCGCGTAAATATCTTCCGCAAAGCTAAACCGACACTGTAGACGCGCCGCGCCGTGCATCCCAGATTATCTGCCGTGGGGATGAGCGCACCGTGCCTATAGCGAGTCAAGCGGCCCCGTATAACTCGCGTCAATTCCGCCTCACGATATTAACAAGGCTATACGTGCGTCGCTCGCGCGTACCCCTTCCTTGCATTATGTTCGCGTTCTTCGGTATTTCGCGCATTCGCCTGGCTAGCCGGTCGCGTGACTGATTAAATTTGCGGATTTTTTTTTTGGTACGACGTAGAATTGATAATTAGAGTCCGCTAACTGCTGGGTATTTATAAGGGGAGGCTATTTGCGTAAACGATTAAATTTATGGATTTTTTTTTTGTTTGCATTCGACGTGGAATTGATAATTGGGATACGAGTAAGTGAATATTTAAGGGGGAGGGTTTTTTGTGGGGTGTATTTAATATTCACGATTTAATTAGAGAAAAAAAATAATAAAAAAAGGTCGCTAAGTATGGCCGACTAAGTAAGCTTGCAGCTATTCCCTGAGCTCATTTGCAGCTACACCTTGCCTTAGTTCATGAATAGTTGATTAGCCTCTTCTTATTCTCTTGAAGGTGACGAAAAAAATAATTAATTTTTTAAGTACTGCTCAGTGTGCGTATTTTTTTTTTATCTTTTTTTTGAAGCCTTAATGTTGCTACACGGTCCTCGTTAGAAATAAATATCGACACTGGGTTTAATTAAATAAAATTTGCACGTGGCTTTTGATGCTAAAATTAAGCTTCGATTTCATTAATTCTTTCGAGGATAATTAGAATCGAATAGAATTATAAAACATTAAATATAATTATTTTTAGTAACTTGTGTTTTTTTTTTTTGCATTTCTAATAATTACCTTTCATGAAAATTACGTTTATTATTTATAATTCAAAAAGTAAAAATCGTATATTTAAATGCAAAGTTAAAATTAAAAGCACATAAGAGTATTAATAATTATTAGCAAGTTCCGCCTTTCAAAGGGTTCATTAAAACGATTAACATTTCCACATCATTATCCAAAACTAATGATTACTTTCATGGACATTAATCTTCCTGTATACAAATTGTCCAGCTCGTTAGTTTGAAAAATCTCCCATTTCGTAATGTGTATAGGTATACTACCAATAAAGACTTGAAATGATTCGAAAATACTAATTTATATTCGTTAATTTAATCATACATAAATAGATATTTTAGATTGAGAGGAAAGTAAAGCCTTTGATAATTAAATTCTTTGAAATAATAAATCCGTGGCAGATTTGAAAATGCAATTAGTCACCGTGGTATCAAGTCATGCAAATATAATCACATAATTAATCGTGGCAAATTAATTTTAGGTAATTTAGCAAATTAAAACTATACCGTAAAATAGGTAAAAATGCGAACAGAAATAAAACGACAAAGGGCAGAATATTTTACCGGTCTTAGAATATTTTTTCATTATCCCAAGTTAATCTTTGTTAGACAACGCCCACCTCCCTGAAATCTTCCTAATTAGATAACATCTGCACTTGAGCGAACAATCAGTCTGGCCTTATTTTATTAATGTAATTGATTTCATGGATTCTGCATACTGTTCAGGCGATTAAGCGCACAATTTTGCGGCGTACATGTGGCTTGCGGAGATCAATGACGTAAATATCACGCATATCCCCCTTCTCGGTTGAAATTTAGTGTACTAACCGGATACGAACTTGATTTTCTCATACAAGCCGGCTTGACGTACGCTAAGCGCCCAAATTGCTTCTGCTACAAGGGAATGCCAGGAAGCCTCACATTGGCTATTGACGTAATACCCTTACCTATGCATTTCTGCAAGCATACTTAAAAATCCATCGGTGAAATTTGTTTTGCACCCTTATTTTAATTTAAATTCATTGCGCGGCCACGCAAACGTGCGGAAGAAGTTCGAAAGCGTCCAAAAGCGGTCACATTGTTTCAAGTTTAATAATGGAGGAGCGAAGTAGCATAATTAAACGATTTATTTAATCTCATTAGGATGTGGCCAACAAGTGCCATCTCTATTTGCGCGGACTCTAAATGAAGGACTTAAAGTAATCCCCCTTCACAATTGTACAGAAACTGAAAGTATGTCAATTATAATTATCGCGAATACTTCCATTTCCATTTCATAAGTCCATTATTCCCCGCGAGAGTCACGGAAATTTGCATCGAAAATCTCTTCTTTTTTTTTAAGACTGAAAAATATAATTAAAAATAAATAAATAAATAAAACAGGAAGATTAACGCGGCCACAAATCATTTGTCTAATTTCAATGTAAATTAACACCTGCGAGATTGTAGCTAAAGCCGAAAATATACGGCAAGAAATATTTTATTTGACATATATGCGTCGGTACAATTTATGTACCATTCTCGTTTTACGACTGTCCGTGGAATGCGCGCCCAACGCGTTCTCAAAACTAGGCTAAAACGCGCCATGCTCACTTTCAATCTCTACTATGCCCATTTAATGCCTCCCCCGCGGCTTCTACTTTATATCGCGATTCAAAACGAAGTAAATTAGGTAT
Source organism: Sycophila sp. Sp_5 (assembly GCA_018906775.1). Classification (NCBI taxonomy): domain Eukaryota; kingdom Metazoa; phylum Arthropoda; class Insecta; order Hymenoptera; family Eurytomidae; genus Sycophila; species Sycophila sp. Sp_5. The sequence goes on along the minus strand of JACCID010000070.1, from coordinate 491,366 downwards.
CGACCACTAAGCAGCGCCAATAAAGAGGAAATGATGCATCGTAAAAGATCGCCGCGCGCAGCCAACTCCGCGCAAGTAGCAAAAGCCTCGAGAATCATATCAATTGGCGACCTTCTCTATTTAGATAATACTAAACCCTTTTTTTGATCAGTAACGACACACATTTACTCAAAAAAAAAAAATGAGGCGTTATATATGTCACGACCGCTGAAATAAGCCTTTTCTAAAACACACTATATGGTTGCCTTCGAAGGGTGTCCAAAAGAATAACGGAAGCTTCTTTTCAATTTCAGTTCGACAGAGTATTTTCTACGAGCAGGTATAGATTGCCCATAAAATTTTTAATATTTCCGTATGGATGATGCAATTGGCGCGCTGAACCGATTGTGTCTTCAACGAGTGACGGCGGGAGATAAAGCAGCGGCACGCGTGTGCGACTGTCGGGAGTTAAGAAGGCGGCGCGGGGGCTGACATATCCTTTAGACACACGAGTTCCTATGAATATTCAGCAGAGGCAAGCAGCGCCGATGTAGGAGCCACCCCAGCGGTGAGGAGGGGAGGAGGGTCGCCGATCGATCGCAGATAGTACGTCGACGCCGTCGCTGGAGAACCGGCGTCGCGCAGTCCGCTATGAAATATACAGATCCGTCCTTAGCCCATTAAGAACCGCCCACGGAAACGATTCAATTTACGACTTTTGGCCTCGCTCGCCTACCCCCCCTGCCATCCCTCATCCAGCGCACCTCCGCATCCGTTTGCGCCTGTGCATCGCGCCGCGGAAAGATCAGAAAGAAGCATCCCCTCCGCTTTGCGCATTTTTCATATCTTTCCTTGACACATTCACTCTCGATACTTTTCGCGATGGTTTTAACGTTTTATGTCCGGCACGGCCCAGTTCGAGCCGTCGGCGAATCTTTAAGAAGAGGATGGAATTGCCCATCTTAGAATGAAAGGTGGAGGCGAGAAATGCAATTTTGAGCAACTCGCTTTTAATAGCTCGTATCGCGGAAAATGCAAGCTCCCGCGGAAGTGTTTGACGAAGTTCCGTCAAGCGCAGCTGAGGGGAACCGTCATTCGTCTTCCATATTCAGCCAACTTTTTCCTCCGATAATGAACGTTAATTAGTCGGAACTACTGGGCTCGTTGAGTAACTTGATGCCGTCAAAACTTTCGTTAATTTTGTCAGGGATGAGGAAACACCTGTTTAGTTCGCTACAAGTATAATTAAGAAGCTAAAAAAAAGTAGGAAAATTTTTGATTCTACAATTTGATGACTTTCTGAGCCAATCCGTCAATTTTTCTTCGGCTTCCTTTATTAAATACTTCGATTGCAGTGTCATTAGTTCTCTTTGCCTCTTTTTCTAAGTTCTAATTACTCTCCGTACCTAAGATGCTCGGATTGATTGATTCGGAAAAAGAAATAAATCTCATATGATTGTTAGTTACCTTCAAGACTTCAATTATTTTTTACATTTATGATAAAATGAGCAATTGATAAATTGAAGGCCGTAAAACACATTTTAATGCACTTTGCATATCTTAAGTTCAGCAGCACCATATTTACTACATCTCATTATTTTTTACTGCGGATATCAATTTGGAAGTGTAATGATTTTTCTCATCAAAAAAGCTTTCTATCAAGGATGAACAACAGCCAATAAATTATGCATATCTTAAGTTTGAATGGAGATCCTTAGTGCAGCTCATTTTTTGTTTTAATAACCAACATGCATTTTAAACAACTCGACAATTTTTCTCACTGAAAGAAGTATTTTATAAAAGATAATCACGTCTAATATGCAGTTTAACACAAATCAATAATAGAGACTCACCTATTCTTTATAGAATTGATTTCGTGATGCTAAAATGGGTTTTCAGTTATCCTCATGAATTATTAATACAAAAATATCCATTATATAACAATAGGTTGAATTTAATTACCACGTCATTTGAAAATGTAAAAGTATACAATGATATTTTAGTTATAAAGGGTTGCGTATGTTAATGAAAATGATTATCATGAAAATAATATAAACGCATTATAGGAATCAAGTAAATTGCAAAGACTTCAAATTCATACATTTGGTGAATGCGACGGAAATGAATATTTAAAAGGATTTTACGATTTTAGCTTACGCTCTCCAGTTTTTCATTTGCATCAACTCATCATAAAACAAAAATCCATCAACATCGTGATTTTCGTACTGTCTGTTTTGAAAATTCAGAATCAATGTTAACAATTAAAATCAACAACATGATCAAACCAAACAATAAATAAATTTATATTAAAGTACATAATAGAACACAAAATTTAATACATTCAAACAGCAGTTCTTCTTAGGATGTATACGTCATGTTGTAAACGCAAAACAGCACATTTTCCTTGCATGGAATTTTCAAATTTACAAGTACAAAAAAATTCATCCAGTTATTATTTGCCCCTGTTGTAGTAACTTTATATTGTTTCAATTTCTTCTGCGTTACGCTTGAAATTAGTCGCACCTTTTAGTAAAAAATAAATGTTTATGTCTCAATATAATTCTTATTATTCTTATATTACAAAATTTAAGCTAACTAAAATTCCGGTGTAATAGAATTTCATTGTCTAAAATGATGAGCTTTCGGGCGCTATTGATTGAAAAATAATTGCTTTAAAAGCGGTAAAATCAGCTTACAGGCTTATATATATATATATATATATATTATCGTGGATATATTCCATATAATATTAATTCCAATATTTTTTTTAGGGGGGCAAGAGAACGCAATTTCCGATAAAAATCGTCTGATTAAATTAAATTACTGCTCGTTAAAATTACAATAATGGACCGTAAAAATTCGGATTATAGGAAGGTCAAGTGAATACTATTTTTCCTTTCAAAGAAACTAGAGATGATGCCGGAATTCTGACGTTAATCGAACACATCTTTCTGATGAAGGATCCTTCGACAGTCATCCTGAGACGGAAAATCACCCCCTCAGGCCATACTGAATTAACGCCGTGGGTCTGGGACTTCACTGTCATAAATCATGACCTCAATCAGTCTTACCTATAAGTGGTATTGAGGACCTATATCCAACAAAATCATCAGTCTCCGTTAAACGTATCCATTTGGTGCCATTCGTCGAAATCTTAAAAAATTGAATTTACACCTAAACAATTGCATCGAATTAACACTCTTAACAGAAAATAACAGAATTACACTTCTAATAATTTAAATACACTTATTATTTGTAGATTATTATAATTTCTCCTGAAATGGGAATTGATCAATACGAGTAAACTTTGATGTTGATGCTCAGCTGTTTTTATAATACAAAATAATTATGTATGATATATGCACTTCTAAGAGGAAATTTCCAGGAAAAAATGTAAAAGACTATTTGCGCAATAGTGTCAATCAATCAAATGTGATGTAAAAAAGATTCCGTGAAAAATTTAAGTCTCGTTTTGACAGACATCATCTTTTAAGCGGAGAATCATTTAAAAAAAGAAAGTACTAAAATAAATTGTCGGATAACGATGAAGTAAAAAGAAAAATTGTATAACTCTCGACGAAAGATAACCAGTCGAACCTCTTTTATCAAAATCTTTTTCAAGTAGCTTCGTTTACTTTATAAGAATGACATTTTTATTCAGAATATTATGCGGTACTTACAACTCTGGTGTCGGAGAACTTTTTTGCTCCGAGACACTTTCTCCTCGAGCATTGTCCAACTTTTTATATTTCAGACAAATTGAAATTCGGACGATTGTATTTTAAAGAATAAAGCTTTTTTGAAAGTGTGAAAGTTCTGTGCTTTATACATTAACTCGATATTTTTTAAAGTTCTTCTGAGAAACTGTTTGAGCTTTTTAAACTTTTCATGAATGTTTCGTTTCAATGAGTGAATTTAATTGAAAAACGATTATAAAACATAATAGATTCAAATTAGAAAACTTGAAGCTTGACTAGTTAATTTTTTTTTATTTAATTTTATTTTAAATATTTTTTTAAAAAAGGGAGTTTTCTGTTACCCTCATATTCGGCTGAGCAGCAAAATGGAATTTCATGAGCTGCTTATGATATTACAATAACTTACACCTTGTAGACGAATTTTCGGTGGTCAAACTGTTATTAACTGGGATCAACATTTATCCTTATTCAAATCATCTGATTCCCATCAACGTTGTCGTAAAATTTCCATAATCTTTGAAGAGTCCATAGTCAATATCTATCGTATTTTTAAATCTATAATATTTAACTCATTTTTCCAACTCTTGTTTCATTGCCTCCGTAATTAATTTAAAATTTGAATCATTCCGTTTCTACAAATATTTCGAACGTTCCACTTTCTCAAGTAGCAAAAGTTAATTTGTATCGACAAGAAAAAGTATTTTTTGTTAAAAAATATAAATAAAATAAATAAAATATAAAATAAATATAAAATGACAGATGTAAAGGCATAATAATTAATTAATCAATTACTTAATTAATTAAGTAATTAAAAATAGAGAAAAGCGTGACGATATATGGATCGTATCAAACATTTTATTTCAAAATTCAGTCATCTGTACCATTGAGAACGCGAGATGCCAGTAACGCCGTTCGCTCGAAAAAAAAAATAGTGTCCTTTTCATCCGGTACACATACATCACCCTAAAATGTTGACTCTCACTTTCACTCTACGATGCATTCGTATATGCAAATTCTGGAAAAGTTTATTACGCGCAGCATGTTGCCATAAGTGCTCGGGTTGACTTTACGGGATGCCAGTGGAAATGTTAGCGGCAGAAGTAACCAGCGCGCCCTTATGTGGAAAGGAGACGCGTATATTCGCTCAATGGCTGCGAAGAGATCTCGAAAGGAAACAGCCACAAGAGCTTCAGCGGAGGAGTAGTTTTCGCGCGAACGAACGTACAGAGGGGCCAAAAAGGCCAATTCCGGCGTGCGCCGGTGCCGCGACGCGAACTCGAAAAAGAAATTACAGAATTCCTGGAGTACCTCGGCTCGTCGGTCGGAATTTATGCTCGTGATGGATGAACCGAGGAAAGAATGTCAAATGCCGCAAACTTGCAAGGCCGACGGGACTTGCCACTTTCTTTTTATCAACGCCGTTGACTAATTCTTAAAGCTTCTGTCCTTGCGAAAATTTGCTGAGTAACAGCGTGATGCTCTTCTTTGAGAAAAACACAGTTGCGTGTACTTTTGAATGGAATTTTTTTTTGGAGGTAATAGTAATCTAATATTTGTTGAAGGTATCCCTTGATAATCCTTACATTTTTACTGGATTAAAATGTATTTTTGTTTAAGAATTTTTTATCATAAATGCATCGCAGAGTGTTTTTTTATTAACGTAATTAAATATTTTTCGTGAAAATAAACATTTTTCATGAAGGGTATTTAATTACCTTAATAAAATGTTTTTTTAGTGAAAAAAAAAATAGAGATAAATAGGGATTTTGTGCGAATTAAGTTAAAAGCGTATAATTCATTTGGTCGTTATTGGGATTAACGATGGGTTGTTTTTTTCCGTAACTGAAAATTAGTACATGCAAGCTCTAGAACACACTCGAACAAAATACAGGTACTGAAATTTATTACCTGCTGCAAGTTTTTCCCTCGCACGTAAGAACTTAGAACAGCCCGAGCCAATAGAAAATGTTTTAGTGTTCCTAATTGAACAAATTTAAACTTGTTAATGAAGAGAGATTATACTAATTGAGTAACTTACCTAATTACTATCTAATTATCAAGAATCTTTCTGTATACCACATTTGTTTGTTTGCTTGATTATTTTTTTTCGGATAGTCCTTAAAAATAAAAAATCTTTGTCAGTTATATGTCCGCTAACACGCGTCAATAAAAATTAATAAATAAGAGTGGATAAAAGGAACGTTGGTCGGTCGTCAATTTTACGTCGCCATTTTTTTTGCGCAACCATTAGTTTCAAGTATTCATGTAATAAGTGGGGATAAATTGCGCGCTTCAAAAGTGAAGCAATGTATTAGTTTAATGGTACTAGTGCGTAATTCTGCGGGGCAACCGCAAGAAATATAGAAACTCCGAAAAGCCAAAAGTGCGCGTAAAGTTGATGAAGCGTATCGCATTTTTCATGAAACTTAACTTTTAAAATTATAACAGTTTAATCATGTGATTAAAAAGGTCTAACGTTATTTGAAAGTTTTTATTTAACAATTTTAACAATATTAATCATTTTCGTTCAACATTTTTATTTAACTATGTACGTGTTAAAATTATTAAGCTTTTTTATTGAATAAAAGAAGGTTCATCTTTTTTATTTCAGATAGAAATAAAAAAAATAATGAATAATAACTAGTTACAATTGCAATTTAATATTAAATTAGAAGTAGATTAGTGCAACGCCAGTTCAGAGGATGTATGAAAATTGAAGCGACTAAGCATTCTAAACGGGCTTCTGCATTCTGCGGATAACCCAACACGTAATTGCATATTTGCGATAAACCCTATAGAGATAAACAACTCAAATATATGAAAATTATTAAGATTTTATTTATTTTTATTTTCAACATAATTAAAATTCAAGGACTATTATCTCAAGTGTTTGCAAAAATCTTATTCTGACGGACAAGATGAAACAGTTTACTGTTGGCCGAATTGTTCCAGTGCAAGAGTTGCACAAAGGAGAAGTGCTTCTAAGTTCTCATCTTCCATTCTGAGTACATATGACAATTCTAGTCTTCTTCCACATAAAGGGGACTTTAGTCTGAATAACCTCGGTGCGTAATGATGTTCTAAACAAAAGGCAAGTTTCGATTAATTTTAAACAATAAATTGTTGCAAAATTGTCATCTTCATAATATTAAGCAAGCTACAGTATATTTGACATTTGCAATTAAAGCGTAAATGCTGTAACTACGGGCGTGCAGGTCTCATGTATACAACCTGAAGCAAATCTTAACAGGCGACTTCGCTAAGCAAATGCTAAACTAGATTAACATATTAGTAACTGAATGTATATGCAGATACTTCAAAACAAACGCAACATTTCCTAACAACTTTGATTATTAGTAATCGAAAATTACCTCCAGGTGTTCCGGAGGTAAATTTAGCGGAGCTTTTGTAAACAATTAAATCAACATTATTCTCAGTCGTCGGATTGATTTCTTGTCAAAGTAGAAATTCGATACTGTAATTAGCGTACCGTGCAAAATTTTATACAATTTGCTCAGACATTTGTGCTCAATACTTTGCAACATGAAAGCGTTTTGATGGACAAGTCAAAAAATGAGCCCATGTAAATTAAAGTGCAGATATTAATTGACGGGAGTTGATGGATAGGGAAGCGATGAACAATGAACTTCCAACTACCTCATTTGAGCTCAATTACACTGAATCATTGATGTCTACCCGTCCCTTTAATCCTGGTAATAAATTGCACCATGTCCGTACGATTTCTCAAATATAGGCAACAATATTTTAATTTTACAAGGCTAACGATATTTTTTTTTAATATTTAAAGACAGTAACCTTCTTTCTCGATAACAGATTCTTTTTTTGTAAACTATGCATAAGAATTTATGTGTGCTGAAGAACTTTGCAAGAGTTTATATTTATTGCGCGAAAAAGGCGATAAAACTGAAAGTTTAGTGATTAAATTTAATATCCTCAATTCTCAAGCAAATAACGAATTCAAAACTTGGTACAAAATTTTCTAAAAATAATAAGCGGAATTCGTATCAATTAATTCTATTAGAATATTTTTGTTATTTCTGCAGCATACAAATAGTTTAAATTAAAAAAAATAAGCATTAAAATCAAACGTTAAAACAGAAGCATCTTTTAATCGATTGAGTTTCTCGATTAAATTCCAAGTATAGTACGTGAATTGAATAAAAAAAGTATTTATCAGGGTAATGGTGAAAGCAGCGACAAATAATCGAATTACCTCGGCTCTTACAGTGTTTCCCCTCGCTAACGCTATGACCACGTTCTGAAAGCCTGCATTGGCACGACCAATTGGGATGATTTAATATTTCCTCCTTAACGCAATTCAACCTTTGTTGGAGAAGCTGAAAATTTGAAAATCCGAAAATGAATAATCAATAAGGAGCGCAGGCGTGAAAAACGACCCATAAATATACTGTTCGTCTGGCAAGCACTTCTGTGTCAGCAATAAATCTGACTTTACCCCAAATTCTATAAATACCTCATAATTCGATCAATAGATCTGCATCACCGCCAAATAACAGGCATCAACACGACTAACGCATTTTATAGATTGGGAAAAAATTATGCACCTAAACTCATTATTTTCAGTATCATCGAACCAATCAATTTGATTTATCTTCGAGCCCTAGTTCTTAGTTGCAATGTGTGTGCGTAAACAAGCGGGGGCATAATGAGACCGACCCAGCTTTTTTTTTTCTTTCCTACACATTGACTCCTTGTAAATTGAAATTGCCTATACTTTATGTAACAATTTAACTGCGAACTCTTTTCTTTTTAAATTTTCATTACTGGTTGTATATATAATTATATATAAGTCCCCTTTCAGTAGTAAAAATTTAATGTCCTAGTAAATCCGTGAGCACCCCCTGCATATACATTACATCTGCGTTGCGCGTATTTTGCCTTTCTCTTTTCTAGAATGAATAATTTAAAGAAGCTGAAAGGGAAATCTATTCGATTATTCGATATATTTTTTATATTTCGCTCGGAAATATGAGCGGAGGAGGATATTCAGACCCGAGAGATTTTAATATTAAAATAGACGATGCCGGGGGACAGTCGCCTAATCCCCAAACCAGTATTTAAATACATCGAGGATTCCGGGGTTGGATTTGTTAGCAGAAGTGACCGAAACGCGACCACACCAGGAATCTTAAAGAGTCTCAATTGAAATGACGAAATAATGGAGACCAGGGGTCCCTTCAAATGGAACCCCGGGGTAATTCCAGAACCAGCGATTATAATTGGCCTCGCAGAAGAAAGAGAATGGCAAAAAAAACGCGGAAGTTACGGGTTACTCCATAAATCATCGAGCGTCGCCTTACGAACGCCTATAAAAGCTTCACGAGGTTTCAATAAAAAATGCGCCTAATTCAGTGATCGATAAATGTCGACGGGGGATCTTTGATCATCCGAAACGAGTGCCTTTACGCCTACCAGCGGCGATGATTTCTGAATACAATCCTTCGGCAATTTTCACGATCGCGGCGATATTGCTGCAGCTTTTGTCGGCATCGACGGCGTAATAATAACGGCAGATGATTTCCGCAGATTCGGGATGTTTATCCACGTGAAATCGAGCGACCCAAACACGCGGCATTGTGCCTACTTAACGGACAGAGAGATCTCGCAGGTAGTCGAGCGCAAATCCACTTTGTCAATCGTTACCCTCACTATCTTCGACGGCCAAAGTTAGCTCGTTCTCTGCTATTGTATAATAACCGACGGTATCGTCGTTACTGTTCCCTTTAATGTACGACCAATTGGCTGGATGTTAATTAACGTTCGGGGGAGGTTCTTTGTTCTCCACCCCCGTTCTCGTCATTTTTTAATCGAAATATTATTCATTTCCCTGAGAAATTATCACGTTATTTCACGTGATGAATTTCGAATTCATTTCAATCGTTTCGCTTCGTATAATCGCACTCGACTGCGATTATTCGAAATTCGACGCGACCGAGAGGGCAGTATGAGATTAGCCGTCGAAAGCCCGAGAGCCTTTAAAAATGCCGCGACTTTAAAAAGTGAAGCCGCGCAACATAAGCGGATCCGGCTTTATTACCTTCGCCGAATAATGGAGCAGTATTAGTCGTCGTATATAATACATTAAGACAATTTTCTCGTCAAAATTACTGCGGAGCACTCAGTCCAAAAATTGCGTACAAAAAGGGACGCTTTACAAACACTGAAAAATTTTGATCCGTACTTGCAAAACCTTTTCCTGTTAAAATTCGAAAACACTGATTTTCTCGTAAAAAATATCCAGAGGTTGTAAAGCACTCGATAGATTGCATTTGTTCAACTACATTTTTAAAAAGGACTTCGCCACATTTTTTTTTTAATTTCTCACAGTGTGCTAAACAAGAGAGTGCAGTAGAAATAGCAACAAAAGATATAACTATTTGTAAATTTTTACCTGAAACTTGATGAAGCTTTCGCAAAGAAATAGCCCTACAATTTTCATGAAAAGTTTCAGCATAATTTCTTCGAGAAAATCTGTGTCAACTTTGCAGAGAGTTTTTCTTGTTAAAATTTTCAAAACTCCGACAAAGGTAAAATTACAGTGATTATCCAGAGCTTGTAAGCCATCCCACAATTGCAAAAATTCCCCGCAGCTTTGCAACCAACTTTCTCGCAAATTATACAAAAAAAAAAAAAACTTCCCTCAGTGCAGTAGTAGTAGTAATAAAACTATAGTAACGAGAGCTTTTTATCATAGAGTCGCGCGGCCGCGGCTAAAGTGACCCGCGCGCAAAAGTGAATGAAGAAAATCTGTTTTGTTTCAGGTGATTGCCGCGCGGCAGCGGCCTCGTCAGCGTTAACAGGCTCAGCCATCCAACGGCAAAGGGAAAAGCGTCGACTGCCCCTGCAGCCAATCTAGGACGAGAGGTGGTTGCATGCTCGTACGGGGAGCCCGACAACGCGAACTAAAAAAAAAAGTGGGCAACGAGAAGAGCCAAACGGCAGGAACTGGGGGGATCGATCATTAAACATGCGCCTCCGGACGTTACCGTCGCGATAAGGGAGGAGCAGCGGATAAGCCATCAGCCGGAGACGCGAAAGCGGCCGAGCAGAGTGAGGTATATACAGAAAATGAGCTGCTCTCGCGTCGTCCTTGCCGACCCTCGGAGTCAAGATTGAGCCGCGCGTCGCTTTCTTTCCGGCTATCTCTCTCTAATTGTTCGAGTGGAGGCGCGCCTTTTGTGCCGGCGGAAGAGGAGGAGGAGGAGGAGCTGTAGCCTAGGGAAACGACGTCAGTCCTTCGAGGAGGAGGGCGCACGAGCGTCAAAAATAACGGGAGCCGTATACTCGATCGCCGTAGAAGGTCCGAGATAAAACCGAAGGAGGTCGGCGTCACTCTCGACTTCCTCCTCCTACGGTTGACCGATCCTTCCCGGAAAAGAGAGAGAGAGAGTGAAAAAGTGGAAGGCCACTCGAGACACTCGCCTCGGTAGCGCTAATAAGTGTATATGCTTTTGAGCTGGTGTGACGTAAAGCTGCGAACCTGCTCTTTTCTTTTTTGCCTCTTGCACCCACCCCTTCTTTTCCACTCCCTCCCCCCCCCCCTACTTCTTTTCAGCTTAACGCTTTTTTCGCTGTTTTTCTTTCTGAACTCGATCTTCTCTTTTTCATTACATTTTCGCGTTCGTGCACGAAATTGCTGTTCCGCTGCCGGCATTCATTAACGGCGTTTACGCTACAAACTTACGTGCTATAGTGTACTCTTTTTTTCTGCTCTGTCCCGCGCTGGGCTGTGGTGTACAATTTGAATGCGATAAAAAAAAATCCCTTCGCGAATATTTTAAAGAGCAACGTGCAAATGTTGTTTTAAAGTTAACTGCGCGAAATGCCCTTTTTTTTAAAAAGAAAAAAAAAGATAATTTTGACGAATGACTAAATGTTCCTTTTCGCATGACATTCAATTTGCAGGATCCACGTGTGCGCTAATTAGACTCGTCAAGCCGTTGCGTTCCGTTTCCCGCGCCTTTATCCTGCATTTTTATTAAGTACAATTTGATTCAATTTTTAAAGAACAATTTATAATTACATTCTTTTTTAATTGCTCTTAGAATAATAAAATAACTAGTAATCACAGTTTCTTTTAGTTTATTTTCTCACCAACCAAAAAAAATGTACTGAATAAATTACACTTTCAGTTTGGAAGCGTATTAAAAAACATTGCACAGCGGCAAAAGCCAATCACTACTATCTACGAAAGATAGGAAATATATTTTTTGATAAAAATACTTTCTTTTGTTTAAAATGATTGTTCCGATATAAAATACCTTTTTATAATGAAAAAATACTGTGAAAAATAGAATTTTATGAAAAAATAGACATTCTTTTACGGACACTAGTATTTTCCAAATGCCATAATCATTGAGATAAGCATATATTGGCGCTTATTACGTGCCATTGTGAAGAGCTTAAATCCTTTTCGCAATCTCTCAATATTTTACTTTTTAATGCACTCTTTTCTTTAGAAATATAAAATCCTAGAATTCGAAAATATGTTGCATTGATAAATAAAATAATTGTAACAATTTCTAAATAATTTATTTATCAATTAAAATATTTCAATTTCTTGTAACTTTTTTTAATAAAAAAAGAAATCTGACAGATTGAAAGACATTTTAGAGGTAGAAAGTTATACCTACTGTACAAATTTGCACTGCATAATCTGAAACATTTCTGACACTTTATGTACCGAGCATTTATATTAAAATTGTGTATCTTAAACACTGAAATAAGGTACACAGAATATCATAACCGCGTCTTGTAACGGGCAGAATTTATTACGTCTGTTACACAACTCTTATAAACGATTTAACCTTCGGAAGACCCTATAAATTTTACTTACACTAAGATTAGGACGAAATTTCTCTCCTTCCACGTAAAATACTCGTGAATTCAGTGACTAAAGGATCAAATAAATTACTGGAAACCTTATCGGTGTCGAAAATTTTCGAGCAATTACTTTAAGATTTCCTTTCCATTAGTATGATTGTTATTTTTTGAAAATTAAATTATCATCGATCTATAACATTTCATATTTCATTACTTCTTAAGAAAATCTTTTGAAAGACGCCAATTGGCCCTATCGTGTTTTTTTTTTTTTTTTTTTTTTAACAATTAAACAATTCTATTATTTTTAAATTGAATTGATCAGTTTTAAGAAAAAAATCTTCAATCAAATGCAAACAAAAACCTTTCGTTATACTAAGTAGTTATTAAAACTAACTTGCCCAATTAAGTAAGAGAAAGCGTCGACGCCGGAATAAGCGACGAACCAAAGTGAAAAGTACTTTTTTTTACGCGCTCTTCCATTTACAAACTCAGTTGTGACCGAAAAAGCCTTTTAATAAAGGCTTAAACGTTTTAAAGCAATGCATTCGCATTCGCAAAACTCGTCGCTCCGTTCCGGTCACGCGAATCTCAATATGAAATAGCTGAAAAATTTATGGCAGAGAGGCGCTCGACATAAATCGCATTTAATGAATTCGAAATCCCTTTGCGCTCATCAATTTATTAATCGCCGACAGAATTCACTCGAGCGCCATCAAATTTTATCCTTAAAAATTTCAAGCAATGTCACTGTCGCGTATATATACACACGTCGAAACACTGACGTCAGTGAGCAGCGCAAACATAAAATCATTGAAAGCTCGACGTCAAAAAATTTCTTCGCACAATAGATGCCCGACGTTTCGATAACTAGAGCAATCATTCGGCGCTTCTCTCTGTCTCTCTAACTTCGTAGAACAAAGCGAGCTTAAAAAACTTCCCGGTTGCGTAGTCAAGTGTTCCTAACAGAAAAGTTCATAAAAAGCAGTGGCAACCGTCGAGGAAGCCTCGAAAAATAAGCAGAAAAGGAGAGAAGTAAATTTTCTGACCAGCGTCCTTTCCGCAGCGCACGCCTGGGCGAGATGAGGAAAGTGGCTTCGCTCTGAAATTGGAGAAGAAGCGCAGAGACGAGGATGAGTCGGTGGTGCGGGAGGCGACGAGGCGCTCCAGCGTAAGGCCAGCGAAATCCGAGAGTCGGAGATCCAAAAATGGCGTACACAACGAGCGGCGTGCCGGACGAGCTGGTGACGCTGGCGGTGGAGTGCGAGCAGGTGATGGGGGAGAATGGGACCCTCGGATGCATCGAGGAGAGCTACACGCCTTACGGGGAGCGACCCGAAACCTACATCGTGCCCATCGTCTTCGCCTGCATCCTGGTCGTCGGCGTACTCGGCAATGGCATCCTCGTCATCACCATCTGCCGGCACGCCAACATGCGCAACGTGCCCAACACTTACGTCCTGTCCCTCGCTATCGGCGACCTGCTGGTGAGTCTTTGTCAATTTTATAAGTAAACTTAAAAAAAAAATGAGTAACTTCTACTTTTTACGCAGTAGATTTAACGATTTTTCAGTATTCTCTAAGTTCCATTCCGTGAATATCCACTATTTCCGTTAGTAAGGATCAGATCACTGTTTTAAAATGAATATTCACTGAATGAATAAGTAAAATATATAAAATAAATGAAACAAGTAAAAATATAAAATAAATGAAATAAGTAAAAATAAATGAAATAATTCGCACCGTGAATACTCAGTGAAATTTTGCTATTTAATCAGTGAACACGAGAATCACTGTTTAAATTATTGAACATTTCACTGAATGGAATTATGAGAGTTCACTGAATGGATAAGTGAAATATCACTATTTAGTCAGTGAAAATGAAAATCTCTGTTTAAATAAATGAAATAATTCGCACCTTAAATACTCAGTGAAATTTTGCTATTTAATCGGTAAACACGAGAATCACTGTTTAAATTACTGAACATTTCCCTGAATGGAATTAAGAGAGTAGACTTTATAGAATAGATATAGAAAATAGACTTTACAGAAATGCCAATTCTACTTTTCTGTATATAGAGTAAGATCTACTTTACGAAATATAAATTTTCATGATTTTGCAATGCAGTTTTTACTTTTTCTAGTATAGCAGATATTACTATTGCAAAACATTAAGAACTACATTTTTTTCTTTTGCTGTATCATTGTACAGATTTTAGATTTTTTTCTTTCATAAAAACAATATTTCCAGCATCAAATTTCCTTATTATCCATCAAAAGTACGCCATTCAATTTCATATAGGAAATGTTCACTTACATTGTAGATCAGAAATCGAATGACTTTTGATGGAGAATAAAGAAAATTTAATACTGGAAATATTATTGTTTCTTTATGAAAGATAAAAGAAATGTTAGAATTTAAGGTAATCATTGTCAAAGGTTTTCTTTTTCTGCACTGTATACATATGTTCTCCGGATATGAATAAATGAAATTTCATTTCGAGTAAGTGACTACTCACTTATTTTCCTTTATAAGTATCACGTTCATTGAATAAGTGAAAAACTTGGAATAGAAGACTTAATATTCACTTATTCATATCAGAGGGTAAATAATAGTGATTTAAGAATAAAAATTGATAGCCAGCTGCTTTCGAAATAAGCGATTATACCGTTGATTATTATTTATTGATGACGCAATAAATAATTTGTTACAATTATTATTTCTTTATATTCTAATTTGGTGAAGGGCGCGCGTTCCGCAAAAGTGTCTAAAATTGCTTTACTTTATTAATCGCATTCTTTTATCTATCGATAGGAAATATTACCAGCTGCTCGAACTTCCGATACGTTAGACTTAATGAAATCGGCGCATTGTGTAATAAACAAACAAGACTTTATTGAAAACAATTTTATACTATGTTTGAATCACCGTAGCCTAAAAATTTAATTAAATTTTCCTCTGGCCTTGTTCGTTTATTGTTCTCGTTCCTCTTGGATATCTATTTCTGCAAAATTCCAAAAGCAGACGAGCAAGGCAATTTGCAGAATCCCAATATAAATGTTTCACACTTCAATAACATAAATTCTTATACCGAATGGATTAAACGAGCCGCGGAAGGAATCCGCTGAACTTTTGCTAAAGTACTAAAGCAAAATTAATAAATTAAATATATTAACAAACGAAATATTCCGCCTTAATGACGGCCGATAGATAATCGTCACGTCGAAGCTCAATGTGATAAAGCAAGAAAATTGGCCGAGTATTAAAATTAATCTGTTTGCCCTCCCAAGCGTAATTGTTTCGCAATGCGGGGGAAAAAGGCCGATCGGATTCGACCTGCAGAGAGGAGAGGAAAAAGCGTTAATGCGATAATACATCTTGGCTAATCGCGTTAACCTCGGAAAGCCTCTGCTCGAATAAAATGCTCAGCCTCTCAGGAGAGAAGGATCGCTCGGCAAGAAATCGTTCCCCTCCGGAGGAGGAAGCCGGGAGAAAAATATAGAAATAAGGAAAAAAAACAATCGAAGTTAATAATGGCTCGGCGGGCGTAAACAACGCCATCCGGAATTGCAGCTCGTGCGGAGTCGACCGCGGAGCGACCGAGCATAAATTTCTCCTGCAGCGCCGGGGCCTGCGTCTAATTGGCGCGGAATTAGTGCTCGTTCGGGCTCGAGCTCTGCGCGACTTGTTACGCGCTCGAGTGACTTGGCCCCCGGAGATATCGGGCGGCCTCGCCTCGCGGGACGCACATCTGGGGACTCTTTGAGGAGGTGGGCGACCGGAAGAGGAAGTAAAAAAGTTGCCTCTGCTCCCTTTCCTCAGGTGATCCTGACGTGCGTGCCCTTCACGTTCACGGTTTACGTGCTGGACTCGTGGCCGTTCGGCCTGGTGCTCTGCAAGTTCTCCGAGTGCGCCAAGGACATTTCAATCGGCGTCTCGGTGTTCACCCTGACGGCCCTCTCGGCCGACCGCTTCTTCGCCATCGTCGACCCCATGAGGAAGCTCCACGCCACCGGTACGTGCCACTTACTGAAGTACGCGAGCATCCCCGATCCCGCCGTTAAATTGCGCCCACGCCAGTCAGCGAACTTTCAAATTAAATTATTCCTGCCCTCCTGCTCATTTTTCTTCCAATTCGACAAATATTACAGGAGGAAACTTTGCCGCTATACCACCAGTCCTACTCCGCCTTCCCACGTGTACTTGCAATTTTCATTTTTTTTATTTACGTTTATTCATAGAATGTAATCGTGCAAATTTTTTTTATTAATTCGATGTATTGTTAAGGTAGGACTGTCACCAAAAATTACGTAATTCTTGCAATTTTGGTTTCTATTCCATCTTTAACAGAGCGAAAAGGTTTTGGAATTCTTTATCTCCTAATTTAGCATCTATTGACTTTATTAATCAGTTTAAAACCTCTTTGCGTTCTTTCATTTATAATTTATAATTTTGTTATGGTAATTATTTTAATAATTATAATTATAATAATTAGTATAATAATAATAACTAATGATATTTAGTCAATCCGTTGAATTATGAATAAATAAATTAAAAAATAGTGTGACGAATCTGTTAGCCGGTTTATATAAATAAAATAATGTTAATCCTTTTTTTACTCGAAGAATAAATAAAAGATTGTTAGAAATTTAGACCGTTTTTGTAATTTGATGTTCAAGAATAAAAACTTTTTTTGGCGACAGTCCCACCTTAAGTGTACTTACAGAGTTCAAGATCGAGCTGTAACTTCAAATTTTATTAATCTAGAAATTGGAATTAAAGTTCAAATTATTTTTTACTGCCCATAGAAATGTGATACCCATCTAATTTTATCTAACTTTAGCTTCTCTCCTTTTATATAGTAATACTTTCCACGGAGTATCGATTTCGGTCTACTACTTCCCAGAAACTTAATGTATTTTTTTTTTCACGTTAATAGTCAGTTTTATCTTTCAGCGTAGCAATAAAAATATGTGTAAACACAAAATGATCATCAGCTTAATGAATCTGACTCCGAACCCTAATCTTTTATCTACAAAAACTCGTCTGCCTCGAACCCTATAGTATCGTGTTATATCGATCCCGCTTTCGTGACTTCGAAATGAGAAATTTTCGTCGCAACTTTTGTTCTGTCTCAATTTTATCCGATCGAAAAGTAATAACATCAACAGAGTCGCAAATTTTTCGGCTAAATAATGTACAAAAATAATTCGTTTCATTAAACAAAAAATTAGTCACAATTTTCAGTGTTTATTTAATGCTGTGACATATAAATTCATTCTGCGGCAAAGTAATTTATTGTTCCCGAATAAAAAATTCATCAACAGTGGATTAAAGTGCGAGCTCGAGTAAATCGATCCTGGAATCAAAGTTAAACTTTCAGGCGGTGGGAAGCGAGCGACGAGATTCACGAAGGTGGTCGCGACAATGATATGGTTTCTGGCGATAATCTGCGCAATCCCGGCCTCCTTCTCCTACATTCGCCAATTCAGGGTCAACAAGTACGTCACGTTCAGGGTAAGTAACCACGCGACTGCATGCATTTCAAATAACCCCCCCTGACCCCCTTTTTAATTCCCTTTCGTTTTACCGCAGACCTGCTACCCCTTCCCTGAGGAGTTTGGACCGAGCTATCCGAAAACTGTGCTAATCTGCCGGTTTTGTATCTTCTACCTGATCCCGCTTAGTATTATCGCAGTTTTCTACATGCTCATGGCCCGTCATCTCATGCAAAGCACGAGAAACATTCCCGGGGAAATGCAGGGCCAGGTAAGCACCGACAATTATGCTTTGTTTATTCGAGGAAAAAGGTGATTACCATTTTTTTTAATTATTTATTCGCATTTACTTCGATCTTTATTAATACAAATTACTAATTTTATTAAAGCATAATGCGAAACCTAAGCGACGAAATAAAAATAAATTTTTAATACAAATTATACTATTAAAAAAAACATTAAATTTAATGCAAATATTGGAAGCAAATTTCATCGGTGTAGATGAACTTTGTCGAATTTACATTAAATTTAATTTAATTTACATTAAAATTAATGTATAAAAATTTAAATTAATCATAATTTATGTATGAAATTTGCTTCCTTACAGTGTAAGTAATAGCGGTCATTAATGTAAAAGAAAATGAGTAAATTAGTAGTGAAATAATTCAGTGAAGTATAGAGTACATTTATAAAATAGAATGAATTAAGTTTGCAAATTATTTAACGCGTAAGTTCAATGCTAATTTTAATCAAAATTATTCAAATGCCTGAAAGATTGCATTTCTGAATAATTCTCATTAAAAATTTAATTTTATTTATTGAACGTCCTATCACACCGCCTCTGGTAGTCTCGCGTCTCATTATGTCTCGTTCTCCCCTAATTATCGGCACGGAAATTTTCGCAATTACCTGTCCATGGACAAATTATCGCCGGACAGGTATTACACGACCGACAGAAAAAGTTTTTCCCTCTTGCCAGCGCATATAATCACCCGGCAAAATGGATTTTTCAAATTCTCCTCCTTAAAGTTATTTCCTCGAGAGAATCTCATTCTTCCGACTAACAAAGCAATTAAATTTGCTTCGCTTGCCTTTAGAATCTCAATTATCCTTTTTCGCGGGTCGACGCGACAATCAAATTCGCTTGTCAACCGAACGAGCAAAGCGGGTATAACGACAAAAATCTCGGGATCTCGCTCCTTTTTTTTGTTTATTTTAATTTCCTCTCTTTTTTTTTCATTATACCTAGAAAAGGAAAATGCACCCGAGCCTGTCGTTGTCGCCGAAGCAGGGGATTAACAACCGCGAATTAACGGCCGAGCGCGGGCTTACTTTACACGCCTTTTTTTAAACCAACAAAGCTCCGCCGTTTCCCGTAGGATTCTAACTCAATTACTCCTCGCCGGTAAACGAGGCTCTAGTCGATATATTTTGAATAATTATCCTCCTCTCGCTATTTGTCAAATTAGGCGCTCGCTCGAAATTAATTCCATTAAGGCAGTCGATCCGAGTTGCCCAAGAGATTTTTCAACTGGCCGCGGGAAGCCTGGCCGCCGGCCAAAACTGCCCTGCAATAATAAGCGGCGATGCGTTGGGCGACGCCGATGTAAAACGAGACACACGTAAAGGCGGCGCGAAACGGCGAGTCGTTACGTGTTTAATGAGGGTATCAGCGAGAAACGATCTAGACAAGCTCCCCCCCCCCCTCCCACCCCCTCGGTTTTTAAATTATTTATCAAGCGAATTTAACGAACTAAATGGACCAGCTGTAAACTCGGCGCAGTGCACTGATATTTCCACTTTGAAGGAACTTTTTAATTCACTTAACGCCAAATGAAATTTAACCGTGCTACTTCAAAGTAGTCCGCCTAATAAGCGTGGCTTATTATTGGGTCAAGTGCATTAGCGGGCTGTCGGTATTTTCGACGCGATCATTGTATAAAACATCTTGGTTTTATACAATTGTATAAAACATAGATGCAAGTGCTTGAATTCGTGAAGATGCTTTGAAAAATTTTCAAATTGTCGAGGAGATTAAGCGGACAGCTGATGAAACGGTTCACTTTGCATTGCTGATTTCGCGGGAAAGCTCTGGGAATTAATAAACCTCGAGACAGTTTTCTGAGCTTTAAAAACTGCAGCTTTCAACGGGTGCTTTGCGCTCGGAGTTTTCTCCCGTAAAAAACGTAATAGGAGAGTTCTGGTTACAGTGATATTTTTTTTTGCCGTGGATCGCTGTAATCTTTACGATCGCCGCAATATTTTTTCAAGGACTTCCTCGACTTTCTCGATGATTGAGTGTCTTTTTTGTTACTGAAAGTTTCATTTTATTTCACGGTCGTTCAAATTAATTGTGTTGATTAAAATCGTATAGGAATCCTTATTTAAATGAAATATAATGGATTTCGTTTATTTAACTCTTATAATTGATTTTACGCACGGATCGTGTGTAATTAAACACCTTCCATAATATTCTTCGAAAGAGAATTTATTATGGATCGCAATTTCGAATCAACTAATTAGCAAAAGATTCCCTTTCTTGAGAAAATGGGAACTGTTGTTACGTTAACCTCATTAGCAAGGGACACGCTAAAAGCATTTGAGGTAATTAGAAAATCCTCGAAATGACTTGTTAAATTGCAAACGATATTTTCGAGATATCGCTACGTAACTCGAGCTTAATCCTTAACAGTTAAATAAATTTGCATCTCCTCGAATGTAAAAAAAAAAAATTCGCAGAAAAATCCCGGAAACATCTTGTACTCTTTTTTTATCGGATTAATAGTAATGTACCGAGGGGGGGGGGGTCTTAACTGCGGTCAGTTTAATTGTGCTAATTCGACCTGACCAATCGTTTTCTCACCTTTCCATATTACCCAGCCCCAGGAATTTCTGACGCCTGGATATTTCCTGAATACCAATGAAGAAAACGCCAATCAAAGTAATGTTCACTAATCTCCGTATCGCATCTCCCAAGCGCCGCCTGCAAATTACACTACTGACTTTTTGGGGCATAAGACGAATGAGCTCAATTTTCTGAAATGACTTTCGGTCCAATTTAGCGAAGATGCATTGGAGAAATTCGAGTAAATCGTAGTATAATAGACATTAGTATAATAGAAATTACTGTGGATCATTTACATGCGCGTATACAATATATATATAGCTATATATAGATCCGCTGAAAGCGCACTTTTGCGCCGCAAATATTAAATATTTCGTGCGGCGGTTTAATTGAAGGTAAACCGGTGATGTTGAGCGTTAATCCGGCGTTGGTTTCATTTTAATTTAAAAAAACGTTACAGTCAGTGCACGCAGTTTTACGTGTGGGAGGCTCGATGTAATATTAAGCCAGACAAATAAAAGCGAGAAAATAAATACCCCGTTAATGAGTAGAAATAAAAGGCGGAAAAATATAAATCGCAAAACCCACGGAATCCAATTGCAAAACCGTTTATTGACTTATTTTCATCGGTGATTTTTATGAGATCATAAATAAAGGAACTGATGCGACTCTCGCGGCATAAACCATTCGCATCGGAGTTCCCTCTATTGATTTAATAACCGATCAATTCCGCTGAAGTTTATTTTACTCTCATTTGCTTTAAGTGCCCGCGATATAACGAATATAATTTGTTTGATAATATGCCTTTGGCATGTGTCATGGCACTTTAAGAGCAAAACAAGTAAAGTAACTTTTACTATTTACGCATTGTATTTACTTATTTGTATTTAAATTAAAGTTTTTACTGGCGAATTATCAATTAACACGGTAAGAAAAAAGACAAGAGAAGTCGTTCCCAAATTTTGTAACTGGTGAATCCTACGTAATTTTATTAATAATAATTAAGCATTAAATTCCATGTGGTTTTTAAATTAAGCAGTAGAATTAAATAACAAAGCTATTCAACAGAGAGTTTCAAACTCATTTTAATCTATTGACTGCAGAGCATAATGCAACATTACAATTTGAATTCTGCTTCAAAATACTTGGAAAGCTTCAATTGTGAGTCAAAATACAATGAAGCAGATTTACAACACCGAAGCTGTTTATAAAGTTACGCGGTAATATTTTAAATCTAAAAAACACAATTATAATAATAATGTAACGAAGTAATACGTATTCCCTTAACGAAAGCTAGCCCCTTCCAGAATTTTGCAAAAAAAGCTCTACTTGCATAATAAAGAAGTATTTTCCTAAATTTATTACAAAAAAATCTCTTAAAAAAACTGTACAACAATACGTTACACAATACTAAAAAAACTTTAATTCAAAATGATATACTATTTTTTTTTTTTTACACAAACGTAAAGTAAATTATTTTCAGTAACGTAAAGTAAATTATTTTCAGTAATGTAAAGTAAATTTTTAGTTTCAGTCTTCAGGCTGTTTTCGTTACAGTCCAATCTTAATAAAATCGAATGCCAATATACCTAGCTAAAATAATGCGTGAAAAACTCACTGGAAGACTCACTTGAAAAGAAACTTTATGCAAACTAGGCGAAGCAGATAAAAGCCCGGAAGAAGGTAGCCAAGATGGTGATGGCGTTCGTGGCGGTGTTCGCCATCTGCTTCTTCCCCCAACACGTGTTCATGCTCTGGTTCTACCTCTACCCAAACGCCGAGAAGAACTACAACGCCTTCTGGCATTACTTCCGCATCGTCGGCTTCTGCTTGACCTTCATGAACAGCTGCATCAATCCGATAGCGCTCTATTGTGTCAGCGGCACCTTCCGCAAGTACTTCAACAGGTAAGCCTATTAATGTCTTCATTCGGGAAAATCTCACCTGAGATGTTATTATTGTCATCATTCTGGTGTATCGTCTGCTTTTGAAAAGTAATTTTATTTTTATTGCGAAAGTTACGTGGTGTCAAAATCTTATTTAATTACACTGTAATCTCTTAAATGCGGTTTTTTCTTATTTGTCAATGTGCCGTTACGCGTTGGCGTTCTAATGCTATAAAACTTTTTTCACTGTCATTAACGGCTGATTTTAAACTTTTTAAAAGATTTTTCATACAAGATACCAAACTCATCAGAGGATTCCGTATAAATGTACAAATAAATTGACTAAAAAACAAAAACTAGTAAAATTTTATAATATGTACTTTTCAATGAATCAAAGAAATTAAATAATATCAATCTGCGACAATTTTCAAAAATGGTGCAATCATTTTTACTAGAATATTTCAGTGAACGAGAGATCACCTGAGATCTGGGGTGAGATTTTCGAATAGGGATTTCGTCGCAGCCTCGAGGTTTCAATCCTCGTTTGCTTTTAACGGCAAAATCTACTCCGTTCGACTTGCCGAGAGGTGCACTCTGAGCCGCCCTTCCCGTCGACGTAACGCGATGTATATATCGATCACAATTGTGGACGTCGATGTTGGAAAACTTATAAAACGTGGCAGCACGCCAATCAGCTCAATACCATTCGATCATTTAAAAGTCCCGCGCGATTTATTTTCTACCCCTCTCCGCGGTGTAGTTTCTTTTTTTAAGCGCATACAGTATTTCCGCGGTGCAGTCGACCTTACGAGGCAGTAAACGGCTCGATAGTCTCCCGCGATTGCATTTTTATCCACACCCTTGCTCGGTGTATGAAAATGCCGTTTTTATTGTAATCGTAAATGTTTCCATTTTATGCGACGCGAAGTAGTAATAACCAACCCCGGCGATGTTGAAAATACAAAGGCGTGGAAACCTCCTACTTTATTTTACAACGATTTTATTTTACTTTATTTCACGTAGAAAAATAATCTTCTTTCTCTCTGAAAAAGCAATTTTAAGTTATAATAAATAAACAGTTTAAAATTGTTGAAGTTCCGGAATACGACAAAGAGCGTAAGTGGTAAAATTTATAACAAGTAGTACGAATTACGTTTAGTCAGACGCACAGGAAGAGCAAACTTTAGCTTTCGATTTGATTTAACGCGGATAAGAGCGATATACATTGTCCAGTTTATTTACAAATATTCATCGTAAAATAATAAACCTAAATTTGCAACTGACAAAATAATTTTATTGGAGCGAAATCCTCCAGGGAATTTTCACTTTAAATTAAGTAATCAGTATGAATGGCATCGACCGTCGAGGAAAATTTAATTATTCTAATGAAAACTGCTTACTTTTTTTAACATTTTCCTGTAAAACTTATCTTAATTTTCCTTCGAATTATCTTGACTTTTCGTCATTAACTTTACTTAAATTCCATTCTTTTAAATGAGCAGCGTGCACCCGTTGTCTAACTCACTTTCAGAAGTAATTTTATTTAATTTTTCGATTTAAAAATATTACACTGTAATTTGTTCCTTCGAGAATGATGTTTCACTCATTAAAAGAAAGAAATGTGCGGGAACAAAAATAAATTAAATTGATGAAATAGTAATTAGATAACAAAAAGCGTGCGCATGACCTTGCGAAATGTTGGATCTATAATTAATCTTTAAAATGAATATTCTTCGAAATATTATGTAAATTTCTACATTTAAATTTAACGTTTTCACCCGAATTATTTTTTGTATAACAATGTACCCGAGTAAAAATCGTCCTTCCGTTTTATAAATAAATCGTCTGCTTTTTTTATTGTAACTGAATATTAATAGGATTTGAATTGCGGAGTAACAATAAGTATAAAAATCTTCACTGAAAAACCTTTGTTATGAATTCCAGAGTACATCGAGAAACTTTTTGTAATTTATTTTAAAATTGATCTTGATGAAATGCTCAAGAAACAATTGGATTCTTATAATTGAACTCAGTTCCTGCAATACAATAAAGCCCCCATCGTGGATTAATTGCTACTTTGAGTGACAAATAAAAATGAAAAAGTCCTGGACAATGCCGTAATATTTAATTTCAACTCAAGTTACACTACAAACTTCAAATTATTCATTGATTGCATAAAAATGCATCGAAACGTCAGCCATGCGTTTCTCCTTAAATTAAAAAGAAAACTCGATTAATCAATTGCAATTAAAAGATTTTTCAAAACTAACCCGTAGCCAGGAGAAACAGTAAATCAAGCATTTAACAAATTATTTTAAAGTGAACGCAGATTGTCGGAACCTTTCAAGAAAGTGCTTAAAAAGTTTACAGCATATCGTTCAAATCTTTTGCAAGTTAAGTAATTTCAAAGTTTGTCCCAAGTTTTTATCTTAGTTAGAAATCATAATGTATTACTTGTTAAGTTGGTCCGTTTGCTTTGTAATTACTGCAACGAGGATTTTGCGCTCGCCTAGAGTAAAGGCACGAATGAATTTCACTTTAACCGACGCTATAAAAAATAAAAACGAACAATAAGCCCTTTACCCGCACACCAAAACCAATTAATTGATAGATATTCGGCAATAAAAAAATGACAGTTTTACGACTCGCAAATAAAATAAAAAAATATATACAAACATTCGGCTTTTGAAAGAGCACCCAGCGATAGCTAAAATCAAAAGAATCGACGGATATCGTTAAAACAATACTCGATCCACAGTGGATCTCTAAAAGCACTTTGTCTTTTTGACGCACGACTTTTGACATTTTCCCATTTAGAGAGTAAAAAAAAAACGTCATCACCAAGTCCTTGGACTATTTCAAAATACTTTTACCACGAAGAACACACACACACATATACAAATCGCTCGAGAGAACAGATCCCTCATTAAAAATTCACGGGCAATTTGAAATTTGAAAAATTAGGTTTCCAGCCCGTCGCGCGAACTTTCCTCTCCTTTGAAAAAAGTTGGACCTGCGCAACTCTTGTATTGCAATCTCCCCCTCCGGTGCGCGTGTCCCCGCGGCGCTGGCAGTTAAAAGGGAAATTTCGTGATAAGATTCTAAAAGGATTCCGTCGGTCTGCGCGTGCGACTAAAGGTACCCCTCCCCCTCCCGTTCAAAGCGAGCGGAAAATCCGCGCTCTGCCAGCGTCCGTCGCATAAACGTTTTATCTCAGGATTCCTTATGCGCGGCTAGAGGCGAGAAATCTAAATGGCGCGCGCTCCGGCGTCAACTACGTGAACGGCATGAGCGAGCGAGGGAGGCTCGAGGCGACCGCGGCGCATCTCGCTTTACGACCATTACGTCGATTAATTCAAATACCCGAGCTGCCCTGTCAAACACGCCCGCCTCTTTTTCCTCCACTTTGCCCCTGCTGCGTTCTTCCCCCCACCCCCACACCCTTCAGCCTTTGTACGCTCGTAACGAGGCGCCTCCGCTCTTTCGATTCACGACCCGTCCCACTCGCCCGATGTTGTCTCGCTTCGATTTTGCTCCGTGCCGTCCATATTTTAGCTGACAGATTGGTGCTATTGTATCGGAGACGGGTACAACGGATAGCTTGCCTACTGCCGAGGAATTAAATTTCCGCTGAAACCGTGACCGGCTTTGCTAATGGAGCTTGCGAATTGCTGTGCTTCTTATCGGCAGCGTTCTTATTTAAAGACTCGTAGTCTAACGAGTGGCTATTATTTAAATTTATACATAGAAATAATAAAATAAAATAAAACTTTCTTTTGCTTTACGCGCTAAATCAGCTGGAGTGAATTAGAGTAAAAGTTAACTATATTGGAGTCAATTTTTCACTCCAATTTCTACTGAAATTAACTCCCTTGATGAAGTGAAATAGAATGTTTTTTTTTACTCTTAAATAGAATGAAAGGTAGGGACTTAACCTATGATACGCTACTCTACCTTAGAGTGAATTTAAATCCACTCTAATCATGTAGAGTCAAATTTGATTCCGATAGAATCAAATTTCACGAGTGTTTCACTATAAAATAAGTGAAATTTAACTGCAATCATTTTAGCGTGTACTGTCCGCGTCTTGTGCTGCTATTCTACTTTTACTTTTCTTACGTTCGTATTTATATACTCGCAACATTCTGTAAATATTTTTTAATAGTATTATTATACTTTTATTGAAAAAAAAAAACAGTATGAAAAATGACTTCGGCAAATTTAAAAGTTCTCTGTTGTAAGCTCAGAATTTTATTAAGAGAAAATTTCCTATGTACATTGTATTTTCGTCGACGAAACTTGGAGCTGTCGATAAATCTTTTGATCGAATCTAGGTGAGGACCTAATTTCGCACTACCATAGCTTTTCTGCTTGATCTGC
This sequence comes from Sycophila sp. Sp_5, assembly GCA_018906775.1. Lineage (NCBI taxonomy): Eukaryota > Metazoa > Arthropoda > Insecta > Hymenoptera > Eurytomidae > Sycophila > Sycophila sp. Sp_5. Next base: position 464,217 of record JACCID010000070.1, on the reverse strand, counting down.
CAATTAAATTGAATAGAATGATCTTCGAAATTTTCTTTACAAAGTTCCAACGCGGTTTTGAAGCATTCTGAATTTGAGAGAATCTGCAAACAACTAGAAATGCTTGACGCCGACTTCAATAAAGTTTTAGAGTTAAGCGTTCATTCAGAGCAATCGGAATATCCGGACACCTATTAAATGTACGCGCTTGTTCAATGGTGAAATTCGGAATTGCTTGCGCGTGCGTATGGGAACGTTGAAAATTCGGGCAGTTTAAAAATTCGGAATGAAAGTCTAAATCTGAGTTGAAAAAAAAAAGCCATCGAGGATTTACTGGTTGAGGTTTCAGGTAAAATCTGTCCTTTTATCTTTTTATTTAATAGCTTTCTATTTTTATATCGCTTCTGTTTGTCTACTTTTTGGTTCTACATTACTAACAGAAGGTCTTTATTGTTCATAAAAAGTATTAATTTTTAAGATTAATGGTATTTGAAAATAAATATTAAAATGTCTATTGTTGTAAATATATCATCTAAGTAAATTAATCGAGTTCCTTACTTACCGTTGGGTTTAATACGGTTCTCAGCAATCAGAAGAAAGGGTATACACGAATATTACAATCGACAACTGATAAAAACGCGTTATTAAAATTTACCTTTAAAAAAGCTGAATTACTCGACCATTGCAAATTCTGAAACTGCATTGAAAGTAGCTTTCTGATATTAAACAAAAAAATTAAAATAACTAGTTAAAATGTTCCGTGATAATTAAGAATTTAATGACTTTTATACTACAAAAGTACTATAATTATTATTTAAATCTTAAGAAACAATTTCTTCTGTATAAAAAAGACTTTGAAAATTCACGTTAGCCGGCAGTTGGAAAACTTTGCATTTTTCTGCAAATTTTGCATATTTGGTGTTGACATTTTTGCTTTTAATACTTTTTCTTCGGCATGTACAGTGTTCCTTTGATCTCGCACTACCTTTCATCACTGAAATACAAATACGACCAAAAGAATCTAATATTTATTTACAAGTCATTTTTTTACACCCGCAAAAACAAAAAGACGCACAAAATCTTAAAAATTTTACAGTGATATTAACAAATTATAGTCAGCCGCGTAATTAAAAACTACAAATACACGAATAAAACATATTCGAGCGATAAAGCGTTATATCAACACAAAATCTTAAAAATTTTACAGTGATATTAACAAATTATAGTCAGCCGCGTAATTAAAAACTGCAAATACACGAATAAAACATATTCGAGCGATAAAGCGTTATATAATAGTGTCATTGGAGGGTTCGACAATGGAATTACGTCGGGATAATTTAACGCTGCAGAATCGAAGCTTAGCGCAAGTTAAGCAGAGTCTTGAGGTTGCGAAGTATAACAGTGAATGAGTGGGATAGAAGTTATTGAAGTAGAGGCGTCCGAGAGAATTAAGTGGTATTAGATGCGGCTGGGAAATAAATTGCGGATCGAGTGCTATACTGCCGCCGAATCGGCTATCTGAGCGAGCGACCCGAATGTTCCCCCATTTCGGTTTAGCGCTGGTCGATAATCGACAATAAGCACGATAATCACATTTTAAATAAACAACGATATTTTCGTTCAAACAATACACGCCACGATTTCTCTTCACTTCAGATTTTCTTTCGAGATCACAAATAAAATATTCAATTCTCAAATATTCATATTAAAGCCATTCAGAAACAACGGTTTTATAAATCTGTTATAGAAACTCCGAAAAAATCTTCATTTTAATTGTCCGAATATTAAAACAGACAAAAATCTGAAACCGACAAAACTGACGCACGAATAAACATATATAACAAATATTTTAAAATCGTTCGGATCGAATTCGATTAAAAAAAAAAATTACATCCTTCGCGTTCAGCGCAAAAAAGCTCGCGGAATAATGCAGATCAACCAGAAGAGTTTTTTCTCGATTTTCAGACTACACACGCACCATCGGAATTTTTCCCTCGGCTTCGCGCGAATAAACAAAGCGGGAAAATTAAAAGCTCGGCTGGAAGTTTGTATCAGGCAAAGGCAAACAGTAAAGTAAGCAAAAGCTCGGCGGGGAAGCTCGTGCCGCTTATAAACTATAAAGTTCCCGGTGTACGTGCGCCCATCGCGGAAGTACGAGGATCTCGGCGTCGTGGTCGTAAAGCATGCGAATGAATGGAGGCTGATGCTCGTTCGCAGGTATCTGCTGTGCTGCTGCTGCTGCTGCGCCTCGGCGCGGCGGCACTCCTCCGTGTCGGGCTCGCAGTGCTCGCACCGTCGGGGCCAAAGCTTCTCCTTCACGACCTCGAGGCGGCACACGAGCTCCCGCCGCGGCCAGCAGAGCATCATTCACATGCCTACCTGGCAGCAGGGCGGCTACAGCGACGCCCGGGGACGCAGCACGCCCCACGAGCAGGAAACTACCGTCACAGTCTTTCAGAACGGCATCGAGCAACGAATATGAGGTAATCGCCTTTCACTTATCGAGTAGGTTTATCTAAATTTTAATCCGAAGCTTTTTATTCTTTACTCTCATAAAAGCTCTCAGTGAAAATTTCATTTTTTTAAACAGTGAAAATGGAGCTTTACTTTATAGTCAGTGAATAATCACACTGAGAGAAAAAGTTGTTAACTTTAAGGAAATTATTTACTTCAATAGCACTTATTAAATATTTTATCTAGCCAAAAAATTATTTTTTTTTGAAAGCTACTAAATTAATTTAGAAACAAATAAATTCATTTAGTTTTAATGGAATTATTACTTACTTTAAAGAAATATTGAATAAGTACTATTGAAGTAAATCATTTCCTTAAAGTTAAGAAAATTTTACTGTAAAGATTACATAAAAACGAAATTTATCTATCTATCATAGATGAAATAAATCTATCACAAATTCATACCGCAAAATCAACAATACACGTTTTTTAAGCATTCCTCGTACATAAGTAATGCTAACATTATTACGTTCATATAGATAGACATACAATGTTAACGAAACATGCTTTATCTCCTAAACAAAGCCCCGTGGGATCAAACTATAAAGTTGAGGTGCTTCATTATTCAGTACTAGAAAATAATTTCTAAAGTTTCCAACAAAATCCGTAATCCGGAGGTTTGCCACTCTCCTTAGTCCCTTAATTAACCCGAAACTTCGCGAAATTGGTTGAGAAATTTCGGATAGCAAAAGTATCTCGAATACAACACATCGCGTATTCTAAATTAATTGCACACTTTCGAAGCTTTTCCGTTACCCGCAAGCTCAAAGCGTCGAATTAACGGCATCCGTGTAACGGTTTTCTTTCAAGTTCCAACGATGAGCTCTTTGAAAAATCGAAAGAAAACAAGTGAATGGGATTAGGATTGTTTGTTCGATCGATTGTACCGTAGCGGGCAGACAACGGACCGAGCGATCAAGCTCATCCTTTTACGCGCCAGACGCGTACGTTTCTTTTTATACAGCCGCTTCCCCGACATTTCTCATCTCGAGCTCAAATTTCTTCGGTGCGGTATGCATTTGTCTTCGATAATCCCGCCAAGTGTAGGAGCTTTCTAAAAATTGAGGCGATGAACCAAATGTTTTTCCCGGTGTTCGTAAAAAGCTTCCTATCCATCATGGACATTCTCGCGCGTCAAAAAGCTCGTTAGCAAACTGAATTATTATCCAGATGAATTGTAATTAACTCGTCAACCATCGCTATCTTTTTTAATGGCCGTTTTTACAAAATATATAAAATGTAGCTGCGCTGAACGAGTTTCCTCGTAAAACTTCTGGTAAAGCTCGCATGTGACGCTTTACACGCACTCAAAAAAATTTTACGAGAAAATCGTTTTTCGAACGGTGGATGAAGCTTTGTATAATTTTACCAAAAAAAGCTCTATGATTTTCACGTAAAGTTACGGAGCTTTTTCTATAAAAAAAAACAGATTTTTTTTTAAATTTCAAAGTTTAATCAACTGTTCAAGGTTCAGTTAGAAACTACAATACTATTTTTGCAAACCATCCCGCAGCACCGCAGACTAAAATTACATTTAGAGAGGGAAATTCTTCGAGTTTTTCGTGCTTTAATTCGTACTGATTCAAATTCAAGTAAGCGCGAAGTTTTCCAGGCCAATAAAGTGCTTGGCTGAGAGTCGAGGGTGCCAATATCTGAACCCGTCACGTTCTGAGTACCTTCGTGAAATTCTCACGCTCGGCGTGCCTCAAAACGACCAATCCCCGCGTAGGTTCCGTAGCGCAAAGCGACAGCCACATCCCGAAACTCTGCAAATGGATTCATCCCGCGCTTGGAATCGCCCGCGGCGTTTTCTACGAATTTATAACGCAGTATCGAGGTGAGCGATCCCGAAGATTGGAGTTTCATATGAATGAAGTTTTTTTATTTTTTTACTCTTTATATTCAGAGAATAATTTTACTTTATAGCCGCATAAATTGTATACGTATATTGTACTTCAGTAACCAGCGAATTTTTTAAAAAAAATTTTTTATAAGAGTAATTTTTTTATTTTATGTATACTAAAAACATACGTATACTTTTGTTTGCCTGTCACTTTTAGAGAATTAGAGTTGACGTTAATTACTCGATTCCTCGGGGATGCTGAATACCTGCAACGTCGGCCAAAAGGTTCCGTTATACTTCGTTTGAATTTAATCTAATTTCCATTGCACTTTTATTGTAGTACACTTCATTTATTTAAAAAATAGTATACAAAGGAATTTAAATACCACAAAGTTTACTAATTCGGCTGAAAGCATTATTTATTATTTCCGCAAATATTCGAAATTCAAACTAAAAGTAGGTGCCGGCATTAAATTTTTTTCTTATTCGTCCAGCAATTAAAAAGTTACTTTAATTTTACATACCTGCGCCCTCGGCGCGTACTTGGAACTATGCAACTACATTCGAAATTCCAAATAAAATGAAACTACCGGCCGAGAGTTGCTTTTACTTATGCCTGGTTAAATTTGCACAAAAAAAAGGAGCACGAATTTTGCTAGTCAAGCAATTAAAAGTAAAAAAAAAATAGATTTAGCGGAATTGGACGAACTACGTAAATGCACCATTTACGATTGTACAGATGTAAAAGTGTTGATTAAAAAAAAAATTGTTTAAACGTTCTTTTGAAAGCTCTCATAAAAAAAAGTTTTCAATTCTTTTTTTTTTAATTAACAGGAATTTCACGAATGCGCGTGCACTTTTTTCTGTGTACATTCATCTTCTGCTTCCCTCAAGTGTAATATAAGTGTAGAAGAAAAGCGGGAAAAGAGGGTGTGACAAATTTTCTAAAAGTAATGAATACATTTCTGCATAGAGCATCAAATTTACATATTAGATTACGTTGTAAGGAATAACAAGGCGTGACAATACATAAAAAAAGTATAAACGAACAAGAAATAAATTTATTCCTCGTATGCATATTATGAATAAATATAGCAAAAGCTGCCCTACGTGCCCCCAGTAAAATATAAAATAATAACATGATAAGACTATGTACACATACCACGGTTCAATCGGAATCATTTGTTATAATTTTATACAAAAGCGTTGACAATCGTTGTGTGCTCATCAGAAAATCCTATATTAAGAATTCATCATTGAGCAAGCAAAAAGCGGAGAGTAATCTTCAATTGGGATTCCGCGCTCACTGGGATTTAGCACCTGCCCACCGCAATTGTGTTCGCGTTTCAATTATTTTCCCCGTGCTAAGATAAAGAAGTTTTTAAATTGTTTTTCAAGGGGACGAGCAGGGGATTGGTAATTTGGAAAAGGGTCGAGCCGAGTCAGGGATAAATCTGCTCCGTAAAAAGGAGTATCCCACCCTTGACAAAAGAGCTGAAATAAAAGGAGCAGCACGGCGTCGTATACATAAAGTTTTAAATTTATGTAGAGAGCGAGTCTCACTCTGGCGCCGGGCGTCGGTTTAAATTAATGCATAAATCCCGAAAACACATGAAAACCGATGTCGCATCTTAGTATAAAATTAAATTGCGAGTCCCTGACGAGGATTATCGGATCAAGTATTGAATTTAAGAAGCAGAAGGTGGGACGCCTTAAAGTCGACCCTTAAATCCTTCTTTATTTTTCCTATACAGTTTTTAAACCTTCGCGTATGTTCGCCTCGTCGTATATTATCCACGCGATCCTACCCTACTGAATTTATTTTATGAGCTGATAAGTCTGATCGCTGAAAAATATGCATTTAATTAAAAGCAAACCTTTTTTTAAATCTTGATGAAACATTACTTGTGAAAAATGTATCAAATTTCTTTTTAGTAATGATGCTCGCTGAGTAAATCCATCAACTTTCGTGTCAAATTTTTTTTAACTACTTTTATAACAGTAGAAAAATAAATATACATTTATTATTATATTCTATTAGTGCTTATCTAAATAAACAAGTACCAATTTTTCGAAGATTCGAAAAAATTAAACAAGCAATGATATTTTGTTGTGTATTCCTAAAGAGAGTTATATAAAAATATATATAATGCAAAAAATAAAAAATGTACCACCGAACAATATAAAAAAAAAAACTTTTCTGAAGAGTACATCTCTTTGAATGAAATCCACGATATGAAAGTGAGACCATAAAAAATTAAACTTACACTTACCTTATGTGCAAGAACGAGAGTAGGCAGTATACAGACAAAATGTAGCTCATGAAATAAAATGTTTATTAGACAAATTTTTACTTTATTTCGAAAGCATTCCATATCCTTTGTTAAGATAAAACTACCCTATTGTAAAATTGTTTAAACATCACGGCATTACTTATTTAATGGGGCTAAATGTATTTTTAAGTAGGGGAGATAATAAAGTTTTTCTTTTCAGGATTTGCACACAGCACAAGTCATCTTGGCTGAGCGTACACTCGAAGAAACATTTTAGTTACTGACGTTATCTGATGTATAACGGATAGGTCTTGAGAGTCTAGGCGTCAGTCAGCAGGTCGACTGCAAAAATGCAAGTTTGAATCTCTTCGCGAATCTCATAAACGGAAAAGTTAATTTAATACTCTAAAAAAGTACTTCATTTTTCACAAAAAAAAATAAACATTCATTTCCGGGTAAACAGACATTGGTCCAGTTACTTTTTGACGAATAATTCATAAAAATAATTTATGAAAAATACTCATAAAAAAAAGTTAATGTATTTCATACAAGAACACTATGAAAGTCAATAAATTTCACGCTGCATGAAAAAAATTTTACAGCTTTGATTATGATAATGTCGACCTTGGTAAGAGCGAACGTATCACTAGACACCTGTTGTTCTATAAAAAAAAAAAGAAAATCCGACCACTTCGTGCATAAAAATGAGGTTCGATAAAATTTAAATGTTTCTCAAAGTGTCATATTCCGAGTCTTCGCCGACTGAGCAGAATTTTTAATGGAGAGATAGTAGGTATACGTAGTCGTAATGGTCCTCACGTACAGGGCTTCAAGATTGGCCGAGAATTTATTTCCCTTACGTAACGACTCCCCTTTTTTTTATGGAACATTCTCTCTCTTATCCTCAGCTGTACGTGTTAAACAAAGTAATTTTTGAAAATCTATCAAATACAAGAAAAGCGGAGTCATTACACATCGTAAACACGGTTAATACATTACACTGCGTCAGCTCGTGGCAGAGTGCATATTTCAGGAAAATCTTCTCTCGTCGGTAAAGGCACAGAGTACTAGGCGTTTTATCACACAACGTCAGCTGAGCCGAAATAGGCACTTTGTACACCTTCGCTTTTGTCACTGAGAATAAATTAGACTCATAGATGCTATTAACTCTTTTATTTTTCAGTTTATTAATTGTCCATTAGGTTTGACCTGAATTCACAATATTCTTGATGAGAAATGCACTATACACTACCAGTGTACTCCCTACTTTGTGTATGAAAAGTGAAATGCATGTGCGCAATGTACCAAAAATTTAACGAATATTAACTGTATGTTCCTTCGATTTATCTTAACATTTTCAGTCTAACTGACAACATTTTCCCGTATAAAGAAGTTCAGAAATATCTTTTACATATGATCTAGCATCACTTTTTAGTAATTTTTTTTTCAATATTTGATATCCTATTGAATCTAAAAGAATTTAAAGTACCACTACAAGATGAACAATTATTCACTTCATCAGATCCACGTGATTACTTTTAGTTGTCACGAATTTGTTTTGCGAAATTAAAACAAAAAAAAACAACAAATATTGTACATTGAGTCTGAAAGTGTTAAAGAGCTGTATGTATAACATAAAACTATACTCTAAAATACATATGCACATATACACGAAAGAAAACACATCAGCGACGCATATTCTTGATTTACCCACTAATGATGTTAACAGAATCCACCAGGTGCAAACCCAGTGTACAAATAGATTCTGTCCGCATTAAATATTCTACAAGCAAAAGCTCCAAGCTTCCGGGAATTCCCGATTGCCTCCGTACCGTAAGGCCTGAAATTTTCGCTGGCGAGTATTTATTTTTCATTTTCGGCGAGCGCGCCGTTGCGTTGCGCGCAGCTGGCTCTTTACGAGCGATAAAATCGCCGGAGTCGCGTGGCGAAAAGTCCAATTGATTGTGCGTCCAGAATAGAACTTACGGGGCACGGCCGCACGCGGTAAATAGAAGCCCTAGCCATTAGTTATTAAGGAGAGCGCCTCCAAGCCGCAGAGACGCTTTTTACGACTTTTTTCCGGCTTTACGGTGCGGTGACGCAAGCCCGGCGCGGCAGGCATTATCGCGGAGCTTGCGGACGTCTGGGTTGAATAAATTTTCTCGGTACGTTACACCTGCGCCGTTTTTTCGCTTCATTTTTTTCCTTCGTCTTCGAGGAAGTGGGGCATTAATTTAAAAAAATTGAAAATGGCGCCAAAATGATACGGAAAGCTTTTGATAGGAGCGCGACAGTATCTTACTTTTAATTTTCTCAATGCATTCTTCGTTTTCGCGGAAGTATCTTATTGTTTTATCATCTTTTTTATTTATTACATATTAAAATAATCCTACAGTGTACAAATTGAATAAAAGAATAATATCGAATTTTTTTAAATTGACGCCAAAATGAAATAGGAAGCTTTTTCGCGGATGGATAATTATGATCCGGTCTTGTTTAAATAGACTAAACTGTGTCAGTTTAAAATACCGCGCGACTGATTTTCTATAAAATCTGTTTGCAGATCAAAATTGCCGAGGAGTCCACTGGAGAATGGAGAGACCAAACATTCGTGACCGCATTGACGATATAATCTTTGAGGATGAAATCAACACTTTTCTATCTCCGACAGGTTGATGCACGCGAAACTATTGTAATGTTGGTACCTGTTTCACCGATGCAAATTCAAAATCGTCGAATCGCAAAGTCACCGATTTGAATAAACAAAAAAATGTAAATATAGGAATCTCGCTGAACATTGTACATATATAAAAGACCACTGGGTTAAAGGTCATCTCAATGGAGCAGAAAATTCATAGTCGGCGGAATTCATGTTAATGTGTTGCAAAGATGTTTATCAGCCGTAGAGTGACATTAAGTGTAACTAATTATAATTAATTAAGGCCGAGAATCTGGAAGTAAAAAAATACTTAATACTGTTGATGGATGTAATAAAAACGCGTAACTGTATACTTGTTACTTTTTAAAAAACAAGCAAAAAAAAAAAACAAGGTATATACATATACGTAAAAGAACCAAATGATTAACCGATCCTTGAAGTGCATGTTCAAGCTAAACTTTTCACTGTTTTTGACCAAAGTGTATAACTATTGAAATATCGCATAATACTCGACGTGCATCGTCTTCACCGTACCCATGCAAAGAAAAAGAAAAGTATAAACAAATGAAGTAATGTAATAATCGTTCTCATTGTATACCGCTACCTATGCTGTATGATTTTTAAAAATAAACGCACACATTTAAAATATTTTAACTATACGAAAAATCAACTTAAAAGGATTAAGCCGTCGCCCCCACCCACTCCTCGAATCAATCAATTCCCCGCGTATATCCTCTTTACAAAATAATCACTTGCGCGAGGGTCGTTATCGAGGTCACGCGATAGCGCAGCCATCGCAGCCACTTTTACGGGCATTTCGCAGCTCAGCGAGCGAAACCCACGGCAACGATCCGGAAAAAGCAACAATACCCCACCCTCAAATGGAGAAAATCGCGCGGCGACGAGGCTTCCGCAAGGAGCATCGGTGTGAAACGAGAATTGATTATCCAGCGGCGCAGGTACACCATATACCTCGGCGCGGCTCCGCGATTACCGCCGCTGTTTCAAAGGACCTGCAGTCGATTGAGTTGGGACCGAGCGAAGACACTGGGGCGTCGCTGCTTTGACCATCCCGGAGTTGCATTAAGTGGTGGAGCTGCCTGGTTATCGCCCAGTCATCAGGAAATTGGAAGGTCCTTGCGCGACGTCTCCCCTTGCCCCTGGCCCTCTGCTTTCTTTTCCGGGGACTAAGGACGCGTCGCTCGTGGATTTACCTTCGGGCGAAATTACTCCGACGTCAAGAGTCCTGCACTGTGGTCGGAGAGCGGCGCGTCACGACGTAAATATTTGATGGCACTCTCGTCCCGGCGATCGACGCGTCCCGTCTGCTTGATCGATCAGCGGATTTTCATTTTCGACGTTTTTTCTGGGAACGATTAGCGTAATGGGATTTCCTCACTCCATCAGATCACCGGCTAAAGGCTGCTAATCGAGCATCCAATTATTTTGGGAGAGGATAAAAAAATATTTTTATTGTTCTGTTTTTTTTTAATTTAATTATTGGAATTAAAGTGGGACTTCCGAAAGGTAAATAGTGCAATTACACATTTGTTTATTTTGTTTTATTTATAGATAGTATTAAATTACATGCAAAAATTGTATAAGCCTTGCATTAATTCCCCTAACGTTTAACAAAAAATAACATTTATGTTAAGAAGAAAATTCTTCAAAAAAATTGTACAAAAGATTAGACAGGAACAGTCGAACTGAAGGGGCTGAAAAGTCATTTTAGAGTGCAAAAATAATTCGACAAGTAAGTATTTCAAATCTTTAATCAAATAAGTGCTCATTTGCAGCGACTAATTTCCTATTTACACGGAAAATACGGTTCTAAAATCATCCTAAAATAAGCTCCCCACAGTCGAAAAGCCAAGCGGATAAAAAAAGAAAGACGATAAATTTAATAATCAAAGAAAAAAAAACGGAGCGATTGATAACGGCCGTAACTTTCTGCAAGCGGCGCGTCTCATCCATACAAAGCGACCGTGTGCTGCGCGGCGAAATGCCACTTTGAAATCGCGCGTCCTCTACTCGAATTGTCGTGGCTGACGGCGTCTTCGCTGGGCCAGAAAATGATTTTCCAACGGCGGAAAGTACGGTATTGCCTACGTCAAATCAAAACAGCAAATTGAAATTCTGCGAGACAGATTGATTCGAGGCCCGCGCCGATTGAAGCGCGGAGAGACTGACGCCTATATGTTTTCCGGGGCACGGAAAAAGCTGCGGAAAAATCTATTTCCCCGTGGTTTTTTTTTATTCTACACGATTTGTGTTTTACCCATAGTCCCTCGGGGCGTTATGCAGTTTACGTAGCCAACATTTGCAAGTCGATAAATTTATCGAAAACGACGGAAAATCTTTTTATTGTGCGTGTGAATTCTTGTTGTGTTGATTTTTTTTTTGTATTTTATTATTTTAATTTAAATAATTTTCTTTTTGATTTAGTCACGCTTTATTCATTAAAAATGTATGAGTTTACATCAATCAATAAAACGCGTATTTTTTTTACAAATTTAATTTTACCGAATATTAATAATTGGGATGGAGGAGTAAATCAATATATAATTATTTTCCCGTAATTACTTTTAAATTGTTATTTGATGTGCATACTTTTGCTTACATTAAATATTTGTTTTTAATTGAACGCCCTATTATTTTTATTTTTAATTACTGTATAAAGCTTATTAATTTTTTAGAGTTTGTATTTTTTCAGAAAACATGGATATTTCATCGATCGAGTAACGTTTTTTTTATTGCGTCATTAAAGTTTTTAAATAAAAATTTACTTACACTTCTCTACATCTACATCACCATGCAGTGGCATAATTAAGCTCCCCGCGTTTCGTACTCATCGCTCGAGAGTTATAAAAAATATTTTGTTCTCCCTCCGGTAATAAAAATGTTTTTTAAAGCTAAACATTAGCTTAAATCAATTTCCAACGATTTAGTAACACAGCGTAACTCAAAATTGACGAATCGCATTGTGCTCGGCAAACAAAAGAAACATAAAACACAGCGAGACGAAATTTGAATGGATGACTTGAAATTTTATGAATTTCTCGACGGAGGCTAATATACGCCAAGTGCGTGACTTCGCCGGAAGTATGAACGAAACAACAATGGCGAGGTAACGTTCAGTGCACTCGGGCAATGTATAGGCGTTGAGCGGCGCTTTATTAAACAACTTTCCTTCGCAGGGGATTTCTTTAAGCATCGCCGGGCCAGACTTATCAAAAGCACGCTACGTCACACGGAGATTTATATCCTTGACCCGGAGTAAGCCTCGTTTTCACGATCCTCCGGATACTACCATTCATCACGTGAGGATTATTACGAGTTTATGGAAAAATCACTATTTCCAACGAAATTCTAATGGACCCTCTAAAACGTGCATCAATTTGCCATTTTTGTCTTGTAGCTTTTTTACTTGACTTATATTATATAACAAGTGTATTAACAATTTTTTATATTTATATACACAATTTTGTTGCGGAGCACTCAATTGACAAATAAAGTATAACAGTACATCGTTGGTCTGTTAAAATATAAATATATAAATAAAAAGTAAAATGTAAAAAATATGTAACTCAGTGAGTTATTCTTAGATAACGTTTACAAGATGTATTTAATTTTTATTCCGCGTTATCTTTCACTTTTTTACATAAAAAAAAATCAACTGATCATCAGAATCTTACTATTTTAATTTAAAAAAAAAGAACTCGTGCATTGATATTCTATTCAAAAGTCAAAAAAACGAAATTAAATAAAATCAACGCACCACCGAAGTTTTAAAAAAACCTAAAATAAAAGCGATTACGCTCTCGTCTACTTAAAGAATTAATAGTGTCACCGGAAACCCGGGTAATCTGGAATTAAACAGCTTGCGCAAAATTTTTCACCGAGGCATCCTCGTCGTTACTTAAGACAAGCCAAACATTTTACTGAGCCCCAATAAAATACCTCGCAGAATTGAGCGCAGGCACAATTTGACGTCAGCAGGCCGCCGACTACGAAATTAAAAAGCGCTGAAAGGCCGAAAACTCGGCCGATATTATGCTCCTGAGCTCGATAACTTGTGTACAATCGGATTATTATGCACCGTCATGCTAACGGCTTATTATTACGAAATCGATCGCAAATTTCAAATTGCAACCGAAGCGGCGTCGTCGTTTCGAAACAATTAAGAAAAAATCGGCCAACTCGAACTTCCACCCGCCGATCGAACGGCAAAGTCCATTAATGTTTACGTTCGCCCGAGAAGAAGGTGCGCCTCTAATCGCTTCGCGAATCTCCGCTCTCGACGTGCTCCTCTGAAATTTCGCGGAGATATGAAGAAGAAGAAATTGTGCTTAATTTTCGACGAACTGATCCGTGATCATTTCCGTCCGGGATCTGCTCTCGGCGTCGACGGCAATAGCGAGGAGACGGAGGAGGACTATTACGCGAGCGAACTCAAGTCCGACCATTGGGGCAGCGATAGCGGCCAGTCGCGGAAGTCCGGAAGTCGTGAAGATTTTTATCTGCTGATGAATCGTGGTTCCGAGGTCCGGGCTCACTCGAGACGCCTCGAGGATGGCCTCCACCGACAGTGCTCGTTAACTTATCGCCAGACTCAACTGCTTTATCTCGAGTGCGTCGACTCCCGCTCAAAGTCGGACCGGAAGTCCCGGCCGCCCGGGGCGCGTCTTCCGGGCGAGTGTCTCAGCTTTAGAGAATCGACGGACGAGGAGGAGAGTCAGACGGAGGAAGTCACGAGGAACGATCGGACCTCCGAGCGGATTCGCACGAGCAGGTCCTCGAGGCTGATGCGGCGCTCGGAGGAGCGGCGGTCCGCCGAGGCCCGGGAGCTTGCGGAGAGCTTTTCGGCCGAGAGCTGCGCCTGGTTGGAGCACGCGCTGGCCGACGGCGCGGCGCAGGAGTACGCGGTCGGGATGACGAAAGCGCGGCTGCAAGTATGCGAGAGGCACGCGACTAATGGGGCCGCGAGCGACGAAAACGCTGACCGGCTGGTCGATTATTTTTCGCGGGCTCCTGCAGCTTGCGCAGATCGATTTGGGCCTCCTCGGAGCGCTTACAGAGTGATTAATGTTACGATTCAGGAGGTGACGTGGAGCACAAGAGTACGATGCAGGAGGTCAGTTTAGCGATCGATCGATCCACCCAATTCACTCCGTGTAATATAGACACTTTGACTTGTACAGTGAGAGAAAAATTTGTTAATTTATTTGTTGAAACATTTATTTCAATAGTACTTATTAAATATTTAAGGGAGTCAAAAAAGTATTTTTTTGAAACTACTAAATTTATTTCGAAACGAAGAATTTCACATAAGTTTTAATGAAATCAATACTTGATTCAAAGAAATATTTAATAAGTACTATTGAAGTAAATCGTTTTCTTAAAATTAACAATTTTTTTCCAGCGTACATTTAGTTTTTTATTTCATCTGAAGTGGACTGATTCATTCTTATAGTTTTGCGTTTGAAATGAAGCTTGAAGATTTTTTTAGAGTGTATAATATTCCGCGATTTTTTTAAAAGTCATATTGTTATCGGGACTCAGATTATGACGAAGGAGCTTTTTCATTTTGTCATGGAAGGCGTGTGCTTTTAGTCAATGAATAAAGCCTACTACTCTACTTATACTGTTGTAACTAGAATATCTGTGAGTTATTTTATAATAAATAAATAATTAAAAACAATTGATTATACGTGATTTATTAATAAACCTTCCTAAGTATCCTCAAGACTTACTTTCCGTTGAGGGTTAGGTTTCTGCGGATAACTCCTTTATTATATTCAGTTACAACTGCATTATGCATGCAAATCCAGTTTTTACTGCTACTGCATAATTTACCGATAAATTACGTAATTTCTTCAACCGTACTCGCATGAAATTTCTAATTATAATAAATAATCCTTTTTTATCTCCCTCTGGAATTTTGGACTTACATCATTACAGCATTTTTAATGGGCATTACATTACACTTGTTTAGCAATTAATTACAATTAACTTGTGTATTAAAGAGCACATTGAGGAAAATGAAAAGAACCCTTCCAGAATCCTTAAAGAGGATGCCTTCTTGAATTCTGAATCTACAAAGATTGTCCTTTAAAAAAAAATGATAATACAAAAGAAAAATTTTATTGCACTTGCATAGACATAATATTGTTGTATCGCTCTCTTCTATCACTTGTATAATTTCTTTAAATCTAATTAATTTTATCGACTGCGATTTCCGTTCTAATTGGTTTAATGGCTTGATTAGAATTAATATCTCCTTATTACTAATCTTCAAACGTTTCAATTAAATCCTATTAATGAAGCTGTGGATACGGGAAATTCTTGAATGTCTATACACAATATTCACTTAAGCGAGAATCTCAAAGGTAAGATATTAATACTATTCCCCATCGAAATCTGAAATAATTTCTAATTTGATAATATTTTATTTTAAATTGCAGAAGTAAGCAATTACGTAATTGTATCTCGGGTACGATGAAAATGA
The DNA here is from genome assembly GCA_018906775.1 of Sycophila sp. Sp_5. Classification (NCBI taxonomy): domain Eukaryota; kingdom Metazoa; phylum Arthropoda; class Insecta; order Hymenoptera; family Eurytomidae; genus Sycophila; species Sycophila sp. Sp_5. The sequence continues at coordinate 448,441 of JACCID010000070.1, read as the reverse complement.
ATCAGACTATACCTTCTTCGTTAAAAAATTTTTTACTCTTATTTTTTACATGCACAATCTGTCGCTTACTCAATTTTATTCTTATAAAAGCACTAATCGATGTTAGTAGACGATTTTCTCCAAACTCCAAGGCAACCGCGCAACACTCGTATCGCCAAGCGTTAGGTACGACAAGGTTGCTTCCGAAATGAAATTGCAATTTAAACGCTGCAAACTTACTCGTATGCAACTATTAATTTGACAAGTTTATTTTTGCAGTGTCTATTAAAACGAAGCCTCTGACGAAGAACACTAATGTCACGTCAAACGCCGATTTTACTTTTCCTTTTCAACTTGAATTACGAGCACTAACTTAAATCGTTAAGTTCTTAATGTAAAGAGCAAACATTAAGTTAACGACTGTACAGATTTATAATGAGTCCATTATACATGTACCATGCATCTACGACGTGCCCTTTGGAAAATGGAATTTAATTATAATTCCGCGGATGAGATTTGTAAAACAATAATATCCTTTGTTGAATTTATACACTGAGAGAAAATTGTTAATTTAAGTAACATTATTTCAATAGTACTTATTAATATTTTATTGAATGAAAAAATTATTTTTTTGAAACTACTAATTTTATTTAGAAACAAATAAATTCATTTAGTTTTAAAGAAATCATTACGTGATTCAAAGAAATATTTAATAAGTACTATTGAAGTAAATCGTTTCCTTAAAATTAACAAATTATTTTTCAGTGTAATACAAACACAAAATAATAGAATTGAAAAAGATTTTTGCCTGATTAGATTGTCAAAAAAAAAGTAAAATTTGCTGTAATACGAGAGCTTGCAAGCTCGCCTAAGTTGAATACTACGAAATATTTTTAGGCGCCAATAAAAACTTTCCCTTTTTTTATTTAAATATACGCGATCAGTAAATCGCAAATAGCATTCCGATCTTTTAACGAAAATTCAAATGCAACGATAGAGAATCGAATCGCTCTGCAGAGCAATTGCTTCGGTATCTTAGCCGCGCGCTCGAAAAATGCAAAGCGAAGATTCTCTTGTGCAAGGAAATTCGCTCAACCGAAGTGCAGGAAAATACTGAGGAATCATTCCAAAGGAAGCTATGAAGTCCGTCCTTTCGAAAGTTTCGGATGCGTCGCATACAACGAGTCTCTCGTGGACTTTGAAGTTGAGTATGCAAATGACTGATCGGTGCATCAAAGACTCGCCCAGCGGATCAGTACATCGATCACGCATTTCGCCGTCTTAAATAGTCAATTGCTAAACATAAGTAATTCCATCAGTACAGCGTGCCTTCAAAGCGTATCTTTTCTTTAGAATGAAAACTTAATTCCTTTCAAAGCAGCAGAAAGTCTCCTTTTTTATTATACATCAGAGCTGTTCCTTCTTTGCCTTTATTCGCGCGTCTGTGCAATGCAGCGAAAAAGTTTCTCTTTCTCCTGGATTTGAACGCTAACAAAAAGAATAAGTAAAAGTGAAGGGAGAGCATTACGTTTTCAATATCTGCGGTTTGGCAGGCTTCCAGGTTCCCATCCGATATAGATGAAGACTTTTCGGGTTTGTTTTTAGCTGCACCTTGCAGAAAATCTATGTATATATGTAACGTCGTAATTTTTATTTTTTCTCATATATAAATAATAAGAAGAATAGTAAAGTAAGCTTAGTAAAATAAAGGAAAAATAAGAATAGTAAAATAGAGGATTTTTGACCTTTCAACGTTGCTAAGTAAATAAAAAATAAATAACGGATCCGAGGATAGGAAGATTGCGTTTGCGTAGTATATATTGAAAGGGAGGGGCGCAGTGAAAGTAAAATTAGCAAGCGTATAAGCTTTTATTAATCAGTTTTATTACACGTTAATTACCACTTACAGTAGATCTAGTGTGTAAGTCAAGTAATCGTAATAATTAATACACGTTACAGCATTAATGCATGGTTCAGAGTGGCCTCTCTTCGATTCTAGCGATAAAGGGCCCGAAAGTAAATGAATAACGGCTTTGCACGAATCCAAGTTGTAACATATAAATAAATACACGAAGTTACTCCTTACTTTAGCGCACGCAGAGAATCGGTGATTCCTCACAGTGACAAATTTTCACACTTCTCCCTCTTCAATTTTTACTTTTTATTTATTTACTTTAAATCTCCCTCAGCCTCCTCGTCTTTGGTAAATTCCGTCGCGCTTACGTCTCATAAATGCGTGTAGTAACGTTTGTTTATATTAAATTGATTTATGCATATCTGTATATATATTTATATATAACTATTTATATATATAAGTGATCATATTCTCTTTTCAAAATGTTTTTATCCCTCTTACTCGTATATAGCCCTTTCTCTCGCACTTTCATTCCCACGCCCGTCAGTGCACGCGTTAGTGCTGCCGATATACATATGCCATTATATAATTATAATATAAGCGGCAGCACTGAGAGCCCCAGCGCAAAGTCCTAAAGTAAGTCCCCGACGATCCCCACCCTCTCAGCTCCGTCCGTGGCGCCCATGGATCCTCGCGACACCGATAACAAAATAAAACTATGTATATAATATTAAAACGCTACAACAGTCAGCAAGCGAAACTGCGTGGTACTGCGACAGCTTGCGATTAATAAGAAACTTCTCATCTCGCCCGGAGTGATTGATCTCGCAAGTTTATCGCGGCCCCCAACTACCGCGGCGCCTTATGTAATCACCCGCTCGCTCGACATCATAAAATTATTACAAATGCTCGCCCGGCGGGCCGCGCAGGCCCCGCTCAACGAATAATCACATAACCATCTTCAATATCAACAATTAACAAAATTAACGAGCTCTCTCTCTCTCTCTCTCTCTCTTACGCTCTTTCGCTCTCTCGACTAGAAATCATTATACTGATGAACCCGAATCCGCCGCCGATTGCGGCGCGCCGCGTCGCTCTTTTTCTCGGAGTATAGAAAAATATCTGGTGAGAAAAGGAGGATGGGGTGCGGCCGCCGCGCCGACGCGGCCCGCACGCCGCGCGCCTTATTTACAAAGGAGAGAGGCGCGCGCGCGTGCGGACCCGCTGCCTCTTCACCCTCTCGCGCTTACAGCTCATAATTGTTTTTTTTTTTTTTCTTATACAGATCAACGCCGAGGACCTTCGCGGGCTCTCTTCGACTACACACCTTTTACCATACCGATATCCTGTTCTCGCTTACATTCGCCTCGCCCTTTCGCTCAGACGCACACACACACTCGCTTCCACTTTCTCAAAGGTTTGCTTGTTATGCATGCAACGATAGCGGCGCGTGCTCTACACCTACAAACGTCAAGGGGAATGTTATGTTTCGTTCGAAATACCAAAGCATACGAAGAGAGGTAACTTATTTTCTTTCATGTTTTTTTTTTCTTTTACTTATCCTTCTTTTTCTTTAATTCATTATTTCTCTTTCCTCTTCAGGTATCTTACGCAATTTTAATGTCATGAGTTTGGCTCGCTGCGTCCCCTCCTCGGCCGAGGAGGCATAGAGATCGACGTACACCGTCTGCGCGCGTTCGCTAGGAATAAGAGTCGAGCGCGCGCGCTTAAGTAGTTCCTTATTGCATTATATCGTCGTCCACGTTGCGCGGTTTTGTATAAGTCGGGAGTGGTTTGGGCTCGCTGGCCGTGTGCTCTGTCGAGGTGCTCGAGCGTTAATACACTTTTTATTCTTAAAATTTCCTCGCCGTCGACCCTCCGCGTCCGCCCCTGCGCGCCGTCGCCCGCTCTCCATCTCGCTCTATTGTCGCGGGCAAAAAATGTACGGGTAAAAAGAACAGGTCGAGGATGAGGAAGGAGAATAGCGCGTCTCTGCCTGAACGAACTCGACTGCCGCTGCGTTTCTCGGCGAAACGCCCAGTGAGTTCAAATATCGGCGCTGCTCCTCTCCTTCAAGCGCCACGGTGTGGGCGTTAATTTTTTTTTTTTTTTTCATGACGTTGATGACGGAATGGTGTCGGTGGTGTCGGTGGTGTGTCTGTGGTTGGCGGTGGTGTTGATGGTGGCGTTTAATCACTCGAAAACAATCGGAAAGCCAAAGCTGCAGAAGTCCCGCGATTCGAGGGCGGTATGAGAGCGATTCAGAACGATCCTGGAGGCCTTGGCGACGACGCCCACCATTTCGGCCAGCGAGTCTGCCACTCACTTGGCTTGACTCTGCGCGTCCGTCGCGCCGCTTCCCACGGGCACCGTCGCCGTTTGCTGAGGCGCCAAGTTGATCGGGATTCCAGCGATTGGAACACGCCGCGCGAGCTTCGACCTAAAAGCGCATCGTTATTTGATTAAAAATCAATTTTATTTTTAGTTAAATATCTTGAGCTTTATTTCTCGTCAGTTAATTAAAAAAGTTAATTCGATATTTCGAACTGTCCCTGAAATCAAATGGTTTTACATAAAATTAAAGAACTGGTCTTAAAAAGTGTGTACCTTATTTGTCCTGCCAACAATGGGTTAATTGCATAAAGCCAATCGTAAACTTCCTTATCGCCTAAAGTTTGAAGGAGGTATCCTCGATGCTTCGTAACAACGCTGAAAAATTGACAGACACTTTCTTAGTTCCTGCGTCTAACGCATAAAAGTATTTTCAAAATTTTTCAAAACCTACCTAAATGTATTGGGTACTTTGACCATAGCTAACTGATCTTCTGAGTATTCTACTTGCGCGGTAGCTAAATTTATCAATGCTCTTTCAACGGGATCCTTCTCGTCTCGGAATATAAATACGTATGGTCTGCGGACAGACTGTAAACAAATAAAATAAATTATTAGCAATCCACGTGATAACATTCCTACATCATTATCTCAAGATTAATTAAAAAATAAATGATATCTTGAATCAATCCATAAATCATTAAATCTTAATAGGAGCACGTACCACCCATCGCTTCTTCCATCCATTGGTCTTGTGTTCCAAAACGTTGAGGTAGCCCTTGCGGGCGATTACCGGACTGATGCGAATTTCCTCGACCTCGGGCACGTAGAGCACGAGGCTCTCCTTGAGGGGCGAGGTGGAGCCGAGCGGTGCCGGGGCTACGGAGGAGCCGCCGTGGCTCGATGATTCGCTCGCTAAGATGCTTTCCTGTAGCTCCTGCAGCCTCGCGCGCTCTGGTGAGCTCAACCTAAAGATGCACGACTTAGAACTGCTCTTCACCATTAGCCCACCGTACTGCAAGGTAACATCATCTTTCCTGTATCACCCGAGACGCGCTCCCTTTTCCTCAATTTTCTTTTATCTTCAATTCTTTTTGTTTTTACTCAGCGGTTGTCTATCGAGTAAAGCCAAGCTTATGGTTACTCCAGATGTCGCGTGATTATGTGAAGGGTGAGATGCAACAATAACTCGTACAGAAAACGGTGATGATCACAAAAAAAAAAAAAAGAAATGAGTAGGAGCTAGTCTTGCTCGCATGCTCTTGACAGGTACTATTTTTTTTTTGTTTTGTAAAATATCCCAAAATGAGTTCGCGGAACACGTGATGAGAACTAAAAGCTGCTGAGCCGTGTACTTACTGGAGGTAAAGAAACAAAATAAAAAAACGATCTCACCAGTTACTAAGCGGTATAGCGCATGGATACAGAGACAACCGCTACAAGGGCGTTTCAGGCATACGAGGAAAAATGGAGTTACCTGCTCGGCATTGTGTAAGCGGGGATATACTGACTCTTGGGAGGAAGAGGAAACGACGGACGACATCATTGAGGTGGTCAAATCGGTAATTGTATCGTCACCCGGGGAGACATCCGACAGGACGATCGGCTCCTTGTTCGGGATTCGACCCTGGATCAGCTTGACATACTTTCCAGCAACCTCCTTCTCGTGCTCCGTCATCTCCCAAGGCTCGTACACGTCCTTACTCGTCGACTTCTTGAGCTTCACGGGGCTCGCGTGAGACTCGTTCGTTGCCTTTGCTACCATATTGCACACTTCCTAAATTTTTAAAGCACTCATTAATATTATAAAAAAAATACTTTTAAAGACTTACTTCTCTCTATTCGTTAAAAAATGAAAGTAGATTTGTTAACTTCTAGGCGTACCTTCTCGCTCTTAGTGAAGTCATGGCTGGTTTTGTTGCAGAAGATGTTCTTATCGATGCCAAGTTTTTCCCTAAGCAGAAGGGTGTGTCTGACGCGTTCGACCTCCTCGAGCCTCGTCAATTTCTCGAGCTCCCATTGATGGTCGAAGATGAGGCTGTCGCCGCGGGGCCTCCAGCCGTCGAGATTCTCTTCACCCCTCACGTATGTGGAGCTCGTGTCGAGCACGCGGCGCTGACGCCTCTGCACACCTGCGAACGTCCAAAGCAAACTCGTAAACCGTTGCAATTCGAGATCAAATAGTGTCACGAGACAAAGTCACATATTCTGCAAGCTGAATAATTCTGCCTTTCTCTCATAACATGCCGAACGAATATTGCACATATGCTTTGAACGAATACATTTAAAAATGAATTTTTTCGACGGACAATTTTTCGTAATTTTCGAGTATAAACGGACAATCATTTTTAAAAGTGTTCTAAAGAAAAGGATAGATTGAGAGTACAAAGAAGCTAGCCACATCACAACATCGATGGATAACTAGCCAAAGGTGAGGAGAGTAGGTGAAGGTGGTATCTAAGGGCCAGACAAGACAAACCTGGGCTACCTGCTTCAGAAGCACGACGAAGCACGAGCTCGTAGACTCCGCTGAGTCTGTTAGCCTCCTGATTGCGGTAACTGCCGCTGAACAGGTGCTTCAATGACCGCGGACCGACTCTTGCATCTCGTCCGTAAATTATCATGCTCAGGTCCTTCGTGACTATAGCTGGTCGGCCGCAATTCTCCAACTAAAAAATACCACAAAATGTAAATTATTCAAGTTGTAATACAAAGTACGTCTAATACAAGAAAATAGATCTAGAAAATAGATCAGTCAGAAAGAGTCGAGAAAATCGGCGTAAAAATTACCTCCAAGTAAGCGGAAATGGTCATGAAAATCTGCTCGCCGTACGAGGTGACCCGATTGAGCAGCGCGGAATTGTGGAGCGAGCTGTCCCAGGCAGCCTCGAACCTGTACATGCACCGATCGTCACCGGGGACGTCGAGGTACTCGCCGGGGAAGAGGCCGAGCGAGAGTACGGATGAGTCGTTGTCCTCCTCCTCGGGCTCGGGTGTGTTCCTGATGCGGCCGACGACGAGCTCGCGGACGTCCTTCCAGCGGAGCTCGGAGGCCTGCTCGTGGACGATGGTGATGCGGATGCGCCGTTGTATGCCCTGGTGCAGGAGGAAGAGGCCGCGGCAGGGCAGGTCGTCGCTGTGGTCGACCACCGACGGCACGTACTCGCCGTTAGGCGCCAGCTCGCAGATCTCGAACCAGACCAGCACGTCGTACTTGGCGTGGACGTGCGAGGTGCTGGGCGACGGCAGCACGCTGCCGAATTTGGGGGAGCGCACAGGCTGGCTGATTGGAATCGACGGCGGCAGCATACGTTTTGGTGGCTGACGCACGCTGCAAAACAAATTTTTCCGTTATTACATAAGTACTGTTTATTACACATTTGATATTGTGTTTGATAAAAACTGTTTGGATTTCGTAAAATGATTTTAAAATACATAATTAATTGAGCGGAACTTTCTAACGATGTTTTCGAACTCGGGCCAGTGACTTGTTTTTCGCGAGGTGAAATGAGAGATTGAAAAATCAATGTTTTGCGACGTAACTTTTCTAATAGAAAAGTTTTAATGGCCTTTGTTGCTGAAATAATAACAGTCGTTTCTGCTGTGACATTTTGTCGTTGCAAGTTTTATGCGAAAAGTCGCTGCATAAATATGGAAATCGTGTTCACAACTTTAAAATTTAATTCAAGGTCCACTCGCATCAGTCGAGGAATAAAAGAATTGTTCACAGTTTAAAAAATAATTAACTTACTATTCGAGTTTCGCGTCCTTGTGAAGTGGGTGTTGCTGATAATGACCGAAAACTTCGAAGACAATTGGCTGTGTCTTCAAATACTCTATGAATGACTTTGTGACTGTGACAGTTATCTGAAAAAAAAGAAATTCACAAATTGAAACAAGACTTTCTTAAAATAATTTCAAACATCAATAAAAATCGTAAGTACATTTTGTACGTGATAGAAGCCAGGAGGATTTCCTTTGCCAGTGTTCTTCACAGGTTCGGTCGAGAAAGCCTCGTCGTGCCGATGCAAGAAGCTACAAAAGTATAATAAAAAAAACATTAAATAATCCACATTAAAAAAATGAATACAAAAAAATGTATCGAGTAAAAAGCTTTTAAACGGACTTGAATTGACAGAATATATCGGAGTACTCGGTGGCGATTCCCATGGCCTGGAGGACGGTGACGCGGAAGGTGAATTCAGTGCCCGGCTGAAGGTGCTCGGGCAAGCTCCTCCTCCTTCATGTCGCTGGAGACGGAACTGTCGCCGCGACCGCTGTCGGTGTCGCCTACCTCCTCGTCCTCTTTCAACTCCTTACACTCCTTATTTTCGATCTGACTGTCGACTGGCCGCTCCTCCGGCATGATCTGCTGGCCCTTTTCCAGGCCCTGGGCGATGAGGGTGTTGCGTCGATTCTGGCGTTGGGTGCCGAATAAGTCGTCGTCGAAGGAAATCCGTGCTGACTGTCTCACGCCGCTTGAATATTCGCTGTTTTCCTCTTCTAGGAAGACGTGTTCGTTAAATATGTGCAAATTTCTTGCGTTTTTATTTAGAGAGATACACATTGGCCTGACTTATTTTTCGGCGACTCTACTTTTTACAAATAAAACAGTTAAGTTTATTAATTAAACATTGCTTACTTTTAAAACAATTTTCCAAGATTCTTTCTCTGCGCTGTGCGCGTATTAGGCTTGGGGAATCTATGAAAACGAATGCTTGAGAGATGCTGTTGTGCCACAAGTTTTCGCACAGCATTTAAAATTGCTGTTGTATTCATTTTTTTTATGATCGGAGAAATCCGGTATTTCCATTTTTTAATATTGATTAAAAATAATTAATTTTGTGAACGTGTACAATTAAAGAGTGGTCGAGTATCTATTTCATACATGGATATAGCAACGGTACACTTTGTAACTGGCCGGCCATATTGCATTTCCCCCAGTTTCACGTAAAATCTACGCGTCGGTCGAGAATGCAAAACTACATTTACATTGAAATTAGAAAGTAGCTAATTTATCAAATGCTTGTTAAATCTCTTGCACTCCTGATCCAAGGATTAAAGTGGAGTAAACATTATTGCGAAAGTTATTTACTTATGTACAACTACATTAAAATTAGAAGGTAGCTAATGTATCAAATACTTATTAAATCTCTTAGGCTCCTGACCCAAGGATTAAAGTGGAGTAAACATTATTGCGAAAGTTATTTATTTATGAAAACTACATTAAAATAAGAAGGTAGCTAGTGTATCAAATACTTATTAAATCTCTTAGGCTCCTGATCCAAGGATTAAAGTGGAGTAAACATTATTGAGAAAGTTATTTATTTATGAAAACTACATTAAAATTAGAAGGTAGCTAATTTAGAAAATACTTATTAAATCTCTTAGGCTCCTGATCCAAGGATTAAAGTGCAGTAAACGTTATTGCAAAACTTATTTACTTATTTATCGCGAATAACAAACATGACATTGCGAGCTCAAACAGCAAGCAGTTATTATTTCCGTTGCGCTCACTTTCATTTTGGGCTACTTCATTATATTCAGATTTTAACCGAGGAACGTGTTACAAGCTCTTTCGAAAAATCTGTCGCAATGTATTCATTAAGTATCTCAATAAATAAATAAAATTTGAGTCAGACGCGTGTACGATCGTCGCGTACCTATAACAGCCTGCACGGCAACTCGAAGGTAGCCTTTTACGTCTCCTTTCTCGTTGACTATGGCAATCTTGTGAATGAGCGGCACCGGATACAGAAGATTACTCAAGTACACAAAAGATCTGAAAAAGAATTTTATTTTTTTTTTTAATATATTAATTGATATATTTATTAAATATTTTCACGGACTGAATAGTCTTGAATATTATAATTGGTCATCATTCAGTAAATTTTATTTACAAAACAATCGTGGACACAAAAAAATAGTGAACAAACGTCTTACCTTCCGACGAGGCGGAACCAGGGGAATCGATCGTAGAAGGGATCGCCGCCAGTGATGTTCTCGATGTTGTAGTCGGGCGAAGTGGGCGACAGCTCGGCCTCGTTGTGGTACATCTCCCGCATGAGCTCTAACCTTTGCCTGCAGAGTGAACGAACGAAAAAGAAAAAAAAATTATTCAAAAGCCGCTGGTTAAAAACTCCCGTTGTGCCCAAATATATGCACAATAAGTCGACACTAGGCGACATGCTCCTTCCCCCCAATGAATTTATTACGCTACGAGGAAGCACCGAGTAGGTAAATTCATCCAAGCGATGACGATCAAATTTTACGATTTATAGATACACTGGTTTAAAAGCGCGTTTCTTATTCTGAAAAGATGTACCCTTCTTTGTATAGAAAAAAAAAGTAAAATTTATCGCATTTTTAACAAAAGTTACCTCAAAATCTTTTAACTACAATTTGTATACTGTAGTATTCATCAGCAAAATTAACAAAAATCACATTTTAAGAGTAATAATAAAAACAGCAACATTTAAGTACATCGAAATGCGTCAAAGCCTCGGTGAATAAGTGTATGTATGTCGTGATGGAGTTGCAATTTTCACGGAGATGTTCAAATTTAATTGAGCGATTACAATTTCCAGTGCATTAGCAGGGGTGGGGTGAGGAGGATGCGGCCACGTACGGTGGCATAAATGTCTCTCGGAAGATGTATTCGCAACTCGAGAGCTTAAACGTCATTCCTAACTTGCGAGGCTGCCGCGCTCATACATATTTCAGATCCGCGGCCGATCAATAGCCGTGCGAGCAGCGGAAGTAACGACTGAGCGCAAAACTCATTGATTATTCCAAATTTAAACGGCGTCGAGTGCAGCATTAACCGACTCTTCGTAACGGCCAAATAAATCAGTCCGTCGAGTATTATTTAACGACGATTTATGCCCGGCTTCTATTTTCTTTATTTACGATGAAGGGACAAGAAGAAAGTAGATCGTATCTATCCATTCGTTCGTCGTACGTTGTGTGTAAAGATGCCACGTTCTAACATGATGCTCTCATTCTTCTAATAACTCATTCAAAACTTTGTCTAGTGTTTAATTTTTAACTACCACGTCGTTTCGTGCATTCAGTAGTAGGTAAAATTATTTTTTAAATTGATTACATTATTCCTCGTACTGCAGTAGCACCATGGATTCGTATATATGACGCCGGAGTAAAATTTAAAATAAAATTCGGAAAATATTACAATAAATATACAGTTTATATAATCATCGTCACATACGGCTCTGTGCGTTGAACGCGAAACAGTGAAAACGGAATTTCCATTTGAAAGGAGAACTTCTGAACACACGTCGGTGGAATCATCTGCTGGTGCTATAACAATTCACCCGTGAACTTATTTATTAACAAAACTCGTGCTGCATTTACAAATGAAGAGTCCACGGCAGTATGAGTTGTGCGCTTCGTGGCAGTGAAGTAAGAGAGAGAGAGAGAGAGAGAGAGAGAGAGAGAGGGAGAGAGAGAGAGAAAGAAAAAAACGTCAGCTTTTTTTAGCGACACTAAGCGAACGTGGGTGGAAAGCTTGTGGTGGTGGGGGATGTGGATGAACGCGGACTCGTGCGCGGACCGAGCCACCAACCTCGAGGGCAAAAGATTTGCGAACGATAGCTTCGGATTAGCGTGTTGAGCGGTCGCGGGACATTGGAAAATGTCCCCTTTGGCAGCCGCAGTGGTGCTGGGACCCGAGTCCTCGTCGTAAGTGCAGCGCATCAGCTCCAAGCGCTTTCTACAAAGCCAACAATCGTACCCGATTACATGTGTCTCCGTGCGCATCGTCGCTCGACTATCCGCTCTTTTCACTTTTCTCTTTTTATTCACCAAAAAGAAATTTTATTATTTTTGCTTTCTTCTCTTGCGAATCGCTCGGTTAAGTCAACGACTACCGCTGTGTGTACTACGGCCCAAGCTTTTAACGTAGAAGATTAAGAGAGGTTCAAATAAAATGTTAATTGGTGAAATTTGAAATCGATAGTACTACTCTCGTTAGGATGCGGGTGCGGTTTTCGAGTGAGGAATGACGCACCTCAATTTGTCGAGAGTCCAGTAGTGAGTTGCGCCGTTCTTAAGGTCCTGCACCTCGACGGCGACAATAGTGCGAGGGAAGGGTCGTTCCTCCTCGTCTTCCTCCTCGGATGCTGGTAGTAAATCAGGAGGCAATGGAGAGTACAGCGTGTCGGTCAATAGTGTAAACTGGAATTGCACCTGAGAGAAAGGAAAACAAAATTTAGGTCAGTTATTAATATACTAAACAAAATTAATCTCGCATTCGATAAAATAAATTAAAATCCAATACGACTCTGCAGAATTTAATTTGATTGAATAATCGAAAATTTGTCAAATTACCTTCTTCTTAAGCTCAACGGAGATGGCGTTAGCCTCCTTGAGGAATATGGCGTTGCCCCAGAGATCATCCCTGAGGCTGGTGAACTGATGGTACTTCCACTTGCGGAAAGCCCAGCTGGCCAGCTGGAATTCGCGCTCACCCCAGTTGCTCTCTGCGTCAAACAATGGGTTGACTGAAATGCAAGCAATCACCCGGCAAAACAGTCAGATAAGCCAAGCAGAAAAATTACTGACATTTGACAAGAAAAGAAGACTTCGTATCCATGGATGCATCTCTTCCGTTTGCTTTTTTTCTTTCTTTTACCTTTCCGAGTGCATCCACCGATACTATTGATAACTACGAAGAAAGAATTATGTGTATATAAGTGTACGCCAGTGGCGCAGAGTAACTTTGAGCTGATAGTCAAGATACTGTATATCGCTCAACGTTTCGAAAATAAAAAAAAAATCAAGTCTGAAAGATAAGTAAAAGAGCGAAAGCTTCACTGTTCATAACAAAGGTATGGTAGTAATAAATAAACAAAGCGTAACTCAAAGGTAATAAATATTATTGTAGTTATAATATTCATGCTTCATTAAAAATAAGTTAATTCAAAGATGCGTTGAATAAAATTCGTTGAACGATCATAAATCGTACGTATACAAATGTGAAAAATGAGAAGGTGCGATATACCACGTGTGAATCAATGACGAATGTGGAGTGTGTAAAGAGTATAATATACATGAAAAAATGAACGAGTGCAATACTCACCGAAAATGTCCTCCTCGATGTTGTTAAAGTCCTCGGGTGTGTAGCTGCTGTACATCGACATCGTCATGCTTTGTTCCTCCACCTGCTTCTGCAGTGCGTCGATTCTCGCCTCGTAATTCTGGCAACGCCGAGAGCACAAAAGAGATCGGTGAGAAAAAAAAAGAAAAGGGGAATCAAGCGAGGCGTGTAAATATCGATTAAAAGCGGCGTACCTTCCTCTGTTCCTCAAACAGCTGGTCGGCCTCTTCTTTTTCCTTGCGGAACTGCTCCTCCAAAACCAAGAGGCGCTTCTCCATCTCGACCTTCAGATCGATGCCCTGCTTCTCGAGCAGCTCGATCTGGGCGAAGTTCCAGTCGACGGTTTCGCCGTTGCCCGGTGTTTCGGCCGGCGAGCTTTTCTCCCGTCTCTCGCGAACTGTTGGCCAATCGATGAATGTATTTAACCGCCGGCCATCAATTATTTCCCATTTAATATTTCAATCGAGCAATTTGCAGGCACACGAGCTCACTTTTCTAACCGAAACGAAAAGGGATCACGTAATTTTAATACGCGGCCCTTGAGTCTTCCACATTTCGAGTTTCTAATTAAAAAGTTATTTTTTCATTTTTACAACCCCCTCTCGGCAGCTTTCAACGGCTTAAAAACGTTTTAATGAGAAGCTTAATGCAAGCTGCTCCCGCTTGTAAAAACAGAACGGGTCAGCGAATAAATTAAGTGTAATGCGCGTTTTTTTTTCTTTTGTGCCTTCAGGCCCGGTGTCGTGCATTAATTAAAAGGAAAAACGTCGGCGTTTTAAGGCTCACCTTGATCGGGATGATTGAACCTGAATACGTGATTCTTGCCGAGGATAACCCGAGAGCCAGTCTTGAGTATTAAGGGCTCGGTGACGGCGCGGCCGTTTACGTAGATCAGCGCTCCTTTCTTGGGTATGAGGGTGATGATGCCCTCGTGATTTTCGAACACGCAGTGCTCGCTTAGTATGTGAGGACCGCACAGCTGTATATCTTGGGGTATGTTGGCCTCGGCGCTGCCGATCCGCGTGAACCCGTCCTTGATGTAGTAAATCAGGCACTCCGACATGAGGGGATCCTCGTTCAGGTTCACAAGGTGCGGAGTCTTCTTCGGGGAGAATACGCCCACGGTCACCCCGTCCTCCTTCACTGCGACTCCCATCTCGGCGAATACCGCCTCTCGTTGCACCCTGATTGCCTCCGTGCGCTTCAGCTTTTCCTCCCACGTTTCGTTTAGCTCTGCGAATTTTTTTAACGCACATTTCATTTTATCATTTACAGTAATTTCTATCTAGTTTTATTTTACTTATTTTTATTTCATTTTATTTTAATTATTGTTATATCGACTTAATTTTACGTTCTTTTTTTTGGTACCATCTGAAAAACCATGAAAAAATAGCTGAAGACTTTCGAGGAATGAAGTCTTACCTGCTATGAGTTTTTCGGAAGCTTGAAGCTGTTCCACGGCTTCTTCGGCTAACGTTGAAGTGGGGTGAGAAGGGATCCTTTGACGTACTTCTTTTTGATCCTCCTCTCGTTTTACACTCCGGATAAAAGAAGCGACATCTCCTGTGCAGACAATAAATGAAATTTTAAAATACTATTTTTCCCAATGGGACTCGTATCAATCGTCGCAAGCTATCATCAAATATGTAGATCAAATCAGTGGCGTCAACAGAACAATTGGATGTGAAGTATTATAGAAAATTTATAAACAATCATAAAAAAAAGGAATAAAGTTTTAAATACAAAAAAATACATAAACAGTATAATTAAGTTAGCGATCGTTCGATATAATGCAAAGTAGATTTCTTAAGAACTTAAACGGGTTAAAAATATCTTGAAAAAAAAGAGAGAAAATTTTGACGTTGACACCACTTTTTTTTATAACACTGAAAGCTGAAATAAGTGTAATGTGACAATTGAGAAAAATTGAGAAAAAAGACACGATCTTTCGTTTTCATAATATAACAGATATAGCATTGGAAGATTAATAAGAGTAGCGGTACTTTTTCCTCAATATAGAGTTTCAAAAATAGACAATTGTTCGAAGCGTTTCTCATCAAACATACATTTTTCGCAAGCTTCAAATGCGCACACCTTGTATACGCATTTTCATTGAAAGCTACGTTTATACGGCATACTCGTATGCTACGAATAACTGCCATGCAGCGCACGCGTGTTTCGTAAGCAAAGATCCATAATCAACTTATTTGAATCAAAGAAAATCGCAAATATAAAATACGAATATATTTTTTTATCTCAAATAAAGATTAAAGCCAAACGATCGTGACGCATTTGTGAGACCAATCGACCAAAAATTCTACTGAGCTCAAGCGACTAGCAGTGATCTAACAAAATGTTTGGCAAATTATTATCTTCCAAACTCATATATATAATACTTCAGCAAATCTCGTAAATCAATTTCGCGCAATTCCGCGGTTCATACTATCGAAGAAAAAAAAACATTTCCAAATAAACAATGTAAAAATCTATCGAGAGTGAAAATGCCTACGAAACAGTGCAGATATACACAATTATACGAGCAAATTTTACGCGCGAGTTTAAAAGTTTTCGAACGAGAGGCACACGCCTTTCCGCGAGCGAATCGATCCGCGTGCGCGGCGCCGGTGGCGCTCCATCCTTTATTAGGCAGTTAGCATGATCATAAACTCGGCATTTCGAAAAAAAGTTCACGGACCGGCTGGAGGGGTGCCCGTTACGTCACGAGCGTTCCTTCTCACGCAAGTCGCGCATGTACGCGTGCCTTAATTATGCAGCGTTGCTGGGCTTGGACGCCCGACGAGTCAATATACTGAGCGAATGTACCTGAGCGACTTTATGCGCCTGCGCTCAAAGGATTCGTATATACACTGCGCGAGTATATACTTTAATGAAAAGTAGTTTTACGTTTTCTTTTTTTTTTAAATCGCTGAAAGCAAACGCGAGTGTCGATCGATATCGAGGGCGCTGAATATAGCGATTGCTCTTGACAGGTATTTCTCTCGATAGGTACCTGCACTCGAACTGAAATACATGATTTTAAAAATTTTACCCCGGAAGTAGCAACGACGTTCGTCAAAATCAACCGATGAAAATTTAAAAAAATGTTCATGCGATTTTTTTATTACTTAATTTTTTAATTAAGTAGAATTTACTTTGTTCGCAGGTGTATACTTATTACAAAAGATTATCTTATAAAAATATTACAGATTTTTAAAGCAAAAGAGTCAAGAAGAATTTTATCGCTTGTGAATTTAAACAAAAAGAAAATCCAAGTAAGCTATACGAAAGCACAAAGAGCGGACTAAACAGTCGTGTTCCATTGTTATTGGTTAATTGTCATCGTGTTGCGGCGGGCGCCAAGCGACGTTTATCCTCGAAGGCGTTTTAGCCGGAAGAGTATAACGAGTTTCACCAGAAGCGCGAGCGAAGTAGCGTACGAGCTTTCCGCGCGCGTGTACACGCCCATACGAAGTGTGCACGAAGAAAAATATTGCATAGAAAATTCCTGCAGTATTTACTGAAGCAGAAATGAACTTGTAAAATATCAAAAATTATTGCTAGTAAAATTTGCTCTACTAATTTTTACTATAGAATCGTGGAGTATACTCAACCTATGAGATTTTTACTATAATAAAACGTACTAAGAATTGCCTTGTACTTAGCAATTCTTACTATGTTTATAGAAATTTTCACTATTTGCAATTTTTAATATATTTTATAGTAAAAATCGTCATAGGTTGAGTATATTCCACGGATCCTACGGAACATAGTAATTTTTAATGAATCATTTCTCTCCGTGTAGCTGTCTTTAGTAAAAACTTTAGTACACAATTTTAAACGCAACATTTTTCCATCGACAGTTCACATGCAACGAGGCCTCGAGGCACCTGGACTCGTAGTTTCGTGGGCATTTCTGCTTAAATTTCATCACCGCGACGCTGGCCGACGCGCAAGTCTTCCCCGAAAGAGTCGCTCGATTCTCCGCACTCGCGTCAACTCGTCCGCGAGTTTCGAGATCGATATCGGCAGGATACGCCGTGTATTCGCCAAGCGGCGCTTAACGTTCGCTCGACAAAAATAGACCCGGCCATTCAATTCTGTCGTTGGAATTTCCAACGTACAAGACGCACATTCGCGCGCTGTCGCCGTCTCGCTGTGGTACAGTACGTATATAAGGCATGAAGAGAAAGCGAGGTATCAAAGCCGTGGGTGTGAAGAAAGTCAAGATACAGGATGTTAGTTTCTTGCTCACGTTTGCTGCTTCACTTTATTTTTACTTACTAGACTCTTTCTTTTCATAAGTGATTTTACCATCTGGCCCTACACGATCGAGGAGCAAGGGAAGAAAAAAAATGTGTAAATGGCTTGCCTACTTTCGTCGTTCGCTTCTTTTTTCAAATTTTTTTTTTGTATACTCGAATGTTTTTCTCAAGGTACTTTTCGTTAATAAAAAATAATTCGTTTATTTTACTTTCTTTTTTTTTTACGAATGAGAAAAAATAAGCCAAAACGATTAGTCACTCTGGAATATTAGATTAATCCCTTCAAACTTCAAACGCTCCTTTAAGATATGAAATGTACAAATCTGAAAATAGGAGGGAAGTTACGATCGTTTGATAAGTTTTGTGAAGGAGAAAAAGTTTGTGAAGTTTGAAAATTCCAATCGAATATTTTACTACAAGCAATTTTCGGCAGCGAAACTCGTTCTAGCTTACTCGTATACAATCAAGTTATCTTTATAAAGAGAGATAATAACGTAGTGTTAGTACAAATACTTATTTACAAAAGATTAGTTAAAAATGTTAGTAAAAGCCTCTCTGAAGGTTATTGAACACGATAAAATGTGTCGAAAAAAATGAAGAGGGTTACCTTCTTGGTAGTCGATTCCCTCCTGCTTCAGCAACTCCCGTAATTTCTGGATCTCCTCCTTGAGCTCGCGAATAATCTTTGCATTCGCGTCTTCATTGACAACGGCCTTGCAGACGATTTGCTTCGCTCTATCGGCGTATCTGTACAGAATAAAGAAAATCTCCTTTAATTAAATACGTTCGCATAGTAAGGCCACGGAATCTTATGAAATTCCAATAAAAATCACCTTAAGGTTGAAAGAGTTTCGTCGTAATTAATATCAGCAGGGCTGACTGCAGCAATCATAGCAGTTTTGGAGTTTCCACCCAAATTTTCTCTCAGTAACCAGGTTAAAACGGAGTCACGATAAGGGATGAAATCGGCCTTCTTTTTCTTCTTGTCTTTTGAAGCCTACGAAAAGGACATAAAATTTAACATTCAATAGAAATTCAAAGCTAACGTCAAATAATAGATCACAACTAACTTACCGCCTATCGACGTCGAAGGACCAGGCAAATTCATGAAAATAAATAAATATCAAATATATTAGTACAATTATTTTACAATATTTTTCTCGTTTGTTAATTTAAGAAATCGGCTTACAATTTCTGCGAGGGCACTGATCACCTTTCCTAAGGTGGTCAAACTCTTATTGATATTCGCGCCTTCCTTTAGTCGGGTGCCTTTAGCCCCGGTAGAATCGGCACGCTCCGATCCAGCGAGATCGACCAGTGAGATTTTGCTCACTTTCTCCGTGACAAGACCCGTCGAGTTGTCCTGTCGCTGTTGCGTGAAAAATATCGTGAAAACCGCGTGGGACCTGCTCGACGTCTCGTTCATGTTGGTCGCGGCTACCGTTCTGCAAGTTACAAAAAAAAATTCATTACTGAAAAAATAACATTACTGGTATCCTCAAATTCTGCATAGACTAAGGAGTCTTTACATTCTGGAAGTAAATGATCCAATTAATTGAAGTATTTATATCCCTTGATAAATTTGAACAAGATTTAAATAAATAAAAATCGAATTTACCTGGCTTTGTTACCCTCATCGATGAGGTCGTGAATGTCCTCGTAGGACATGACGGCGAGCTTGGACAGATCCTCGACATAGGGTCCAAGTAGGGGATGCTCTCTGACGCGCAGATTGCCCTTGTTCTTCGGATTTAAAAGGTCGCGGACGCGCTCGCAGTAAATCTCCATGTAGCTCACCTCGACGGAATGTTTCATATCCTCGTTCGAGCTGTCACTGATACGCCGAAATAGGTCCTTGCAGATCTGAGGAATTATGCCCTCTTGTCCCTCTTCCTGCTTGCCCATCATCGTGTACGACTTACCCGCGCCTGTCTGGCCGTACGCAAATATACAAACGTTGTATCCTGAAAATTAAGTGTTTTTCTCGTCAATTATAACCTGCCATCGACTTAATTTATCGATATCTTTTTAGGCGGCTTACCCTCGAAAGCGTGTTCCAGCATCTCCTCTCCAATATCTTTGTACACCATGATTTGTGAAGAATAATTAGGATCATTATGCTGTAAATTTAAAGAGCCATCCGTTAAGTAAGGCACTCGGCGTTTCGATTTGGGGGAAAAGGTCAGATCGATATATAAGACATTAAGAACGGAAAATTACGAGGAAGTGGCGCGATGGCGATTGTCGACGTGGGAGTAGCAAAAAAAAAAACTGCGGATACGATGTTCCCACGCATCATAAATTCATGGGCTCATGATTGTCTTATAAGCGACACGAGATGATATCTTGAAAGTGCGCCGTCCCGGCCGGACTCGTTTCGCCGACGATATTTTCTTGAATATTACACGAGTAAGCAGCCGCGCCGGCGGCGCTACGTGCTAAGAATTTCGCCTGAATTTTATCGCCATCCCGCGAGCACGACCTCCGCGTTCGATGCTCCAAATCGATCGGATTTTTTTAGGTTTTTTCAGATACTCACGTCCATAGAAAAGTAAGAATAATCATAATTGAAGCTCTTGATGGCGTCCTTCGTTCCTGGAGGTGCCTTTGGATTTGCTATTGCTGTAACACAAAAAGAAGGGCGTTTTGTTATCTAGTTTTTAATGTTTATTTATATGTGATAAACGGAATTCACATCGTGTTTAGGTTTTCACAAATAGAAAGAATGAAGGAACGCAGAGGGATTCTTTCGAAAGGAAATAATTTTTTGTTCTGCCTTACGCGGGTGCTCGAATAAACTATGAAATATAAACGACACGTTTTATTTACATAAAGGCAATATTTTATTGTCATTTCACATTAACTTAAGCCTTGGAGTCGTAAAAATTGGCTACATATGTTACGCTTTGCTTATGGAACATAATTTATGCTTTAATCGATGTAGCGCCATAACTACTTAAGTAGTACGAGTCAATATCGTGTCAGCCCACGCTGTTAAAGTACACAAATAATTATTATGGGTATTAAATCTTATTAAATATTTAATGATCACATATATTACTAATTTATAACTAATTATCGTTATTTTATTAACGCATTTATTTGTAATCACCGAAATTTACCGAGATTTGTTTAAAGACAAGGCACTAAACGCTCTGAGATTTTACATATAAAACTTTTATTCTTTTTTTTTTTAACGTAAGCTGCACTTACAAGCTCCTCAATAATTTACAACGTCAATAAAGTATATTAGCGAGAATATTACAGTTGACGTCAGTCGCCAAAGGCCACATATAAAAGACTGCGTACACAATTTAAAAATAAATTCTACTATTGTCTAATTGGTTCAGATAATTCATTCGTATAAATATCACTGTTTTCAGTATGGATTGCATCTATTCTCAGCTACTAAAACACGTTACGTAAACAATAATAAGCCCATAATCAACCCTTACAACTCTATAAATCAGCGACGCGAAATAAAAGCGTCTCGTTAGAAAATCGCAGAAACATACGATCAATTTGTCATAAGAAGAATTATATTGCGCCGCAGGCGTAACTGATCTAAAAAAGGAAATCCAAGGAGTTTTCAAGTTCAATGCGAAGGAAGCGACGAACCGCGGGCTCGTTAACGAGCTCGCGGTTCATTAGTCCTACTCGCAACCGACCTTCGTTCCATAATCAGTCACAGCCTCGGAGTCAACGTCGAGCGACTCGCGCGTTCCTGTGACAAGAACGTCGATTCCGAAAATTGCGAGCGTCGCGCAAATTCCGTGGGCGAGGTACTCGCTGACGTCACTGCGATCCTATAACGCACGTTGAACATTCCGCGGGTTTACTTGCCCACACGCATCGACGGATGCGCGTCTCGTCGTCGAGAAAAAAAGAAGAAGAAATGGACCGTGGAAGCACGTTGCGGTTTATTGGCTTTGGAAAAGTTCTTTTTTTTATTCTTAGGTTCGTGCTTGGGTTCGTTAACGAGTTTGTTATAACTCTTCTATTTGTTTTCAGAGGGAAAAATTTGTTCGTCAAGATCAACGAATGTAATGGAAGTTTATTTTGAGTTCGTAAACTAAAAAAAAAAACTTTAAAGATAAAATTAATGCTAAATTAATGTATTTGAGATTATTTACATCGGTGTTATATTTTAATCAACGTTACATTTTACATTACACTGAAATATATTTTTTTATTAATACGGCGTTTCGTAAAACCCTAAAGTTTTAATGATTCTCAGAGAGAGTTTGATAAAAGGACGGTTCGTTGCAGAATACAGAGTCAAGTTAAATGCGGAGTAACTTTTAGAAGCTTTTTACTCCACTCGTATTACACGACCGATGTATTATTCAAAGAGCTTAAAATAGGACTTGAGATTTCTGTTCTGCAAAATCTCCCCTGAACGAGGAGCGTGTATCACATGACTTATCTCTTTGGAGTTTAGACAGCAAGTATTGCAAAGCGAAAAAGTCTATTATAAAGACGACCCTTGCGAAAATAACGAGTATTTGACGTTTCAAGTTTTGACTCACTCGAGCACGAAAGAAACCTCCGGAATCTATTTGCAAGTAATTTTGCTCGTTATATATTCTCCTTTTTTCGAATGAAGACGAAATACATACATACCTATAAATAAAGGCACAAAGAAAAAAGAAAGAAAACTTATAACGAATGCATAATGTTTGCCTAACTGAAGAAAAGAATCCCATTAAGGTATACTAGCATATGTCGTGGCAACGGCGTAAAACTCCGTGAACCGCAGATAACGCGGATGGGTTTTATGTCGCACCGTAAAAAAAATGGTACGACCCCATAAAAATCGTAACTTATCTTTTTTTTCGCTTTAATAATACAAGTAACGAGACTGTTAGCAGAATTGAAGTAGGGTCCTCAATTCTTTTTATTCCTATAATTGATTTTTATTGAATTTAATGCAAATCACTATAGTGTTATCCCACCACTTCTCGTTGTGGTCGCAATGTGTCACACTCGTACTGACCTTAATACACAAAACCGCAAATCACGGGATCTCAATTTCGTGTAATAACACACGTTCCATATGAAAAGGCTTAAAGCATCGAGAATAATTCAGTACATCGTTCTACATATAACACAATAATAAATAAAATAATTTTCTCTTCAAGAAAACAAAACCTTTTTTTTAAACATAAAAGAAAAGAATACAAACAAAAATAATACAGATACGAATTCCCGAATTCAGAAATTTCATCGAAATCACGAATAGCGAATTTGATTGATGCTCGATCGATCAATCAATCTCGCGAAGTCAGACGTATAAAATCCAGTGAACGTTGCCAGATACTTTCAATCAGCTTCAATTGAGTTAGCGGTCGCATCCAAGGCACCGAGAACGCTAAGTCCGTCAATGCGTCAGAGCTACATGAATCGACGTTGTGCGAGGCGTAGATGGGGGCGTTCGATTTATTCCTTTCTATTGGGTTGTTGCGCCTGCGGGCGGAAATTAAGGGGTGAGATTGGCCGGAAGGGGCTCGCGCTAACATCCGCAATCGCGGTATATTACGCCGAATCGATAGAGCTCGACGAGGCAAGCGCGAAAGTGCGCGTTAAGATCGGACAAAGGCCGATAACGACGACTTTTATAGCGAGAAAACGCGGAGATGTCCACAAGTGACCGCAAGTAACACCATGAACATTGAGATTCGGAATGTTATAGCGCGATCCTTCTGTAATGTAACGACGGATTCTTCTTCCATGCTAATAAACTCATGTACCAAAAAATTGAAGAAAGTCAAGGAGTTTTTTTTCGGCCAAAGATTCGCAGGTAATATAAAGGAACAGATGAAGCTTTTTTTTATTTTCAATATTTATAAGAGATTTTATGATGAATATGCATGCTTAATTTAAAGTAACGGATTAACCTTTTTTTTCAATATTTAATATGCATATTCGTTTAACTCCTTTGCATAGTTTGTTGCAATTTGTTCGAAGAATTATAACATCTATTAAAAAAGTTTTTTATTGAATCTGCATAATGCATTTTATTTCCAAACTATCCATTTCCGCCCTTCCCGCTAGAAATAGAAGCAGCAAATCCGTGGGATTCACTACAAATTCGTTTAAAAAAAATTCAATTCTCCAGAACGTCCGTTTTAGTTTATCAATATTTCAATTTTCAAACTGAAAATTGAAAATCGCGTTTCCATTTTTTTTTTCATCTTTTTTATAAAAACCCACATTGAAATCCATCAAAGTAATTTTAAGTTTGCCTTCCTCTATAAATAACCTACTTGCATATACACTTTCTAGATTGAACGTAAGAAGCAATTTAAATTCCTATAACGGCATCGAGCACAATTTTCCCCTTAAAAAATCAATTACACCCAAACTTCGGAAACATCGTAAGCATTACAATTGAATTTATCGGACGGAAGTAATCGAATACTGCGCGTCGCATCCCGGAAGCCATCGCCGGAGGTAAGGTCAGCAATTATCGCGTCGTTTCCCAGATTTCGAGATGGAATAGCGCCAGGCGGACTGCGGACTCGTCGCTCATCCCTGTTTTTACCCGGAGCGAGGACTCGCGAAAGTTGGGGGTGCAGGGCGCGCGGGGGTGGCCCGGCGTCGCGGCGCCACCGAGAAAAGAAGGAAACGGCACTAGCAATGAGTCACGAATGCGGCGTATCGATCGGCAACATGGCCCCCGAGATGATCCGGAGCCGTGGTTAAATTTACCGTGTCATCTCTTTTGCCCCTCAATCGCACAAATCCGAGGTGCGGACCCCGCCCCTCTTTCATTTGTTCGCCGAGGGCCGCTGCCAAATTAGAAATTACTTATTTAGCGGCGTCGGAAGGTGGAACAGAAAAATCTGACGAAGCGTCTTTGGAAGTTGGAGCGAACTCGGCTAACTAAATGAATTTTCAGGAGCTCTAAATAAATTACAGGAATCTTAGGTTTACGAAAAAAATTTAATTTAAAAAAAAAGTAGTATATGCACATATATCTATTTTTTATATATATACTTGTGTACGCATACGATGAAGCTGGGGCGAAATTTCGGTCCTTAAGATGCCTGACCTTCGCCGAGTCGGCCAATTTGTGAGGGACCTTTAACGAAAACACACAGAGTCGTCCTTGCTCCGTTTTTCAAAAGCTATTTATTTATCGCGACGTGTATTCAACAAGTTTTCTCGGATGAAAATAAAGCTTACTTTTTACGATAGTACACTTTTTTTCCCCTGTTGTTGTGCTACCGAACAAATCTATGATGCGCGCAATGAAAAAGTTTTTCTCGGGCCTTGAATAATTTCATAGTCAGTTTTATAAACTGTTTTTAAACAGTTACCTTGCCCCTATTATTTTGCAGTCTCATTACAGAGTTCATTTACCATTCTGAAAAAAAATAAAAGATGCGCCATTGTTGGGGAATATTATCCGGTCTTTTGTAAATAAAAGTCTTTCAAAAAATCTGCTGAATCACTCAGCAAAGATTCTTTAAATTCGATAACGTAACGAAAAATCAATCTAAACAAACTACATAAAATATATGAAATTACTCGCAATAAATGTTTACCCACGTATCTATTAATCAGATTAAATTCGTATAAACAACGCGCCAAAAGGGTAAGTCGTCACCGCATTGTATAAGTATCACGATAAAGATATTTCCGATAAAATTCAAGATAAGATCAGATTGCATGGTTCATTTGACTTGACCTTGGCAACTATTTTCTACCTACGAAGACATTAATAACTTTTCCCACGTGTATAGAGCACCCCGGCGGTAATAAGTATCTAAGGACGTCAACGGGAAGTCCAAGACGCGCGAACGCGTGATAAAATGAAAATAGACATGGGAAAGTAATAAGTATACTTACAGGTGGTGTTGCCGGTCATCTCGATGATACATTGAGCCTCGCGGGTTATCTCCCTCATGTTGAAGGGGCGAACCCGCACGGCCACCTTCACCGACGACATCGTTGCGCTTTTAGCCTCGGGCTGTCCTCAACAAAGTTTAGCTGATCCCGCCTCGATTGCGCTCTCTGAAACAGAAAATTACGATGCGTGACAGATTGAACCATAAATTTCGCGTATTTGATGGATCATCTAGTTCCGGCTGATTCAAAGTAATAATCTACTGACGCTTTTAACGAAATACGAAATTTATTATTGGATGTATCATTTCCGTTAATTTTTGTGAACCTACTTGTCGCAGTGTACCCTAATTTCACAACCGATCAACTGAATTATTTTGATTTTCTAACTCTTTTTTTATTTCAATTTAACTGCAATAAACTTAATTTAGTAGGTAAAACTTCAAATTTTATCACGTGACGCGGATTCGAGCCTGACGAAGGCAAAAACTCGGACAAGCAGTATGAGCGCGTCAATTACACATTTCAGCAGCTCCTGCCTGTCGCGTATGAATCGCCGAATTTGCCCGATAATCGTCGCGTCTGAATTAGGCGCGTGCACATTGCTCGAGCACTCGGTCCCCAATGGCGCGCAACTAATTAGGGCTCATCGAAACACGTTGTAATCGGCTGTACGCGCCAGGCAAGACTAATTCGAAATCCGACGCCTGTGCGTCTGGGGAATCCTTGAATTTCAGCGGGCCAGATGCTGCCTAAATCGCACCTTTAATTGCACTCGAATGTTAAAGCGACCGAATGCATAATTAATTGGCCCGACGAGAAACTTCGCGTCTCTCCTGCGGGGCGTCTCCCTCGACTCGCGCGTCGCTAAATCTTCACAAGCGATAATACGAGCGTCGACTGAAATAGCCGAGGTCGCCGTGGAGATTACGCTCCTTTTTCATTCGCAATTCCGCGCCGTTTAGCGGCCCTTTCGTGTTTACCGCTCGCTTAATTACGCGCGGAGATTTGTCGCAACAAGTGAATTGAACAAACTCCATTGTCGGCGCGTAATTCTACCTTCCTTCTTTATATAATTACTTTTTCAAGGGTTTCTTTCGAAACACTTCCCTTATTAAATTATCCATTCCAACTAAGGTAATGTATTACATTTTTTTCGAAGTGTTTTTTTTTTTATTTAATTTTGATAAAATCAGTAGTTATCCTACGCGAACAAAATTATTTTACACTCGTGAAACATTTTTCGCATCAAGCAATCATTCGAAGGGTGTACTAAGTTCATTGACATCTGGTGACCTCTCGACATCCCTGCAGAATAGAAATATTGATGGTACTCAAAAAAAGAAGGTCGGGACACCTGCCTAAGCCGATAAATAAAATGAAAATGAGTAGCAGGCGGTTTACGTCTGCGAGTAGCTCTGGGCAAGGTTCGAGGGAGAAAAGAGGGGAATCCCGGTCGTTCGTCCCCGACTTCTGAATCAGCCCGCCCAATTCAAGCGAGGGCGACTGACCGCCGACGGAAGAAGACGCGTACGGGGGTTAACGATTTTACCTGAGCCAAGAGGGGAGAATCCCAGACATCCAGGGTAATAAAAGGCACAGGGCGTCGGCGAATGTAACGCGCCACCCGCACTCACGCAAACGCCAAGTGCCAAGGACCCGACCTTCGTATGATGGTGCGTACAAAAACACCATGACGCGTTTCCGCTTCCCAAAGTCAACAGTCGACGATGATCACGTGTTAAGCCTTGCCGCGACTGATTTAACCCACGGATCGATAGAATTTTGAAACGATTATTATCATTGTCACCCTCGTCATTTAAGTTAATGCGTTTAGGGGTATTTTGAGGGCTGATGGTTTTAAGCTAGACGGCGCTTTAAAGGTCAGCCGTGCAGATAATATTCATCAACGATTATTTTCCCGTTACTGAAATAAATTTGTTAAAAGCCATAATAAATTTTATTTCTAATTTTCTACAAATCCATGAAATATTTGTTAAATCCGTGCCACGAAAGCTCGCAAAGAAGAATAATGTTTACACCGAGAGAATTATTAATAGAAAATATCAGTGAACTCAACGAATCTATCGATCTGACATTAAAAGTGACCGCGAGAAAGAAAAACAGCATTTATGAAAAATAATGCACCGATGATGAAAGAAAAATAATCCAACGTGCGCTTTTGCATAAGCATCCATTTTTGACAAACACGAGGACGCGGTAAATGACGCAAAAGAGAAAAACAAAAATTCGAAAGTGAAGAGGCAGGAGGACAATGGTTGTTTGGCCAATTGAAACTGCATAATGAGTCGAGTGTAAGCGCTCGAAGAGATACAAAAAAAAAACAAAAGCACGAGGCATGACTGCCAGCGTAACGACATACGGAAGCGAGCGGGCGGCTCGGTGACTCATTCGCAAATCGAGCGACCCTAGAGAAGCGCAGACACAATGCGCTAACCTATATAACGCACACCACGAAGGCCAGTCCAGAAAATTTCTCTTTCCGCCTTCTTCCCACCTCCGTCTGGCCGCACATTCACCGCGAGAATGAAAAGTCGTTATTGTCCCCATTGTCCCGAGCCACTAGAGACTGCCTCGCGGCGTCAAAGTATTCAGCCGCACCACCTTTCATCTCGCGAGTAATTACGAGATCACTTTAGAAAAAAAAAAAATAAGAAACGTCTCCTGAAGGCGACACCGCCAAGGGGACGCACTGGTTGTTTGCAAAGTTTCCAGTCTGGCGACGATAAATTATCGAACCTCGGGGGTAGCTTCCCCGTGTGAAAAGTTCGGACGAGCTGCGCGACAGACGCGTTAAACAATTTACCAACTTTAGTGTGGAGAGTGCCTGACGCGAGGAGACCGTTTTCATACTTAAAATGTCAAAAGTTGGAGCACAACGCCTTTATACTTGTCAAATCGAGAGAGAACGAATGATTCCTCCCAGAAGAGAGTGTTGAATTGTTTTGAAAATTTAATTCAATTCCGCAAATCGGGAAGCGTCCTGTCTTCGAAAATCCACGAGTCACTTTGTAGAGCGATAAAAATGTGCAACGCGAACAAATTGAGAGAAAACAGTGAAGACGCGCGTTGAAACTAAAAGATTTTTCAGGTGTTAAAAAAAAAAGGACGGCCAGTCTTATAAATGAAAATACTCGGGCGATATTGTCCGAAATGTACGAGGATACGAATCCCGCAGGTTCGGGCCGCGAGTTGCATTTCCGTGTCAAGGATGTGGAGGCGGCGGCCGCGGCTTCTCTCAAGGTGGTAACGCCGCTGCGCCACAACAGTCCTATCCCCGAACTACCCCCGCGAGACCAGGGCCGTATCCTTCCCTTCCGCGGCTTCTAATGCATCCCGACTCTTTCTATCTCTCTTCCTTGCTCTTTCTCCGCTTTTCCACTTTCTCTGTCACTGCGCTCTTCTGCGGAATCCGCTCCATATTTTAAAAGACGGCCCCTGGACCTTCTTAGAAACGAATTGTGCAAGCTCTCGTAAGTCAATGCACTGAGAGAAATGTTTTGGAAAAATTACTATCACCACAGACTGCCTTTAGTGAAAAAATTACCATTCTGTATTATAAATTATTACTACTAGTAAATATTACTAGAATTCTAGTAAAATTTATAATACAGAATAGTAATTTTTTCACTACATCTATCTATAATTCTAGTAAATATTACCAGAATCCTAGTAAAATTTATAATACAAAATAGTATTTTTTTCACTAAATGCAGTCTGTGGCTCCCACTTCCAGACTAGACAGTCATTTTTATTGGAATAACAGTAATTTTTCGAAAACATTTATCTCAGTGTAAGCAACTGTCCGAGTGGCATTCATTAGCTCCAGTAAAGTCATTATATATAAAGTTGTTATTCGATTATTCTATATAAAGCGAAATAACAGTTAACATATGCACTGCATTTTACATAAACCCAGTAGCATCAAAATTGACTGAACTACTTTCCCGATCGATGGGGTAGCTGTAGCTACGAGTATCGACAGGATTTAGCGCTCGATTACTTCAGCAGCGCCTAAGTCAACGATTTGACCTCTCCACGAGAGGCAGAGAAGGGGGCGGGAGGATTCAAGGTCTCCATGGCTATCCGCTGACGACACTCGCGCCGCTACTTAAAAGCCAATCGAGCCCCAAATGCTACAGACGCACGAGGTCCTCGGTAAACTCCGACCCTGGCTAAACAGGCCTAGCGAGGGGTTGAAATTGAAAAAAAACACACACACACACAGCGATGCGAGCACCGCCGGAGGGAAGAGGCTCGCGACGAGCGTGATCGATAACGCGAGGGCGCGAGGGTGCGCGAGCGAGCGAGACGGTGATAGAGGGAACGAGAGAGGCCACCGCGGGCGGGCATCGATTTCTCGGCGCGTGCGAGCCGACGCACCGTCTGCTGCACTCTTTCCGCGTACTCACCCCCTAGACTCGAGGAGTCGCCCGCTGCACCGATGCACTCGGCCGCAAAACTGCCGCGGCACGACGGGCACTGTGTACGCGGCACCAACGGAAAAACAAACAACTTCCGGTCGCCTTAAGTCGAGCTGGGGGCGGCGATCGCGCAGCTGCTTCTGCCGAAGACGCGGGGCCTGGCTCTCGCTGCTGCTGCTGCTGGTGAAGCGGACATCGCGTCCGCCCCCCTCGCTTGTCGCCCGCGGCTGCTGCTCTGTCCTTATCTCTCCACCCCCGTGTGTATGTGCCTGGGCGGACGCTGTTGCAGGTGCTGCTGATGTTGCTGCCGCGGCTCGACTGCCCCCTGCGCTCCTTCTGGCTCTCGGTGTCCTCGGGACGGCGGCCGAGTGCGCCGGCGCCGACGACAGCGCGACCTACGATATACGCGCCGCGAGATCAACCCGAGGCCCGAAGATGCGCCGAGACCTGGACGAGCCTGCCGGGGGGGCGCACTTCGTACCGCTGCACCGGGAGAAATGCACTGCGGTAAAATTAAAATACTTTCTGGCAAAGTGGTTCGGGACTGGCGTTTTGAAAGTAAAAAAAATATTTTATATGGTAAAACTTAGAGAATAGTAGCGTGCAGATTTTTATAAACGGACGATAAATTTTATTGCAGAGGGTACAGTCATTTTTAGATAGAATATATAGTCATCTGCATACGATGCATCGCGTCTTATTTTTGTTTCTTTAAATTTCTGGGTTGATCGAACGATGCCTTCGTCAATGATTGTTTTACTCGCTAAATGTGAAAAATTAAATTGACCGACTTCACGTGAGAACAAGTAAATGTTCAATTATTGCATGCAATGGGTACTTTGCGATAAGTGCATATATATATGCACTTCGCTGATGCAAGTTTTCAGAAAAAATCTGCTGATAACAGCTAAATTAAACTTTTTACTGTAATTAAATTCGACATTTGCACTTTTCTTTAATTACATTTGACATTTAAAGTTGAGTAGTTTAGGCAACTTGGACTAATACGCGAGTTTAGTAGGACGAATTATAGAATTTAAATTTTTTTATAAAAACTGATTAAAGATTTTATTATAAGCTAAAACCTTAATAAAATCCTTTAATGCATTTTTTTTAAATAAAAATTTGCATGAATTACGGAGAGTCCTGTTAACCCATCAGCTATAAGTAAACAAAAAAATGGGACAACAACGGCCGCGAGGATATCATCTCAAGAGGGGAGAAAAATCGCGCGTTTCACGATAGCGGTATAAAAGTTCCTTTCATCGACGGCCACAATGAAGCGTCGGTCTGGATAACACTGCAAGAGACAGTCCGATCGGATCTTTGTGCCACCGCAGCAGCGTACCCTGAACTCTCAACGAGATGCTTTCACACCGGCAGTCCGGTGCATCCCGTTTTACGACGCCGGGTTCCGCTATTCCGCGAATTCCTTCTACTACCATTTCTCAGCCTGAAATTGTTTTACGTTGTATAGTAGCTCATTAAAGTGAAATCTGCTTTCCTTTTTATATTGGAATGGGAAGGGAGCCCGAAGCGGGCGAAAGCCGACCTCCGATCTTCGCCTTGAGAATTTTTGAAGTAACTGTGTTCAATAATACTGACAGCTCTTATGGAAGCTGCTATCAAGATCGAAGGTCCCTGGGCTTTTCAATATCTTCTTTTTATTATTTTTCTTTTTATCCTGTTAAAATAAATTTCTTCCTATTGGATTCAAAGGGGATAAAAGCCTTTTCAAAGATACTTTTTGTGTAAATTATACATATAGTGGAAAAGTTTAGTGCCAGTCAGCGTCTGAAAATGATGTAAAATGCATACCTTTCTTAATTTTGAACGGTTTGAAAAATTATCGCCGCAATTTACATAGAAAAAGAATGAAAAAAATATTAAAGCAATCGCGAGTATCATATTGCACATTTCAGGTGCCATCGTATGAAAAAAATTTGCATCGCAATCTGAATGTCACGCGGCCGTCTACATTGCTCGAATCCTATTAAGCATAGGCCGACAGTGTGCCACGTGTGTGGTTAAGCTTCACGTTCACCCTCCTTACGAGCACCTCCTCCCTTTCTGTTTACATGATCCGCGTAAGCTGAATAAAAAAGAGCAAAATTGCCAGAAGCAAAAATGCTTCGCGCCTTCTAACAATTTAAGTGCATTAATTAAAGGATTTTCTTTAATATTTTTTAAGCCTCTATTAAGTCGAATACTGCATGCACTTCATCGAACTGCGTCAACAGTTACAAAATTATTCGTCCATTTCCTTAAAACTTACCTCGCAATCAAAAGCGAGGAATTATTCAACAAAAATTAAATTATAATTTTAGGGGAACTATATCACTTTGACGTAGGTCACGCCACAATTGCGCGTACATTTTTTGCACGCTACGTTTGCTCGTGGCTTCGAGCGTGTCGGCGAGCTCCTCCACAGGACGCGAAACTGTACTAAAAGAAAAACTAAGCATTTCTCGCCCACCCTATACCCACGCACATCATTCACACGAGGTGAAACATAAAGTGCGAGCTCGAGAAGATCGAATGTAGAAAAAAAGGCAAAAAAAAAGTGCCAGATTATCTCAACGAGATAAATCCAACATCGGCGAAGATGAAACGATCTCGTGGCAGGTGAACGCATAAAGGAGGGGGTAGAGTTGTAAGATGGCCTCGGAGCGCAGGAACCCGAGTGCGCGGGCGCACGGCGGCGGCGCGGATCAATAGGCGGCATGACGTCACGGGCGCCTGGCCAAGATGTGTGCCTGCCCGGCTGCCGCCTGATGATCGACCGGAGGCGGACGGGTGGCGCCCAAGCCGGCCAATTCCTGTACGCGCCAGCGGTTAATCAATAAGGAAGCCACTGCGCGCCGCCGCGGAACTGCGCTTTTTTTTTTCACCCCCCCCCTGTACACCTGATTGTCTTCCGACTCTACTGCCCTTAAGTAGGCCGCTCAGACCGGTGCGTTGTCGGTGCGTACCAGCCGCGAGTTTTAATTTTTTTTTTGCAATCCCCCGACGCGTCACTCCGCGACCAACGTCAATGAGAACAAAGAGCGCGGCTTTACGCCTCCAGGCGTGCATTCGCTTTCCCGAGAGCCGGTCACTTATACTTTCCGCTCCGAGCTTTGTTTACTTTCGTTCTTAAGGGAGAACTTTTCCCGACGATGGAGCGTGATTTTTTATTTTTTTTTGAGCTACACGTGTAGAACATTGAGTTTTTTTTTTGCGAAAATTGCGGGGCGTTTCCTGCAAAAATTACGGAGCTTGCAAGCTCGGATGGTAGTTCTAGTTCTAGTGATATGAGAATGACATTGCATTCTTTCGCGTAATTTTTATAGGTATGGCGATCTCGGTGAATATAAATTCCTTTTGTATAGGGAGGAAGACTTGGATACGAATTTTTCGACTGATAACTTAATGCGTTTTAATTTGAGCTGAAACGTTCTGCCGAGTAGAAAGTTTGCTCTCCTCATAGAGTACGATTTCATTCTAACAAGATGCTAACTCGAGCGGCGGAAGCTAAAGGAGATCGAGTTTAATCAAATCGATTCCTGCTTTTTCTTTCTAGTAACTCTGCTCCCACCGATAGTATACTACTTTGATTTCTTAAATATCTCGTTTGAACTCGTACTAAGATAAAATTAAATAGAATTTTTTTTTATTAAATTTTCTTATTTTTTTTTTTTTTTTTTTTGCTACATAGAATAAAATTGACGCGATCGATTAATTTGAAGGATTATTAAAAATCACATTTACATAATTTTACACAAACTTCTCTTGTCGTATTTTCCGATTAACAAAAATAAGCTTTAATCAATTGTACAAAACGTTATAGTACAAACGAGTCCTAAGATTTGCCTATTCACGGTCACCGCAAATCTTAAATAATCAAACAACCTCCATCTCAATTACAAGGTAATCCAGCTTTTAATGAAAGAATAGGGTAGTAATTCCACTGGAACGAAAAAAATATCCATGTCGCCTCTTCGGCATTAGCGTTTAATTGAGAAAAGTTCGGTTTCAGGGTCGCCCAGGCGAAAGTTATACTTTCCACGCAGGTTTACGCAATATATGCCAGTATAACTTCACCCACATTCTGGACGCACGGCCCTTCCTCAGAAGCTCAGCCTCTTTATGTACGCACAAACTACCCTCGAAAGGCTGCTCTCCCGGCCGCCTTACTCTTTACGGCCATTGTGCACCGTCTCTCACTCGGTCCAGGCGGAGATTTTGCTGGGCGCAGAAGAAACCTTGCCCCGCGGTGGAAATCGCCCCGAGATTACCCCTTGCATAATTCAGTCTATAACCGAGCAATAATAAAAAATGGCGAGCTCGAAATACATACTGTTATATATACTTTCCGCTGTTTCCCTTTCTCGGCGCTTTCCTGAACTCACGAATATCGCAATTTTATTTTTATGCTCATACGGTTTTCAAACTGGGGGCGCAAAAAGCTGAAATAAAAATAAATTTAAAAGATTCAACGCGTCGTAATAAACTCGAGGGTGATTTCGATCTAAAAATCTATTTTTTTCTTCTATCCCTTTTGTCAATCGAATATTTATTATACACGCGAAGAGAGTTTTGCAGTAATCAGGAGACGTTGAAATATTCATTGAATGAACTCTTGCAATAATGCGCCATTAATATATGGTTTAGCGAACAGAATTATAATTAACGGTGAATGCAAAAATGAAATTAAAAAGATTACAAATGATATTATTTAAGAGAAATATTTATGTATAACAGTCTACTATCGACTTTTCCATTATAGCAGTCGATCGTAAGTATCGAAGGAAAACGGTGCATATCATGAATGGAAGAGGCGCGATCATTTGGAGATCGAAGCCGGCCGGATGAACAACTTAGAAGATAGATGGGATAAAAAGGACGCGGTGACTGGTGAGTAGTCGTGCAAAATGGGATGGAAAAATTCAGGAAATATTGTACCGGCAGGGAATCGACGCGATGCACGGCGCACGCCGCTGAATATTAATCGAGGCTCTCGAGATGCGGAGGAACGTGTTTCATTGCAAAGCTGCCGTATTAAATCAAAAAGCTTGTAATTCAATAAAATAATTTAATTACAGTGAAGTAATATGCGTTATTGTTTAAAAATATCAAACTGATACGATCTAAAAAAAATAATAAGAAACTAAGCGGCAAAAGTAAAGGACACGATACGCCCGGCGACGTCTGACTACTGCGAGACTGTAACTACTGCGCCGAACGTTATTGCTATTACTATAACGTAAGGGAACGAGCGCCTCCGAGGAGAAATTACACACGTGAGCAGGGACAGGATTTATGGCTTTTCCGTGATTTATACTCGCCGAATCGCCTTCGCGGAGAAGCTGAAGAATTATTTTCTAGTATATCGAAATCCCAACGGCCCAAGATCCCGTGCGATGTTGCAATTATTGGTCAGGTGCACGCTGCCGGCACCTTCCGTTTCTTTTTCATCTTCTCTCGACATTTATTTTTTTACGAAATTTCTTTACACAAAAAAAGTACAAAAAAAAATGTGCAGGGATCTTCGAAAAATGATTTATCAATGCAAAGTTGATAGACTATAGGTACGGGAATCACCATATAAATCGAAATGTGACTGTGCGATCTTTTTTCCCCGGCACTTTTTATACAGCGACGTCGCGTTGACACTTCCTGGAGCGTGAATAACAGCAGTGCCAGTGCAAAATGAGGAAAAAAATGCCCGTGAGGTAAAAATCCACGTCCCCTCGAAAGATCACGACCCCCCACGAAGGCTTTCCAATTAGTGCGACCGATTTTCATCCCCTCGTTTCCTTTAAAAAAGTATAAACGCGCAAAGGAATGTATATATAACATCTGAAAGAATATATTTACAAAAGCGTATATTTGTAAAAGTATATATACGTGTAAATGTACATACATATAAAGATACTCTCGAGCGGGGAAATAAAGCCGATGGAATGGAGGTTGGACAGCGTCAGGATGAGATACAGAGCCTTTGAGGCATCCATTTTTTATGTGGCGCGAGGAAAGTTCGCGAAAAGCTGCAAAAGGGCGATGCAGGTGGAGCAACATGTAACCCCTTCGTTCCTGGTGCACGCGAGCTCGACCCCCTCGACGAGATCACGTGACTTGCGTGTCGTATACGTGCTTCTCTGCAGTTCTGTACCCGTAATTGGATCTTAATTAATATTTCATCTTGCCACGCTATAATATAATGCTCCTTCGAAAGCTTTTCTTAATTTCTCGCCCCCATATAGCTATTAGCACTAAATATCTGCTTTTCTGCGTTCCTCGTTAGGCATTATTTTTATTTCTTACTTCTTAAAAACCTGACAAAATTTTAGCGCAAAATGATACGTAGAAAAAATGTATTTTAAAAAGTAAAATTAAATAAACTTTCTGCCAGGGAAACATTTAGAAATGTATATATTTTGAACGGCTTTAGAAGAATAAATGATACCTACATAAAATATTTTTCATAATTTACTTGTGCTTTAACCGAAAAACGTTTAATAATAAGTCACGAATATAGCAGTGTTTATTTTTTCCATAAAAACTGTTATTTCTTATCATAAAATTTAGGAAAGTTTTAATTCTCATTAACAGACAAATGAAGCACAAAGTTGCAGACAGATATTTTGTTACCTGATCGATCAATACGCTGCGGGGTAAAGACCTTTGACCTCGATTATCGATTACTCACTTCTTTATTAAAACAAGCTAAAAGGTAGGAATGTTATTTAGTTCTAAGTCTAAAAACACTTATGAATTTAATTCCCGATTCAACAGAATTTTTTTTAGCGAATTTTACATAATTTTCCTTTTTCACTTTTAAAGTTCTAAGGCCAACGAGGGATCCAAAAGCTCTCTCAATCTATCAACTTTGAAACATTGTTCCTCGGCGTCCAACAAAGGTAGTTACAAAGTAGTATATATTACGCCACGTAGAATAGGAAGAAGCAAAGATAATGAAGATTTCTTCGCTGGTGTAAATTTAAAACAGCTAAATTCGCTTGCCTTTCCTCTAGAAAGCTCCTCGAACACATAACATCAAATCAAGAAAGAAAAAATATTTTGTAAAAATATCTTGTAAAAGTTTGATGACACCTCCGTTCGATAAAAAGCGATAAAATTGAAGGAAGTAACCAAGGTTCAATCCAGGCTGGGTGCTGCTTAGAAATAACTCGAGTAGAACGCAATAAACGATAATATATAGTAAAAGATTGCACCACAGGTCAAATCCTGTTAAAAACTGCAAGCTCGAGTGCTCACGTTCAACACTGTATGTACAGCGACAGACGCTTTACCGGTACACTTGCGGAAGTGCAATTGTTTCGATTTTTTCATTATAGGTACATTACATTAATCTTTGTCATTTTAATGTTAAAACCAAATCAATTTATATATTTTTTAAATTAATTTATCTGACAAGCAGTTACTGATATTTTGAATATTAAATGCAAGATTAGTATAGAACAGCTTCTCAGTATGAAAATCAAGTTTCATCGGATTATTCTGTAGCTGTGACATATATAAAAACGTATAATAGAAACGCTAACTATATCGTTTCTCAATGTTTGACGATCAAGTATTCAGAGGTATATAAGATTGAGTTTAATAGCACTATTTCTTTAAATCGAGTGAATATAAATAGTATACTTTAAACTTATATTTATAATACTTCTTGTAGTTATATATAGAAATAAGAACTATAGATTTAAATTAAAATTTTAGAATTTAAGTATGAATAATATACGAATTTTACAAACACCTACCAAAGAAGAAACTTAAACCTCCAGACTATCCATGTCGGTTAGAGTAGAATTGGTCAATTGATCACTCCAATAAATCCTGCAAAAATAAATTAACATTACTCATATGAAAAACTTCCTTTGACATTTTTTATACGTATAAGTAGATGTAAAAAAAATTGCTCTGTAAAATTATCCGTAAAAATACATGAACTGCAGCAGAATTTTTTTTAACGACGTACTTGTGCACTACGAAGCACAATTTACACTTAAATTATGTACAATATAAAGTACAAAACACAATTTCTATTGAATTATGTCCCAAGAACGACGCGAAACGTAGCTGGCGCAGGGCCGAAGCCGCGAGCGTGTAGAAAGCAAAGTTTCTCACTGCACCGTCGAAAATCCATTAAGCCGCGGCAAGGAAAGGCAATTTCTCACGGAGACGAAAGAAAAAATTCAACAAAAAAAAAGGAGGGGATCCGCGTAAGACAAGATACAGAACTACGCGAGGTGAAAATATATAACGGCTGGAGGAAGGAGGCTGGCGCGCGACTCCCAGGAGCCATCTCCCGCGAGGCGCAATGATAATTTATTACAGCGGCGCGAACCTGCAATTTCCGCGGTCGCGTACGCGATAAAAGGCACGGGGGCAATTCCGACACGCCCCCCGAGTATTCGAGTGCGGCACGAAGTTAAGAAAAAGCGCGTGGATGGAGCGGAGAATAACGAACGTCAAATCCTATATTTTTTCAAAGTTCAATCGGAGGGATCAAGTCCGCTAAACCGGATGAGCGGTTAATTAATGTCCCTGCAACTTTTGCAGCTGGAGCGCTTCCGACGAGGCGGACAAGGCTCCGAGATAACATCGACGAGGTATTTCCGAGTAACTCGCAGTTATCCGCCGATTCGAAGAGGTTTATTAAAAAAAGAATTCAGCTGACGTTAATTCGACGTTCAGACTAGACTCGTTACAGTTCTTTAATCAACGACAATTGAAATTTTATTAGCGGTTGCAATTTCTAATAACCATTCTTTTTTAATTTTATTTACTGATAACATTTTTAAATCTTGTCACTCGTTCGAGGACGCCAAGGCCTCCTTAATTTTATTAAAATGTCAATTGCAAAATTGAATGGCGAAAGATAAAATTATCTCAAGTAGATCGTGTCAACCTTTGATCAGACATGCTTCACTAATACGCCAATTAGTCCTTACCCCTTAAGCAAATTAACGCAGCATCCGCACATAGTTACCTGACCGTATAATAAATATTCCAATTTCTTACATTTGCAGGCAGAAAAAAAAATTTACTATAGGTAAAAATTATTATAATCTTTGCTAAAGCTCGGACAAACTCCAAAAATATTAAAACGATATATAATTTTATGAGAAATTTAAAATGTCCACTGTAGTTGTCTATTTTGTTGTAAATCTAAAATGTTACTATAGTTATATATTTTGTTATTTTACTATAGCAAATAATAAGACAAAATATTTCTACGCGTAAAAAATATATGTTTAAAAAATAAGTTTGAATGTAAAGGCGATACCAAAAAGGAACGACGAATTTAACTCTAAAGTTTATTTCGAAGTTTATTTCGAAGTCTAATAGATTGCACAACATCTTATTAGCGTCATAGGCTATATGCAATTGAGGAAACCTTGAGACACAATACTCTAGTGGTACTGAGTGTACAGGAGGTACACAGACGGTAAATTGGAGCGTGCACGCAGAAGATCGATGTTTGCAGCCTCCGCATGAGCAATATTCCATTGAGTTGTACATACAAATTGACATTATCTGCTACGTCGAATTCGCATTTGAGCCTCTGTTAAAATTTTTTACCTTCGAAATACACAAACGCCATTTCGCCAATGTGCATACGAAGCGTTGTTAACGAACGATTGTGCATTCATGCCGCGATTATATCTCTGTGCGCAGTACAGTACTCTTACGTCGAATCGCTTTAATTATTATGTAAACGAGAAATCGATTATCGGGCTACTTAGTCGGAGAACTTTTCAGACGTATCTTTGAAAATCTCTGCGGAAATTTGAGGCACGTCGATAATAATAACAAAGAATTATTATAGTAAAAAGAATAAAACTGATTTATCTTTAAACAAATGATTTTTTTTAGATAATAAAATAAGATATTCTTTAAAAACTAGTTCGCATAAAAGTAATAAATTAGAATTAATTTTGAAGAGTTTTTGAGTTATTTGTCGCTCTCAGAGATACGTGCACCGTAGATAAATTAATTTTCTTTGTGTACTCATGCTGTTTAAACACTGCAACGTATTCCCATTAAATTAATTAATTTACACGACGTCTCTCCAAGAATTAATACATAGCGAGATAAAAACGAAGAGACAGAAAAATAATTAATTATCAAAATAATGATATAATAAAAATCATGATAATTTAGATTTTAAACTGATCTCGTTATTTCAATAACAAACGCCCCGCAGCAGCGGAGTCTCGGATAATGAACAAAATTTCAACAGTTTAATCACAACGTGGGGGGTGCCTCTCCCGGGGTAAACTTCTATTATCACTACAGACAAAGGTCGTTTCCTCAACTGAAAAAACGAAGCGAGCCTGGCAGAATCTTAACGAACCCCAACAAAAGAAGTTTTCGCATGTATATAGAGACACTCGGCCGAAAGAAGAGGGTCGCGAACGGACGCGAGGGTGGGAGCCTGCCTGAGACGAGACAATAAAGAAGTGGCAACAGGAGAAAGAGTAAAAAAAAATATGCAACCCCAAAAAGCCCGCAGGTGAAGTGCGCATCGCCGTAGGTTCAACCTTCCCTTTCTCCGGAGTTCCTTCGCTCTTGAGATATTAAACGCAGTTTAAAATGCGTTTTCATTAAAATTAATAACGCAAAGTGCAGCTGCATCGTTTATTACAGAAAAAAAACTTACGAAATAAAGAATAAGCAATACTTTTCAAGAATGAAAAATGCAGAACACGTCGCACCAGAGTTTCTTAACAAATACATTTATATATAGAATTCTGCGAAGTTATTTTTCACTGCGGTTTCCCATTTATTGAGATGAAAAGTTATATAAAATACTTATTCAACTAAAAGTTATATAATTTTGTTTATGAAATCTGTCTTAAATAATATCAATTTATTTATTTAT
Organism: Sycophila sp. Sp_5; assembly: GCA_018906775.1. Classification (NCBI taxonomy): domain Eukaryota; kingdom Metazoa; phylum Arthropoda; class Insecta; order Hymenoptera; family Eurytomidae; genus Sycophila; species Sycophila sp. Sp_5. Next base: position 407,712 of record JACCID010000070.1, on the reverse strand, counting down.
TAAACTGCCCTTTATATAGAAAATACAAATCCATTTTAAATATAATCAATTTTTTTATTATAAAATCCTTTGATATATAAAATACAAATGCAAAAGAATGTAAAGCATTGCATTTTTACTCTCCATTTTATATACAAGTCACTGACAAATAAATATTAAATACTATAAACAAACAATGAATTAAAAAATATGACCTACTGGGCTCAGCCTTAATAAATGTAATATGTATAGTGTGCTCAATTTAATGAAATATACATCGATACACTACTTTCTACCTTCCAAAATACAAGACCGAAAAAAAAACAAAAAAAAAGGGCGGCGTAAGATGCAATAAACGTCCACTTATAAGAGATGCTTAGGGACACAGTATTTCCATTACTCCGCGTATGACTCATGCAAAACAACAATAAGCGCGTGGATTGAAAGTCTCCACCAGCGAGAGTACACTCGACAAAGTCTAGAACAATAATCGATAGACACAAGCTCGAGACCCGCAGGCCTTGCAGAGCATCGCGAAAAGCCACGCAATTACCGAGTCCAACCTGCAAAATGCATCCCTCCCCGTTTTTTCATCTTCATGCTCGAATCTTGAAAAAAGTGCATTTCTCGCGTTCGCGTATAGTCGGGGCGAGCTGTCAAAGTGTCGACAGCCCGGACGCGCGAGCCATGCAGCAGAACGCAATAATCGCTGGGGCTCGGGTAGTGGGGGAGACGCGATGAACGGGCCAGACGAAAACAGAGCGCAGCCTGCGCTCAACGCGAGAGCAACAATCGCCGCTGCGATTGTCTATCGCGCGATTAATTTTTATCGGGGATAAGTGTTTCCAATAAACTTTTGACTTACCGAGATAGGCGGGCCCAGGCGCAAAAACAGCTGAGGCTCCTCGACCATACTGACACTCCGCTTTCCGCAGTTCCTTGTGTTGGCTATATACCTGCGTCACGCCGCCATGTTTTTTTTTTCTCAAAGGTGTTCGGCACTTGGCGCGATTTTCAAGTTTTCGCTTTCTTATCTGTGCTCGGATATACAAGTAGATTGACGATAAATAATCCAAAGTTTTGTAATGATTACTAAAGGATTATGAATAGATATTTATGATGTTATTGAATATAATTTAATTGATTCAGATATTTATTATGTTATTTAATATAATTTACTTGATTTAGATATTTATGATGTTATTGAATATAATTTAGTTATTTAGATATTATGATGTTATTTAATATAATTTAGTTGATTTAGATAGGTATTAAATGTATTGCAATTTGAATTATTAAGCAGGTGTCGTATATTTTATACTTTATATTTCTAGTACAAAAGTTTTACAGGTATCAACATAGTACAACGCTATTCGATTTAATCACAGATCTTATAAAGCTGTAAGAAATATGAAAAAAAAATTCTTGGAATTTTTAAAAAGTAATACAAGAATATTAATGATATGAAAGTTACAAATTTCATATAACACTAAGTTTGTATTAACTGCAGTGTTTTGTAGCATTGGAGCACTTAGTTTTAATGCAGTTTAACAACCTTTTGCTTGATTGAAACGAGCACTTATGTCCTTCCAATTTGCAATGTCAAAAATAGCCTTAACATAGTCTGGTCTTACGTTTTTGTACTGCAAATAGTAAGCATGTTCCCATACATCTATACCAAATAGAGGGATCAATCCGGTTGTTGCTTGCAAGGGATCTTGATTAGCGCAAGTAGCAATTTGAAGTCTTTTATCTTTTTGACTGTATCCAAGCCAACCCCAGCCTGAACCTTGAACTGCAACTGTAGCCTCTGATAATCTTTTCTTCATTTCCTCCAGACTTCCAAAGTCCTTCTCAATTTGACATTTAAGAGCAGCTAAAAAGTTAATAGCATAGCGTTCAATTTATTTTCAATTTATTAATATAATAGCGATTCAGTAAAAAGTATTTGTATACCATCAGGGTCACCTCCATTGGGTGAAAGATTTTGCCAGAAAATAGAGTGATTTAAATGTCCTCCACCATTGAACTTGATAGCCGGTGCTAATGCTATCTGAGTATTAACATCTCCTTTCGCAGCAGCTTCCTTTAACTTTTCCTCGGCAACATTTAAATTGTTAACGTAAGTAGCATGATGTTTGCAGTGATGTAATTCCATAATTTCAGCGCAAATGATTGGTTCCAATGCCCTGTAGTCGTAAGGCAATTGCGGCAAAGTGTGCTTTGCTCTAACAACAGCCTCCTTTCCTCGGCTAAAACCAATGATGAAATTTTTAGTTAATCTCTTATCTCCAGCACCAATGATTTGTATTGAAATCAACAAGTTAAGGTTAGGAATTATATAATTGTTCCAATGTAAGAAACTATACTTTCAAAAAATATCAATGAAATAACTGAACTTACAGGACTCCGGTGATGATCGCTCGTTTAGCTGCGAACATGATTGTCTCCTGATGAAAATATAAAAGCAAAAATGGTTGCCAAGTCGAAGTTCGAGTTCAAAAATCTCTTCTGCAAGTTGGAGCACTCCTGCACTATCTGGACTGTGTGGAGTGAGGACAAGCCGGCGGCGGGCGAATGGCAAAACGACTATACTTTTGCATATATATATATAAGCAAATCTTAAATATATGTCATGTGTAATTTACCTTTGAATGAATGTAAGTCACTCGCGCATTTAACGTCTTTTAGATCAATTTGAGAACACCTAAAATAAGTAACGCGCTGAAATTGAATGCATTAGCACTAATAAAGGTGGTCACTTGTTTAAAAAAAAAAATAACGGTATTCGATAGAAAAAATAATCGATAGGTAAAACTTTTTTCTAAATCGAATCTTTTAGATGCTAATCTTTTTCGCTCGTTATAGAATGCAGTTGCACGAAAGTATACTGCAGCGTATATTATACGCACAATAAAATTCAAGGATTCAGAGCCTAAATAAAGCGAATTATTGATCGATATTGACGACGAAAAATTGAAGAAAATTGAAATTTACCATCGGCGTATGTATATAAAGTTGCGCATGCGTCGATTTACCCGCGTTTAGAATTAGCACCTGTTATTCCTGTAATCGTTAATCGTTAAGTCAAACCATCCCGTACTCCACTCAACAGCTCATGCCACCCCTGCGAGTAAGTAAAATAAAATAAAATAAAATAAAAAAATGAATAATTTCTATTGTACTAAAGCACAACTGCATAAACAGGCGCATACAATTGTAGCAACGAACATTATTACAAATGCAGAAATGGAGCTTCGTTCATCTTAGCGGGTGGGAGACATAATACCACACGAGGACTGTTCAGTGTTCAAGCACTTCCGAAGGATTAAATTTAGAACGCGAAGGCCTGGCGGGTGGCGCCTATCCTCGATCCCATAAACCATAGAGGAGGTGAGTTAAAAACTGCCTCCACCGCACGAGCAGCTGAGCGGCAGTTGGCGTTCGAAAGGAGCTCCTTTGCATCCTTTCGAAAAAGTTGTTTGAATCTATTTAAAAAGAAAAGAAAATCCTCGTTACTCTTTTCCAGCAATTGAGCTGCGGTAACCGCGTACCGGTAGCGTGACCGTCAGCTCGAGGAGTCGCGGACGCCGCGCAGCTACACAACATATACGCGAAACGCTAGTGTCGCCGGAGAGTCCGAGTGGCGATTGGCGAGCGGAGCGTCGGGTATACATCACGGGCAGCGAGCGAGAGTAGACGAGCGGACGGGGGAGATCTGGCCTCAGAGTGCACGTATATGTGCGCGCGCGTATGTCACAGCTCGATCGAACGCCAGCCGTCCGGTCGCCGTCGTCGTCCTCAACTCAGGGTCCGCCTTGGCTGTGATATGGAGCTGACGCCGTCCCACGGCAGCCGCCGGGCGCACCGCGTCTAGCCGCCCCCTCGCAGTGCATCAGGATCAGGCGAGTAGGGCCGCGTGCTGCACCTGGTGTCGTCTTCGGGCCAGCGGTGCGTGTGCGATACAGTGCGCGCGCGCTGCTGCCCCCTCTCCCCTTCTCTCTCTCCGAGCGGCTCTCTCCGCTGCCTCCGTCTCCGTCGCTCCGGCTGACTTGGCCCGAGCGCGAAGTCGCAACACATCGACGCGCCAAAAATTCGCTTGTTATATAGAGAAAGAGAGACACGCGCGGAAGAAGGGGAGAGAAAGTACAAAGTTCTTCGCGCTGGCCTCTCCTCGAAGGCTCCGAAGGCAGTCGGAAGGAGCGAAAGAGAGAGAGAGAGGGAGAGAGAGAGCGAGCGAGAAGGAGCGAGAAGGAGAGGGAGAGGAGGGTAGCCGCGCGGTGGTGTATGTATGGGTGAGCTGGTGATGCGTGTCCGTGAGCAGTACTCCCGTGGCGAGACTCCGCGAGAGATCGCTGACTTGTCGGGGTGACCAGCAGCCAGAGAGCCGCTAATGTATGCGTGTGTGCGAAGCGTGCGCTGGCTATAGGTGTTTTCTCTCTGGAGCTTGTGGAATTCCCACTCTCTCTGGCGGTTGAAAGTTAGTGGAGCCGTTAAGCCGGATCCGCGAGTTTCTGTCGGTTTGGAGCTAATGGGGATCTGTTCTTCTTTGCAGGATTGTCGGCGACACCATCCATGTGTAACACGGTGAGCAACTGACAGGCCAAGGAGAGGAGAGTGGCACTCTGGGTGGAGGATAGACTTTTAGCAGGAGCAAGGCTGGCAGCTGCAAACATGGCAGAGGAGAGCAGCGAAGCCAAGTCTGCAGGACCCTCCTCACCTAGGAGTCCGCACAGCGGTAACGGGGGAAAAGCCAGCAGTCCTCGTTCTCCCAAACAGACACGCAGAATCAAATTAACCGATCAACAGCTGGACAGCTTTAGTAAGGACGAGCTGGCAGCTAAGTGGCGCGAGCAGGACTTATATGTGGATTTCCTAGAGACACAGGCGGCAGCCCTGGAAGGTACTGAGATCACTTGACAGTGAGAACATCTCACTACCTACATTTCTTAAAATTGACGTTTTCCAAAGCAAGTCACGAGCGAGATCTCTTCCTCTGAGCAGGAGAATCTTTGAGGCAATAAGCGCATAGGCAGAGATGAAGCAGCTTATTGCGCCTCAAGTGTTTAATCTTCTTTAGAGCTTGCTAAACATCTCTATCTAGTTATATTTTTGATGCAGCTAATTATTTATTAATTAGATGTAAGGTCAAAAGTAATTTTAATTCAATTTTGCCACTGCGTTTAGGTATTTTATTTTACTCAAATTTTCAAGGTGATGTGCTGTGTTATAACCACTTGTGCAATGATTAGAAGTGCTTTTAAAATGGTAAATTTATGTGATATAAATTGTGATAATCAGTGCAAAGATGAGAATGGATTTTAATAAATCCATCATCTAATCATTCTAAAAGCTAATTCGTGCATATTTTTCTGCACTTATTGTGTCAGTGCCTTAAATTCTTTTAAATTTCACTTTGCTATTTTGTAAAGAAGGTGAAAGTTGTGTTATGCAAAGTATTAGTTTTGTGATTATTAAAATAACTTCATCGGAGGCTTGTGCTGCAAGGCACCTAGGATTTCAATTAATCATCTGGATCACTGTACAGTTTGACACAGAATCTTATCTTTCTTTGAAAAATATTCCTAAAACATCAAACCTTTACCTTACTTCTTTTTAAATCTAATTAATTCCTTTCATGCATCCCATCTTTAAGGTCCTAAAAACCCTAAAAATTCCATTTTTCCCTCTTGAGGAAGATGTGTCAATTATGCTGGTATTCTAATGGATCGAGTATAATGTATGAAAATGAGCCATGGAAGAGTAGAGGCATCTACTGCAAGGACGCCAATGACAGAAATCTCACAGCACCTCACCATGATGCTACCAGTGTGCTGAAATACCACCAGTACTTATGATCAAAGTATGCGTCAATTAATGATGTCATTTGTCGGACAATTAAAGTCACTATTTGTATTCTTTTTTTATCTGCGCACATAGAATACACATCATTTTTAAACCTACTTTTATTTTACAATCTAAAAATTACTAGAATTTATCGAACTTAAAAAGTAATTTTACTTAGTATACAACCAAATATAATGAAAAAAAAAACAAATTTTTGTTTACTAACATATTTTATTTGTAGGAAATAATACCGTATGCATAATTTCAAATATTTATAAAACATTGTTTTTCTGCTTACTGATATTAAATATTTAAATTTAAAAAGTTTTACTTCTAAAAGTATCACATTTAACTTCAAGGAGTGTGTGTTATATACTTAGAAAGACAATAACTTATAAAATTGGAAACTTGCAGTTAATGAAAAATAATGGTAATATAATGTTTTAAAATTTATTTTGTAATTTCAGGAGACATTAATGCATTACGAGAATCAGAAGAAAAATATAGACAGCAATATGCAGAAACATCACATAGGGAAAAAATTTTTAGTAAGAAGGCTTGCTTCAAAAGAACAAGAACTGCAAGAATATGTGGTTAGTAGTAACTTTTATTTTAGTATTTGAACTTCTTTCATAAAGCAAGCTATTAAATATTATGCAAAAATAATTGACTATGTTTTTCAGAATCAGTTATCTGAAATGAAAGCCAGCCATGCACCATCTGCTGCAGCACTACGATCTACTCTTCTTGATCCAGCTGTAAATATACTTATTCAAAAATTACGTCAAGAATTAGTAACAACAAAAGCTAAATTAGAAGACACTCAAAATGAATTAAGTGCTTGGAAATTTACACCAGACAGGTACTTTACTATTTATTACGCAACTAAATCTTTTTTTAGAGCAATCAATTATACAAATATTTATGTTGCAGCAATACTGGTAAAAGATTAATGGCCAAGTGCAGATTATTATATCAAGAAAATGAAGAGCTTGGACGAATGATATCTAGTGGACGTATAGCTAAATTAGAAGGAGAACTTGCACTTCAAAAGAGTTACAGTGAAGAAGTTAAAAAATCACAATCTGGTGAGTAATTATAATCTAAAATGAATTAAAATGTGAGTGTTACAACAATATTTCTAAATATTTCTCTTTCTATTTTAGAATTGGATGAATTTCTTCAAGACCTTGATGAAGATGTTGAAGGTATGCAAAGTACAATTTACTTTTTGCAGCAAGAGTTGCGAAAAGCTCGTGAGTCTGTGACTCTGTTACAACAAGAAAATGCCGCTTTAAAATCTACTACTGGTGAAAACAATCTAACCAATGGTTTATCACCTCACACTCCACCGATAGTAAAGAAAGAGCCAGAAGAAAATGTAGCAGTAGATGTTAAGTTGGTAAAAACTGAAGACAGTGATAGGTACAAAGGTGCTAGGACTCCTCCGTTACCACCAGAAAGTTCGTCACCAAGTGAACGTGCGAGTGTCGATAAGCCTGAAAGGACAGAAACTAAAATACATCAAACGGAACAAAATGATGAAAGCTCCAGCAATTCAACAGCTTTGATTATTAAAGTAGAAAATGAATTATTGAGTGAGCGTGAGGAAGATGATGAAGCAAGGACTAATAGAAGGACGTTAAGAACTAAATCTAATAACAGAAGCAGTGGCAAGACAAATGGGGAGGAAGTGATCACAAGGACAACTAGGGGAAGGGATAGGACAAAAAGGGATAAAAGTGTGCCAGGTAGTGATGACGAAAGGATGCATAAGAAGAAACGAAGAGGGAGTCTTTTATCTCTTGAATACAATGAAGGAGAAGAAGATGCTTTAGTTTTAACTAATGGCGAGATGTTACAAAGTGATCCAGAGTGAATTAAATGTTTATAGAGAATTATTTCTAGCAAATATCAAAGCTAACAGAGAAGTGAAATAATTATGGGTCAGATAGATTATAGACAGAATTCTTAAATTATGGGAACTGTTAAGAGACAGCAATTTGTAAGATAAACGTAAATGTAATCAAACTGTTATTTTTTAAAAGTTATAATTCTAAGTTTGTAAATTTTAAATCGACAAAATACGCAATAGAATTCGAGTAAATATATATGTAAGAAAAATCATTTCTTTATTTTGAAGCAGTCATAGTCTCTTCCACTGTCATTAATCGAGCCTGACCAACAGAGCGTCCCTTACGGCGTTCACTGGCACTAATTAAAATCAATTCTATACTCTGTATAAATATACATAATTAACATAATATTAAACTTAAGTGTATGAAACAAAAATTGTATATGCTCCACGATTCAGTTTAAAAATGTACTCTAAAATTGTGTAATATAAAATTCAAGTTAATAGTAACTATAAAATAATTATGTATTAAAAAAAGAAAGATTTGTTTTTAAAAACTGGTTCTTGCGTACATTGCATACGACGTGTTATTAAAGATTGTGACATTACAAAAAGCAATTTCACCCTTGTAATAATAATTTTTCACATTAAAACAAATGTACAAAGTGTTTAAATTTATATTCTGTAGCTGCGTCAACAATTAACTTTTATTTGCCTATCTTTTTTTTATTTAAAACCCCGTCAATACAAGTGCTTAAAAACGGACCTGTTTAAAAGTATTACTATATTATTTTACTTTGCAATTTTTTTTTAATATTTCGTCGCATTTAATGTTTCATATTGCCATTCAAACGATAATTTTATTGAACAATTATATTTTGTCAAAACATAAACTCTTGTTTAAAGTAAAAGCGCTTTGAAGATTTTGTAGTTGTGGAAATAAAGCATGTATATAAATTTGTAATATACCGCAGCTGTATTGAACGCAAAAAATCTATTATTCATTTAAATATGTTATTTAAATTAATTTATATACCACAAATTGCTGCAAAAATGCAATAAAACTTACCTCCATATAATATGACGTCTTTTGACTTTTTTAAAAAGTCTTGAACTAACGCAAATTTTAAACGCATAATCACTTTCTAAGTGCGAAAAATTTGTTAATAAATGTCTCTTTTTAATAAAAAAAATTGTGAGTTTTTTTTTAATTTACTTACCTTTTTCATGTAACTTTTAAACGACAAACACTTAAGATCAGATTGTTGCATGCTTTCATAAAATTAATCACTTGAAAGAAAAAAAATAAGCTTATCATTTGACATTTAACCCTGCGATTTATTCATTTTCTTATTACGCAAATTTACGTCGGTTAGTATAACGGGACAAAATATATTTTACAATGTCAGAGGTGAGTTGTTAATCGAAATATTTAATACCATATTAATTAATAACACAATTATTTCTGAAAAATATAATAATATTCAAATTCAAATTATGAGTTTATACTTAATAAGAAAGGTATCCGTCTGAAAAATGTTTTCAGAACAAAAGCGATAAGTTATGGGGTGGTCGTTTTACCAAAAGTATTGATCCTGTTTTGAATAAGATCAATGCATCTATCCGAGTAGATAAAAGAATGTACAAAGAAGATATACAGGTGAGCGTATAATTTCCTTTGCAATCTTCGGCAGGCGTTATGTAATAATCGATTTTAAATCACTTTTATTCTGTTTTTTTTTTAGGCAAGCATCGCTTATGCTGCAGCTTTGAATAAAGCAAAATTACTTTCTGACAAAGAAAATCACCTCATAAGAAAAGGTTTGACGATGGTATGACCGATTTCTTTGACAATGTATTTAAAAAAAAACTCTTGCAAATTAATGTTCAAGAAAATTTATATTTTTATATGACATAAAAAGTGATTACACAATAGTCTTTTTTTTTTAAATAATTTATAAATGTAGGTAATAAAGAATTATTTGAAAAACCGAGTTCGACGATTTACATGCTATAAATTAATAATTTGACTTATTCTTAGATACAAAAAGAATGGGACGAAAATAATTTTATTTTATTAGAGGACGATGAAGATATTCATACAGCCGTCGAAAGGAGGCTGACGGTGAGCATATTTTTCATTCTTGTGCAAACTTTTAACAAAAAAAATACATTCCACTGTAAATCATTTTAATTTTAAAGATCATAATAAGATCCTCCCTATATTTATTAAAATAGGAACTTATAGGAGATTCTGCGAGAAAGTTGCATACGGGAAGGAGTCGAAACGACCAGACCATCACCGACACAAAACTTTGGCTAAAAAATTCCACGGAAATTTTACTAAAAGCCTTAACGGGTTTGATCAAGGTAGTTAACAAATATATAATTAACATTTTAAAAACATCATAAGCCAATGGGAAAAAAATTATTTTTATTGTTTTCCGGAAACAAATAGGTAATGATCGATCAAGCAGAAAGAAACATTGAAGTCATAATGCCAGGATATACGCATTTGCAACGCGCCCAACCGATTCGCTGGAGTCATTGGCTACTCAGGTATAGAAAAATAAAATCAACCAGTGTATGAAAATAAATAAATAAATAAGATTTTAATTAAACAATCGCTTAGCTATGCCTGGAGCTTAAAAATCGATACCAGCAAGCTTCTACAGTTGCGAGGAAATATAAACTTTATGCCGCTTGGCAGCGGAGCTCTTGCAGGAAATCCATTCGACATAGATCGTAAAGCTCTTGCCGCTTCGCTCGGTTTTGACGAAATCACGAAAAATAGCATGCACGCTGTGGCAGATCGCGATTTCATGGGTAAACTACATTTCATAATACGACCTTAACAAACTTATTGTCTAAAGCAGACAAAGTTATTTTCTTGTTTTCCTTTTAATCAGCTGATTTTTTATACTGGGCGTCGTTGACCGCGATACACCTCAGCCGACTGGCAGAGGATGTAATAATCTATTCTAGTCAAGAGTTTGAATTTCTGAAGCTTTCCGATGAATTTTCTACTGGTAGCAGTCTGATGCCGCACAAACGAAATCCTGACAGCATGGAGTTGGTCAGAGGAAAATCCGGAACGATTTTAGGCAAAGTAAGAATTTTTATTAAACATTTCGTTGACGTTTTTCATTTTCAAAGAAAACAATTTTCTAATTTCAAAGAGTATCGTAAACACATGTTTAAAAACGATATATTGACACTTAAAAAGTTTCTAACAATTACATACAGTGCGTAGGATTCTTAACGACACTCAAAGGAATTCCGTCAACGTACAACAAGGACCTTCAGGAGGATAAGGAAGCATTATTTAGTGCTTACGATACAATAATTGATCTTCTCCAGGTTGTGCGAGGATCGATTCAAACGTTGGAAGTAAATAATGAAAAGTGTCGCGCGGCTTTATCTCTGAACATGCTCACCACTGACGTTGCATATTATCTCGTGAGAAAAGGGGTAAGATCTGACATTTTTTTTTTTAAATGATGTCTAATTTTAATCACTTGCGCAGGTACCATTTCGTAACGCTCATCACATTGTTGGTAGAAATCATTCGTATGTCAGAGTCTGAAGGAGTAGCCATAAACGAATTCCTGTTTCTCAATTAAAAACTTTCTCGTAAGTATACGATGCAATTAAAGGATACAAGAAAATAAATAAAAGAAATAAAAAGAAACGGTTACATTGCAGATCCGCTTTCGACGACGACATTCAACGCATTTGGGGATTCGAAAGTAGCGTGGAGCAGTACAAGACAACAGGAGGAACAAGCTTATCGTCCGTGCAAGAACAGATTGATAGTATTAACAATTGGCTAAGTGAAAATTAATGAGAGGAACGCAATTTTTCATACAATAAAGAACATTGAATAGTTGTTTGTACAGCGTGTAGCTGATTAGAATCTTTTTGTATTTCACTTACATTTTATTGTAAATCTTATTACACTTTATATCATTCATTTCATTGTGTACAAAATTAGTTTTGCAATGATATTTCTCTTTCAGCTTAACTGAAAATACTATTACATTCGTGTCTTGGTCTTTTGTTTTGTCGATCAGGAAACGGATAACACGTTTTTTTATTAATAGATTTACAAGCTATATTTTTTTAAAGAAGGCCAATGATATGTAAAAATACATATATTATATCTATTTACAATATTCTAGAATATAAGCGCAGTAACCAAGATATACACATACTATACATATAATTACAAGTGAGATTTAATCAAATAGATAGATTTTTTCTTTTGTCTGAATCAGACAAGTTATGACAGTTAGTTAAATTTTTTAATGAACACTACAATTTATAATGGAAAATAAGAATTTTCATGATTACTTTGCAACGTTTTGATGGAAATTGAACTGCTACTCAATATATCTATTGCAACATCAAGACTATATACTTTCATTTAATAAAATGTTAATTATACATTGGGACATAATTTGCTTTTTCATATAATTATCAATAACAGCTAGACACAAATGCACCCAACGTTCTTTAAATTAATTGCAATTTAAATGAAATTAAAAGAAATTATTTTAAATTGTTATAAAGTTTACCTACACCAAAAGTTGATTTAAATAAAACAAATTCTTGATTACACTTTAGCTTAACAAGAACATACAAACATCTTGATGCTTATTTAATTGAAATCTCTATATAGGTCAGTTTAATCTACCATAAAACGTTCAGCATTAAATTATTTAAAAATATCTTCTCCATTACATATTTAGTTAATACGAGCTATAATAAATTCATATATTTCTCATATCTATATACATACACATATTTTTCAATACATGTATGCATACATACTAATCTGCAAGGCACTCCAAATTTATATTACATCTGTATTTTACAAATGTGTGACATCCGGTTTAGAACATTTCAATGATTTCAACCGAGTAGTGCGACACAGTAGATATTAGAGTGACAAGATCTTAATGATGTTCCCATCATTATTAAACGTTGTTTGCTAACAATAAAATACATCCTTTACGATTTCATTCAGTACCTATTTTTTTCAGTATAACTATACTTCATCATTCGCGCAACAACAACGTACTAAGTTGTATGCATATGGCAGAGCAACAAATCTCCCGATTCATTATTCAAGACACTTTGCGTCACAATTCGAGGAGCGCAGCATTCCACGATATTTAATTACAACAGTTCATTTTGTGTACAATTTTTGTTTTTACATCAAGAAAAAAAAAAAATAATAAAATAAGGTGATCTCTGATCGCATGACTGTTATCTGCATTGTGTAAACTTTGGCTTCTCGCTTTAGTAACAGCAAGTTTCACAAGCCTTTGTAGTTGTACATAAATACAATATGTTACAAGAAACACTTATCTATATGAGTGCATGTACATCACCTTTGTTTGCAAAACAACATCAATGACAATGTACATGATCAGCGCATGTGCAGATTCATTACTGAATAATGATTTAACGTTGACTTGGTACCTCAACAACAAGCACCAACCTCAGTCAGTTTTTTGTTGGTACAGTTCCTTCAAAGATTTCAACTCGTCAATTAAAGTCTGATTTCTGTTTTCCAACACTGCCACCCGATTTTCTAAACACTTTATGTATTCTTTCTTTTTCCTCCTGCATTCGCGAGCTGCTTCCCTGTGGTAGTTATCAATAATATTAATCTTCTGTATTACAGTGAATAAGGTGAATATTTTGCAATATTTTACCTATTCTTGAGAAGCCTCAATTCTCGTTTCCTAGCTGCATCCTCTACCACTACACCATGACCCGTACTTGCTGAAAAATTAATAAAGGTTTTTATCTATAATCCAACAATATAATTGCAGTTAAAATTAAATTTATTATACAAACCTGGTACAAAGAATTGTCCATCCTGACCTTGAGCATACTGTACTATTGTACCACCAGCCGTTGTTGAATTACTCATGCTTAGAGTATGTAATCCAGGTACTCCTTCTCCTTGAGTTGCTATCTGAATAGTTCCTGCAGGTATGACTAAAACGGAATTACATATGTAACATTCATTGTTTTAAAAGTATATTGACAAAGATAAGCTAAAGAATATCAAGTTTGTGATATTTACAAGAGCAAATTTATAAATTTTGTCAATGCATTGATGCAATTTAAAGCCCACAAGCAATGATGCCACACCAAACATTTTTAGTAATTATTAGAAATAATATACAGTATGCTCTAATATGTATGGTTTACATTTCAACATTAGGATGTGGAAAAAAATTGCAGGATAATTAGGAGTGCCAGAGGATGTTATAGCAAGTAAAAATAACCAACCTGTTTGGTAATGAAGTGAATGGGAAGACACTTCACTATCCACATTAGAGTCACATTCAGAAGAGGATTCAAGGGGAGGCATACGACCCTCTGCAACACCCAACCAATTGAACCCCCTTTTACTATACTACTTAATTTTTTGTTTCATTATAAAATTTTAATTTAACGAAATATAAATTCATTAAAAACATAAAAAAAAAGAAAAACAAATAAATTAATTATTTAACTTAAAAGTAAACAAAAAATTTGTTACTGTAAAATTTGAGGTCACGTGCTGATTGCGTCCAGAAAGTATGCTGATCTATAATTTGAAAAAATTAATAATTTTAGACAAATTATTCAAAATTTATTGTAGCTTTCTGGTTGCGGTGCTGCACGTTAAAAAATATGTTTTGTGCAGTCAGATCATACACAAATAAATAATATTTAAATTTATAATGTTTAATCCTCAAAAAATAAGAAATTTAAATATTAAAAAAAATTATAAACTGTCAAAATTGGAATTTTTTAACATGAATTTTAGGATTGGGAAAAGGGAACCTGTTTTAATATATTAATAGAAAATATTAATACTATCTTTCTACTAAGCTTGGTATGGCATCATGTCCTTAGCAATAAATCCATATTACAATGGGTAACTTATGTTTCATATTTAGTAACACATATAAAAAAAACAAAATATTTTTGATAGTATGAGCTGACATGCACCGTTGAAGTGTTTGTGTTGCAATCTTCAAATGGACAAATTGCTCAAGACTCAAATTTTGTATTTTCTCCAATGCTAATGCTTTTCAATATGTTTAATGTAGCAAGTGGAAACTAAAACTCTTACCTGCAATTTCACCACCACCCAGATCATTTAATATTTTTCTGTATGATGGTCTTCTGGATAAAATATCTCTTCTTTTCTTTGGAGATTCATCATCGGAATAACTATCATCGCTCGCAGTTTCAACAACCTAAAAATAATTACACTGCATTAGACCATGAAATAAAATTGAGTATTAAAAATGATTTAATACACACTTGTAATGTCTGTAAACTTCCTTGAGCTGTCTGAATAACTGAGTTGGGTTTGCTGACAAGAATGACATTTCCTTTGGAAAGAGCTACAGGTTGAATATTAGTAGCTGTTTGAATAACAGATTGCTGATTTGGTTGTATAACCGATTGCACCTAAAATAATTATCATTAATAATTTGAATAAAGCAATACCTACAAACTAAGAACTATTCTAAATCATGATTAAAAAACAAATTGCTGTGCGTACATAATGGTGAAACTGTGACAAACATTACAAATGTTTGAAACAGTTTTCGACTCATCCATTAAAAATAAAAACATCGAAACCAGCATTATGCAAAAATGTTTATGGTTGCTCAGAGGTGCCGTCTGGGAATGACTTGCTATTACGTGCTTCATTAAACTCTAGACAACTATTTCGAATTGGCACGTTAAACTGCGCAAACACTGTGTCCCAAATAAACAAATGACCAAACATAAGGATGAATGAGAAATGCATGGATACACAGGAGGTCGTCCTGTATACCTGCGTAGCAGCTGAGGAGGGCAGCGTAAGTTGCACAATGCTGGTAGATGCTACCAGTTGATGAGTTTGCTGCTGATGATTTCTATTGAGAGACTGTACCGATGTTACGATGGTTGGCGCGGTCTCGCCGCTCTGAGAGCCCTGAGCCAGTGGGTCCACAGTTGATCCGTTTTCCTCGACCATGCTTTCCATAGCCCGGGGACCGCGAGCCCTGCAACGTCCATGAGTAATGAGTCCAGTGCAATCCTCCAACAACCGCGAGATCCGCGAACGGCCCCGGAGACACGGAGCGAGAGCTTTTTCGGCCGAGAGGCGACAGCCCGCGCTTTTACATAAGCCCGCGGCTCGCGAGAGAGCGGGCCCCTAAAAATAGCGGCCTAGTAAACAAGCGGCGGCGGTGCTACCGCCGTGTGCTAGTGCTGGCGGTGGTGCTGCCAGGGCTGCAGCGTCGTCGCCTGGGTGGCAGCCATGTTTCGCGGGCGGCCAGCGCCCGGGTCGCGGGACTGCGCCGCCGACTCCTCGCGGCCCGCACTCTCTCTCTCCCTCCTCCACCTTCCTCTCCCTCTCTCTCTCTCTCTCTCTCCCGATCCCGCGGCCCGCAGAACGTGCGCCTCGGCCGCTCGCTCGGCCTCTCTCGATCCTTCTCTCTTCTCCTCGGCTGCTCGGCCGAGTGTCTCTCTCCGCGCCTCCGCTCGGGTGCACGCCTGCTGCACGGGGCGACTGCCGAGCTCCCCCGCGAGGCTGTCCGCTGCGGTCCATGCCCGGCTCCGCTCGTGTTATTATTCTCCAGCTGGGTACTTACCAGTTACGTATTTCTCGTCACCGACTTTGCAGCGATCGGAGTGGGCAAGCGGGCAGGTACGTAGCAGCCACGTCAAAACTCCAGTGGCTTCGTCACTGGTGGAGCCCACGACCTCCGAGCTGCGCGTCACCAACAAAATGGCCGCCTGCCCCCCACCAGATAGCGCCGCCCCCCAGCCCCCTCGCACACGCGCACGCACACGTGCAGACTATACGCAGATCGGAGCCGCTCCCCCCTGCAACCCCTTCGCAGCCTCCACGCGCAGCCCACTTATCGCTCTCTCCGTGCCTGCTCTCGCTCTGCACGCGCCCGTCCTTCTCCCTCTCGCCGAGGAGACTCCGCGGCGCGAACGCCAAGACGCCAAGCCGCGCCGAGAGAAAAATCAAAGCGAGTGTGCGTAAGCGACACAGGCGGACTCGCGCGCGAACGAAGCAACAAGTTAGAGATAGCGCGCGCCGCCAGCCCAAAATCTATAGGTACAGCTGCGATGGGGGACAAAAAGAGGAGACGGCCGAGGGGAGGGGGCGGAACGCCTTTCCAGAATCTTCCGAGACGGTGTATTATAAGCGTAATTTTTTCGCCGCTCGCGAGCTCTTCGCGCGTGTGCGAGTTTTACACTCTGCTATGTGTGTATGGAAGAGCTTACGGCGTGGAGCCGGGAAAAACTCGCGCGACCCTCGCGGGGAAAAAGGAGCGCGAGGGGGGCAGCCTTGAGCGCATCGATCGGGCGATCGGCGAGCCGCGGGCGCATGCACGAGATCAGCGAGCCCGCGCTCCCGAACGAAATCGAATTGCGCCGCGCGCGAGTTGAGAAAAAGCCGCTGACGTCATCGGCCGATGACGCATGCACGCACGCCGCGGTGCGTGCGCGTGTGCACGCCCGGGCGCCCTGTTCTCTCTCTCTCTCTGTCCTTTTCTTCTGCTGTGTGTAATGCCCCGCGCGACGCGACGACGCGCGAGACGTTAAAAGCGTGCGAAAATGTATAAGTATAAGCGCGAGGGAGCGGAATTTCGAGCGATAGCGCTTCGGAAAAATTCTTCGTTCCGCCTCTTCGTCGCTGATGCTTTTTCTCGCCTTTTTTTTTTTAATCCGCTTCTTGAGACTTGTTTTCTAGCCTCGCGAGAATTGTTTACTCGATCCGAAAAATATTGCGCAATAGCTTTATATGTAGATTAAGCGGAGATTTATTTTTAGAGGATAGCTTTTTACGCTAATAAATATATCGGAGTTTTTTAATTGATGTTTTCCAACACTGCGTTCGATTAATTATAGCGTAAAGATACAATGCAGTTTTACGTTGCTTGCAAGAGACCGTAAATAACTTAATGCACTTTTTACAACAATATTTTAAACGGTGATTAAGTCTTCTTAACATTCCAAGTATTTTTTTCACTTCTTAATATAAGAACTTTATAGAAACATTTCTCTAGAGTACAATTATAGTTCATCGTTCACTTAAAAATACACTTAAAAAAATCGCTTATCTAACGTTTTATTGAAACAACTTGTTTAAAGAATTTTCCGAGTATTTGTTTTCTTTTTGAGCGTGTGTGTACCTCACGTACACGCATACTTGTAAAATCGCTATCTGTTGAAAACAACGCGACAAATTGGTTGGTGTCGCTGATAAACAGATTTTCTAAACCAATAAAAATTAATTTACGTAGCTGATGGAAAAACAAAAGGTAAAATTTTATTCCACAACGTAGAATTAGCATAGCATAGCATGACGTAATTCTGGCTACATGACGTCAGGCAATTCAAATGATTCACCTCTATAACGCACCCGAAGTCACTTTCAAGGATACTCATCGGTAAAAAATTAACAAACTGTATAGAATCATTTATCATCCGATAATAATCGAAAGCGTCGCGTGAAATATTTTATTAGCAAAAAAATCTATTAATTCCTTTTTTTCAACTTACTTGAGTCTATTTTCTTTCTCTGTGATAAATTATTCCGCTACTTTTCCGGCGTCCTGCATTACATTTATTGTTATAAAAAATTTCTCCTTTAAGTTTAATTACTGAATAAATTTGCTTTTAATCTGTGGAATAGTTTCATAAAAAAACTATAATAAATTAAGTCTTGATAACTCATTAAATACACTAATTTATTTTTCAGCAGTAGTAATTAAGTTCTTTAGTTTGTAGAAAAACATTAATTTTTCATTAAAAAAAATCACAGACTTTTTACTTCTGATAGAAAGGATTCTTTCAATAAAAGTCGTCCATGAGGTTCATTGCTAATTTCGCCGTTTTGGTAAACGAAATTGCCTCGGACGATCGTAGCCACCACTTTGCCTTGAAGTTTTTCCCCCAAATAAGGAGTAAGCTGCAACGTGAAAAATCAATTATTACACAAATATAAAAAGAATATTTAACAAATTAACTTAACGTTGTGTCATACGATAGTAAAATTGTTTCTTATTTAAAAAGTATAATTGCCTAGTTATACTCTCCAGTGTAAAACGGATAATTTTAAATGATATTATGCATCTTCTAATTCTGCTTGTTGGAAATATTTTTGAACGTTTTTAGTTTACCCATCAAGCACAAATACAGCTGTCACCGAGGTGAATAAGCGGCGTTAAATCGCAACTTACTACACTCCTTTGCATATTCGCGCTGCAGATATTTGCACGTTGATTAATTAACTCTTATCTCGTATACGTAACGCAAAAGAAGACTCGCATTCAAATTGGACTATACAAGCTCACCTTGTTTTTATGGAAAATATCAGCCGCACGAATCTGAAAACGAAAGGAAAATTTCGTAAAACATTTTCAAAATCGTAGCTTTCGTCAATTTTGCATCATCGTACATTATAAATATAAAAAAGAAAACGAGCTCAAACCTCGATGGTGCTTTCGGGATCCCAGACGACGAAGTCGGCGTCCAAACCGATGCTCAGCGTGCCCTTTCGTTGCTCCAAACCGCAAAGCTTAGCAGGTGCCGAGCAGAGGAGGCGCGCGACGTCCTCCAGCTTCAAACGTCGACTTTGCGCTCGGCTCCAGAACAGCGAAAGGCCAAACTGCAGTGCTGATATTCCGCCCCAAGCGCTCAAGAAGTCGCCCTTTTTCAGGTCCTCCGTGCAAGGCGAGTGGTCGGATACTACCATATCCAACGTCCCGTCCTCCAGGCCTTTCCACAGCTTCTCCTTTTTTTGTTTTGTAATCAGTTAATACAATGCTATACGTATAACCAATTAATTTATATAACAGTTTCATTCATTTAATTTGTTAATTCATAAAAACTTTTTTTTCCTCTATAAACTGAATTGTAAAAATAAAATATTTTGTTTCCATATTACAATAATAACTTTATAACTCATTACCAGTAAAAAAAAAACGCCCACCTCGAAGAGCAATAAAATTATCTAAACACATTATCAAAAGTAAGTACTTTGCTAAGTAGTACTAACTTGATTCGCCTGATCTCTAATTGGAGGACAACATTTAAATTGTGTGGCTTCTCGCGGTATTTGTTCTGCCGTCAGATAAAGGTAATGGTAACACGTCTCCGCGGTTAGCGGCAACTGCTTTTTCTTCGCGTCCTTTACTAAAATCAAAACTTGACTGGCCGACACGTGCACGATGTGACAGCGGCAGCTGAAAATGGAGCAATGTTAACTAAATATCGTTGAGTCTTCGGTCGCCACTTTATTGTTAACTTTTTTTCGTACTGTTTTAACTTACTTGGAACTATTGCATAACTTAGTGATCATCGCGGTAGCTGCTAATTCCATTACTGGTGGTCGCGTCTTCAAAAATGTATCGTAATCCTTTGGGTCTCCTAAAATTTTTTTTTTACTTTTACTCGTCTTTAAATTATTTCATGAATCAACAAAATACGGTTTTATTTTATAACGATGAAAAACCTTCTATCGAACAGCATCCTTCCTCATAACTACATTCAGCGTGGAACTGTAAAAGAAAATACAGTGGAGATAATTTACGTGCAGATAATTTATAAATAATTATAATAAAGAAATTACGGCTAAAACGGTATTGAGATCTTTCATCTCTGCTAATGCCTTCTCGACGTCCTTCTCGTTGACGGGGGGAAATTCGTCGACGCCGCTGGGACACAGGAAACATTTGAATCCAACCACTCCAGCCTCCACAAGAGGTTTTATGTCTTTCTGCCAAAAAAAAAATCGATTTTTAAAAAAATTTGTTTATAAAAAAAACACATGCATAATATAAGAAAATTGATTTACTTCATTTCCGGGTATAACGCCACCCCAAAAAGCAACATCCACAAATGTTTTGGATTGAGCGGCACTGGCTTTTATTTTCAAATTGTTCACAGAAGTCGTCGGCGGAATTGAATTTCTAATTTTAAAAAGAATTAAATGAATTGTTTAAAAGCTCACCTGCATATCGATTTCATGCATGCACAATCATTCTACGAAAATTTTAGGAATAGAAGCATTCGTTCTCGTATTATGAATCCTCTGCATTTATGCAAAACTAATAAATGATAAGTGTCTTATATATATTGAAATTTGTATCAAATTAATTAATTCCCTTTTAAATATTACGTTCAATTCACTTATAAAGATGAGAATATTAAACCATCCAGACGCTTTTAAACATTATTTAACCATTGATTATTCATAAGCGACTTATACTAAAGTTGATAAAGTAGAATCACGCCTAAAAGGCCGGAATATTGAATTTTGTAAATTTATATATTTTGTGACATTCTAAATTCTAAATTCATTTTAAGAAATTAAAAAAGGAATTCTTATATTTAAAATATTCTGTGTCCCCCTATTATAAGATTTTGTATATCATAATTTCTTATCTTATTCGCTTGTCAGGTAAAACTGTTGTGTTAAGATTGTAATTGTGATTGTGGTTCACCTAAATTAGATCTTACATCGAAGAAACATTTAAAAATTAGGCTTAAAAAATATTTCAAATATTTGACAAAAAGAAATTAAAATAAAAGTCACTTGTTCAGAATGTAAGAGCCGTTATGGTAATTCAATTAATTAAAAAATTTGGAATTTAATTATTTTTCAGGGTCACGAAAGTTTTACGATCTATTCTTAGAGAGAAAAGAATGCAATCAACTGCGTTTAAATGTCCTCTAACTTATCGATATTATTGGTAATTTTTTTCCAATTAAATGTTTCATGAGTACATTTATTTCTAAAGGTGTTACTCACGCTCGCTTCGTGATCTTATCAATAAAAAAGGAATTTTAATTTTGTTTTAAACATCTAAAAAAATCTAATACACGTAAATTAATTAATAAAAATGAATGATATAATAATAGGCTTATTAAGGTGAGTTTTTCATAGCCTACTCGGTAGAAAGCTATAACATACATACAGTGGCATATCAGCGATAGTAGTGACTCCTCCAACAGCTGCGGCTTTGGTCGCCGTTGAGAAACCTTCCCATTCCGTGCGTCCGGGCTCGTTCACGTGGACGTGGGAGTCTACCACTCCGGGCATCAGTACCATATTTCCAAAATCCTCGCGCGGCATTCCTGGATATTTCTATTATTTTTCAAACATTAATTCAAATAACAATAACCATAGAGCACCTTAACAAACTCCTTACAAGCAACTCCAATTGTAGCTCTTCCTCTTCATCGCAGAAAAAGATGTGCTCTATTTTTCCTTTCCAAACCGCTATGATTGCTCTTTTTACGCCTTCGGGCAAAACCGTGCGCCTCGATATAAATATTTTCATTTCCATGCCACTCATTTTTCCGCCGTAATTATTATCACACGATGAGTTAAGAGGCTATGAGAGTCACGAGCAGCTCAGTCAACACTGAATTCCCGTGCTCACTCTCACTTTATC
Source organism: Sycophila sp. Sp_5 (assembly GCA_018906775.1). Taxonomy (NCBI): domain Eukaryota; kingdom Metazoa; phylum Arthropoda; class Insecta; order Hymenoptera; family Eurytomidae; genus Sycophila; species Sycophila sp. Sp_5. Next base: position 385,545 of record JACCID010000070.1, on the reverse strand, counting down.
ACTGTCGGAAAAATAGCCGCTACGAGTTTTGTACAACATATTGATAAAGAGAATACGTAGCCGTTGATGGACAGGCGCAGGGAAAGATACAGAGCACAGATATAAGCACTTAATACTTAGTAGCTGATAGGTAACTTTAAAACGAATAGAAAATTATCGCTCCGTCGCGTATAATATATTGTTATAAATTTCATAATGATCACTTTGGACAGAGAAATTTAAACTGCATATGAGAAACTAAACTTGTTTTTAAATATCATCGTATGTGTTTATTAAAGACTACGACAAAAGTCTTTAAAAGCTACTATCACAATTTTAAAATATACCTAATTTTTTTTTAACATTACGATATCCTACAAAGAATAAGATATAATAGAAAATACGATATGCACTACACAATTTGAATAATGTTAAATGTCAGAAATAAATAGCTAAAGTGTATTATAAAAAGCATTCTCTTTTATAAAGTGTATCCAGGGAATTTCGCTTCGGTTGGTTTTTGTAAATCGACCAGGAAGTATATAGTTCCAGCCAAACCTACAATATTTTAAGCTTCCTTTTACTGCTTTTCTTTAAAGATTTTAAAAATAAATGTTTAAAAATTACCTTCAAAAAGGGAAAATGGTTTATCAGCGGGTCGTATCTGATGAGCATCATAATCTAAACACCATTCGGCAAATTTACACGCTCTGTACAAATACTTAGGTGCCTGAAAATAACGAACCATTTATTACTGTTTTAGGAAGCATTGATTAAGAATTTTAAATTACGTTTGTCAACTGGAAAAGATTTAAAAATGTATATGCATTCCCAGCAACACCATGACAAATTCCACAACCCTTTTTAAGTAATCCTCTTTGCCATACAACTTCACCACACTGCAATGCTGTGTTCAAATATTGCTGCTTATTAAATATCTGCAGGCAAAAGTATTAAAATTAGTTTTTTAAATTAAGCTCTTAATATTTCATTACATTTTTCATACCTCATAAGCAAGTGAAAACAACATAGTCATTGAAGGAGCACCATGGCACCAATGAACTAACTTATCTGTTGTTCGTCCTACAGATGATGGGAAATTTCCTGAAGGATACTTCAAATTTTCTAACCATTGCAAAGATGGTTCAACTTCATTTTTTAATTGTTCTTCAGTCAAATACTGTCGAGCCTGAAACAGAAAATTATGATATGTAAAAAAAGCACGCACCTTATTATTTTCTTTCTTTTTAATAAAGAAACCATTTACTTGTAATAATAAATACAGGATTCCTGCTAAACCGTGAGCTCCTCCAAGATATTCAGAATCATGCCACATGTACATTAATGGACATTTGATACCTTGTGCCTTTGCATAAATTTTTCCAGAATTTAAAACACAAGCGATAATCTGCAAATTTTTTCATTCTTAAATTTTTCAACATTAACAGAGGTAGGTTGAATTATTAATTCTGAAAAATTTTTACGTGTTGAATAAGCTCCTTTTCTACAGGAGCAGGAGAAATATGTTTATTCACAAATAAAAGTGCATATAAATAACCAACTCGACCATACAGCAGTTCATCAGCAACACCACTACTATCATCAATAACATAAGATGATAAAGATATTAATCTAAAAAAGAAAGAAATTGAATAAATATTGACATCAAAGGTTTATTATTAACCGTAATTAGTTATTTCTTTATGAACTTACTTTGAAATCATATCTTTTGATTCTGCTTTATCCACATTCAAGTGATATATAACGGCTCCCAAAGCAAGAGGACCTGCATTTCCTGTTAAAAATGTAAAATATTTTTTACCTCTCAAACCTTGGACACTTTTTTCTATAAGTTCTGCAGCTTTCTATAATTAATAAAATTTATTTTTAATATTAATTAATAATTTTGAGTTGTGTGAAAAAACGATTGTATAAATACTTACAGAGATGTAATTTTGATTTTCAAAATATTTTCCATAATGGTAAAAAGTGTAAGCATATCCTGGTAATCCTGTGTAAAGTGAGGAATCATCTCGTGTATACCAATGTCTTTTATTATCTTCTAATCTTTGCAACAAGACTTTTGTACCAGTGCTTAATTTTTCCCTGAATTCATCACTAATCTAAAATTTAACAGATCTAACTTTATTAAATTGTATCTGTAAATATAAAATATATTTCTTAATAGTAAAATGGCTTACATTTTTACCATCATTGCTGATTAATGAACTATGCTTGGCTTCTGAGTAGTCTTCATAACGATTGTCAATGTGACGAACATCCATTGTTTTATGAGGACTACTAGTTTTAGTACCTGAAAATATATTTTTTTTTCATTAAAAATGGTATCTAAAGATTCATATTAACATAAAACATCGTACACTCTATTTTTGTGATTCCAAATAACAAAAATTCATGCAAATCAGACTTGTGAATAATAAACATTTAATTTCATTGTAACAAATTTTAATAGAAATTTATAAATGATTACAATATTTATTAAACATGCACAAAAAATTTTAAAAGCAATTTTTTTAATCAACAGATATATTTTTGTATAGCTCTATTTCTTTTTATTTCCATGACACTAGTAATTGCAAAAATAAATAATGTAGGTGATAATTTGTATAACAATTGTACAATCCAAAGGAAAATAGCATGAGGAAAAAAACCAGTTGTTATTTCATCTTTTCCTACTGTTTTGACTGCATTTTCAACATATATCTCTGGAGTTGGTGAAATCCAACTTGGGGATGATGAATCAGTTTTTTTCGAATTAGTCACACTTGCAGGCAATAAGCATTGAATTATAATACCATATTTACTGTATTCCATATGAAGACCCTTACTAAATTTCAAAATATAAGCTTTAGTTGCTGCATGAACAGTTAATAAAGGGCTTGGAATAACAGCCAGAGAAGAAGCAATATTTATAATAACTCCCTTTCGTCTTAGAACCATTTGAGGCAAAACTATTCTGCACATATTGGTAGTAACAATAATATTGCTTTGGATAACGTTCATATAAATCTTATCATTATAGGGTAAATCAAGAAAGTATTCAGGATGTGGATTGCCCTGTCCAAAATTATTTACTAATACTCCAACTTCTAGTCCAACAATTTCTTTTTCTATATTTTTATAAGCTTCCAAACCTTGAGAGGGATTCAAATAAATCACTTTGGTTTTTACGTCATATAAGTATTCCAACTTTTCTGCAATATCTAAAATCGAGTCTTGTTCTACATTCGGAGGTTTTGGCTGGGTAGTTACAAGAATAATATTCAAATCTTTTGATGCAAGAACTTCAACAAAAGCTCTGCCAATTCCTCGTGTACAACCTGTCACTACCGCCCACTTGCCAAGAGAAGAGAGATCTACCGATTTGCTTTTGACAATGAAACTTTTGTATAGCTTACAGAGGACATAAAAAGAAATCTGACAGCCATAATAAACAATAGCCACATAACCTATTCTTTCTACAAATGGCATTATATAAAAAAATAAATTATATTAAAATTTTAATAAAAAAATTGTTACAACGATTTAAAGAAATTGATTTAAACCAAATACCCATTAAAAACTCCCAAACTGAATTTTTATATTCGAGCTGTGTAAACTAAACTTCAAAAAAAAAAAAACGATACCGGCCGTTCGTATTTTTTTCTTACTTGTTTTGAACTTCAAAGCAGTTAGAATTAGGCACTTGATACGAGAATTCTTATTTCATAATAAAATGGATATTTAAATTTACTTATTTTTTAATGTATCAATAATCAGTAATCAAGAATATTTCAAAATTTACTCTTCATTTGTAATAATGCACTTTTGACACAAAATGTAGCTTGCGGTTCAATGTATAGTATTACTGTATTGATAAATATAGGTGATGTTTACGACGTTTCGTCAACATAACCTAAAACGCAAACAACCATAATGTAGTACACCTGTACAAATTAGGATGACTAAGAAGGTCTCTCAGTCTTCGTAGTGATGTAGCAATTGTTATTGAAATTTCTCGGGGAATTATTTAGCCCTTATTTGGTATAATGCATCTTGGCGATACCTGATATTATATAAACATACAATAATCGCATAATAGTGAAATGGATCACACTGTAGAAGCTGCATTAGATGCAGCAAGAAGAGCAGTAGATTTTGACAAAAATGAGCAGCACAAACAAGCTGTATACTATTACAGCGTTGCAACTAAACTTTTAAAAAATTTATCAACTGTTCCTGCGTTAGCTGAAAAGTGTAGCGAATATGAAGATAGAATCACAGAATTACAGAAATTAAGTACGTACAAAATAATTGCTTTGAAGAATATAATACACCTTGTTCTGCTGTAATATTTAATAAAAATTCTTTTAGTTTTGGAAGACGAGAGACAAAAAGACGAAGCGGAAAATCGAACGGAAAGTGAATTGCAAAGATGCAAATTCCTCTTGAATCAAGCTCTTGATGCCGATGAAGCAGGTTTTAAAGAAGAAGCTATAAAATTGTACACTAATGCTGCTGAACTTGGCTTGAAAGCTGTAAAATTTATTTTTTCTTTTTGAAACTTTATTTGATAATTTTTAAATGAATAATAATATGTAATTTTTAGAAAGCTAGTGAGAAAACAAGCCAAGAAAAAACAAAAATAACCAATCTTGTTAGACATGCCTTGGATAGAGCAGAATCTCTGAAGGGAATAAAAAGAAGAGACACTGAATCGGACATTCCAAATTTGCCATCAGTTCCTGAGACAGATTTGCCGATAGATAATGTGCCTGCTGTAACATCTTTGCCATCTAGTCCAGGTAATAAAATATATGTAGAAAATTGAAAGAAGCAATTATTCGTATTACAATATTAAAGTAATCCCAAATTATTACTTTTAAATAATTCTGTTTTATTTCAGTGACAGGAAGGCCATCAAGACCTCCTTTGCACAGGGGTAGTAGTGTTCATTTGAAAGTTACTGGTGGTAGTAGTAGCTATACTGAAGAAGAAAAAAGAGTTCTGTTACACAGCTCTCATATTAATGACCATGAATTTGTGCCTTTTATGGATGTTGATTTATCTGAAAGATTTCAATATGCGATTCCATTTACCGATAAAGATGGATTACTGGAATTAGCACCAAAACAAAAACCTGATTTTGCAAGATGGTGTAGACCAGAAGAATTATTTTCCGAACCAAAAATGGTAATGGGCCACGTGGTAGATTATTATAGTATAAAACAAACAGTATGTAATTTTTATAACATTTCATTTGACAGATTGATAAATTTTAAAAAACATAAATTAATATATTTCTTACCATTCAGGTGGTCTCTGATTGCTCATTTGTTGCCTCATTAGCAGTAAGTGCTCAGTATGAAAAGAAATTTGGCAGAAGGCTCATCACATCCATAATTTATCCTAAAAATAAAAATAAAGAACCAATTTATAATCCATTCGGTAAGCCTCGAATTTGTTAAATATTTTCATTTGACTAATAAGCATTTCTATTTTTTTAAATTAGGAAAATACATGATTAAATTGCACATCAACGGTATTCCAAGAAAAGTTGTGATAGATGATCTTTTGCCTGTGAGCCGCTACAATCAATTGTTATGTTCTTATTCGAATAACAGGGGTGAACTTTGGATTTCTCTTTTAGAAAAAGCATACATGAAAGTAATGGGAGGATATGACTTTCCTGGATCTAATAGTGTAAATATGACAGTATAAGTTTTTAAATAACTTGCAATAACAATATTTTAACTGAATTGTTGATTACATTTCAGAATATAGATTTGCATGCTCTTACTGGCTGGATACCAGAAAGATGGGCAATAAGGCCCAACGAACCAGATTTTAATAAAGATAGTTTATTTGATACTTTATTATTAAGATTGCACAAAGGAGATGTTCTAGTCACGGTAGCTACAGGAGATCTTTCTGACGCCGATGCTGATCGCACCGGACTTGTTCCTACGCACGCTTACGCTGTTTTAGACGTTCGAAAAATTGATGTAATTGTACAATTATAATTATTCAATTCAAATTACATTATTTACTGGAAATTTAACAATTTTTCTTTTAAACAGGGCGAGAGATTGTTGCAATTGAAAAATCCTTGGTCACACTTAAGGTGGCGAGGAAATTTTTCCGAATTAGACACAAAACATTGGACGCCTTCTTTGAGAGAGACTTTAAATTATGATCCCGACTCGGCATCTCAATTTGACAATGGTATATTTTGGATTGACTTTGACAGCATATGTCACTTTTTTGATGTTTTTTATTTTAATTGGAATCCCGGATTATTCAATTACACTTACTGCATCCACCAGTGAGTCAATTATGAAATAATTAATATAAATTACAAAAATTTGTACTTTTTGTCTTTACTTAAATTGTCAATTTAAAGAATGTGGAAGGCGGGTACAGGACCGATAAAAGACGCTTATAACATTGGCGATAATCCGCAATTTTCATTAGAAGTTCAACCAGATGTAACAGGTGCTGTTTGGATCTTGTTAACAAGACATATTACGGATATAGCTGATTTCCGGCAAAATCAGGAATACATAACAGTTCTTGTCTACCAAAATGACGGAAAAAGGGTTTATTATCCACGTAAGTAATTTTTTTATTTTCAACTAATAGCAATAGAAAGGTAGGACAGTCTAAAATACCTAAGTGAGTTAATAGAAAACAAGCATTGGGGAATAAAGAAAAATCCTCATTACTTCTAATTATTTAGAATTTTCCTCACTTCTAACGGTAAAAATAAAAATACTTATTTTTCATCAAGTAAAAAAAAAATAAAATTCATTGAATAGTTTAATTTTTAATCATAAAAATCTTAGACGAGCCACGTCCCTACATCGATGGAGTCCGTATAAACAGCCCGCATTATTTATGCAAAATAAAACTGGGTCAAAATCACTCTAAGCGCTATACGCTCGTAATATCACAGTATGAAAAAACAAATACCATTTATTACACGCTTCGAGCTTACGGGACGTCGCCATTCACATTGCGAAAAATAGCGGAGCCGTACAAAGTTGAGAAAGAGGTAGGTAAAATATTTATTTTTTAAATAAACAATTAACAACAGCGCGATCGCCTTGAACCGTTCGCAAGTAAATGTATATTAAATTATTTATATCCAAAACGTCGTGAAGTAAATTAGTTCGTTCGTTAAACCAATAAGAACTAAATTTCATTTTGGCAACGTAGTTGAATCAGAATCGATGCTATTTGTTATCAGCCAAAAAAAGAAGTGAAATATCACATTTCTTGCTCTTTGATTACGTAATCTCTCCTTATTTGTCGCGATTACGTAACCAGAAAGTTTTTCATCATGACGTAATCGATATTAATAGACTTCGGCGTTTTTGCATCGCGCGCGTGCAAAACTTCGAACAAAATCCAGTGAATCATTTATCAAAAGTTTTATATTGTAAAATTTCCTTTGGCTTTTCAATAGTAATTCTGATTTAAACAGATTACCGATGGTCAATGGAGAGGAATCAGTGCTGGTGGGTGCAGCAATCACCCTGGAACCTACTCGTACAATCCCAGGTATCAATTGGTGCTAGAAAGTTCAAATAACAATAACTGGCTGCTGATAATTCTTAAAGGACCTAAACAGTATCAAATTGGCTTCGAAATGTTGACGGTCGTTTTGAACGACTCGGAGGCTCCTACAGCCTTTAAGAGTAAAACTTCCGGACCTTTTCGGTAAGTTACCACCGAGAATCAATGAAGCGACATTCGCAGTTTTTAATAATAATTTATGTACAATTTTTGTATCTCTCTTTCCTTCCAGCTCCGGTTTTGTTTATTTGGAATTAGAAGATGTACCTGCTGGCACGTACCACGTGATACCGTCAACATTTTTGCCAGGGCAAGAAGGTCCATTTTTCCTAACTTTTAAATCATCGTGCAATATACAAATAAGTCGAATCCAGTGAAGCTCTTCGTATGGAGCTTTTTTGCTTCAAATCACGAACTCAAGGGCAGCTTGAATAAGTCACGTTTCTCTGTAACAACTAACAAAATACCTAAATTATATTTGCATCGTATTTGTAACAATTGTAAATGTGTATAGACAACGCAACGTTTTTTTAATAATGAATACAGCAACGCATATTTTTTAACAGAACAGTGCACTGCCTCCACTCATTGAAGATGCAATACATTCAAATCCTTTTATTCCTAGTCATATCTGATCGTTAAAAATGCTGCGCAAGTTTCTAAGAATACCATATATTCCACGTAGTCGCACGTATACACATGAAGACTACTTCCGTTATGTAATCAGCAATACATAGAACTTCCTGTTTCTTCAGAAACTTTTTTTTCGCCTCTAGCTGATCCAAAAAACGAGGCGTTTTACGTTGCAGTGACGAAATTCGAAAGACTCTTGAAGATACACCGAAAAATATCACTTGAGTCGATCACCGAAGCTGAGAAATCCGGAAAAACGATCTCAGAAACACGTTCGGACAGGCTTAGAAAACGTGGACAAGCCGAAGGTTCTCAGATATAACGGTTAGCTTTCGAAAATTGGACAAGAACGCGTTGGCGGGTAAATCGGCGAATGAGCGTCGACTTCCGGTCTGGCGGCGCGCGCGAAGCCGCCGCGGCGACGCCGCCCCCCCCCCCTCCCCTCCTCGCGCCAGCGCTCAGTATTACATCCAGTCCCTTGGCTCCGCATATAGCATTGGCTGTACAAAGGCTGCGCACTAGCTCCACGGTGAACTCGCGCTGCCGTCGCGCCGCTCGCACGAAGCAGATATCGAAGCATCGCGCCAACGCCGCCGCCACTACCGCTCAGTCCGTACCGGGGGAAGAGATAGGAACTCGCCGCACCGCCGCAGTACACGCCGCCGCACACGTTTGATTTTTCGAACGGCTTATGAAAGTGACAAAAGCGTAGCGCCATATTGCCCGTTTGTGTTTGGTTGCCGTTGTGGCGCGTGCTCTTCGTAACTCATCTACAGCGTAATTCGCAATAATGGGCGACAACCAGGTGAGTGGCGGCTTTCTGGTCGGCAGCCGCCGAGGTGACGCCCGCACGGCGGGACGCCCGGCCACCCGGCGTACTTGCGCCCGCGTACTGCTAAATTATTTTATAACCTTTGTGCCTGCGTGCAGGAACAGAAGCCCGATTCCGGACCCGGCGACGCCAATTCCGAGTACATCAAGCTCAAAGTCGTAGGAAACGTGAGTTGAACAGCGAGATTTGTTAGCGAGTGAAATACTTCTTAAGAACGACCATTTTTTTTATCGCCGACTTCAAACGCTTCGCTTCTCTCTTTTTGTAGGACAGCAACGAGATTCACTTCAGGGTAAAAATGACTACTCAAATGGGAAAACTGAAGAAATCCTACAGTGATCGCGTGGTGAGTTTACTCTGGATGTATTCGCACGTGCTTACTGCCGGGCACTTCCATTCCTTGGCGTTTCTCGATTTTTTTTTTTTTTTACTATCGTTGTTCCTTCTGGCATTCTTTGCTGGGTGTATGCTTCTTGTTGGTCTTAACGTTGCAATTTGGAAACGTGAAAAAACTGTGTATCGCTGAGGAAAAGCCGGCAGCCGCGCGTTTATTGACCTTCTTTTTTAATTATGTTCGTGTATTTTTCAGGGTGTTCCAATGACATCGCTCAGGTTTCTGTTCGATGGCAAAAGAATCAACGACGATGAAACACCAAAGCAGGTAAATCTTTATTTACTTTGTATCTGTGCCTCTTTTATGATACTAACAGTTAACACTAGCTACTATGTTGAGAAGACAAGAACTTTGATATTTAAAAACAGTTTCTATCAATGAGTGTGTTCCTAACAAAGTTTGAAGTGAAAACTAAAGTAATGACTTAAAGAATATTTTAAGTGTATTTTATTGCCTTAAATTTATACAGTAAATGTATTTAATTTAGTTGTTTATTTAAATTACAATTCAAAATATTAAAAATTGATAAAACTATTAATGGAACATGACATTTGTGGGTCATAGTATTGAATGATATTTATACATCTATTTTGGTATTCGGAAAATAATGGAACCAAATGCAGTGCTTCCTCTTGTCTTCTCTCCTCTACCGTGTTTATTTTAAAAGTCAATTTTTGTTATTGTTAGATTTTAAGTTGTTTGTAACTCTTGCTATCATGAATATAAAGTCCTTCAAAAGAAAAATCTTATTTTTATAAGTAAAACTAGCTACCGAGCTAATTATATTTTTTATTTGTAAATGTCAAGATATGACGTTCCATTTCAATTTTATTCCAGACCTGTAATGCTTTCCTGCCTAATTAAATAAAATACACAATATTTGAGATAAAATAATTTTCTTTTAGCTTGAAATGGAAAATGACGATGTTATTGAAGTGTATCAAGAACAAACTGGAGGTCTGCACCTGGAGCATTAAGTCGCCCTACCAAGCCATTTAGTTTTATTTTTTTTTTTAAAAAAAAACATGGAAATGGCAGATGTCAAGATTGTATGAAAAAGAAAACAGTTTTTCATGGAAGACATGTATTTAAAAATCTTAATGTAATTTGATTTTCATATAAGTAATCTGGACGTGGTGTTTTACATTCCCATTGTATAAAAGCGGATCATAACCACTGAATTCATGAAACATGTGCATTCAATCATAAAATAGTGAAATATCAAGTTTCATTTAGAAAATTTTAAACTTCTTTCCACCACTGTACTTGGAATTTTCAAAAAAAAAAACATCCTTCGATATTTGTACTTTGGTAATAGTGGAAGAATGATTAAGGGTGTAATATTATCAATCTTAGCTATGATGAAAACACCACATAGGTTACCATTGTATAGATATTGACGGTAAACTATTATTTCTTAAATTAATACTGCGCATTTGTAGATTTAAGTTTAATGAATTATTCAAGAGATTTTCGCCTAGTAATTAATCATTCGTTATGTTACATAAAAAAACTACAGCGAATTTTTGATGATGTGAACAAGCTTAAACAAAAAAATACATTAAAATTATAAACGCAATAAATAACAATAAACTTACATTTTTTCACGCGTATAATAATTTTTCATTTTCTAAACAAATTGGCATATAATCATATTCAATACTCTTTTATTAATTCTCTTAATCTGCAAAACAATAGTAATGAGTAGTATTTTAAGATCTTATAATTATTTCCTTTTTCATAAAAATTAAAAATGTTACATTAATATTTTAATGTAATAATAATTTTTCGTTCTTGTCCAGACTGAACTTATACTAATTCAGTAAATATCATCTTTCTAGATTAAATTTTTATTAAAGAAAATATATTATGAAAATTAAAAAATACTTTAAGTGCTATATTTCAATTATTAATGAAATGAAAGTGATTTTAATATATTTGTCCACATTGTCTATTGTGTAACAAGTTTATTACCAAAGTTCTATAACAACCATTTAAGTTTGTAATCAAAGATTTAAAATTTTTCTAAAAAAAGACATACGTATATGCCTGATAGTATAAGCTAACAGTGTAATCAACCAAAAAAATGAAAAAAAAATAAATGCTGGACAAAATAGTTTTTTTTTCTATTAATTTATTATACGCACTAAACTTTTTTTTTATTTCATAAGGGGTATATTATTGTAATAAATAAATGATCTTCATAATTTTGGTACAATAGTTTTATTTTTATTTTTTTCAAGTTTTTTAAACACAATAATTTCATTGTATCATTCAATCACTTAGGTTAAATTAATTAGCAGATCTATTATAAACTTTTAATGAGAAAATATTATATACTTAGACAAAAACATTTCTAAATAAAAAAAAATTCCAGATAGAATAACTTTATGTAAGTTATGTACAAATTGTTTAGTTTGCAATTGACCAAACATACAGCATGTGTTGTGGCCCTTTGCGCCTATACATATTTACAATCTCGAATTATAAGTCACAAACGTTCCTCAAGAACTTTTATTACGCAAAAATAAAGATGTATATATATTCTTTTGCTGGATTTTTTTTAATTTATATATCGTCGATCTGGAGAAAAAAGGAGCCTTCTCGAAGTCCAGTTGGCAAAGGTGCCATCTCCATTGAAAAAGATGGGGAAATGGCACCTTTTCCAACTGAACTCCGAGATGACTCCTTTTTTCTCCAGACCGATGATATGATGAACAGCTTTGTGTACAACGTAATTTCTCTCCATTTAAATAGTGATGGTAGTGCAATTACTTGTCCAGTACTTTTAAAAGTTATACGTCCACAGCCCATTTCTTTTTTGCTTCTGCAGTGGTCCTTTCATCTTTTTCTCTTTCAAAACACTACACAATAGTCACCTGACGCTAAGAAAATAGTTTTTTAGCAGCAAAATTTAATTTTCGAGATAAAAAGTAATCCTGCTGAGTAATATGAACATTTTGATCAGAATATTTTAGTGCAGAGCGAAATTAGAGCATTTTAAAATTCTTAGGAATTTAATTATCCTTAATAATAATATCCAGTTTTTTATAGCAGCATAAATTTTACAAAATATTGTATTATCTGCACTAATTTCTCAAGATACGATCTACAAATCAAAAAATAATTAAAAATTAATTGCTAATTTGCAAGGTGAAAACAACTTAAAAAAATCTGTGTCTAGCAAATGACTTTTACTGTGCAAGTCCTTACTTTTAAATATATGATTTTAAGCGCTACATACAATGTTAGTATGTTTATTAGGATTTAATCTTATGTAGTCTTAAATAAAACAGCATTCAAAAACAAATTATTCGCTAGACATGATTTCCGAAAGCGCCACTATAAAAATTTCATTGCGATTAATACTTTCACTTCTTATTAAGCCTACATTTATTATTTTACCTATTGTTTGCCTCAGAATAAATATAGTATTTATATGTCGACAGAGGGATTTATTAATTTTTAAAGCGTTGTGAACATTGGCGAGGCATTGGCCTTGAGAATAGCTCTAAACTTCGAATATTTTGGATGGATTAGCTTTTTATGAGTGTAAAGGGTCACAGCGCATCACGGTGCCAAACCCACGTTTTCTTTGTATGATCAAATCTATGTGCTAGCCACTGTTGCTCCAGCAATTGATATCTGTCTTGACTTAGATAAAGTGGTTTTCCTCGTCTTGTGGAATAAAATATATCATTAAGAATGCATTTTAACAAGAATACATTGCATATAACTATATTAAATTATATACATACTTTAAATCTCTGTCTTCTTCTTCAAAATCGTCAAGGTACAAGGATCCCCATAAACATGCTCTTCTTCCACGGATCACAATTACGTAAGTTGACGTCACTACCAAAAATATACCTGTTCCGCCACCACAATCAATAGAGTGCTATAAATAAAGAAGTAAAAAATGAGTATTAAAAAAAATGTTATAAACTTGTGCATATATATTCTTTGAGGGACTATAGTTCATTTACCCGAACAGCTTCACAAATATTAGCTTGCTTACAACAATTTTGTTTTAAACAAACAATTGTACCGCACAATAAGCATACACTTATTTCTTGAGGTACAGAATGGCACTCACGGCACTGTCGCTCATGATAATACTGAAATGTAAAAATATTTGAAATTCAAGTTCTACATTGGAAAAATTTTAAATAAATAATAGACAAATGGGTTACCGTAAAGATTTTCTCATACTCTCTTGGAAGACTTAACAATTTTGGCATCTGCCACGATATATGTTGATCAACAATTAAACTTCTGGCTGCAATTTCACTGGCACTGACAAAACCAGCAAATTGATCACACCAGAATTTCGGTACCGAAACTGCTACTTCCTCATTTTGCCAATTCAGTGCTACTGCTGCATTGAAGCAGTTCCAGTCCATACCCTCAGTCACTAATTCCAAATAATAAACAAGTCTTACGAACTCCGTTTCCGCAGAACGAATCACAGGTATCGGCTGTTCATATAAATGATGCCGTAATAGTGCTGCCACTCTCAAGAAAGGTAAGCACAATGTTTGAATCTAATGAAAATATTAAAAATTAGCTGCTGTTTTTTTTATTATGCATTTTCTTGTAAAAATCATTATTAGTGAATTCGTTTAATCACCTGTTGTTCTATTACATGACTCCTTATTTTGGCATGATTTGATGTTGAAGAAGTTGAAGGATCATCTTTAACGTAAAGTTCGGTATTCCGGAAGTAAATAATCACAATCCTTAAAATAGCCTCAGATGTAGGTAGACTTGATGGATCATTCAACATTCCTCGACCGATAACAGCATTTCTTTCGGCTTGTGTTAAACTGCAACTAATTTGTGTAATGACTTGGTAATATAGTAGATTATACAAAACTTTCACCACTGCAGAAAAGTAAGCTGAAAAATATTAAATGTTTAATTAATAACATATTTTTAAGGAAATCTGCACAGTTTACATCATTTCACTATTTTTATTACTTTGATCCAAATGAAGCGGCAGTAAAAGTATCAATTGAATAAGAAGTGCAGTAGGATCCTTAAGAAGCAAAGGAACGTCCCCTTCGTGAGGAGTAACAGCTAGTTCTGCTACAGGTTCCAAAGGTAATCCTGACAACTGCTGCCACATAGGATGAACCGACCACGTCGTTAATACTCTAGCATGTACCGCTAGTACGTGTAGTAACGCAACTGTAAGCAAGAAAATTTTAAATTAAAATATATTTTATCACGGAATTACATATATTTCTTCAAGAAGCAGTTTTACCAATGCAATCACGCTTTGGTGTAAGGGGAATAGTTGTAGGAGGTGAGACGCAAAGTGAACCTCCACGCTGTACAAGTTCAACTTCAAGATTAGTTCGCGCTACTGACGTTACAAAAAGAAACAAGCTTTGATGACTAGGGTTCCAGTTCTTCTGTTTATATTTTAAGTATGTAGAACTTGTCATGTCCTCCATTGCCTTTCCCATTGCCAATGCTAAATTAGATGTAACCTGGAATAATAATTTTAATTTAAAAAAACTGATAATTTTTTAGTAACATTTAATTTAATAAGCAAATTGCTTACAGGGCTTCGTTGAATTTCTTTCAAAAAGTTATTAAGTTCTAAAAGAATTGTTTCAGACGATAAATGTCGAGAACGAACAACGGCTGAACATTCACCTAATTGAGGAGATAGTGGGAGAACCGAATTAGCTAACTGCCTGCACAGAGGACAATTATATTCGCCTCTGTCTACAGCCAAATTTTGTTGTCTTTGTGAACCACGAAGTGATAGTAAGTACGATTTCAGACAATCCAAGTGCAAATGATGCCCGCAGGTTTGAACATGAACGCCTCCTTCCCAACCCAAATTTAATGACAACAGCCATGAAAGTGTATCAAACGATCGATTTAGCTCATGTATTCTGCAATCAAAATGAGCGCCGCGTGTGTCATCTTTTGGGTGCCGAATAGGAGGATCTTCGTCTGATGTCGGTAGCATTAATCTTTCCGGGTGTTGTCTTTCGTGCCCTATTGCACTTGTTGCCTAAAATATTATCATTTGTTATAATAAAATTAAAAGATCTTTTATAAAGTATGATACGCGAAAAATTACCTGGACAAGAACCACTAGTCCCATTGGTTTATCTTCAGTACTGGGTGTCGTTTGATTGCAAATTACACAATCATACTCTTTCTTAGTTGATATTTTCTTCTGTCCCTCATCGGAATCCCAATCCATGCCTGATACACCAGCTTCATCTATAAACATATTAATTACAAATTATAATTTATATGCAACGTAACAAAATAATTTCAAAATTAGACAAATGACTAACCAGATTCCATAGCTTTTTCCATAAACTGTTTTTGCTTGTTTGCAAATTCGGCCATGAGTTTTTGTTGCCTCTCTCGGGCACGTTTTCGTCTTTCTTCCTTCTCGCGATTTTCTTTCTCCCTTTGCTCAGCCTCACAATCTTGCATGCGCGGCCATAATCTATTTTTCGTTTCAATGATGTTTTCTTTGCAGTTGGGATCTAGATTTGCTATCTTTTTCAGCAACTGTCCAATGAAAAATGGACCGTCTCCTATTCTTGATTCGGACGTGCAAGTAGAGGTATCCATGCTTGTACTAGCTTCTGCTTCCGATGGTTGTTCAGGGTTGTAACTATCCGGAGCTCCAGATAATTGCGAATGTAATTTCAAAAGTAAAGAAATCATGCTTTCACCTACTCTCACTAACTGCGGCTGCGTGGCTCCAGTCTGAAAAGAGTAGGAATTAATAAAAAAAATGTCACTTGCATTTTTAGACATTAGAAATAAAGTTTAATATTAGGTTACATACTCGACGTACTCTTGGCCTAAAGTGTATGTGAGTATTTGAAGTCGATGGAACAATTTCTGTAGAAGATGAACCAGCATTACTGAACCGTGATACTATCGAATTTACGAAGACCATTTCGTTACCAGCCATGACAGCTGGCCGCTGAATGGATGGCGGAAGAGCTGGCTGAGTATTTATATCATCCGCTTTAAAAATTGAATAAAATTAATTTCCATTATGCAAAAAAACGTTTATTAATGCTAAAAAATTATATGTTAAGGAAAGAGTTAACGATTAAATGAAGAATTAAGATTAAGAATTAAACAATTAAAATTTTGAGAGAATAGGAAATAGTTGTCATTCTTAATAACGCACTGTCTGTTGGTAGTCGTCGTGTGTCAAGAGCAACAACCGAGGATTCTTCAGAAGTTGATGGCGGTAAGGCTCTAGTCATAGGTAACACTTGGTCGTCGTTATCATCACTGGGAATGGCCACTACACCATCTTCAGGTACATAAGACATATCGTACTCGACTAAAAAGGAATTAAGACAAACTAATGTAATAAAAAAAGTTTCCCTTTTAAGTTTATTAGCTATGCAAACATAAAATGTTAAAGCGGAATGTTTTAATTGGATTAGACGAATGTTAGTGTAGTATTAATGCAATATTAAGTGGGTCGCACCATTGGCGTTTGTTAAAGCTGGAAGTGTGAGATCCAGACGAGTCTCGTCAGTCCGATCGGTATTTTCTATTGAGGATGGGAGAGCTAACACTCCACTGGTACCTTCGTCAGCACTGTCGTTTAACATTGCCACTTCTGTCATATCTTCTTGTAGTTCCCATTCGAATTCGCCTATAAATAAAACAAAATACATTACAAGTATTATATTCTATCATAAACTACAATAACTAAAAATAAAAGTAGAAATTATTACTGTCGGAGCTGTTTTGATCTGGTTCTTGAACTAAGACCACTCTAGGTATTATAGTTCTGAGGTTTTCAGAAAGATTGTTAGTATTAAACCACCCAGCCAGATCCATATCTTTGAATACATGGGATGTTCCTCCACTGTTATACTGACATATAGGGTGGGCCTAAAAATGCATAGATAATTTATAAATAAATTAAACTACATTCATAAAACCATGAAAAGAGTATAAACTCACAGTTTTATCAGAAACCTCAGCAGTAACAACAGCCATCTCCAATAAATATACTGCTAAAGCCATAACGTGCTCAGATATATTTTGTCCATTTACTGCTTTATAAAGTATCACGAAAACCATTGCGTGAAAAACCTTCGAGCGAAGGACATTTCGCGGGTCGTCGTAATCGGCCGAAACCGCCGCAGGGTGTCGGAAAGGTGGCCACGGAGTAGCATTACTTTTTAGTTTACCAGATTGTTTAACGCTAAAACAAAAGAATAAATAATTAATATTCCGATTGCAGAAAACAATAATGATTACATATTGAACTCCTTACTAAGTAGTAAATCTGTCCATCGAAACCTGAAAATCTTTCCTTTGCACTGCTCTCAATAAAACATGCAGGGGATCGAATAGTTCATCCCAAACTCGCGGCTTTGGTCCGTACATTCCCTGCTGCATATTTCCACTTGCTTCCAAGTTTGGTGCTCGGTACTGCGCCACCTAATATTGGACAAAAAATTCATAAATTACCATACGGTTGAACTGCAAATGAAGAGTTGTTTATTAGAGATTTTTGTACCTCAGCCAAAACAGATTCAAAATCACGATTTTGAGTAGTGCCACAGCGCTCCGGCATTAGTTCCATCAACTGGCTGTGAGTCTTATCTCCCATGCACAGTAATGTAACCATTTCTAAACAGGACATTTCAGGATCGGATAGACCTGTAAAATAATTTTAAAATAAATTATTCATTCTGCTCGTTTTTAAAGATGCACAAGCATCATTATTATAAATATTACTCGAGATTACCTAAATTAGTTCGAACGTTTACTAAGGTCGCCAAGAAGGTTAGGCAACTCTCCAGCATCGACGTGTCGTGTTCACCTTCGAGATATTCATTCTGAGGGGCGTGATAACGACTCAAGCTCATCCACTCTTTTACATGGAATCTAAAAAAAAATTACATTAAAATTCAATTCTAATTATTACAGAAACTGATGATTTAAAATTGATTATTATTTAGAATTAAAATTGTTTACTTTTCAATGATCGTGGATAAGAAAACATCTGGCTGCAATTTCGTAGCGCATATTTGCAGAAGATAAAGATCGGCATCGACCATTGAATTACAAAAGTTGCATTGAATGTAAGTCATTGCCTGACCTCTGATTTGTAACCCATTGCGAACCCACAAGTTGTTCAGGATTTCATAAAACGCCACCTGTAAATAAAAAATTGTAAAATTGTTAATTTTTTTTAACTATAGTGGCTTTGCATTTATTTGAGTAACGCAGACATGCACAACACGAGTTTCCTAAAATCTTATTGTTTTTTCCGTGTGTATCATTATACAACGAATAACAAGCGTTAATAATTGTCTGATTTAGCTGCGATAGGTTATTATTCATTGGACAAAAATGCAGTGACAATGGCAGGAAATAAAGTTGAATATGTCAGAGACTTTTACTTATTTATTAGTTATAATGATAAATAACTATTTTATTTTATAACTTTTTGTAATAAAAACTACAATCAATGGAAACAAAATGAATTTGTCCGATTATCAATTGAATATTTTCAGTTCCAATGCAAAATATTGACATTATTGATCATTGATTGAATTGATTTGCGGAATGGTTTTTAACCGTGGGTATTATATAGCAGAATGGTATCTTCTTGAATGAATGCTTTTTCAATTCCCATCGTTTCATTTATTTTAAAATTAAACATCTGCCCATTATTCATGCGTACTATTCAACTAAGCAGTTATCAAATTAAAGCGATGCTACCGTTTATGATGAAATGCAGGTCAATATTCCTTTCTACCAACAGTTGTTACATAATTATTTGTCACAAATACGTAATACATTGCATCAATCATCTAATAAGCAGATAATAATGAAGTGGCGAAAGTACATAAAAAAAAGAATATTTTCCTTGAAGCCTCATTAGTTTCTCTAATCACGGTTTACTCTGCGAATCTTATTACGTTATTTTTCAATTACTGCAGTTGTTCAATAAAGAAGAATCTAAGTAATCATCGTTAATTACAAGAAATACGAAAAAAACGCTGCTCAGCAGCCTCAAACAGAAAAACATTTCGAAGCAGCCAGCTCCGAAAGCCTAACGCGACTCCAAAATCCAGAAATTCTCTCGCTTCTCTCGTTCAGCTTCAGAAATCCCCCGATTTTATGAAAAGCCAACGCTCTCCAGTGCGGCAAACCTAAGAGGAATCCAAACCCGAGGCATCATCATCGCGCCAGTATCACAATGGCAGTGGCGGCCAACGCGGGGGGAGGCCGGAGAGTCCGATGCTCGGCCAATCCACGTCGACAGCAAGTGTCTGCTCTCTCCCCGTCTGTCTCTCTCGCACCAACGGGCCGCCGTTGTACGGGGGCGAGCGAGACGCTCGAAGCCATAAACGGGGGGCCTCGGCGCTCGGCCCGTCTCTCGGCGACCGACAGTCGACGCAGCCCACTCGACAAGGAGCTCTCGCAACGCAATCGACTGACTGCCTCGTCGCGTCCTCGCTCTTTGTTTACAGCAGCCGCAAGGCGCACAGGCTGCGATGGCCCGGTCGCTGGGGTTCGCGCTCTGCGCGCTCCTCCTCCTGGGGGGCAGCCGGGGCTTCAACATCGAGCTCGGCGACGTCACCGAGGTGCTAAAATTCAGCCGCGAGGTCGTCACGGACATCCTCGAGTCCTACCACTTGATCAAGCCGAAGCAGCCCGGCGACGAGGAGAACGACTTCCCTTTCGTCAAGAGGATGGAGAAGCGGTTGATGAGTCACATCAGCCAGGTGTCGAGTAAAATCGACGCGTTCGAGGGCAGGCAGGAGCACAGGACGGAGTTGGTGCTGGACGCTGTATTGGAGAAGATGCCGGAGCGCGAGACTCTGGAGTCGAGCATGCACGACTTGTGGAAGTACCTCGGGCAGGTGGAGAATCAGTACGTAAATTTTGTGAGCTACGCCAAGTCGCCGCAGAAGTTCGAGCAGTACACGATGGAGGAGTTCGCCAAGAGCTCCGTGAGCCCGAACCTGAATGCCCTGCCGGACGTGCTAAAAATGATTCATCGACTGGTCGTGCCGCCGCAGTGGGACGTCGACTTGTTCCACAGGAGCATACTGACCATCCTCGCAAAACACATGCAGGTTCGTTGATATGAAATATTATTTGCTCCATTCTTTGAATTACACACTTGTAGCCTCGATTTTCCAAGCCGATTGCCTCGATTTGTTTGCCTCGCGACTGGATACGAGCAAGGTCGCTTCGGAATTTTATTTTGTTGTCTCGGTTGAGTCGTTACACACGATCCGGGTAAGTAAGTACGCTCATCGGCGCCGATCGTAAACAGTTAGCTGGCGAGAGTGAGGCAAGAGTAACAAGCCACTGCCGGTGCATTCATTGAGAGGAGAAAGACACGGAACAGCGCTCGCTTTCATTAAAATCGTAAGGGGCTTGGGTCCGTTATCAGCCTGAGGAGGGAATCTGGCTGCTCGAAGATCGGAGCGAGGCTAGTCTGTTATTGAAACAAGAAGACCTCCATCCGGTGGGGGTCGTACGGGCAATGCGATGCCCCGGCGCATCGACTATATGCGCAAATCGCAGGCCTCTTATATATAGAGGTGCGTAATGTCTGCAGAAACTTTGCTTTCTCTCCCCCTCCTCCCTTTTTTTGCGGCTCGTCCGTCGCGCACGTGCTCGCCACTTGTACAAATGGCTGCTATATACGTATGTTTTTCTTCGGTAACGGTATAATTCAGGAATTTCGGCGCAAAGCCGACAGTTCACACTGTCTACTTCGTTCGGGCATACTGACGTATTCGTTTGTAGAAAAGGACAATTGTCTTGTTGCTCGTAAATGTACTCGTATCTTTTCTGCGTCGAGTGTGCTATTAAAAATTAATCTTACTACTTTGTCACGAAGTAATTGCGGGTTACTCTCCTTTCTCGGGAAATACTTGAGTACTAGAATGAGCATTGTTCTTTTTTTTTTTATAAATATGAAGAATCCAAATTTGTAACGTAACACATTAATGGAAATATTAATTCTCTGAAAAGTTTATAGTTTCAGGAGAAGCGTATTCTCTTAGTATCGTCGTAAATAATAAACATAAGCTCATTCTGAAGTCATAAAATAACTTTCTTAATAACTCGAGAATTGAAATCGTCTATCCATTATATTGTACTATATTTGCTCCAAAACGAAATTAATTTTGTAGCATAAATTAAAAAACGTGTGTAGCAATCTATCTGCATTAAAATAAAAATATGTATAATAAAATACAAACATAAAAATATAAAATAAAAAATATAAAATAATAACAAACGAGACAAACTGTACGCGCGAGAGATTGTTCGGTTAATGCGTCACGGGGTTCTGCGAAAATTGACCGAGCCCGTCCCGATGTGCAGCGGGAGAGCTCCATTCACTCAATCATCCGGACGATTGCACGCGGCACGGGAGCGGAAGTACCGTAAACGGCAGAGACGCGCGGCGAATCCGTCGTTGGGTCGCCGTTCGAGATTTCATAGCTTCCTGATTACAGACATGCGCGAGCGATGACGAACGCCCGTTAGCGCTTCTATACCTCATCGAAAAACTTCATTGTCCGTGGAAACGTCCGAGGCGCATAGTTGCGCAATCGCGCTTCTTTCCGTTTTGCAGTCATTTCAAAAACACGCATGTGGCATTTGCGCTAATCGTATAAATTATTAAATGAATAAATGAATGAGTTCGAAAATGAAATTAACCGGTTTCGTCGTTGCGGGAAATCAGCTTCTAATAATTGAATTTATTTAAAAGGGGAGAGTCTCCGATAAACATTGCACTGAATTCTCGCAGGCTATGTATACAAAAAAAAATCTCGCAAGAGCAATGCTGAGGCGGAAGAGACTAGCGTGTAAAACTTGCGAAGCTCAGTTGAAATTAAAACTGGCGTGAGATCGCAAGGTTTCCGTTGTATCCTCGAATTACAAGCTTCGCATTCCGCAGACATCGACAGTGCCAAGTGCGATTTAGTATTATTATTATTTCTTTCTTTTTTTTTTCACATACAGTCATGGAGATAAAATAGAGGCGAGATTTGGTTGCGACATGAAATGTATTGATAAGTCGAGCTGTATGTTCAGACTAAACTCGTTTTCGAAAAAAATATCAACTTCCTCGACCTATCGGCTTCTTAAGATTTGCCGAAAAAATTTTTCAGATAAGTTCACAAAGCGACCAGTGTTACTGATGACGTAGAATCGGCCTCTAAGTCACCCTTTTTTATTTTCGAATCGAATATACAGATAGCCAGCTTTCGAGTAAATAAAGTTTCTTAATTAAGAATTAATTTAATTTAAATTGATTTACCGTACAAACTAGAAAAATTGAACAGCGAAAAATAAAATCCATCAGAATTACCGCATTAACCCAAATGAAAGCGACCAGCGAAAAAGATAACATGTCCAGAACTCCTATCAAGAAACAACTTTCCGTTAAAAAAGAAAACAAAAACGTCATAGGCGGATAGAGCACGAGTCGACCACCATACGAGAGAAACCTCGCGCAGTTCAGCACATCGGAAGCTGCGCAGCGAGCGTCACCGGGGCAAACAAACCATCGAGATAAGCGCCAGAACTCCCCGAGAAAAAGGTGAGAGAATTCGGAGGAGGCAGAGTGGGCAGCGTTCATGCAAATAAAGGAAGAGGAGAAGGGCGAGCGAGCGGCCGAGGCAAATACACCGCGGGTCGAGCTGCACGGGTTGTCCGAGGAGAGGGAGGGCAGGAGAGAGATAGACAGAGAGAGCGTAAAGAGGCATGCGCCTGGTACGGGCGTCGGGCAAAGAGGTGGAGGCGGCGCGCGAAGAAAGAGCCGAGGCCACCGTGAGCTGCGCGACACAGTGCTGGAATTCCCGCGACACGACGCGGAGTGTGCGCCTCTCCTTCGGAGCCCAAGGAAGCAGCGGCCCGGCCGCGTGCGAGCGGTCTCTCGGCCCGAATTTTCACGGAGGACGCGTAAGCCCGGAAATCAGGTGCACCTGCCGCCGAGCGCCTCTGCAGTGCGTGCGTATTACGTGCGGACGCGCGGTGCGTTCTCGAGAGCGTCCGCCGTCAGCGTCGGTTTACGAGGGGAGAGTCGATTTTCGCTGCCGTTCTTATACAACAGCTGATTTTGTCCGCGGCAACGTGCTGCCCGGAGGTATCGATTGCACCTCTTACCGAGGCGGTTTTCGGTTTCGCAAACTCGCTAATTAAACGGGTTGTGTACTTCGCCGCGGCGCGCGATGAATTCGACCCGACGGTGGTTTTAATTGCTCGTTCTTGTTTGACATTAATTTCTCCTCGGCCGCTCGAGCGGACGAAGCGCCGGCGAATGAAATTTTATTTCATCTCTTTTATTTATGCCGTAAACGTTGAAACGACGGCGGCACAATTGGGTCAAGAAAAACTGGCGGCGTATAAAAGTGGATAGTCGCGCGGCGCGAAACCCTAGTAGCAAAATTCGCGCGTGCCCCTCAGGTCGAAGACGCGCGCGGATCTCGGCCGTGAAGCAGTGCGATTTTCTAGGACGGCCTTTCCGAATTGGGACGTGTCCGTATACACAGTGTCCTGTCCTGCCCGCGCTGGTGAGTAGTCGTTCAATACCAGCTCGCTCGCTGACGTCAGGTATTTTACGCCGCCGCGTTTTTCCCCCGCGCAGCAGGTTCCAACCGTTGCGCCGCTGCGTTTTCTGCAACGTGCACTCATTGTAGCTTTTGATGAAAAGCAAAACTCACAAAGAGTGACGGAGACCGATTGTATAACGCTGACAGGGGAGCTCGACGGCGATGCGTTTCTTTCTTTTTTTGTTTTTTTTTTACTCATACGAAAACCGAGCAGCTTTTAGAACTTCCTCCGAAGAAAGTTTTACTCCCGTAATATACTTTTAACGACGGACGCTTTAAATGCTAATGTTAAATAAACACCGAGCTTAAGGACGCAGATAAAAGCTTTTGTTTCGAAGTTTTGTATCGGTCTCGTTGAAAATTGCTATGTAGCTGAAACGGAGTAAAACTTTAAGCGAGAAAATGTGGCACGAACAAAGTGCGGAGAGGATTTTCCACGTAAAATCGCGGTAAATGATACAAAGGCTGTAGTGCGAGGCCTCGATAACGTAGCAAAATTGGCCTGACAGTGCAGGGTAAAAATTGCTGTGATTCACAACATTTACGAACAATCATAGAAACGCTCGCGCTCGCGTCAAGTTGATTTGTCTTTGTTGTCCGGTGAGCGATCACACTATCGCGGTATAAAATCCTAAAACAGTGACATGCAAGAATCGTGCATTATGTCATACAAAGAGAAAATTAGTACGCCTCGAAAGTTCGGAGCGACCGGTGGAAATCCTCTCCCAAGAAACTTGAACCCTCCTAACTCCGTGAAAATTCTGACCTCCTCGTAGTAAACCGAAGATTCCGCGGGAGAATTCAGGATGCAGCGTAACACCATAGCGACGGCAGTGGCGGCGTGCCTCCTCGTGCTGAGCACGACGTGGGTCCTGACGGCGAAAGTCCGACCCAAGGAGTGGACGCCGATCGACCTGCTCCGTCATCGAGTGCTGTCCATGTCGGAAACGCGAGAAACCATGGACGACTCCGTGGACCTGCAGCGCGAGCACCTCAAGCTCGTCGGCATGTACAAAGAACTGGCGGACGATACCGAACGCGACTTTCCGAGTAATCTGGAACGTCACCTCGAGGTCCTAAACACGCTGTGGCTCTGGGCGCGCACTCAATCGGAGCTGCGCGGCATCGACGGTCTTTACATGACTTACAGGAAGATGCAGCAGGACCTGATCGACAATCGGAAGCCCATCAATCTGAAGGAGTGGATAAACTTTGCCCGAACCGTGCTGACCGATCCAAACGCCTCGGTGCCGGCTGCGCTCGAGCGTATCGCCGATTTCATCGTTAATCAGCGGCTTTTCGTCTCCGCCTATCAGGTAGATCGACCGGCCAACTAGATCTAGCGAGATCTCATTTCGTCGCCATAAAAAATGAGAGCGACGTTTAATGCGCTTCGAGCGAAATGATTTCCTCGTGTCACAAAGGGTTGCGATGCCAGTGGGGAGCACAAATTGAATATGGCACAAAGCCAATACTCGTTTATAGAGTAGAAAATAAAAATTCAATTTATACATAATAAAACGTAGGAAAACGTAAAATACAAAAGATTAATTCATATTACAAAGTACAAGGATAAAACGACATGAAAACAATGTAAAAATGATGAATTTTTTGTTTTAAAATAGGAAGCGACAACGCAGATATGCAACACCTTGCAGTCACCGCAGCAACTTTTGTACAATTTGTACAACACTATCGCCCTGACGGAGATCAAGGGATACGCGATGATGCAGTTTTCCTGGACTCTGCTGAAGCTTTACAACAAAGGTGAGTGACCTTCTTTTGTGAGTTGAACGACTCGAAAATATGAGACAATTTAAAAATTAACGCTCCGGTCGGCAGGCAATTTCACGGAGGAAATGGAACAATTGAAACAGCAGTACGCCATCAGGACGTCCGAAACACTGCGGGCCATTAAAACGGCCATGGTCTTCGCTCCCCGGGATATTTGGAAGTGCGACCCTACAAGGCACAAGCTTGGTTGGTATCCAAAATAGAAATTAAGCGATCGAATACAACGCAGTAGAATGTGCCCGGCATTGACGCTTATACTTTTTTAGATACGACATACACCGACCTGAAACAGCTTTTCCAAGGATACCTCGTCAACGAGGTGGACATGAACCCTCAAGGCACTTGCAAGGAAAACTGCGGCTATTACAGCTACTCGAAAGTCTATGGATGCTACCAGGATCAGTTCTGCTCGCAGCAGAGGCGCTGCAATGGAAAGCTAGTAAACTGCCAGTACTACGATTCGGACATGTGGGTTTGTCCATCGGTAAGTGTCGTCGACAATTAAATTGAAATACTTCGTTTTACAGACTTCTAATAGCATGTCGATTCTCGTTTAAATAGGACAAGAACAGCAATAGGCGTTACGAATACATCGAGTACGAGAATGGTGTGACATTTGGACCGAAGGGCAACTGCAAACGCAGCACGACTAAAGTCGACAGCTGGTGGCGCTGGCTCTTCTGGCACTGCAGCTACTGCATGTGCTACTGCGACGACCACAACTCCAGTTCCGACCGCTACTTCAATTTGAGAGATGTCACCTCCGACGTCGATGATAACAAGTGAGTCACGCTCAGACCTCGTTGAATCCAAATTTAAATACAATTTTAACTCGTTTTTTTTTTCATGACAGAGTCGTAACGGGGGTTCGTTTGATGAAAGAGAACCAAATCATCCACATACAGATTCAGCAGGGAGTGCTGGGACCCCGTGGATCCATCGACGCCAGTACAGTAGCTTGGAAAAAAATTGATAACTACACCATCGTCGATCCCGACGTGAAAGCAGGGCGCGATTATCACACTATCATGTGGGAGAAGAGAGCCGTAGATCTTGACGATTTAGATTCGCCCGCCGATCACCTCCTCACTGGACTCAAATTCCGTTTAGTCGGTACTCATCTAAATCTTGAAATCCAAATGACGCCGTTCAACTTTACCACTGGACACCTCATGAAAGAGAAAAGTCTCTGGCACTCCCATGACACTACCGAGGCAAGTGAGGTCGTTGACCTCAACGGCGAGCTTCAGCAGACTAAGAAGAGGTAAGTTTCTTGTTTCGACGTGTGTATACTTGAGATGACGAATCGCAGAATAAAATTAATGCTAATTGTTTGTTTTTTTTTTATAGGACTGAGTTAAAGCTGAATAAGCCGGATATATCAACGAGGTCGCTGGTACAATCAGTCCCAGATTCGCAGACAAATCAATTTATGCTTTTCACTCCTTCGGATCTCGGCAAGGATGCGGCTCAAAATACAGTTCCATTCATCGATGTACAAGCGGTTACACCACAACCTCCAGTGCCAATCTCCGGAGCCGGAATCTACCACAAAGGGCGCGACGGATTCGGAGGCTTCCTCGCTCTGAAGCTCATCAGTTACAACTTCGAGCCGCAACTGCGCGCCGAACTGCCACCATCACCGCCAGTCATTGGATTAAGCAACGACATCAACTCGATGTAAGGAGGAGCTTCGACCAGAGTCGAATGTCGATCCAAAGATAAATCCACGATCGGTTTCGATACCAGAGATGGTGCTCTATTTAGTGAATACGCCAGAACCGATGAAAAAATTGCGAGACGCACGCCGCTGCTGCGTCATCGAGCATACTTTGACTTTTTACGAATTAAGCGACGGCTATCACTAATGTTCTTTAAATACTTCTTTTGAGTTAAAAATTTTCGTTTTTTTTACATTTTTTTCATTACTGTATGAAAATGATAGATAATAAGATGAGATTTTGTTTTTGCGCAAAATATTTCAAGATACTGTGATTTTATGTTAAAACGCAACTAGTACATGCAGTGCCACTTGTATTTGGTGGAAATATGATATATATGTTACATTTGTACTGCGTAAATAAATCTTTTGTAATAGAAAAAAATGTTCTTTTTAAATTTACCTTCATGAACTTAAATTATCCAACAGATAAAATTATCAAAAATACTTTTTGATAACAAGGTGATTAAATTTGAGATAAATAAATTAGATTTAATTTAAATAACATCAGTAGAAAAATAACTAACAGCAACGCGACAATCCAAACACAATGAGGCACATTCTGTACAAACAGAATTCGTAGAAATTCTGAAATAGAAATAGAGTAATTGACTTACCTGAACGCGTAACGGATGCATCATCAGCAAGTGGAGCATATCAGCAGGAGGCAGCAATTCACTCAGTGAAGCACCTTGTCGTACAGCTTGGCATAAAAATACCGCAAAATATCGATGCAGAGGTAAATGAAACGAGACTTGCAGGCTATCGCTCTGTAAGAAAATAAAAAATAATTATATATACATGAATTAACTTAAAAAAATCAATATTTAAATATTCTATCATTTAAATTTTTATGGGAATAGTACAAATTCTTATAAACAATAAACTTACCACATTAGGATGTGTATAGTTAACACCATCTAACCAATCTTGTAAAGCACTAAGACAATAATTTAGAACATGACGGCTAAGCATTTCGCTTTCAGGTCCACGCAGATGCGAAACGAGAGCCCACATTGGATAAGCACTTGCTTCTAATTCAGCACTGAATGCGGCATAATACGTATTTGGTTCAAATTCAACATGTTGACTTAATTCTCTTTGATTAACATTCATTCCTTAAATTGTTTAAAAAGATTTATCAGTAGTGTAAAGAATGCATTGTTTAATTATAATAATTTAAATGAATTGTTGCTATTTTACCTTGAAAATATGATAAAAAGTCGAACCACATCTCTAACAAAGTATCGTCACTCATGAATCTTTGAGCAACTGGTTTATGAGATAAAACATTATTTAGATCAGAAACAAGAGGCCAATAGCAATGCTCCTTCATTACTTGTCGGCCACAGTCTACCACATAATGAAAATTTTTATCTGGATCTGAAAAATAGATTTATTAATTAATATATCTTTTAAATAATATTTATCAGAAAAGATTATACAAAGATAAATCATATTTACCATGCAGTGTATTTTGAATCAAAATTTTACTCATCATATATTTTAAACTGATAACCATGACATGAAGTAATTTTAACTGGTCAACCATCCTTACTGCTAGGCTCTCATTACTGAATAACTGTTAAAAATATAAAAAAAAAACTTCTTAATTATAATCCTGCATTAAAAATAACTATTGACATTTAAGAAGTCAAATAAAATTTAAATAGAAACAATGCACCAAACATATTTTATTTATAGTACAGTGCTTATTTTTATTTTGTATACAATTTGTTTTCGTATTAGCTTTAAAGTATTTTAGTATCGTAGTAGCTTTAAAAAAAAACATTAAAAAAATTATTTACAATCATATCAAAGGTCTGTGTTATTTTAATTATCAAAATTTCAACTTTTAAATACTATTTAAGAGCTTTAAAAAAACATTGCATATAAATAGATGTGTCATTAACAATTTATTTATGTATTTGTTTTCTCTGAAATTCTCTCTTTACTTTTCAAGTTATTTATTGGCTTAAAAAATGAGAATATAACTTTTAATAGATACAAAGAAAGTTAAAATTAATAATATATTATTTTTAATATATTGTATTAATAATATAAACTTTGTGGTTTAGGTTTTAGTTCAGATAATGCTATGTTATAATTAAAAAAAAAGATTAGCAAAAGATTGAAAATATTTGCACTTAAATCAACTTCTTAATTAAGAACTCTAATTATCTATTCATAGCCATAAAATTATTTAACTCTTAATTTAAATTTAGCGCTTAAAAGACAGAGTAATGTTTGATTTTTATATTGTAGTATTCGTTCTATAAAATAAAATCTTACGAATCAATTACTACGTGTTTAGTAAATTTTTTTTTCAAAATTACCTGCACACTGACGTGAACTACTCGATTGCTTAGAGTATCAGGATCAGTAGAACGTTCTAACATCATGGATATTCTGCTGTAGTGTAAAACAAAAGCACGAGTGAGTGCTTCCTTGTAATCGGGATCGGGTAACATATTTAATAATAAGCACACAAGTTTTTGAGGAAATTCATAAGCTACAGTCCAAAATACTAATTCTTCCAAAAAGGTAGTATGCTCTAAATGTTCTTGAAGTGATGCACATTCTGTAAGGATTACATTTTGTTATTATTTGCATTTAATTATTTAAAGAAATTAAATATTGAATTTTGATTTCTTAAGTCACCTTTGTACTCATGTGGAGGCTCTGGATTTGGTAAAGCTTTGATAGCATCTTGATAAATTTTATTACTATCTTGACAATAACTATCATATTCAGATTGACCAGTAAAACTAGCTGGATCCATTAAGCCACGATATTTTTGAGGATTTGTAAGAGCAGATGTCATTACATGTCTCATTAAAGCTCCCATATTATTCAGATCAAGTAACATTTTTAAGTAACCATCAGCCTCTTGAATTGCACCCTTATAATCTGGAACTCCAACTTTGCTAAAATGGAAAAAAACAAAGTTCAGTTTCAGTTTTCTGGATAAGATAACTTATCTATTTCTTATTATTATTTATCAAAAATTACAAAGTTAACTGTTGTAAACTGGTTACATTTATAAAGTGATTAAGAATTGATATTTGTAAACATAAGAGTTATTAGATAATTTAGTTAGCTTCAAATTACGACGTATTTCTTACAGTTCTTTAAAATTTTTTTAACAATTATGTAACATTAACTACATATGCGACATATTAAAAGAAAGATTGGTCTACTTTATTATTAGTAATAATAATTTTTTTCAGCTTACCAATTTTCTCTCAAGTGTTGAATAAGTCTCAATATTATTCTCGGCATCATTGCCTCAGCTACACACATCAAATCAGATGGTGCTGCTGTTTTATTTACGGCAGCCTTTGGTCCATGTTTGTCACAAAATCTAATCAACACAATAACAGTAACATGAGCAAAAACATTCATAATCAATGTAGAAATATTTATTATAAAAACTTACCCTGTTTCTTTCATAACAGAAGTATCTCCACAATCACAAGCTCCACCAGCTTGGCTAAGGAACATATTGAAATCATGTCTGTGGTGATTTCCCTTTTTGAAACATTCTGTACACAGAGACATGCAGGGTGAAATGCCACATGTGCGACAGCGATAAGCCACAAAATTTGGTGTCCAGACCAAGCCACACGTTGTTGCATTATCATAGATTCTCACTAGAATAAAGAAAAAAAATAAATTTACAAATACATCATAACACAACATGTGTTGCACCACATGATTACAATATTTCAATAGACTGCAAAATGAAAGAAAACGTGGATATTAAGTGGACATTGGTTTATAAAATTTTGGAGCAAATCCAAAATTTCTCAACAATCTCTTACAAAATAACAGTCTTGAATAAATTACAAGAAAAATTGTAACAGAATAAATTTTCTTGATCACAAGAAAAGTAAAGAAGAACGGCACGAGCCACGGTACCTGTACTGGCAAATTCATCCGGTGTGCGACCACCAGCCATGAGCCACTTGCACCAGTCGATAGTGTCCCAGTCATCGATGGACTTGCTGGGGCTAAGCAGTAAATCCATGAGCTCGTTAAGCAGGTGTGGACAGCTGGAGTTGACGGCCGCGTTACTGCACTCGGAGTGAATGTAGGCGGCTGCGCCTCGCTTGCCCTTGTTTATGAGCACCTGGGCCGAGGTGTTGGAGGTCGAAGCCATGTTGTCGTCGACGCCGGGCGCCACTCAATCGACGGAACCCAGGTAAAGTCGAGGCTGCTCGGGCAACGGTCGCTGCAGCGAGTCGCGCGCTAAACGGAGGTGAATGAACCTTTTTTGGTAATGCGAGGCAGGCGAGCTCACGGGCGTGGAGCTGAGGGCCCGCGGAGCAGAGAAACCTCCGCGAGCTCCATGACTCAGTGAAGGTGGCGGGCAGTCACCGCGCACTGGCACCGCGGCGCCGACAGCATGACGACAACCCGTTCGGCCGCCAGCACAGCCTCAACGCGCTCCGACGCAGCGATGGCAGCGAGTCGTCGGGAGTAGCCCGAGGCGGGGGAGCACACTCGCGGCTGCGGCGACGACGACGACGCGACCAGTCGGCCCGACGGGCAGCGCGCCCGTCCCGAGGAGGTGGCTACCACGAGAGCGGCCCACGGTCGGAGCACCCACGGCCCCTCGCGAATGGGTTATCGGTCTCGTCCGTTCCGTCCCGCAGATTAGACCGTCCGACACGACACTGACTCCGCGGGCGGAGGGTTCGCCGCACCGCGACGACGACGTTGGGGCAGCCGAGTGGCCGCAGCGCTGGCTTACGGCCGAGGAGACGTTGATCCGTGCGAGCTGTACGCGAGCGGAGCGGAGCGATGGGGCACGGAGACACGGAGACACGGACCGATCCGAGTCTCTTCAGTTCGTTCCTCTCTGGCGCTGCTGCTCGCGCTGTCTCTCTCTCCCTCCTCCGCTCTGTCCTTCTCTCTCGCGCCACTCGCGGTCGCGACTTGCGAGAGAGCCATGCAGAGAGCCGCACACACAGTCTACGTATATATATATGCTGCCGAGCACACTCGCGGGGCCGTCGACTGTATACGTGATACTGCGGGCTTCGTCTGCTTTATCGAGCGAGCAATAAATCACGCATTATCTGCGATCCTGTAGCGAGAGCGCGCGGGGACTTAACCTCCTCGGCGAGTGTCCTCGCAGGACAGCGGAGGGGTCGCCTTCATCGTGACGGTCCTGACGCGTCGGCGAAGCCCCGATGGGGAGATTGTGCATGAAAATTGTTCAAACTGTGTAATATAGCTCCTCAAGGTCACGGTCTGTCTTACCGACGCATGCTGCGCGGCTCTCTCTTTTTGTCCTCCTTCTCCCCTCCTGACTTTTAAGAAGAATGCAGGCCTTTTATGCGTGCGCGAGGAGATGCCACCGTTGCCGTACTCGGACAGGCATTTTTCGGAGGGCCAGCGTACGATCCATCGGCCCGGCTTTGTCTCGAGGCCAGACGAGTCGCGCCACGGGACTCTGCGGTAGCGACAGAAGCTCTTTAACAGATATATATAACTTTCCTGCACTAGGCCAGTCAAACGAGACTAAAAAAACAATTCCCAATGACAATTTATTAGACCATTCTTTTTGCAATATTCCACGCGGAATTTAATGTAGCGAACATTATCGATAAAGCGTCAGTGTGGTACTTTAATCGAACTCTTTTTTTTTTTATCATTATTTACATATTTAAAATGATTTTGTCATACAACACCGAAAAATATTGAATTAGACGACATCTTCCGGTAGTAGTAAAAAAGTATGTCTTTAGCAGAAAATGAAAACAAGTAAAACGAATGTATACGATCGAAAAATAAAAGTACTATAATTACTTACGAATCATTGGCTCTGAGTCGCTAGTTCCACTGTAGCATACGAGCGATAGTCGCTCGGACTTTACGAATCGGAGCGAATCGCAGGTGCGATTGGCTGATTAGTGGATTATTAGTGTACGGAGTCGGTTAATTTAAACGCAAACGCTAGGAGGGGAACAGTCCAAACATCAACAGAAGCTGAAGCTGCGAAGTCGCGTTTGCCAAGCAGTTTAGAGCAAGGAAAAGCGCCGAAAATATTAGTAGTAAATAAGTTGTCAAAAACAGCTGCAATGAACCAGACGCTGGGCTCGATGACGCAACTTGCACCGAAAACACCGAGAAGACAATTCCTGCAGTGGGCCGTCAAGTGGTTTTACTCCAATGCACCTCAGGACGTGAGTACGCTTTATCTGCTAAATGCACTTTCTTCGGTCGCTCCTTTTGAAATTCTATTGTTTACCGCAGACCTCCAGCAAGCCCGATATTCCATCGATAATTTGCCTGCTGCAAGCAGTCGGCTTTCAGCTGCGGAAGTTCGAAAAGCGGGAAGATACATTTTCCGCCGAGGATCTGCCGAAAAATCAAAGTGTACGGGTCACCCTGGAATGCGGCAGTTCGCGAATGGAAGCGCTTTTGGAAATGGATGGGGTTAATTGCGAGTGCGCGGATACCAGTCAGGTTACTGATGGTTCGCTGTGGAGCATCTCCGGCACTGGTCCCATGGTAGCAAAAATTAATTCAATTATAAGCGACGTTTTTTTACTGCTAATTTGTTACGTACAAATGTCATTACGTGCAATTGTTGTCATTTTTTACTGATAATTTAGGCCGTTAACTTATATGCAAATGAATTGTAATTTCCTTTACTTTTTGCAGGATAATGTGCATACGAATAAAATCGAAAAAACGGGTAGTAGCCTGTTACCCGCAATGTCGGATGAGGTCACTTCGTTAGTGCGAGATGTAGTTTATACTCTTGTTAAAATAATAAACAACAAGGAGGGAGATATTAACCAAAATACAGATGCGGATTGGAACCTACCGGCGGCAATCGCCAACGATACTATTACGAAAAGTAAAGGCCTCGTTCGAAGCAATACGGACCTTTGCAGTCCAACTTATAAACCATTAGCTGCTGCAATATCGAATTCTGTGAGTACTGCAATTATGACATTGCAATTATACCTTTTATGTGTATAATTATATTTTAGAAATCGACCGGCATTTATTTTTTAATTGGTTTTTAAACCCACTATTAATTTTTTATGAAACTAATATATTTAAATAATGATTTAAAAACAAAATTAAATTGATCCGTTTTTTTTTTAGAGCCTTGCAAATTCAAAGTTTAACTCGACTAGAAGCATACCGACAGATACTCCACCCGAAGCGCCAAAATTAAAGAAAGAAGGGACTTTCGAATTCGATAATAATTTAACTAAAAGCGTTGCAAAATCTACCTCATCCAAAACGCAAAAGCCAAAATTAAAAAAGCAAGGAACTTACGACCTAGAAGACAACGACAGTAATGAGGAACCACGACCTTCACCTCCGAAGCTTGCAAGCTCGCCCGTACTTAATAAAATAGTGCCGAGTATATCACTCGGTCACATTTCTTTCCAAAGCGACGAAGAAATCTACGGTTTAGCCGATTACGTTGTCAAAGCTCACCAAATTTTGGACAACGCCGTAAATTTTATCATCAAGAGGCTGCCTTTAAACTCTAGTCACTCTTCCATCCACGGTTCAATCAAGCTTTCTACGTTATTTATATCATGCACGATTTAAGATTTTCTTTTTTAATATTACATCAGTGTATTTTTGTATTTGCAGAAGAAAGTACCTTTGCGAAACCGACAGCTCCGCCGTTGATGAGTAGTAGCTTTAGCGCGGCTAGCACACGGAGTATTGGGGGTCACTCGGCCTCCATCGGCAGTACTAACAGTCTGATTAACCGGAGTGTGAGTAGTATGAGCTCAACGAACTCTGCACCGCTTCAGCCGCAGATCCCCAAGCTTCAGAAGCCCCAGACTCGGCGCTCCGGTAGTGCATTGCCAAATATGCGAGAACGCAGCAGCTCGTTTAACGTCAATCACCGAACGCAACAACAAGCCTCACCTCGTAATCTCAGTCAGATAGCGGCCAATGCTAGGCGCAGAACCACTACCGCGGTCCCCTCTACCACGAGCGTCCGTGAGTTAAAACCTTCTTTATGGCTGCAAACTTACATTTTTAAATTCCTATAAATTTAAATGGTAAAAATTAAATGTTTTGGGGGATTAAATTTTGCATTTTTTTAGCACATCGCAGTACACTGACCCCGAAAGTAGCGGCTAACAACAAACTGGTAGTTTCAAAGTCTAGTAATGGTCTGTCGGTCCACCGAGCTAACGCCGTTGCTAATAAAGGCCGCCTATCACCGAATGAGAAGACTCCGAGCAACTCACCGGCTAATCTGCAGCCTAATCAGCGAGCCAATGTTTCTCTTTTGAAAACACCTTCCAATAGATATAGTGTTGGTACTCCAGCAAGTAGCACATCTAAATTCGGATTTTCCGCTAGCAAAAAATGACAAAGTTATTTAATTGTACGCAGTTTTTATAAGTTTATTTTCTATTAGTTATAACAAGTCATTGCAGTATTTTACTCAGATTATTTATTTAGTGAAGTTTTATTGATATTACCAAATGTTAATATTTATTAAACTTAATTTTATTTAATGAATTAGATTAAAATCTTACTACATTGTAAATTTTAATTTCAATTTTGTTTGTGCGCATAATGTCATTATGTTTTATTAATTGAGTGAATGTACAAAGCGCAAAATTAATAATTATCAATACATACGGATTTTTATAAAAAATTCATAGATATTATTATTGTTATACTATTATTTTCATTAAAGTATTTTCTACGTTTAAAAAATCAACATTAAGAATTAATTATCTTAATAATTTACGTTCTACGTCACCGTCGTTTTATATGGATTGATCAATATAAGTACATTATGATACACCTGATTGCCTAATTGTATTTGAATCAGAATCATGAGTGTCATCAATGGGTAGAGTCACTGACCCCATATGCATAATTAGATTCACTTTAAGTGCGTTTACATAACAATTGTTTAAGAGAATGGCATTACTTAATTCTGTAATAAAAAACAAAGAAAAGACATGTGAGTATTAAATGTACAATAAAATATACACCTTTCAGGTTTTACTGTAAAATAGAAAATTTAGAGACAAACTTGTATTGAAAAATTAATTTTACGCGTCACGTTTATTAAGAAAAAAATTATTATAAAATTAATTGTTAATCTGAATATATTAATAACATTGGTGTTTATTAATTGATTATTTTTATATTTAAAACTAAGAAAACGATTAACTCTGTTTTAAAATTTCGCGGCATACTGCACGTAGTGTTTCGAGTAATCGATATATATCGGCGAAGCTATGAAAGCACTGACAACTTCTAGGGCTCTCTTTTACCTCGGGAGATCGAGCGTGTGTATGCCGCTGTGATAAACAAATTTTCATCGCAGGTAATCTACGAAATCAACAATAATTCTAAGAAGATTGGCATACTTAATGAAATATTGAACCTTTAATTGTGCTGTGACGCCCTTATTTTTTTGTAAAATTTGTTTATATTGTGGTATTTGTGACATACGATTTGTCGACAAAGTAAGGTTAAGTCAGTGGTACAAGTGTGGATTTGGCAACGCTTTTTGATTTAGTATATACTTAAAACATTTTCATAAAGTTTTAGTGTCGTAATTACAGTAATATATACAATTGTTTAATCTATCTATTTATTATTTGTCATTTGTAAAATACATCTAAATGTAATTATCTGGTTAGGTTATCTTGTAAATGAATTTATTGTATACTATTTGTTAAAAGATTGTTGTTCAGATAATAAATTTGTCTTCTTTTTGTTAATACAGCCATGGTGCGCATGAATGTACTGAGTGATGCTCTCAAATCCATAAACAATGCTGAAAAGCGAGGAAAGAGGCAAGTCCTTCTCCGGCCTTGCTCCAAAGTTATTGTCAAATTCCTTACAGTAATGATGAAGCATGGTAAGTTTTTGCACAAAATCTGTATTTGAACAATAATAAAACATTTCAGAAAATTGACATTTATAAATTACTTTGCATTATTTTAATTTATAAGTAATACATTTTTACAACATTGAAAGTATTGCAGCCTGTTTAGTTTCATTGTAGTTTGTCTGTTTTGAATTTATACTCATTGCAAAATTTTTAAATAAATATAAACTTATAAATAAATAATAATTCGATTTAAATATGAACACATCGAGTTAGCAAATTTTTTATTCAATATTTTAGTTTGTTAATTATGGATTTTTAATTTAATTATTGTGTATATTTCAGGTTACATTGGTGAATTTGAGATTGTTGATGACCACAGGAGCGGCAAAGTTGTTGTAAACCTTACCGGAAGGTTAAACAAATGCGGTGTCATCTCACCAAGGTTTGATGTACCTATCACAGACATTGAGAAGTGGACCAACAATCTCCTTCCCAGTCGTCAGTTCGGGTGAGTTTTCTACACAATTAATTACAAAATCTAAATTAAACTTTCAACTAAACTAATTTACATTTATTTATTTTCTTTTAACAGTTACGTTGTTTTAACCACCAGCGGTGGAATCATGGATCACGAAGAGGCAAGGAGGAAACATTTGGGAGGCAAAATCCTGGGTTTCTTCTTTTAAGTTAATCTTGTATTAAAAAAAAAGTATTGACATTTAAGGTGTTGAATGCAGCTTAAATAAAAGTCAATGCACCAAACATTTTCTACTTATAATGCATTATCAATTTTTTTCACATATCCAATCCTTCTCTTTATATTATCAATGCCTCGGAAAGTGAAATCTTCCTAATTCCACTTTTATTAAGTAAATTATAAATATGTATAATTAAAAAATTATGAAATATGTAAGTGTAAGGTAAACGACATTAAAAAAACATATTGTAATTTTAAATTCTTAGCTGTAGTTTTAATATATCATCAATATTTTGATATAATTAGCAACTTCTAGGTGTACAAAAAATAATTACTACTATAATATTTAGAAATAATATGTATCAACTATATATTAAACTCCATTCAATAGTATGTTCCCTGAATTATCGACTGTCGGTCGCAAGAGGACTGTCACCTCCGCCGCTGTTGCAAGTTGGTCGTTGCAAAGCCAATTTAGTCATCAGATGGCATCACCATGAATCTTTACCATGGGCCCTTTCCCGTCCATAACCTGCAGGACTATACAGCGATCAGGTATAGGCCAACCCCTGAGCCCCACTCCAGCTCATCCCGCGCCGCTATTGGAGCGCGAGTTCCGCTCATGCGCGCAGGCTCGATTTCGAGTGTTGCATTCCGTGCGGGGCTGGCGCGCTGTGCCCGAACCGTTGGCCAACGTACACAACGCGCGCGAGCGCCTGGCCGATTGCACCCAGCGCGTACCCACTAAAAGTACATCCACGTCGCTCCTCCAGTTCGCGCGCACGCGATCAGTGCTAAAGTGCCGCGAGGACGCAGCGTCGCGACAGCCAACGAAAAAGGAAGATGATCAGTGTCCCGCGCGAAGAGTGAAGTGCTGGCGCGTGGTCGCCAGGTCGCGGCACCAGGTGAGTCTCCTCCTTTCGCTTTACCTGCGCGCCTGCCCCCACACAGGCGTTCGCTCGCTCGCACGGACGCGCGCGCAGCGCCAGTCCACTGTGTACCTTTTACATCGGCGGTGCTCACCTTCGCAGGTATTCACGGGGGACGCGGCTCCTGGCCTCGATTCGGCGGGCCCTCGGCTTTCGAATCTCCGCGCGACCTGCCCGTTCGCCAGGGGCGCGGACGCGTCCGCGGATGCCAGAGTAGGCGGCGCCAGGACCAACGTCGGATGCGAGGAAAGGTGAAGATGCGCCGGGGCTCGCGCCGAGACTGCCTCCGCGGCAGCTCCGCCATCGGCGCGACGTGAAGCCGAGAGATCGGGAGATCGGCTCGCCGCCAGAATTCCTGCGACTTCAACGCGTGTGTGTTGTTTTTTGTTAATTTTTTTCGAGGGTGCTGGGCAGGAGGAGAGCGCCGCGCTCTCGAGACGGATTCTGCAGGAGAGTGTGAGTGCGCGTGCCAGTGCCCAGTGGAACGAGATGGGGACGGCGAGAGGTCGACCATCATGGACCACGGCCTCCTGGCTCATCGTCGCCCTTCTCGGAATTGCCTGCTGCTACGTTGGGACTGCCTACGCTACCGGTTAGTATTCTACGTTTATTACGCCTGCGTGTTGTTTATTAACTTTTTTTTCTTATTTTCTTAATTGACCTATTTAAGGAAAAGGTACTTGCATTTTCGTATTAATTATAAAATAAATAATACTCGAAAGTTGATTGTGAATTGAACTATAATTCTAGGTATCTAGAAAGTTCTTTAATTCTTCTTAAAAATGTGTGATTTTTATTTTTTGTGCGACTTATTATCAAAGAAGTTTTATACATTTAAGGAAAAATCTTACGTATGTCTAAATTTAAAAAATTGTTTTTTACGCGATGACATACGTTTAGTATCTATCAGTTGACTCACCGTAAAAGAATCTCTTTTTTTATCGATGAAGATCTTCGATTTAGAAATACGCAATTACCTTTAAATCTGTCATTCATTCATTTTTTTACAAAAGTACTTTCAATGAATTTATAATACTACAGAGTAAAAATCATGAACGATCATTGTAAATTAAAAGAATTTTAATTGAAAAATCGACGCAAATCATTTCGGAGCATCAAGCTAAAAAAAAAAATTTTTTTTTTGACACTATCCTACAACAGATTTAATCCAAGCATATTTCACTTCATGACAATCTCAAGTTTCTTCGTAAAGAGCTGCAAATTCGGCAAACGCGTCGCTCAATTAGCGCGAATGAAGCCGAGTACAATACAAGAGAGTGACGCAAGCCGAGCGGGTCTAGCGCGTGACACTGAAATCATTGCTAAATCACTTTAGATTTATCGGCTACAATTGATTTCCTCGCGCTCTCCGGACAATCGAGCTCCGAGAATCGAACCTCCGGCGCAGCTTTCTCCCAGCGCCCTTCCACACCGGCCCAAACGAAACGAGCGCGTGTGTAAGTACCGCGCGGAAGGAGGGCTGGAATTGCGACAATTGAGACGTTCTCGAGTTTCGTGTGCGCACCGCTCAAATCAAATCGGCGGGCGTGTACGTGCAGCCGCTAAATTCGAAAAGTGCCACTCGACGTAGTCTGCCCTCCTGCGAGTGCATGCAGACGGGCACTATTATCGGGCGCTCGACGTGCAGCCTTTTTTTTTTACAAAATTTATACTTCGACCTATGAAAAAAAAAAAAAAGAAAACAAGAGGCGCTATCAATTTCATTTAAAACGGAAAAATCACGTAAGAAGAGCATGTAATCTGCGAGGCGAGTCACGATGTATATCTTTCGTCGCGGCTCAATCGGGAGCGAGAGAAAACGGGACTGCACATCGAGCAAGTCCCATCCGATACATACGAATGATAAAAGTCTCGGGAGCAATCGTGATTCGTGACTTGTAAGCGCGTTAACGTCCGCGAAGACCGCGCGAGGCGATAAACACGCGCGGCCCGCGTCATCGAGGGGCTTCCCCGCGCCTTTCTCGCGAGGTCGCAAAAGCGTGCGAGCAAGTAGCGGTGCACTGAAGACGACTCGTGCGAGTCGCGACGTAGGAAAGCCGCCTGAATTAAGCTTGAATTATTTCCAGCATTCGCTCTTTGTCGCTTCTCTTTTATTAATCTCGAATTTCGCGTTTTGCTGGCGATTATATTCAGCCGAACATTTTCTTGAAAGCTCAGGAAATTAAAACGCTTTTTATATGTGCACGCAAGAAGTTTGTATTTTGTTTCTGGAGTAAGTTAATTATTTAATTAAGTTAATTATTTACTGATTTATCAATAATTCAAAACGGAAGAGTCCTTAAGTACAAATTTCAAATGATATACAACATACTTAAAGAAAACTTAAACTATACCTACCATAAATTAAATTAAAAGTTATGCCGTGTAAATCTGAAAATGTAAAATTCAAATTGAAACGTGTGAATAGTGACACACGTGAATAGTTCACATGTTAAATATGTAAACGAATTTTCACATAAAATTTGTCACTATTCACACTATTCACATTTTCAGTGATTTCATTAGGTAGACTACAAGTGAATAAACGTAAAGAGATTTTTTAGTACGTTAAATTATTAGAGTAGGTCTATGGATTTTAATAGTATATAGATAGAAGATCTGTGCGTGAACAATAAATTCAATTCTTCTTCACAACTGACAAGATTATATAAAATCCTATAAATTAATAATCTACCGTAGTACAAGGGTGAGGTTTACAAGACCATAGCAGATGCAACACCTGCAATAAAATCTAATTCTTAAATTTAATACATACATATTTATATAATAAATTGTTAAATAGCGATAGCGAAGCGCGACAACATACGTACAAACAAATCATATTCCTTTAAAGTCAAAGTTTGTAAGTGTAAGTAGGAAATGGCATAAGCAAGTGCGACTAGGTGCATAATGCAATTGCTAATAACTAGTGTGAGAGATGTCGATGGCGCGCCCCCTCGATCATTGCATTTGCGCGTCAAGTGTCGCCCCGCCGCGCCTCTCAACTATTATTTGCACGTAAGTGCGCGCACTGACCGAAGGACACCCCCCGGAGTTTAAAATTGCAGTTCGTCGGCGAGGATGACCGTGACGGGTGAGAACACACGTGGAAAGTGCCCTCGATAAATTCGATTGCACCGCCTCCTGAGATTGCTCCTGTAATTGCTTTTAGATAACAAGCCCTTCTAACGTTTCATTTACTTTTTGCGCGAACAGCAACTTCCAGTATATTGCAGCCGTTAAATAATTTTCAATTTTATAACAGCGATGATAATCGCGAAATTATATCTTATTGCAATATTAAAAACTGACTCACTGAATCTGCAAGTGCGCAAGCTACTGGAATAAAATCGCAGTTTAAATTTTATTTACGAGCTTCGAGGATAACTAACAAATATATTTATTATTTTCGCGTTTTTATACTATTCGGCTTGAAGCAACGGAATTGTTGCGAGCAAACGTTTAACACCAGTTATAAAACTCTTGATTCTAGACGGTAATAAAACTTCCCATATTTCAATAGCGCGCGCACCGGGAATATAAAAGCCGATACATAGAATCAAAGCGCACCACTGCGTTTAGAGAGGTGCGGGGTGATATAAATCAATTTTTTTTTCTACGCACACGTTAGAAACGTTATTAATAAAAATCTTAAATAATAAGGGTGCACCTAAGTCGCTCCACTTTTACCTTCTCTCGGTTTACAAAGAGGCAGCGTTTCACAGCGAATATCGCCGAGAAAGAAGCTGCACGTGCATTCGGAGATTAATAATGGAAACGGCGAGAGAAGAAAGAGAGCGCACGAGGCATCGAAAAACCAGGCGGGTGAGTCCCGTGACGGGCTTCCTTTCCGTCAATGGACAAAGGGCTGGCGTGCATGTGTGCGCCGCCGCGAAGTTTGCGTACGGCGATCGTGAAAGGCCTTTTTATATTCACCGCGGTTATGCCTCTCCGATATCCCGAAGCTCCGCGCGCTCGCTTGCAGCAACTTCGTCGCGGGTATAGTAATACACATACTCGAGCGGCGCAACGTAATGCGTTATTGCGCGATCGGGACAAATTAGAATGTTCGTGATGCTCGATTTTTTTTTTCAATCGGATCGTTTTTCCGTTCCCGGCGATGGCATAAAGTTGTTGCCGCTACCGAACGGTTCGCTCTTTTTTCCCTTCTGGCCTGCTTTCGGCGAGAGCCTTTGATACCCCTTTTCACACGTACACCCGCGGTGTAATCGACTGTGCCGCCGCGGTTCACGGTGTATTCGCGCAGTGTATACATCTTTTTTTATGATGAAAATAACTTTATTTTGTTTTTCTCGTAAAAAGAAATTTCATTTATGTTAAAGCGATGCATACGAACCGTTGTTGCTGAGAACGTTTCGTTTGATTCGAATTAACATTTGCACGTTAGAAAGTTTCACTGCAAAAAGATGTGATTCACGAGTACGAATAAATTTTATGCTGCATAGTAATGAAATACATATACCCTCCCCTGAATCGGAACATTATTTCTGAAAGCTTTCTAATCCCTATAAAAGGATGTTTAAATAAAACATAATTTTCGTTGTTTATTTTATTATAGGGATCTATTATAGATTTATATAAAAGTCGAAGTAAAATTTTTTAACCGTTATTCTTTCACTTAATTAATGATTCATAAAACAGCATTAGAAAATAATAAAATTATAAGTTACTTATTAAATGAAAGTAGATCTAAAAAAATAGAGAAAGGATTAAAATACGCGTAATGTAGATGATGTATAGTATATACGTAAAGGTATACTTTGACCGGCGAGATGTGATAATGGATCCAATGAAAGTCGTCGAATTCCCCAACAAAGTGACCTTTTCACTCCGGGCCAATGGATATTAAGTGGGTTCGCAGTTAAGCAGCATATGCTGCTGTGTCACCGATCCTCATGTGGGCAGACTAGATTTACTCTTCATAAAGAATAATTTTTCCACGATTAATCAAATATTTACGATTCACGCTCGACTTAAGATAATTAAAATAGCTCCCCCATCAAGGCTCAAATAGATTAACATTTACGTATCAAATTACACAGCACCCTCCATCGATCTCTTATCAATTCTTTAATTTCTAAATGACCCTGCACATAGATCGTTATATCTCTCAAGCCCTCGGTTATCAGAAATTTCAATTACAAATATTTTATTTAACATCCCTTATTAATTAAACGAAGCTCCAACCCTCTTAAGTAGCACCGTTATATAACAGCACCATGCGCGATTAAAATTGGAGCGCATTAGCGAAAAGCAAGTTGAAAAGAATCGTCGATTACAATGATAATGAAGCAAAGCGAGGGTGGCGAAAAGCGAACCGTTATAAAACCAAGCCCATCGTCGGAGGGCCGAAGAATCTGCGTCGCTGGCAGGAAAAGAGCCTCGTGCGAAGAAGCTAAAGCAGCTCCTCGCGCAAGGTCTCGAGCGTCTGGAAAGCGTCCCTCCTTGTCTCGTTGCCTCGGCGGGAG
Source organism: Sycophila sp. Sp_5 (assembly GCA_018906775.1). Taxonomy (NCBI): domain Eukaryota; kingdom Metazoa; phylum Arthropoda; class Insecta; order Hymenoptera; family Eurytomidae; genus Sycophila; species Sycophila sp. Sp_5. The sequence goes on along the minus strand of JACCID010000070.1, from coordinate 341,026 downwards.
ATAGGGAGCCGAGAGCGGACATTATACAATGCGAGCACGTATTTTAGGCTCGGTGAGAATGTTGCGCCGGTCCGCCGCCGACGCCGAGGGCCGCCGGCGCATAATAACAACAGATGGGGCTTGGGACAGCTCTCGGGGCCCGCGCGGAGAAGGGACGCCTAGGAAGGTATGCGTCCGGGGAGGGGGCCAGGTGTGTGCGCGGGTGTGCGTGCACAAGTGTGCGCGAGACTGGAAAGGTGTCTATTTACCGACGTCAGCTCTCGGAGCAGGTTACAATGAAGCCAGGGGGAGAGAGAGAAAGAGAGACCCTCGCCCTTCCTTCTTTCTTTCTTTCGGCGTCGCTGCTGATGCTTCTTTCTCGCTTTCTTTCGGTACTGCAGGGCTTGAGGGCGACTCTCGAACGCTCGCGCCTGTATTTAATCCGGCGCGGTCTGGACAGTGTGTGTATATATATATGAATAAGCTTGCATCGAGAATAAATGAGCTGTTAAGAGACAAGCACCGACAATAAGTCACAGTGTAGTATAAATCCGGATGAATTGGACCAGCGCATTTTTTCCTCTCTCACTCTTCTCGATCTCGCGGGAACAAAAAGATTTTTTTCTACGTTTCATACGGCGGAAAATTATGAACCTATTGAAGCTGAGTATCTTTGTATTGTGTATATAGAGCACAAAGATTGGACCACGGTTATTTATATGAATATTCGGCATTGAAGTTTGTTTACGGAAAATGAAAAATAAAAAAGAGATAGGAAATTGTGATGAGAGATTTTAAAAAAATATCGCAGTCACGTGACGTAAAAATTTCGTTCGACGACGCACGCAAGCGACGATGGGCTTCATATGGGTGTACGTGGGCAGGCGTGCGCAGCCACCCGCTAGTTGGCTCCGATGTCGTCCGAGAGGACTGAGTACCCGCTAGGCCGAGTGACGCCACCGACTAACTGTCCCCTATTCCTGCCACTGATTCTGCGGCCTTTCGGAGCCAGGCGTTTTTTCCCTGTGAAAACAAGCACAAAATGCGACGCTCGGCCGCATCGCCGCCCACTGCAACGAATGCACCGTGGGTTCCTCGGTAATTTCCATCACGCTGCCTTTTTGTCGTTCGGGATGGTTGAATCGTGAGACGGCAGGGGTAGTTACGAACTGAACAATTATTTGCTCGAACGATGAATATTACGAAATCTTTTTTGTTGCATCTCGATATTTTCTTTAATTTACAATTTATCACCGCGTTGCGGTTTTACTGTTCATTAATTTCATTGTCGCGATTGTTTTAGTTTTCCTTTTTTTTATTGTTAAGAAATTACGTAGACACGATACTATAAAAAATAGTTGTACGACAAAACATTCCGAGATTCCTACACGCACAAAAAGCGTGAAAAAGAATAGGATGCATGAACAATCTGTTATTAGATCGACATGCGATCGGTCTAAGCATCCCGCGATCTACCGAAAGAAGTAACGATCGTTTTTCCCCTTATCCGCTCAGTTCAACAGCATTTAAACGATCCCGAGAGATTCTCAATCACGTTCGGAGCAAAAAAAAAACTAACAGGTTTCCCAAGTGCGTGTCGTGCTTTACTCATCGCAGCGAGCTCTCCGATAAAAAAAAAAAAGGACTCCGCCGAACGTTTACCACCAAAGTCAACGTACTCAGCGCGGCCGCAAAAAAAAAGGCGACCACGCGTATGCATACGGCGATGCTAAAGTCTCACCTCGCGGGCGAGTTAAGAGCATTAGCGGCGGCAATAACGAGGCGGCCGGCAAAGGTCGAGGCGCCCGCGCTCGTTCACCCCGCGGGCCCGCTTTTCTCGAGCGCGCGCGACCGGATGCGCTAGTCTCCCTCTCCTCCCTGGTAATTTCGCGGCCTCCCCATCATCGTCTTCATTACGTCCTCGCTGCTCGTTTTCTCCGGCGCTCTTTTACGTCCCATTGCTCCCCCCATTCCGCGCGATTTTCCATCGGATGCTTTTTCTTCGCGTGTGTGCATATAGACTCAAGACTCGCCGGCCGATCGCCGCGTGCCGATGTATAATCGGCCAGCTACTCCAAGGACTCGCCCAGAGCTCGTACAGTATTTTCCCCCCTCCCGCCTACCTTTCGCTTATTCTTACACTGCGGCACTGCTGATTTATATCGCGAGTACCTATATACACTCTAGCACGCGGGCGCAGCGCGATTGGCGTTAGCCGCGCGGTGAGTGCAGCAGGGGCAAGGAACCGCGCCGCGGTTTGCTCGTAATTTCGTTTCAGGAGCGGCACGCGCGAGCCGCGTAAAACTCGATGAATGAGTCCCCTTCATGCGTGTCGCTTAATGAAGCGTGCCCCGTACGCCGAGCTTTTATTATCTCCTTTTTTGCTTCGTAAAGTCATTGATAAAGCCGCAAGTAGACGCGGTAGCTCACATCTTTTTCTATATAACGCAATTTTCTTTGCTTGCGAATCAAAGAACCTTCTCAAGCGCTATCTGCACATAATGATACTTGAGCCATCGAATTTGTTATCTATTTATCTGTATACAGTTTTTTTTATAATTATTGTCACATGAAAACGTTTTTATATCCTGGATCGCGTGCTTTCTGCTCTTTCATGATTTTGAGAAATGTGTTTACTGAAAGATCGAAGCCATTTAAGCCAGTAAATCAACGTCAGTGTACGTTCCAAATTACATCGGTCGTCCCACGTAAGTTTTCAATCACGCTTATACCTCGAACAGATTACCCGCTTAATTTCTCGGCCTGCTCTATAATTCATCGGATGTAGGTACGAAGCCATTCGCCGTTTTCCCAAAGCCACCAGCTGTGCCAAAAAAAAAGCGCGGGAAATAGAGAAAAAGCGCAAGCGGAATGATGGAGCACGCGCGTAATTGGCGGGCGAGCATTAATCGGATCCGCGCATTGTGGAAAATGCGATGGGCCAACGGGAGCGGATGCCCGGCGCGTTCCGGATTCTCGGAGGTTTTAGCGCGTCGTCGATTATTTATCCGTGGCAGCGCATCAGCAGCCTGACCTCATAATTAGCCTGACTTGCTCCGCGTCAGGATAATGCCCGTTTTCCGTCCATTGTGCGACCGAGCGACTTTTCTTCGATTCCAACTGAGTCGCGGTGCACCTAACCATCGCGCCTAGACACTTTTATCCCCTCGTTCCCCTCTTTATCGCCTTCCTCTGGGAACGAAATCGCGACTGCATGTAGCGCGGCTGCCTGCGGCGAGACAATCGAGACAAGCTGCCACAGTAAGTTTAGGGAGTTTTATCGTGGTATCGACTCTGAAAGGCCGCTTTGTTGCTCGGTCGACTGGCGCGTTCCTGCGATACAGGCCCTAACCGACTTTTGTGTGGAAGTTTCTATACGCGTGTTTTCGGATGAGAATTAGTGCGAATTAAATTCTTTCGAGTTGATATTAATTGCAGTCTTCTCATTATTCACTTCGGACCTTTCAAATTTTACACGATTGTCCAGTTTTGCCTATATACATATACGTGTGAAGAAAACAAATTCGTTCGTGTACCCCAACGCATTTCCTTTCATTTTACGACTTCATTGCTTGTTGCGAGCGAACAAATTTGTATTTTACACGAACAAACGCCCGCGACAAAGAGGAGGTGATTTGAGATAAAAATGTTGAACCTTCGAAATGTGTGGTCCAGCTCGGAAAGACATTCTTAAAGCTCGACGTCACCTTTCCGCGCCATAAACCGAAGCTCGTAACCGCAAGACTTTCATTTCTTGGTAATGTATTTTAAATGTGATTCACGCATTGCGCCGCAAAAAAAACTCATACCGAAGTTACTTTCGTGACTTTCTTCAATTAAAAAAAAAAAAGAAAACAAAAGTAAGCGAACACGCAAATCATCGCACGATCCAACAATGAATGAAGCCGATAGTTTCCATCCACAACAATACTGCGTTCGAATCATAAAAAAAACGCCTGGAACAAAGCGAAAAGTAATTATCCTTACGCCGCGATCCGCAGCTCCTATCAATTGTAGAGCCGCACTCGTGGGACAGTTCCCGGCGCGAGGCGTTTTCTCCGGATCCTGGTGATCGTCAGCTGTCCGGAGCGCTAATCATCGAGGGATATATATACCGCCGATCTTCCGTGGTCGAAGGCGGCTCCCGATGGGCGAGCGTAGGAATCTTACGGGAGGCTCGGCTCGGCCGGGGCCACTGACCGCCCCCGGCAAGGCCTGTTCTTCTCTCTCCTATATACCTCGTCGCTTTTCTTTCTCTCCTCTTCTCCTTCGTAACTCCTCGGCGGCGTCCTCCGCTGGCGCGACCACTACCTTCAACCTCGGACGCCGAGAGGCGTAAAAGGCGCTCCGGTGTGTTTTAAACGCGCGGGGCCCTTCTCCGTGTATGTGCAATGCCGCGAGTATATATGGCCTCGCTCGTGTGCGCCACTCACACAGACGCGCTGAGGTCTCTTTCTCTCTCCGTTGGCCTCACTTCTCTTTCTATACTTCGCGCTTTTTAGTTTCCGCTGCATACATTACTGCACGCCCCGAGGCTTGCAACCCGTTGTAACACTCTGGCCGCGCGTTTTCTATGCTTTTCGAAGATTGTTGTTTTGAAAAGTTTCTTATCTGGCAGATAAAAATGTCTTGCGGTAAATTTATATATCTCTTTAATATACACACTTCCGCATTTTTTGTCTAATTGTACCATATTAGCTGTATTAGGAGGATACAATGATTAATACCTCTGGCAGGGGTCATTCTTCGCGTATGGTGTCTAAATTACCTCTTTTACCTTGTAAGTATTTTCAGTACGTAATTGAATGGCAATTGACTTTGATTTATTAATTATAAATACATTGATTTGATAATTTGCGCAGGATATAGTCGCACATTAGTTGCGGGGATTCGCCGGAATTATTCGAGCAAAATTACAGCGCGGAAAATAATTACGGGAATTCAAAAGCTGTCGATTAAAATTAAAGCGCTGCTGGAGGCAGGCATATACATCGGGTAGTTGGCCTGTCTATTGCGTTGGACGAGCGCCAGGCGGCCCGTCAATGGAGTTTAGACTGGCTATTAGCGGGGATTTTTATAGTCGGCGTATATTTCGCGAAACGTAGCGCCGCGGGAGCTGCGGATCGTTGCACTCGGATGGACAAAAAGAGCGGAGATCACGTGCTTTAAGGCAGCAGGACCGCTGCTGGAATTGATGATGGCTTTCGACTTTGACAGCCCGTTAGCGGCACACTTGCGGCGCTTTGAAATTTTAATACGCTCACGGGATTCTGCGCGCCTCGCGCGTTTTACCCGTATCGCCGTAATATGTTAATTTATTCATGGTCTCGAAACTCGCCGTTTCGTTTCTTCGCAGTCCACCGTGTACCCCTGCTTGTATTACAGCAGAGGAGACTCAAGTTTCACCCAACGCGCAAAGAAGTCATATTTGGAGATAAAAAAATGTATTACTAGTCGCTTTTTTTTTACACACCGAGAGTCGGGAGATTACGTCTACTTTTTAGAAATTTTTACCGGAGGATCTTTGCAGAGAGAATAAAAAGTACGTATATAAAGGTAGAGCATTTGACAGGATTATCTCGGACAGTTCTCGTGATAATCCTAATCGACAATGACGACGACGGACATCCTATAAATAGAGCTCCAGAGTCAAATGTTTCAATCCGTCGCTTCGTCTCTCAATCACTAGACGACACGAGGATAATAATTATTTTTCAACGGCGCCGATGTAGTCGCGCACCTGATGCTCACCTCCATTCAAACGATAGCATTTGCCGCATGCGTTCCTTATTTGAATTTCAATGCTTCTACGGGCGCGTGGATGAAAGTGAAGCAAAGAAACGTCCTTCTTCGATATGTAACAGTCCGAGCGAACGAACGTGAGGCCGAGCGCTGCACTATACTGCAGCGTGCATTCATACGGCGTAACACCGTAAAGTGTTTGCGTGCGTGAGCTATATTACACGCTCGCTGCTTAATGCACTGGATCGGACTTTTAAAAGGGAAGCTCCTTGAGAATTCCTTCGCCTACAATATCTCTACATAGTTTTGTAACCACGACTTCCCCGTTCAGGTGCGCTTTCCATTTTTTTTCCTCTCTTTACGCTCGCCCACGCGTAGATATATAAGCGCATAACCCTTGCAAGTTAATTCTCATCCGAAATGACTGACGGCGAAATGCGTTTCAACAGCGTGTAAAACAAGACTTTAAAAAAGTAGCAGAGCGTTAGCGTAGTGAATTTTCGAAAAGGTCTATAAAATTCAAAGTAGCGTCCCTTGGGGAGTATAGCACGTGTGTTATACGGGGGAGTATCGCTTAGTGCACGGTGCATGAGCCGAGACACGATATAGAAGGGAGACATTTGCTCTAGGTGTTCCCGGGCTGTTTGAGGGCCGGAAATGAGCCACTTCTCGCGGGAGGAAGTTTTGAAAGAGCCGCGCTCTCGAGTATTCATGCGCCCCCTTCCCCCCTCTCGGTCTCTCGGCGGTACGCCGTCGTAAAAAGGCAAAGTAACGTCGAAAGAGCGCCGAGGGCTAATGAAGCCCGCGAACTCGCCTCGGCGATTATTTAGCATCGTTACCTTGCGCCGACCCGCTAAACTTAGAACGCGCGAGCGGAGCGTCTAGACGCGGGGCGATTTAGCTCTGCTGCGGCTGCAGCTTCGGTCTTTCTCGCGTCTTTTAATTGGGCGCCGCGCGTGAGCGCGCTTTTACTTTCCGCGGCTTCGCCTTTCCAGAGTGCGATACGATCTCATCCTCCTTTTTTTCTCGTGCTCTGTTTTATTTTTTTCGACTCGACGCTACTTATCGGCATGCTAAGTGTTTCCTCTATTGAAAATTTCGTTGCAGGGAGATTTTTAAAATGCGAGAGGCTCAAAATTTATGCTAATGCTCGTGAAAACGTATAATTAATGGTAACTACGTGAATTATATAAGTTGTGTACTTCTTCGTACACCGTTGCTAACAATTAGAATAGTGATGCTCCTAAATTTTCTGAGAATCAATTCTAAATTTTCTAATGACTTAACACATTAATCCGTACTCTCCTATTGTAAGACACAAAGCTCAAAATTTGTAACCGTGTAAACCATTTATATACTGTCTGAAAAGTAATTAAAAGTAGTGCAGACTTTTATCACTGGATCTATTAGAACTTGATCTTTCTCACACTACAGCCCTTTGCCGCCCCTTGCCCTCTCATTCCGCAGCGCTGCTCGTAAATCTCCCAAGCGTCAGTCTCCTCTACCCGGGTATAACCCAATAAAGCCGAAAAACGTAGCTCCGTGCGAACGCGGGCCCGGCAGCTGGGCGCCAACGACTCGGAGCCTGCGGCAGCGGGAAAACGCGCGGCGTCGATTTTCCGGCGACGGGCTGCCGGCAAACTGCGGTCCCGCCTGGCCGGCGTCCCGCTGCAGGACGACAGCGGACTCGCCGCCGCGGCTTTCTTTTCTACGGGAGGCGCGCGTTCTTTTTCTGTACACGCGCCTGAAACGCGAGACGAGCATCTGCAAGGGACACCGCCCTGCGTTTCCTCTTTCTCGGACGGGCCGCTTTACTTGGGTTCCCGGCGCTCATTTCTTTTGCCGGAGGATCGTGCGCAGCGCAAAAATCCGGTTGAGCGATGCGCTTTTTTTCGCCGCGACGTTCTGTCCGCAGTTAGCGACATTTTATAGCTTGCGATGCGTTTTTTTTTTCTTCGTCGCGTATCTCGTAAACTACTGTTCCGCATAAAGTATCGCGTTATTTGTAGACCCATTATTTAGACATCCTTCTACGTAGCTTCTGTAAAATGAGAATAAAACGTCATTTTTTTAAATTATTTCACTTTACTACTTTCTTCTTTCTCATCCCGCGTAAAAATAATTGAGATAAAAAGATTCATCTTTATTATGTTCGGATTTAAGATTTTTTAAGACTTAAAAAATATTTTATATTAACGAGCACCTAAAAATCAATTTAAGATCTTTTCAAGATCATTGTTTTAGTACAATAATAATATAAGTTTACTATATTCAAATTTTTTAAATTTTATATACATAAGATTTTAAAAAGATCGTTCAATTATTTCTTTTTAATTATGTTTGGATATTTTAAGATAAATTTCAATTCAAAAATCAAGAAATTAAATATCAATATTAAACACAATGTTCATGTTCTTTCTTATGTTTACTTCGTTTTAATAAATCAATAAAAAATTAATTTCGTCTTAATTTCGTCTTAAATCTATCTTAAAATATTCAAACATAATTAAAAAGAAATAATTAAACGATCTTTTTAAGATCTTATATATATAAAATTTAAAAAATTTGAATATATTATGATCTTGAAAAGATCTTAAATTGATTTTTAGGTGCTTGTTAATATAGATTTTTTTTTAAGTCTTAAAAAATCTTGAATCCGGACATAATAAAGATGAATCTTTTTATCGTCTTATTTTGATCTCAATAATTTTTACGCGGGATCGTACATTTAATTATTAAAATTCGTTAGATTTTATACTTTATTTACATATTATACGAAACTAAAAGCTAAGTAAATTAATTTTTAAGTCCGTATGATGGTTAGTTCCCCAAGTATCATACCGAGAAGCAATTTCAAATAGAGTAACTATAACAACGTTCGTAGAAAATTGTCGAGACCAGTCACGAGTAAAAGAACTCAATTCGTTGCAAGAAGTTGCACAAGCAACGCTGCTCAATAGTGCCCCATCGGATGCTAAAATAAATTACCGAGTGCACCCTAAATTTCCCGGGGAATTATGCGCTCGCGCAATATTCATGAGGTTCGCAAGAAAGAGAAGAGGCCCTGACCAGCTTGGCTCGCGTGCGCCGATGCGGAAAAAGAAACATCTCCCGAAAGCCGGAGCCAAGGGAACGCGCAATTGAGGCAATAAAGAGTCTCATGAATAAGGCGAGCGAGTCGCAACGCCATAAGCCGGCGCGAGCCACCCCCGCGGACGCGGAATCACGGACAAATTGCACTCGGCCAATTGCGGCCCGAGCTCTTGTGTATTTAAAGCGTCGGCGGTGCGTGCACCGGCTGGGTCATTGATCCTCCGCAGCGCGATTGAATCGCTTTAGGAGCGAATCTAGGCTCATTATTCCCGGCCACGATCTCCCGAACCGCCGGAACACCCCAGAGATTTGCAGCTAAAGCCTGCCGATCAGCTACGCCCCGTGATCTTTCGGAGCTGGTCGCGCGCGAGCTCTCGGTGCGGCCGGATGCACGTCAGTTCCCCCCTTTTTGGCGGACTCACTCTCAACTTTTCTTCCCCCTGCCCGTCGAGCCACTTCAGTTTGGGGTGCCTGAAGAAATGCGTAAGTCACCCTCCGTGGTGTATCTAGCCAGTCAATCTGCTTCCTAATGTGGATTTAGTCGCTTTGCTCACCGTTGCGGTTAATTGGTATTTTGTTATAATTTAAATTTTATAGAGGATTTGCTTTTCTTTTATTTTGAATTTGAACAGATGGTACTAAATTATGCCCCTGTAAATTATTAAAATGCTAGGGTTTAGTGTACACATACAATTATAAAAATAATTTTTTAATTCAAATCTACATTTGAAAATTTTCCTTACAATTATTTTTATAACTCTAAATTAATGAAAAATTTTTTTTCTCTTTTAGGTAAGTCGCAGTACTACAAATTTCCGGCAAGTCGTAAGTCAAATACCTATAAATATTAATAGAGTTACATAAAAAAGATAAATAAATATCTGCATGCCGAATAGTTTTTCTTAAAAGTAATTAATCGCGCAAGTGTCAAAATATTTCACTTTTCTCGTCGTAACCTCGCGCTGAGCAAAACTTCCAATTGCAGCCATTAGCTGCACGGTAGCTCTAGGAAGTCGCATTTACACGAAATCAACGAGGAGCTCTATCGCGGGCAGCGCCATAATACATCCGCAAGACTCGACACACTCGAGCGAAAGCGCACGAAGCTCGCGCTCTTGATTTCGCGCTTCCTTCCGCTGGAAATCAAAACGTGATGCAAAATCGACGTGCTCGCGGCTCGAAATCGCGTGCCACCCCCCTTGGCGCGAGCCATTAGTAACGAGGCTCACGCGAGCGCGCGAAAACCGGAATTTACATATCAGCCACGGCTCGCGCCGCCAGCTGCCGGCCCCCGGGCGATGGGCCTGCCCGTACTCCTCCTACTGGAACCCCGCGGCAGAAAACCGCAACGGACCTGCCCCCGTTCTCCCCTCCGTCCCTGCAAACCTTTTCCGTTTTTTCTACCCGCGGCCTTTGTGCGCGACCTTCTCCTCCCTCCCCCTCCACCGGAGCGTCGAACGAGCCGAGGGCTGGATTATTACTCGCGTGCGACGTCACCTCGTTTTTTTTTTTGTGTCCTCCACGCCGGAAGTGCGTGCGTTCGAGCGCTTGGATTCGATTTTTTTCTGCGCTTACGGCACGGCATAAGCTCTTTCTCTCCGGTCAATTTCGTGCGCGGAGATGTAGAAGGCGGGACGCGATGAATCGATCCTGGATTTCCTGTGCTTTGCTTTGTGTCGCTTTGATTTCGAATACTTCGATTCGGCTCTTTGTTTGCTTTATGCTTCGTTGCATAAACTTCTGTAGAAAAGGGGATTTTTTTTTGTTTATTCTAAACGATTATTGGGTTTTGATACGCATAGTTGAATTAGTTTTATTATTTCTTGTTTTTTTTTGTCAATAAATCCTCGTTAATTGTTCAAGTGCACTTTTAAATGTCAAGTTCAATTATACGTTTGTCTTTTTTTGTGTTAACACTCGTTGGCCTGAGAAAATTAGCAGCCGCATTTAATATGGTTGTACGTTACGCAAACTCTTTAATCAGCTTACTTTACGCAATTATACACTGTTAAACAGGATGTAAGGGTGGTACAGTTATACATTCTTGCCATAAAACATCTTTTGTCGTTTATATTTGTTCTCATACAAGTCACGTAATAAATCAATGTCGCTTAAGCTGTATTTTACGAAAACTTAAAAAAATCCAATTTAATGAAATTGCACATTGACGCGACTGTCAAAGCGCCGCTTGCGAGTATGTATACACCCCGAAGCCGTTTCGCTACGTTGGGAAAATGTAGCCGTCAAGGCGATCGGAGCCAATAATCGCGCAAATGTATTTAACTGCGCTGACATTGCAAGACTGACATTTACGAAACAAGAGGCTAAGGAAGAAAAAGCAAAAACAGGAAAGAATTAGAGGGAAACCTCAACGGCAGTGGTTGGGTTTTAACAGCGTTCCGCTCCATGGGATTTTGCGCCGGTGTTTGATCGCATCACCTGGCCAGACAACCGTCAGGAAGATACAAGTTCGCTCCTTTTCGGTCGCTTCCACCCCTTGAGCCGCGTTGATCAAGTCTGGATGACACCTTTATAAGGCGTTGCGCACTGCGGATTGGCTAGACATCGTCAGTCGACTCCTTCGGTCAAAAAAACTTGCTCTGGATTGCAAACACTACAAGGGAAACTTGCCTCTGATGATGCGACTAGGATGGGTCTCTGATACCATATCTGTTATATGGCTTCTACGGGAAAATTCATTTTGCGGAATGCGTTCTTAACTCCTCTACATTATTAAGTTGGTTTTTACTACTAGTGATAGTCGTAACCATTTGATTAACGAGAAATTAATCGGTAATTAATCAGAATCTAGATTAATTGCAGTTTCCTACGTGCATCGATTAAAGTACCGTTTTGTTACTCGCAGGTATATTGGATGTATTGATCGATTTTATAGCGCAAATTAAAAGATTATTAGCAATAACTAGTAGTCCTGTTTTATTATTGTACTGCTTAAAATTCATGACAAACTAGTTTAATCGGTGGTTTCAATTAATTAGATAATCGTAATCAGGTTATTAATAAATTAAATTTTATTTTAATTCTCTGTTATTTTAACTGCTAAGAAATAAGGTACTCACCTCGAAGGTTAAAAAACCGTTAGTCGTAAGAAATATTGAAAAAAAAGGTGTAAGGATGTAACCGTTTAGATATTGCAGATTGCAGTACCAAGAAAACATTTTAAAATACTGCAATTTGCACGGACACCCCTATAAGCAGATGCTACTTCGACTGTGACAGGAGTTCAGGTGTCAGCTGTTCACGCAGCGAAGGGCTTAGTGACCCTCATCCGTGGTGGTCTGCTTTGATCCGAAAATTTTACCTACGAACACCCTATTGTGTGTTTCAGCTGTTTTGCTGTCTATAGTTTCTATCTACATTTTATCGCGATTGAAATACAGTCGCTAATGGAGATGATAAAATTGTTGTTTTTTTCCTGAAGAAACGTAAAAAGAATTTCGTTTATCTAAAATCACACATGAAAAATATCTCCATTCTATTATCGTGTTCTAATATCTATTAAAAACAGTGGATTTAGTTTTGATTATAAATTGTTACAACATCCACATAATCGCTGCTATAAATTCAATATTATGTGTTCACACAAGACAGGGAAGGGTATTTTTTGACCCAGAGATTAAAGACTTACCCACCTAATGACCTACCTTCATCCTGAGAGATTTTCTTCATCTAATTTTATCCTCAAATTAGTCTGAACTCCCTACTGCAGTAACCCAACTGCACACGTGGCTTCCTTCACTCCTTAGTTTTAATCATCCATTTTCCTGCTTACAAGCCCCTTTCTAAAATTACGTTAGATTATAGATAATTTTTCGACTTGTAGAAGAGCGCACCGGAGGTTAACGCACCTTTAACCTTGTATCTGAATTTCAGATTTCTGGCGAGTCAGAATTTTTTTTAAAACACCGTTGTTTCAATGTTATTTCAATACAATTGTCCGTAATTACGGGAAAATTCACGAATTCGGCGTACAGCCACGGAGAAAGGATTTTTCGGTCTAAAAATATGTCGCTCGTGAGTAACCTCAGTAAGGGTTATAATTACGATCTCACGGAAATCCCTGACACTATAAATGAACCCGCGCCGCTCCCAAATTGTACCTAATATACTGTACCCGCCTTCAGTGCTCCTCCCTCAAACGAGCTAAATTTACATTTAAAGAAACAATAGTTGCACTAGCGAACAAGTACGCCGCAAAAAACAAGGAGAATGAAAAGTAGAAGTCCGAATTACTCAGAAGCATCGGTCTCGCGACGGTAGAATCGCCTGAAGGAATGCAACAAAAAGTACAGATGATTCGCGTTAAAGCGACGGTTATTTGCGATCGGATGCGCCAGGAGTCGGCATTAATCGTCGACGATCGCCGCGTCTGGGGTCAGTAACTCGAGCGCCGCATCCCTCGTAGACTCGCCAAGCAGCAATCGTAACAACAAACCAGTTTTTACGAGGAGCTCTCGCTCGGTTCTCGGCGCAGAAAAGTGGCTCCTTGCGGAGGACGTAAAACCGCGAGGCGAGTCGTGCAAACGTTGACGCCCCAGACGCTTCTGGAAGGTTGCCCGACGGAATTTTGCAGATTCAGCGCAATCGAGCGGGAGGAACCGAGGAACAAAGCCTTCTGTCGGGATCACAGGGGGAGGATTCGCCGTTCGCGCTAATAAACTTAATCACAGGAGTCGAGACAATGGCGATGCGAGCGAGCCGATCTGGTCGTTACGCTAATTGTTTCTTGTACCAGATTTTTCTGAAGGATTCAGCGAGGAAAGCTGGCTTTATTGTTGTACGGAATTAGCTCTGTTATAGCGTTTATTGCGATTTATCTGCGGTTAAAAGTATAATCGATTTATAGCTGCAACAATGAGTTGCTAAATAAATTTTTTCAGAGAAACTTTACGATTTAGTTTCAACTTTATCCGAGAAGTCTAAAGTCGAGCCAAATAAGTAATCGTAAAACCTTGAATAACTGCATTAAAGTAATCCAAATTTTATGATTGATTTATTTAATTTTCTGAGAAGTATAACTATTAGTATCAGTTGATACAGTATTAAACCGTTCGAAGTCACATTTGCGAGGAGACAGATAGTCATTTATTATCATCAAATCCTCTAATAAATCCCCTGACGTTAGAGTTTGTATATGTAAATCCATCGACGCGAAACGAAGTAACGGGCCATCGTATCGCCGAATATAACCTTGCCTTTACGATCCGTAATGCCAGGCCAGGCGCGCGCAAACTTCCTCCTCTTCAGACTTTCGACGTTATAAAATTATCACAATAACTGGTGTATACGACGTTAAAATTTCTTTTTTCATCGCTCCAATGATTTCTTTTGATTTTCAAATATCCACGCTCGCATAAATAATGGCTCTCCTCTGCCTTTCCAACGAGCGCGAAGCACTTCAAAAAAAGAAAATATCTAACTCAAATTTCACCGTTCCCTGAACCTCGAGTCTAGTGCGTCTCGCGTACAATTGCAGCGGACGCCGCGAGCTCCTTATCCGTATCAAGTGTACGACAATAAATTAAGATAAGTGAAAAAGCCCCGGTGGGACGGAGCTCGGGGCCTCAAGCGCCGCTCAATCTAATCTCTTATCGCGTCTGTTTGCGCCAGCCGCGCTTGGTCCCCACCCTCGCAGGCGCGCACCATTCCTCACCTCCTCCTCGTTGAGTAGGTATATATATATATGCGTCCTGCGTTCACAAATCACCGGAGGGCCGCCTTTTTTCCGTGTCCTGCCGGATTTCCTCGGCACGCGTTCGGAGCACGTGGCCGTGTAAATCCTCGGTTGAGATGAGACGCGCGCGCGAGTCAGTCTATTTAAAGGAGCGCACCGAAAGCTGCGACGGTGCCGCCTACCGCGTGAAAGTGTCCGTCTACTTTTGGAGGGGTCCGCGAATTGTTTGCTTTTCCGCGCGACGACGCCGGCGGTTGCGGGGCAGTCGCCCTGCTGTTTCTAAATACGCACGAGCCATCGAAACTTTTCGCCAAGTTGAGATGTTAATATAAACTCCGCGGCGTTTACACGGAGGCAGCTGAAAGTGCTCCTTCAGCCGTCTAATTTTCTATGTGAATTTACAAAAAGAGAAAATGGACTACGAAGAAATAAAATTTGAATGTGTATTAAACGTTTGAAGGCGTTTACAAAGGAATGAATATAGAAAAGTTTATTCACGCTTTAATTCGTGAAGAGTATTCAAAGTAATCTTTAATGTACGTATTTCGTATGATTCGGTCGTAAACCATAATAAACCGCGTATGATAAATCATCCTTAGATCGTCATTAAACTCGCTTTATACGAAGTTCAATCAATGGGTATAAAACCCATGAATTTATCGGGTGAGCCTAGTCATTTTTCAAACATAACTGAATAAGATACACTTCCATGACCATCGTTCGTTCCCTTTTTTTCATCCCGAGGAGTTTCGAAAGCGAGTGGAGCGTAGTTACGTTGGACTCACAGGAATCCACGATACATGACTAATAAATTGACCGGTCTAAAACCACTGCGCAATACTCTCGAGTAATTCCCGATTACTCATGCATATGCACCGCTTGATCACAGTAGTTAGTTAATTTCCGAAATCGCAATGAAAATGTTTCTTTCACGCAGGCGCAGTTTTCCTTTACGATCCACGGTACATAACGAAACAATTTAAAATTTACATATCCCGCGGAGTGCAATATCGCGTACGAAGAATCAGCCTCGCGAAAATTAGCCAACGGAAAAGTAAGCAGCGCGCTTCCTTTTATCCTGCCTCGTTGCGACACGCGGGCCCACGGATTCGCGGTAACAACTCCGGAAGTGGAGCAAAGCCCGCTGACGTAAAGTATAAAATCTTCGCGCAAGTCGCGCGCCTTGCGAAACTTCTTTATCGCGCCCCTACAATCCGCATCGGCCGAAATCTCATATAAAAGCCGATCGAGTCTGCGCTGCAATAACACAGTCGAGATGAAAGGCAAACTTTCGGGGAAAATTGAAGAAGCCGCGGGGGCAGATTACACAGACCCCGGGCGCGATCCTCTCGGCCATGAACTTGATGCGTTCGCGCTCGATTTACTGGCGACGCGCCAAATAACTGCGTAACGCCGTCTGCAGCGCGTCTGGGGGCCTCGCGGGACTCTCTCCTGGCTCGGACTCAACTCCCGCAGCTCGCGGCGCGACTCGTCAAAAAGGCGGGGTCGCTGACGCTGCGGAAACGCTCGGGCGGCTCATTGAAAGGATCCGCCAGCTGAATGGAGGCTTCCGGGCCTATCGGATCCCCCCCTCGATTTCCTCGATTTTCGAGTAATCATTCATAGACACGCCGCGGGTGTGTATATAGGCTGCAGTCGCGACCAACTTTCAGGCACGTATGAAGCGGTCGGAACAACTGCTCCCACGGCTGCTGCGCTCTCCCTTTTCCGCCTTCTGTTCTCGGAGCCCTCGATTGTGCCGCCGGAAAACGGCTTGAATTTTCGCCGTTCGGAGTTTTCGACCGATAAGCTTCATTTGCATATCGAGGGCCGCTATCACGCACGATGTAGGACGCTTTAACAGATCGATCTCTTCTCTTCGTGACAAGGATGTACAGGCAGTTGAAAAATACAAGTAAAACTTGCTAAACGAAAGGCTAGATTATTGCAATTCTTTAATGACTGAGTTGCAATTTTGATGGGCAACAAATTTTTTTTATTGGATAGGAATTAAACAAACAATGCTTCGCAGATTTAGGAGTGATTCAAGACCACCGTAAAATAGTGCAGGTTGTAAATACGGGGATAACGACCTTAGTTATATAGACGAACTTTTAACATTCGCACCGTTTTGCACTTCGTATTTCATGTTTTATTGATCTTCGCCAAGATCTGCTACCTGCTTAAGGTAAACGATTTTTCGCGGGCGTAAAAAAAAAGGAAATTTAGCAACGGTAAATTTCGCGTGGTAAAACGCTGATCCTTTATGAAATGCTAATCGCCCGTAAAGCAAGACATGAATTTTTTTTAGTGCAGATAAAAATCGCCAATAATCGCTGCCGCAGCGCCGATAAATTTCCGCGCGAGTCCCCCCGGCGCGGCGAGCCAACTCTCCGCGCGTAAAAAACTTCCTCGTCGCATCGAAAGAAATTTCCGCGCGTAACAAGCCTCTCTAAGTACGTGAGGGAAATACTCGAGTGAAAAATTAGACTAAGGTGCAAAAAAAAAAGGAGGGAAAAAAAATTGTAAGCAGACAATGCATATCTCGCGGAGGCTTCCGCGCGTTTCCGCTTTCTCACACGCGCGCGCGTACTCCTCGGAGCAGCTTACGCAAAGCCGCGAATTCTGTAAGATTTTTCCGATTTTTCGAATCGAGGCTAATCTTCTCGCTGTCGTTCCCGTAGTGCGCTGATCGGGGTAAAAAAAAATCGCGTTAAAATATAATGGATCCGAGAGACTCGCTGTAGATTAAGTTCTCCGAATCACGATTTCTCGAGGCGCGTCGAGCTCGTTCTTGAAGTAAAAGCGGATTACGGCTCAAATTGCGAAGTGATAGTCGTATTTATTGAAGAATCGCGAACGGAAGACGAGGTATCGTTCCCCCGAGTATAACAGTATACTGCGGTATTTACAAGGGAATAAAATGATTTATCGTTCGCGCTTCCCTGGCCAACTAGTCCCATAAAATTTCATCTCCTTTAGAACAGTATGCAAAAACAAAAGTGGCTCGACGAATCGAAAATATGTTATTCTGCAAAAAATAAAAAACTGTACGCGTTTCTTCAGCGAAATTCACGAATTCAGTCAAACATCTCGAGCATCTTAGCCGTCGCAAAAGGAGAAAAAAAAGAGCGGGAAGGGAAAGCCGGCGTTGGCATCCTGACGAAAAAGCGATAAACCGATCGAAGCGGCGCGCGGAGGCACGTGCCCGGCGCGGATGGCGTGGTGGGGGCGGCGAATCGCCGGCGAGTCGCGAGTGCGGCAAAACTTTGCGCAATGCGCCTTGCGGAAGCCGGCACGTACGCTGCTCGACTCGCCGCCGCTGCTGCAGGTGGTTAACCTCGCATCTAAGGTTCGCGCCTCGAGTGTCGCGCCTCTCCGCTCACTTTGCCCCGCCGGCGGAGGATGCGTGCCGCCCGAGTTGCGCAACCGCATGTGCGATTGCGAATTTGCATCCGAGAGAAGAGCGAATTCGAGGGAATTTCGTTGCGCCGATGAGTGACCGGCGTATGTACAAAGGCGGCGCGGCGATTTGAAATCGATGCTTTGTTATCACAGCGCGGCCACATGAGTCATCTGTATATATAACATCTTCCGTCGTTTGATTGTTTCTCTCTCTCTTCGTAAATGGCCTGCTCTTTTCTTAATCGTTTCATTGTACACCGGGCATGTATACGACAATTGTTTAAATTGTTTCTGAAATAGAACTCAAAGGTTATTTATTCATTTTGATACGTGCGCGATGCGAGCGGAATTCGCTATATAATTGCTCCTTATCGATGCAACGGATGAAAAAGAAATTAAAGCATAGAGTGCCGAAGCCGTAAAATCTCGCGTTCGGGAAAACTCGGTCTGGCGGCAGTACAAAGTTGAAATGCAAACTCGCAGTGAAGCGCTTTAATAAATCGTCGTAATGTCGCAGAGCCGCACAGACGCGCGAATCGTGACCCTCCGTTGCACTAAGAACAATATCCCGAGATAAATCGTTGAAGGCGTCGATCGGTGTTGTCGAAAAAAATGTATAAAAGGAAAAATCGAAGCATCCCTGGCGACAGATGGCCCTGGTTTAGCTACACCCAGGCTGGAAATTCTAAAGTCCGGCGTGCGGTTTTTCCGCGAAGCGCGCGGACGCGGCCTATCGCTGGTTGCTCCCGACTCGCCCGGAGAAACCAGATTCTCCCTGCACACTCGCCTCCGGGGGAGAGCCGGGCGACTGCTGCCGCGACATTGCGCCGCCGCGCTCGCGATTCTCTATTTTCTTTCTTGAACTCGCGCGCTCGCCTCTTCCTGGCTCATTTTCCCTCGGCGCTGCCCCTCGCGATATATGCTGTTGCAGGCCGAGCGATTGGCGCGTCTCGCATATTTGCCGCGAGCAAAATCAATTGCGCGATGCTCACTTCAATGTACCAGCGATTTGTTGCTGCGTATTTGGGTTTTGCTGCGCGTTTCCGATGTATTTATATATTTTTTGTGCCATGTAGTGGGTTAGATCTAGATTTTCTTTATTGTTAAACAATTTGGCGCGATTTTAAGTTTAATTTAATATACCCGTAGCATTGTTGCAAAAATAAACGGGTATGTAAATTGCGGGTTAAATAGTGGAGCAAGTTTAGGGAATTCTAATGATATGCAAATCCTGCTTAACATAATTCGCAATGTTTTCAAAGCGAAAGCGTGCCCTTATGTAAAGTTTGTATTTTACGGTAGACAAAAAAACATTTAATGCAAATAAGTAAATGCAATGCTCCTGTATGAAACTAGAACAGTTATTTAAAAATATAAAAAAAAAATCAATTTTTAATTGAATTTATTTCAGTATTCATTGCTACGATTTAAAAAAAAAACGTTATCGCATATGATAATTATTTTAGGTAGCACCAAAAGAGCATCCGATAAAAAAATGCGATAGCTATAATAAGAGAACGGCCAGCGTGGCGGCATACAGATTTTATATGGAGTACAACAGGCTCTCAGCGATAACACGAGCCATCCATTCACTTCCTCGCAAAAGAGCCATCCCAAGGGAGTAGACGACGGAGAAGAGGGGATGTCACGGGCTGCGTATTGTGACCCACATATTTGTCGCTTATTATGATTGCAGCAAAAGGTCCCTTCTGAATAGAGTGGATGGGCGTTCGGTTCCGCCGCTGCTGCTGTAAGCGTGGAAAACGATGCCAATGGGTGGAAAGCGGGGGGAAGCGACGCGTGCGGATATAGTACCAGTCGCGGTGCCGCTGAACTGCGCTGCACGCTCGAGTGGCCCCCAGACGAAATTTCGATGCGCCGCAAGCATAAGTATTGGGCTTCAGACTCCGCTGAAACAGCCGTTCTTTGTTTTACTACGCGCCCGCTTTGTGCTTTATCGGTGCGCCTTTTTTTCGAGTGGCCCTTGTAGGCCAAGTTGCCTCGTGGCGCAAGTTCGTTTCGATTTTACATTGAAGCACTTTCGAATGTATTTTACCCGACCGTTGACGTCGACGGTCGGAATTGTATCGTCTAACGTTTTTACCAGTATTGTTTATGTCGACAGAAGGGACACTGTGTCGCCACCGACACGATTTAGTTTACTTTTCAGATCTAGGGAAAAAAAGCGTACGGAGTAGATATGGATGAGTATTATCCGTTTTTTTTATCTGCCATAACGTACAATTCTTATCTGCGCTGGAATCATAACTCTTTTTTTACAAAAAACAAATAAGTAAATATAATAAACTATAAAATATTTACTGCTGATGTTAAAATTTCCTTAATTACTTTGGTATTTGTGGGTTTCATGAAGAGAACATTTATTATTGAAAGTATCTCCCATCTTTAATCCAGAAAACAACGACGTGACCGGTCAAGTTTTATTGAAATATACGATTCTGATTTAGGGATAATTTTCATTTGTCATTGTATTACGGACAATCCTGAATTGAGATACCCAAACAATAGGCGTGTAAATTTTGGTCAATCAGCGTTACGGCTTTCACAAATTTAATAACGTCACTTGCTTTCGTAGATAAGAAGAAGCAGTGACCTGATTAAGGTTAATTATGTGTTAAGTGGCGGCAATTGGTGGAAGCTCTAAAGTTTTAAAAAGAATTTCTGATGTGCTCACACACCGCAGAGGGAATAATGCCACTCGTTACGAAATTTTAAGATAATGTAATAGGAATTCAGGTTAATTTTTTATTGCTCTCTTAATAAGTCGGATTGTTAGGTATTATCCGCTGTGTAATAAAAAAGAGTACTATATTTAATACAACAATATACCCTGTCGAGCAAAAAACATTCACTACAAAACGTGCAATAAATTACTGATGTACATTTTAAGTAAAACATATATAATTAAGTTAGTTTTTTAAACAATTATTATTTAATTTAAAAAAGAAACGTTTTAAAATGTTTATATTTCTCATCGCATACGTGCGAGTCGTACAATTCGTCACTTTATTTATGCTCTATAAATAAAAATTCGTTCAAACGCTCCGACGCTCAAAGCATCCGCAGTGCGGGGTATCACAAAACGCAAGAAAACAAAATATGCGAGAGGAGATACGCTAATGTTTCCTGATGATGCATCGCATTTTTTTTATTATCATGCGCTCGAGAATTAAATTGCCTTACGCCGTCGACTGGAGCGTCAGTTTCGCGCGGGCTCGCTCCTTTCTTTCGGCATCACGGAAACTCGGAGCGGAAATCCAATACATTCCGCTGGAATCGGAACGCAATGATGCGCCGGATGGGCGATTTATCGTTCTTTTATGTACTCTGCCGGCCGATGAAACGAAACGCTCCCTCTCTTTACGGGCTTTAGATAAAAAAGCTGGTAACGCTCGTGCATCTGTCGACGCTGATAAAAAATTGAGTTTATTTTTTCCGCGGTTTCACTGTACCGAGTCAACGCGACGTGGCTGAATGCGTGCAAAGAGAGATATTACGTCAGCGATTACTACCATGACAACAATGGCCTACTCTCTGTAGTCTATATTTTCATAATTCGTTGATTTTCTATACTATGGCGGTGTTTCCTGAAAATTGTATGTGCAGCAATTGAAAAAAAAAATAGCGATTTGCAAATTGAAAGATTCATGGCTCGATTAACAGGGACTAATGGAAAATAAAGCCCAAGTATTTATACAACGTACTCCTAAATTAATTTACAGTGCGTGCTTCATTGAAGGCCAGTGGCTTTGCTCACACTCATTTTCGGACATCGATATTTCTCTTAGCTATTTTTGAACCTTTTGCTTGGCTTATTTCTCTTTCAAATTGAGACTCTAATAAAAGTCGCAGTAAAAGTCGTAGCTTACAATGAAGTTATTATACTTTTTATATTGTACGCAGTATTTCAAATATTTTTAATATACAAAGGCTTTTTAAGAAGAAAAATGTTTATTGAATTTTCTGTTTCCCCTCGCACTTATACATTATGCACTGCACATTTTTAAAGAATCGCCCCTGCCGGTATAAAAAAGAAGTTCGCACGCGCAATAAAAAAAAATTCTTCGTAGAATGCGCGCGAGCGAATTGTGAAAGTGAAAAAATTTTTAACTCCACTGCGTACAGATGTGGTCGCGATAAAAAAGAAGCGAAGGGTGCACGTAAAAACGCAACGGCGCAAAGTCCTTCGGAATGGAAACTCCATTCATTGAGATTCCAAAGCTATTGTCAGCGGCAAGAAAGTCATTTTTATATTTTCTGATCGGCTGGCGCATGTCGTTGGCAAGCCATCGAAGGTCGACGCGTCTATGACCGTCTAACCATCGTTCATCCTGTCGCCGACGAGCGCGCATTTTGTCCCGGCCGATCACCGACAAGGTTTCATCTTCCATTTTCGTCGAGTGCATCGCTCAGCTGTGCAGCACATTTTTTTCTTTAGATTATTAAAATAGAAAATGCATAGAATTGAAACTACCAGTGAGTTTATGTTAGTATACAAGTTTAATTAAATTATCGTGATTTTCAGTGCAACAGAGAGATAAATGTAACACCCTCTGAAAAGTCAACAAAGCAATTAGTACTATTAACCCAAAAATTAAGCTCGTCACGCGAACGATTTATTTTTTTGTTCAGGATACTTTATTGAAAACACGTGTTGGCTGAAGGGGTGTCTGTGTTTTCGTTGAGTCGAGTGGGGTTATTTTTACTTCCTTAAGTTAAGATATACGCCTTCGAATATGAAATGAGAAATCACGCGTGGAAGAGTTACGTTCCGGCTCTTCGAACTCTTCGTTTGTTTGTCTTAAAATTCTTTGACCGTCGCACGTTTGCTGACGATCTTAGCAAACTACTTTCCTTTAAAGTTGCCGTTACCAATTAATGGCGTTGATTATTCGTTTTCAATTAGAATCAGGTAATAATCAGGATCTAATTAAACGATAACGCAATGTAAGTTTCAGCTGTGGGTATAATCAAGAAAGTGCATATTACTTCATGTACTCGTATAAGGACGCACAGATTAAAATGAAAAAGTTTTACTTTTGGTCTTGTAGAATCTTCAATTATGAATGCCGCATTAGCCGGTAAGACCGGTTTAAATTGCATCGTCTGGTCTTTTATCCCCGTTTCTTCGGCCTTCCTCTTTTAAATTACGCAGTTCATTCTTTTCGCAATCCCAAACGGATTCTTCGCTTTCGTCGCTTTGTCCCCCGCATGCCGCGAACGAGACCTAGAGAGGAGCAAACGTTTTAAATGTCCCGTAAATGGATTGAAAATTTGTCTAGAAAACCGCCAAGGAATATCTCGACAAATTGGCCATTGTCTTCGCCTCTGTTCGAATTTCCCTGCACTCAATTACTGTAAATTACCTGAGCAATGAGAAAATTCTTACGAGTTTAACTGGTTGTTCTATTAAAAACAGCAATAAAATTGTTTAGTCGCAAAAAGCAGTGCAAACGCAGGGTAAGGTGCGCTATTTTAGTTTCGAGAATTCAAGGAGGAGATAGCGCTCCCTCGATTCCGGATGCATGAATCACGCACTTGTGCATGTGCACCTTTTTTTTTCACTTGGAGCTAATTATATAAAGGATAGGGGAATGTTTTTTATGCGGAAAAGAGTTTCGCGTTCTCACAAGTCTCTCTTCACCTTGACTTTCATTTTGGAGTCAAGTTAGAAAAAGAAAATTTTTTTCTACGCTTTTCAATTACTCAATTTTTATACAGATAACGCTACGTTATCAAATAAAAATGTAGAGATAACAGTAAATTCTTCAAAGTATTAATAATTTACTTTCCAGTTAAAAAGAAAAATGTACAGCACGTTTAAAATTGCTCAGTAAAATTAACTAGGTTTACAGATCATATACTTTTTATATTAAATACAAAACTGGAATGCACATTTTGCATCTGCAAATGTGTTCTACAAAAAAAACACGCATAAAAAGGTACTCAAGTGGATTCCGTTTAAACTCTTTAAACAAAAAATTCGAAAAGAAAGTCCCACCTGCATTATCTTTATCACAGAGAAATTAAAAACAGCTAATTTGTGGAAAAAGTGTGACGCTGCGACGTCGATAGCCCTGTTCGTAAAATCAGAAGTACCGCTACAAGTTCCTCCGGCAACGATCCACTAAGCATGCAAACACTCATAGAATTCTGGAGCATTAATAAGCCCCTGGCATAAGAAAAATTCGAATGGCGAACAATGATTCCTCGGCGGAACAATAAAATTCTCCGTGATCGCTTGTTAATTGAACATCCGCGAAACAATTACGCGAGTCCGGCCTCGGCATGTAAAACTGGGAGAGAATTACGACAAAGCGAGCACAGCGGAAAATAAAGGAGATATGGCAATGGATGCATGGGGAATTAGATGGAAGGGAAGGCATTAGTCGTCGGAGTGCCGTAAATTCGTGCGAAAATTCAACTGGGAATGAGCCGGGACAAAGACAAGAGGCGGAGGTTGGCGAGGGGAGAGGCCGTAACGGTAGATCGCACTTGGAGATTGCGCGCCGTGTCTTTAAATTAAATGTGGCGAAGAAGACGCGAGAGTTAAGAAACCCTGCGCGAGGATACTCACCTATAGGTGCACAACTAATTTTTTTTTTACGTCGATTCGATTATCCTTCCTAGCACATCTTCGCCCATCCCTGTACAGTGCATCCGGGGAATGTTTTTTGTATACTTTAGCCACGAGTTTTTAAATCGTTATCTCTTCTAATTTCTATAGAAAACATTCTAATTTCGAATAGAAAAAGTTGCTACATTGTTTAACGAAGCCTACTCGGTATTTTATTACAATGTTATCAGATAATTAGAACGTTACCTAATCCCTCATTATATAACGAAAAAGTAAACTTTAAGTGGGTCATGATATACATATAGATGTTTATTAACGTTAGTTGAAAATGTACATAATATTAATTAAAATAATTATTAATTATTATGAAAGTCTATAGCCTCGACTCAACGTTTATTAAGGTACATCCGTCCTCTTAATTATTTGGTATATAGTATCAGGTTTCCAAAGAATTTTAAATACTCATCCGAACGAGAAGAAGATCGAAGGCAGGATAAAATAATGAGAGGCTTAAAGAATTTCGTTATAGATTCCAGGCGATACATTCCCATGTAAGCCATCTCGCAACATCAAGGATGAAGAATCTGAAGGCGATCTTGAAATAGTTTTTATGTCTTATATTAGAAACACATTGTAGCATCGAACGAAAACGAAATGAGCGATCAGACTAGGCCGAAACAGGTTTACGACTCACCTCCTCTCCCCCTCAAAATTGATATACCCTATCTCCCGAAATTCTCTGTCAGAGCTTCACACCGTGCACTTTCCGATTCCAGAACCGGCTCCGGAAAAACACATCGCAGTCTAAAAAAAAAAAACAATGAAGAGCACCGGGAGTAAGGCCGTCGGTAGCCACGAGGTCGTCTCCGTGTAGTGCGTGCACCGCGAAAAAAAAAATAATGCCCGCCGGATGCAGGGAAGGTAGAAGGGCGAGGGGCGGGGGCAGCTCGTGCCGGCGTCTCGGACGTTAAGCAGGAGGCGGAGGAGGCCCGTTCGCACGGAGGAGTGCGAGGGAGACGGACCGGTCTTCCTTTCTTTGTCCAGCGGCGCGGGTATGTGTGCCGTGGGTACCCTGCGGCATCTCGAGCGCGACGGCCCGGCAAGACCCACCAAAGGCCGGACCGTCATGAAAAAAATTGCACTCGTGTGAACGCTCGCTCCTACGCGCCGGCGACTCACCGGCGTATAATGTGGGTCGGCGTGACGTATACCTCGTAACAATTTTGTGCATCGCCGGGCTCTTTCTTTCGATGACATTTTTCAAAGATCTCAACCGCGAGAAAAACTTTTGTCTCGTTTACAGACTATTGTTACTTATTTTACCACGTGGGATTACATAGACTTTACTTCCGTGAACTGTAAAAAAAATATTTGTTTTGAAAAATGTGTATGCCTTGCGTAATTTGTCATTGCAATTATAGTAATTGCTTAGATAATGAAAACGATCTTGACATAAATATTTTCATGGTCAAGCAGAGTAAAGTGCAGGGATTAGAATGTTTCATATTCCTTTTTTTTTCGGTTAAAAATTAAATGAATGAAAAACAAAACGAGACAAAAAAGAAAGATACTGGCAAGCTTATTTAAGTTTTTATTCCAGTCACGCCTGCAGGTGACAAAAAGAAATGAAATAAAACACCGCAATGACCATATATCATTTGCGCTAAAGTTCGCCACTAACGCACTCTTTTACTTTTTGTTCACAGAATCCCTGCAGGAGCCACGATTTAGTACGCAGCCCTCGAGCAGTGGCGGCATTCTCAGCGAGAACCGAACGAAAATTTTTCAGTGCCAAGCCGGAGGTGAGTTTTGCAAAAAGCACCCATTTTTCTTCCATTTAAACGCAACAACAGACGCCCTCTCACTCCCGGTAATCAGCGACAAATGCGCTCTCCGAAAAAAGACACTTTAATAGTTTCAATTTTTATGTCTACGTGTAATTATCGCGCGACACTTAGACATTTGGTGATCATTTATTTTTACAGTATAATTAATTACATTTTCACGTATAAAACTTTTTATACAATTGCAGGATTAACTATCACTAGATTAGTTAATAGTATAAATTGCTAATTGTCATTATAATTAACTATAAATTGATAAATGGTCAGAAGAATTCATTAGCATGGATCACCTCAGCCTAAAACGCGACTAGTAGAAATCAGTCACGCGACATGCAACGCGAAGCCCGAAAAAATAATGGCGTCTGCCCTGGCAATCGATGACGAGGTCGGCGTCACGTCAAGGCGGAAGAGACGAAGCCCGCGAGGTGCGCGAGTAACGCAATACCCTGACCCTATATCGCGGAGCGTCGGATCGCTCGGAGGGGTCGGCACCCCCGAATCTCGCCTGATACTCTCTTTGTCTACATTTGCATGTGATCAAGATCAGGCGCTATCTCGACCGGTGCAGACGCGTGGGGGGCCGCCGGGCATTGTGTCTCTTTTTCTATTGGCACTCTCATATTGCCAGTTGGACCCTTTGACGCTATAAGTGGACCGATGCTCCTGAGGCGCAAAGAAATTTTCGTCCTGGTCGTTCGTTAAACCGTTATTTAGTGCGTCCTTTATCGCGCTCCCGGTGACCTTACACATTAGGAATTTGCATATTTTTTCTAAAGTAATGCGAGACTATCTTGCTGCATCTTTTATTTACGTTTTCATGCTTTAAATGAAATTTGCTATCATGTCTTAAAATCGTCTATCGTGTATTAACCGTGAATGTTATAAAAAGTAAATAAAATTTTAAATATTTTTAGATATGTTATTTATTAAAAAAAGAAGCAGCAATTAACTAATGTAATGTGTGCAATGTAACTAATGCAATAATCATATTAATGAGCAGTACAAGCAGGAATAGAAGCAGAAAGAAAAGACGAACGGGCGGAAACAAATATTAAATTATATCCGCTCGAGCGTTTATTTATTTATAGAATAATCGTGTCATCAAACTTTTTTAGCTGATCTTTAAATCAAGTCTTAAGCACTTAGAGGCGGGCTATTTGAAGCGCCCTAGGCGCTAAAAAAGTCACGGCCGGTCCTGCAGCAATGTCATTCAGCTGGTTAAAAAAAAACGAAGTGGGGCGATCCCCGCAGACATGTCGCTTCCTTTTTTCCGCCTCTCATTTTCCCAATACAGCGCTGAAAGATATATCTAACGAGCCTCGGGGAAATGATACTCGAGGGACGGGTGAAGGGCATTAGTCGCCGGCTTTTTCGAATTTTCGCTTTTCTCTCAAACCGCCCCCATTAGTTTAAACGACGCACACGCGCCGCGAGCAAATAGTATTTTGTTTTTCCTTCTTACCCCGCGTAAAATATCGTACTTTTCCATGACAAAGTATGTGGCTGTAAAAAAGTGAAATAAAATAAATAGGAAGTTTTCGTTGATAAAAGTTTGTGTTGGAACTGTTCGTAGCTGTTTTTTCGGGTTTAAGGATTCATTTGTGACTTGAATTATTAAAAATTTATTTAAAAAATTGTAGAATCAAGAATAGATTCGTAATAACAAGTATATACTGTCATGTACAATGCGAGTACTAAGGATGGCGATGGCCTTTAATTAACGTGATAAGAGCTTATTAGGCCTAAAACGAGCAGCTACAAGTCCCTGTTTATCTTGACATAAATATGTTTTAACAGTCAAGCCCGAGTGGAAAGAAAAGGCTCTTTTAGTATTTGCGTTTGAAATTTATTCATCTCCGTGCATCGGTCGTAGGATAGATACTGTCTTAAGTGGCCTTGTGCAATTTTTCTTCCTATGTTTATTCAATTTGGGTAAACATTTCAAACGAGCTTTTAACTAAAATACACAATTATCCAAAGATATCCTAATCTGTATTTAGCTTTGACATTAATTTAGGTAAAAGAGTATTGACAACCAAATAATTTTTAATCAATAAATAATTAAATTTCACTAAATAATTAAAAAAAAAATTTCTTTTAATTTCTACAGGTAACCCTCAACCAAAATACAGGTGGTTCAAAGATGGACAGCCACTCACGCTTGATTTCACATCCGAATACTTTTATCGAATCCACAACACTCGAAGGGAAGACTCCGGCGTTTACTACTGCGTTGCGACGAACGAAGTTGGATCCATTTTCAGTGAAAGGATATCATTCTCCGTGGCCTGTAAGTATACACACAG
This sequence comes from Sycophila sp. Sp_5, assembly GCA_018906775.1. Taxonomy (NCBI): domain Eukaryota; kingdom Metazoa; phylum Arthropoda; class Insecta; order Hymenoptera; family Eurytomidae; genus Sycophila; species Sycophila sp. Sp_5. Next base: position 312,364 of record JACCID010000070.1, on the reverse strand, counting down.
AGATCCCAAAAATAATCATTAAAATAAATTACCATAATTATTCATAATAAACATAGCCAAAAAAAAACGTAAAATTCCATTTCTCAAAGAAACAAAATTTAATTTTCAAAAATTCTCCTAATTAATAGCTTTTATTTTCTTTTCGCCAGACATGGGAGTGTTCGAGGATCTGGAGGAGCGCACGGTAACGGTGCAGTCGGGTAGCGCGGCAGTCCTCGAAATGCCGCATATCGAGAGCCACCCGGCCCCGGAAGTTATTTGGTCGACATCCGACGGCACCATCCCTTACACCATTAAGTACGCCACGGTGCATCAAAAGCTCCTTATACTGAACGCCTCGGAGGACGACGAGGGCTCCTACAGGTACGAATCCCCTGCTACTCCGACCTTTTTCCCTATTATGCTCCCTCTTTGGCCGCGCGATTTCACCTTCCCGTACCTGCCGCGGCTTTCGCTCGCCGATGAAAGGAAGGCCCGACGAGCAGTTGGCAGAGTTCGAACGAAGCGTTTTCCCCCTGATTATCGGAACAAGGCTTATCATTCCAGTTTCGCTAACTAGTTGTCGACCGCAACGAAAGGCCAAATAGTTTTTGCTGGAAGAAAATTAAAATCTTTTGAGCGAGCAATGTATTCTTATGTTAAAGTGACGATGTAATTGTTTTTCAGGGCGAGGGCGTTAAACACGCAGCTGGGAAAGGAGGAGAACAGTCCGTTTTTCAAGCTGGAGGTGATCGGCGATCCGAACGCGGAAGTCGCGCCCACGATCGTCGTCAAGCCAGAGGATACGAAAATAATCAAAGAGCAGGGAATGACTTACTTACACTGCATCGCTAATGCCAGGTGATTTGCATTCCTGTCCATTATCCTACATCGGCGCTTCCCGCTGGAACGCAGGCTTTAAATTTCAAATTCGTTCACTTTGTGATCGGATTAACATTGCATTATGTACATTCGCTTTCCCGATAGCGTGTGGTTATACTGAGTACCAGCAACCTGGAAAGTCAACGATATTGATGCACGATCATACAGTTTTCATCGAGCAAAATGATTCGGATTAAGCGTTCGAGGGGAATGAGTAAAAAGTCGGAATGCAAAGAGAATGAAATGCAAATCTTCTTGTTTGTAGATCCCTGCACGAGCTGAGGACGATATGGACGAAGGACGACATTCCAATCGAGGACGCGAGGATATCTTTTAACTTTAAGGACTCGTGGAACAGGACCCTCATACTGATATCGGCCAATCTCACTTATACGGGCGTCTACGCCTGCCACGTTGATCTCAGAAGCGGCGGATATCCCACCATTAGCGCCAGTGCCAGCGTAGAAGTTCTCGGTGTGTTTGCCATTGTTTTTTTAGCTTTCAGCTGTAAAGTTTGCAATATCTTGTTTTCAGACGATGTTCGCGGAATGTTTTAAGATTTATAACTTAGAAAATTTATTTAATCTGTTATGTTGAAAAGGATTCATAAATAATGTTGTAATACAGAATTAAAAAGTTTAAAGTAACTAAACGTAACAGTGTAAAAATTGTAAAATTCAACTCCGTTATTCAGAGTAAAACAAAAAAGTAAATTGGAAGAGCACGAAAGTCCGCACGCGTAGTGAAATGCATCGTCAACCGTTACTGTTGGATCGATAGACCTGCGTAACACTCAACGCCGCTTTTTTTTTCCTCGTTACAGAAAAACCGAGCTTCTTGACTGAACTGAAGCGGGTAACCCTCAGCGAGTACGGGACGACGGTGACGTTGCCCTGCGACGCCGAGGGGGTGCCCCCGCCGAGCATCCAATGGTTCCGGAACGCCGAACCCGTTGACAAGCTCCTTGGGACGAGGTAAGCGCCGCCAACTCATCCATGCGGCCCCCCCTAAACCGACTCACCTTCGATTCGATTGACTCGTAATAGCCTCTATGCACGCACGTGCCAGGCGGGGGAGTGAATAATTACCAGTTCTAAGGGGAAAGTCTGGAGCTTAGTTTAGCCGTTTACTTGAATTCAGAACTTTTCGAAATAAAATGCTTTGTACTTTTGAAAATGTGTTAATTCGTACATTTGTACGTTGCTGCGAGTGCCAGAAATACAATATTCGAGAGGTTGTTATATTTCTTGGCGAAAGTAGCATTTCTGAGAAAGTGTACAACTTGCATGTTTACTCGTTAGGATTCAAACAAAAGTACCGAATTTTTTTACGTAAAATAAACGCATAGCTCGAAAGGTCGAATTGTAAGTACTCGAGCCTAGACCGGGTCAACTGTTTAGAAAGCGCTAAGAGTTCTATGTCTGTTCAAGTAGTTTACCAATAATTATAAATTTCGAATTACACTAAAAAAAGAACACGTGTAGAATTTACTTTTCTGGTACAAGCGTAAGTCTTGCAGAGAAAAAGGCATTTTTCTGATTTATGTAAAATACATACATGTTTCGCTAAATTCACATCCACACGCAAGCTTTTCAAATAATTTTTTTTTCTGTTTGACGAAAATAATAGGTACGCAAAGCTAGAAGATGGTTCCCTGACGATCAAGAAATTAATGATGGAAGACTCAGGGATGTTCCAGTGCCTCGCCATGAACGAAGCCGGCGAGGCGTCCAGCTACACCTGGCTCAAGGCTAAAAGTGAGTATAGCCATTTCCTCCGGCGAGAGAAGCGCGCACAATGCGCAGCACCTCGCAACGATTCCTCGAAGTGTTCCTCGAAAAATAGCTTCTTGGTCCAGCTTTATATTTCTTTTTTTTACACTTTTATTATCGTGCGCTGCTGTTGGCCTCGAGTCTGTCCCAATACTGATTACATGTTTTTTGTTGTTGTGCGAGCGCAGAAAGGTCGGATACAGCGATGAGAAAGAGAAAGAGAACGGTCCGTCGAGCCGCCGGTTATGGTATCGTCGGAGTGCGCCAGGATAATCGTCGCTTTCAGTTCTTTCAGTATCCAGACCGTAAGAGCCCACGTCGTCCTTCCTCGACATTGTCCTTTTCTTTGTTTTTTTCTAGTTTGCAGTTGTACTTCCTTTATCTCATTTTTTTTTTAATTTTTTTTTTTTAGTTTCTAAATCACAATTTAGAAAAATTAGCAGTAGACCAAAGCGACGACAGTCTTCACTCTTTTGTATTTATACCTCACGAAAAAGTTTTAAATTTCTCGTAAATTAATTTTTTGTTTAATAGACTATACGTGTATAAGTCCTTATCATTCTATTCAACTAAAAGAAATATGAGAAATTTATAAGTTTGAAAAAGAAATTGGTGTGTTTTATTTTTAATTGTGCTTTCTCGCTTAAAAACGTAAAAGAAAGAATGTGAAAATGAGCTATAATTTGTACCACCAATTTGTCACACCCATGCTCTTTTATACCTCTAATTCCGCATTCACTTAAGGCACTTGCTTTGGTAAAAAAAATATTTTTCCCAATCTGTTGTCGCATAGCTTTTTTGGTTTCGTTTTTGTGTTATTTTGCAGTTGTTTTTCATGCATATTAGATGTACAGTGATACGCGTCACCTCATTAGCACGTATCACTTTGTGGTAGCAAAATTTTTTTGTGTACTCAAGCAAATCGTAAAAGCACGTTTGTATGGTTTTGCATTTATTTTGTAAAAAGGTAAATCTTTGATCTCACTAGGCAAATACATTATAGTTATCTGCATTATCAATTCAAAGTAATTGATGGACGTAAAGAATGCATCAACGTAATTATACATCAACGAGCGAATCGTTCGATCATTAGAGCATGTATATACTAATATACTACTGCAATCATTAGCGATATCTTTGATGCTGTACTTAGTCCATGCGTTTTTTTATGTCTCGCTAATCTCGGTATTACACCCATCACGCATTTCGAAATCACTCGGAGATTCCAGTGCCCCTGCGAATCTCGTCATCGCACCGCATCAATGCGTTCTTCCTCTTCCGACAAAATATATGAGCATACAGTGGAGCACGAATTGTCCCATCGAAGCTTTATATCACGCTGCCAGTAGCAGTCAATTCACGTAGATGTCTTAGACATCGTAACTCTGTCTCCTCCTGTTTTATTTGTGTATTGTACAAAAAAAGTTTGTTTGCAATTATATACATGTCGTGCTCGCGACATTGTGCGCACTTACACATAAAGATTTTAATTACATGTGTGTAAATGTGATAGCTAGTTTTTTTCTTTTTTTTCTTTTTTAAATATTCATTGATTTTTTTTTGTATGCATATGCATGAAACGTGGCGATCGTCCGAAGTACCTGAGTGATTAATCGCCGAATCTGTTATTTCCAGCTTCTATACCGATAATGGAAGTCCCGCCACAGAACATCACAGTACTGGACGGAAAGGACGCAAATCTCAACTGCCGGGCGATCGCGGCACCAGTGCCGAATATAACTTGGCTCTACAACGGTTAGTATCAAACATTTGATATAGATTTATAGATTTTTCAAATATCGGAGTTTTTTATTCTCTCTCGACCGAAAATTATCGCCGACTGTAGACAGACAAATGCATCGCTATATAATAATGATGATTATTCATGCTGCGCGGATAGAAATACAATACAATGGGTTATTGGAATATCTTAGGCAACTCATAAATACGTGCGGACACTTATACCGATAATTTCCGTACTTTTAAACAATGGAATGCTAATACTTTATACCAGCACTTTTCAACTTAAGTGTTGCCGCGCATATTTACGACCTGCAAGGGCGTGGATTTTGTATAGCAGTGTATTTTTTTTTTTAGTTCTGTAAAAAAAAAAAGAAAAACCGCATTACAAATGTTTAAATGTGTTATGAAATTGCAGATACGACGCCAGTTGAAATAGCCGGGAGAGTACAAGTTTTGGATAGCGGCGATCTGCTAATAGCCGACGTGAAGCCGAGCGACGCTGGAAAGTACACCTGCGTTCGCGCCAACGAGGCTGGTTCCGTAAATGGATCGGCTTACGTCTCAGTGCTCGGTAAGCGGTTGTTTTATCCGTAGCTTTCTTTATTGCGATAAAACAGGGAGTTCCCACAAGTAGACTAACAAGACTGAATTTTTTTTTTCCCGCAGTGCGCACTCAGATTATTCAGCCGCCGGTAGACCAGTCAGTCCTCCTTGGACACACGGCGGAGCTCAAGTGCGAGGTGTCGAATGATCCCAGCGTCAAATTCGACATCGCCTGGTTTCACAATTCTCAGTAAGTCCAGATAAGATGCTGTACTTTATATACGTGGAATGATATTTTAATCCGTTAGAACAGGTGATACTTTATAATGGATCGATAAGCACCCTTATAAAAAAATCTTTCTAGTACGATTTGTAAGAATCCAATTGTTGCAGAATTTCTGCAGAATTTTCCCCTATAGAAAATATGCATAAAATTCCTGCAAAAATTGGACTTCAAGGATTTTTTTTGTAACGACCAACTACAGCATTCAACTGAGTCGTCGTTTGTCTATTTTGATTTTTCATTTCATATTTTTTATGAATTTTATTAATACTATTAATGTATTATTAATTATTCTATTAATATTATTAATTTTATTAATACTCTAATTGACACAAAAAGGAATTAAACCGCGCATTTGGAAAGGAAGCATAAAAATGTAATCAAAGAAAAAGTCCGGGCAATGACGAACTGTTACAATAATTATACACGTCAAAATGGAAAGTAAAGCTCGTCTTCTTCCGTGAAACCGGCGACAAAAGGCCCGGTATCAGCGTGCAGTCGAGCGATTGCGGAAAAGAGACGTCGACGCGCAAAAGTACCCCGCGGCGTTCGCGCTCGTTAAGCGCGCAAGCAGAGCAAATCCACGTAGGAGAGAAAGTTGTTCACGCGCATTTTCCCTTGCAGGGTGATAAACACACGAGCGAGTCCGAGAGTGAAGATGCAGAACGACGGCACGCTGGAGATCGGGGCTGTGCGCGCCTCGGACGTAGGCGAGTACACTTGCTCGGTGGTGTCTTCGGGTGGCAACGAGACCCGCACCGCCCGACTCAGCGTCATCGAGCTTCCCTTCGCGCCCATCAACGTCGTCGCTTTGCGCCTGGAGGAAATCTCGCCGAGGACCATCAACGTCTCGTGGGTGCCCGGCTTTGATGGCAACAGCGCCATCAAGTCGTACATCGTGCAAAGGCGCGAGGTTCCCGAGCTCGGTGAGTGCACTGTTCTTCGGCAGGTGGATTAATTAAGTATGCGCAGGGAGCGGCAGGCGAGCATGTTATTTTCATGTACTCAGGCGTCGACAGTTTGGGGTGACTCATGTGTAAAACGGAAGTAATTTGGGATGTTCTTTTTCTTTTTGAAATTTAAAATGTCTTAAGGTTTCTGTTTATATATAGTAGAGAAAATAAAAGTTTGCCTGATTTTAGAAGAATTGATATTAATAATATATTGGGAAATAGAAGCGAGTTTGTAAGGTAAATAAATATTCGTATTACAGGACCTTTGCCCGACTCCACGTTGAACTGGGTGACGGAATACTCGAACATATCCGCCAGCAGTCGCTCGGTTCTTTTTAACAACCTTAAAGCGGCGGCGGCTTATCAGTTCCGCGTGAGTGCGGAGAACAGCGTCGGTGAGGGACCAAGCTCTGAGCCCAGCAACGTCGTAGTGCTTCCTCAAGAACGTTAGTATACCCATGAATTTTTTTTACTTTTAATCATAGTCTATAAATATAATATTTTTATTATATTTTCTTTTTTGTAGAAATAGACTGCAAAAAAAATAAATTAAAAATAAATTTAAAAAATAATTATGAAAAGAATGCTAACTTTATTTATTTATTATGAATGATAGCGCCGTCCGGTCCGCCGATGGGTTTCGTCGGTTCAGCTCGTTCCTCGTCCGAGATTATAACTCAATGGCAGCCTCCGGCGGAAGAACACAGAAACGGCCACATATTAGGGTACCAGTTGCGTTACAAGTTGCACGGTTACAACGAGACCCCTTGGATGATCCAAAACATTACGAACGAAGCGCAGAAGAATTTTCTTATAACCGATCTAATAACCTGGAAAGATTACATCGTCAAGATCGCTGCGTACAACGATAAGGGCGTCGGAGTCTTCACGAACGAACTAAAAATCAAAACGAAAGAAGGAGGTACGAACGCCGCATCTCTTGCGGTAACTTTAGATTAGGTTTCAAAACGTCATATTGTGCAGAATGTTTTTTCATTTGCTCAAAAATGATTATTTTGAACAATACACTTGCGCTCATCGACAAAATAATTATTGTTAACAATACACTTGCACTTGTTGCTTACAGTGCCGGAAGCTCCGCCGACGGATGTGCGCGTGAAAGCGGTAAATTCGACGGCCGTGAAGGTGTGGTGGAAGCCGCCTAATCCACAGAAGATTAACGGCATAAACCAGGGTTACAAGCTTCAAGCCTGGCATAACGGCGGCTTCAGCGAAGAGAATGAGTACAAGTCCATGACCGTCGCTCCCAACCTCTTTGATCCAATGGCTGAACAGAGCACTATTATGACAAATTTAAAAAAGTACACCCCCTACAACATCACGGTCCTCTGCTTCACCAACCCTGGTGATGGAGAAAGGAGTTTGCCCGTTAATATTCGCACAAGTGAAGATGGTACGACTCTCCATCTATCGTTATATTTTTAATTACTTGCTGTGATCGGAAAAAAATCTTTAATCACTTAATTAATTTTAAAATGACTGTTGTCCGAATTTGTAAGTATATATAATTTTATTGATAAATTTTTATTTTTAATTATTTCTTGACGCAGTTCCGGATAAGGTGGAAAATCTCCAGTTTCTCAATATCAGCGATCGTGCTCTGACAGTAAAGTGGCGTCCGCCTCGAGAAGTGAATGGGCTCCTCATGTTTTATCAATTAAAGTACATGATAAAAGATAACCCTGACTCGCTGAAAGTGCAAAATTTTAGCGCTGACGTAATTTCAACAAAAATCGAGCAGCTACAGGTGAGACTCTTAAGCTTTTTATTTACATTCTCTCGGTTTTTTTTTTAAGAAGGTCGATATATCGATATGCTGCATTCTTAGGCTACTACGCATTACACGTTCGAAGTTTTGGCTTGGACATCGAAGGGACCAGGAGAGCCAAGTATAGCCACGATACAGTCTGGTGTCGAGCCGGTACTACCGCAGCCGCCGACCAAATTGGCTTTATCAAACATTGATGCATTTTCTATTGTTCTGCAATTCACCCCGGGATTCAATGGCAATGCTTCTATTTCAAAGTGGACTGTACAGGTATGTGTTTATAATGTTTGCAAATTTCATTGACACGATTTCGAAATAACTGAGTAACAATAATATGTTTGCCATGGAAATTAGGCGCAAACCACGAGGAACACGACGTGGCATACGATAGCCGAAATATATGATCCAGACGCAAGAAAAATAACAGTAGAAGGACTTACACCGTTTATGCAATACAAGTTGAGGCTAATAGCGAATAATGTAGTTGGGCCATCAAAGCCATCGGAGTCGACAAAAGAATTTCAAACTATTCAAGCCCCACCCTCGCATCCACCTAGAAACGTTACTGTGCGCGCAATGAGTGCCACTGAATTGAGAGTTAGATGGATTGTAAGTATTCAATTTAGGTATATTTGTAAAAGTGCATTCGCTGATTCTTGGATTGAAAATAACTTAAAATTATAATGTTTTAAAAATAGCCCTTACAACAAGTTGAATGGTATGGTAATCCTCGGGGTTATAATATTACCTACACGGAAGTGCGAACGAATAAATCGAAAAGCATTAGCATCGACGATCACACAGCTAATTCGTATGTTCTTGAAAATATGGAAGAATTTGCTCTGTATGAAATATCTATGCAAGCTTACAATGATGTTGGCTCTTCAACTTTGAGTCCAAAAGCTGTTGAAAGAACTCGCGAATCAGGTAAATTATTTTTAACGATATTTTATTACATTTATTTAGGAGCTGAAATTTTAACTGGTTTTCTTATTCAGTGCCATCCTTTGGGCCCGTAAATGTGGAGGCAAATGCAACATCTTCGACCACTATCGTTGTAAAATGGGGTGAAGTGCCTATTGAACATCAAAATGGTCAAATCGAAGGATACAAAGTGTTTTACAGAGCTAATAGTCGTTCCCCTTTCCAATCCAAGAACATTCCTAGTAATTCGACTTTTACTACTACACTGACAGAATTGCGAAAGTATGTCCAGTACACTGTACAGGTATTGGCTTACACAAGGCTAGGCGATGGAGCATTAAGTGTGCCACCAATTAGAGTTCAAACTTTTGAAGATGGTAAGTTTATAATTCTATGCTTTGACGTTCATATAAAAATATGTGTTTAAAAATAATTATTTTCTATGCAGTTCCCGGACCACCGTCGAACGTGTCATTACCTGATGTTAGTTTTAACACAGCAAGAATTATTTGGGATACACCTGAAGATCCAAATGGAGAAATTTTGGCATTTAAAGTGATGTTCCATTTGAATGGAAGCACAAATCATCAATTTACAAAAGAATTCTCCGCTACAACTAGAACTTTTACGTAAGATAACATTCAATTCTACAAGCTTATTATTTAAAATTGTATTTCGTCATTTCACACTTCAAATTTTTCATTTTTAGGGCTACAAACTTAGAACCTGAGAGGTATTACATGTTTTCGGTAACGGCACAGAGTCGTTTAGGTTGGGGCAAAACGGCGTACGCCTTAGTTTTGACAACTAATAATAGGGATCGGCCACAGCCTCCATCGATGCCTCATGTTAGTAAATCTCAAGTTCAGAGTCGACAAATTACATTTAGTTGGACCCCAGGTCGGGATGGCTTTGCTCCTTTGAGGTATATTTTATTTATTTTAAACAAAATATTAATATGAATAATTCGTCCGTTACATATTTTCTTATATATTTTTTTTTCTAAATGTAGATACTATACGGTACAGCAGTCGGAAAATTCTGGACCATTCCAAATAATACCAGAAAGAGTCGATCCATCTTTAACTTCATATACTGCAAATAATTTAAAACCATTCACTGAATATCAATTTAGAATTCAAGCAACTAATGATATTGGCCCTTCTGCATGGAGTGCAGAATCTATTCAAGTTAAAACATTGCCAGCTGGTAAGACTTCATTATAGACTTTAAATTTTGAGAAATAATGAAGTTTTATTTATTTCCCTAATATTTTATATTTAATGCAGCTCCATCCCGAGGTGTATCAGGATTAAAAGTCTTACCCATAACAACATCAAGTATTGAAGTTCACTGGACTGCGATTGAGGAAGTGAATTGGAGTGGAGATCACCTTACTGGTGGATATCGAGTATTCTACCAAATATTGTCAGATTTTCCATCCACACTCTCTGGGCCTCCGAAAGAAGAAGTTATGGGAATTAACGTAAGTTACGCTACGCGATTAAAAGAGCTTTGAATAAATTGAATTTTTTTTAATAGTAATTGAAATCATAAATTTTGTGATTATGATTACAGAAAACGACGATCACTTTGAGCGATCTAACAGAAGATAAATATTACGAAGTTATTGTCGTACCATTTAATTCAGAGGGCGAAGGTCCCCAAAGTCTTCCAGTGACTGTATATGTTGGTGAAGCAATTCCAACAGGAGAGCCGCAAAAAATTACAGCGGAGCCTATTTCTTCTACAGAAGTTCAACTTAAATGGAAGCCACCTCAAGCTAACATGCAAAATGGAGAACTTCTGGGATATAAAGTAAGTTTTTTTTCCTCTATAGAGTTTTCATCGTCAAGTTTATCGCAAACATTGTCTAAATTATAACAATCTTAATTATTTTTCAGATATTTTATCTGGTCACGGATTCTCCACAAGAGTTAGAAAGTAAACAAGAGGAAGAAATTGAAGTAGTTCCAGCTTCTTATTCTATGCATAGTCTAGTATTTTTAGATAAGTACACGCAATACCGAATTCAAGTTTTGGCGTTCAATCCTGCTGGCGATGGTCCGCGATCTCCCCCAATAACCGTTAGGACCAAGCAGGTATTTTAAGAAACTTTTTAATTGTACCATATCACTTAAATCGTTTATCTTAACTATTTAGAAAATATGAAATTTTATTTTTAATTTCAGGATATACCTGGACCGCCACTAAACTTGCATTTCAGCGAAATAACGTTAACAAGTCTTCGGGTTTCGTGGGATCCACCTAAAATGCGTAACGGCGAAATTGTTGGTTACGTAGTCTCTTACAAAACGTCCGAACAAAATGACCGTAAGTTACAACATTCTTCACATTTTTTATGATTAATGTATGCAAAATCTTGTCAGTATTCAAAATTCATTATCGAATTACAGGATTTAGTAAACAAGTTAGGCAAAAGGTTACCGAAACCAACTTGACAATTCAGCCTTTGGAAGAGGAAGTAACTTATACGTTTATCGTTCAGGCAGAAACGATAGATCTTGGTCCACCGATTTCAGGAAATGTGACTACTGGTCCTCAAGAAGGTTCACCAATGGCACCCACCGGGCTGATAATTACAAAAACAATTTCCAGTGTAGATTTGCAGTGGACTAACGGTGCCACGGGCAAAGGCTCTTTATTGGGTTACTACATTGAAACTAGGAGACAAGGTAAAGTCACAGCATTTGTTTTTAAAGTTCTTAAAAAAAAGTCCTAACAAAATGTTAAATACAAAATTGAAAATGCACCATTAGGTTGATATTTTAATAATCGCAATACTATTTTATTTAAAAATGCAGGAAGTGAAGATTGGCTGCCTTGTAAGTTTAAGAATGTCATAGCGTGGTTTTTTGAGTAACTGTGTTTAGGCGTTTATGCTCAGTGATTCATGAATTCATTTAGTGATAAAAATAACAATGATGATGTGTTAGTTGATTGCATGTCATAATTAAAACTTCATGTAAAAAACATACTTCATAAGAATATTCATTAGGACATAGTATTTCATTTTTCATTAATTATATTTTTTTCTATTTCATTATTATTTTATTTAACAAAATTGAATATTCCCCGGCATGATGAACGTATGATCCTTTTTTTAAAAGTTCTCCTTAATAAACTGACTGAAAATTAACAACTTAATAAGTATTGCGTTAGTGGTTTGAATAATTGATTAAATAAATACTTTATTTGACATGATTTGCAGTGCTGCCAAATGATAAATGTTCTTATCTCGTTAGCCAGCTAATTTTCATTAAAAAAAAAATAGTTAAATCATCGCCGTGTAGAATTTGAGCTTACGATCTATGTTGTTTAAAGTGACGCTAGTGGTAGTTTTTAAGTTTATGCAATATTTATAAATGTTTCCGACAAAAGGAAGTGTGAAAAAATTTTTTAAAAAAATCTTTTTTTTTTAGATAACAGCCAATGGCAAAGAATAGATAGGACTACCAATGGTTTGCGGACGGAGTACAGTGTGTCATATCAAAATCTACTTCCGTCCACGTCTTATCTGTTCCGAGTAATAGCGTACAACCTTTACGGAATCAGCTACCCTGTGTACTCAACTGAAACGGTATTAAAACATTTTCTTTATTTAAATGCATTTTACCTTAAGTATAATTAAATTATAAAATAAATTTTACATGCAGGTTCTTACGCCGTCGAAACTTTACATGGAGTATGCTTATTTGCAACAACATCCATTCTACAGACAAACGTGGTTCATGGTAACGTTAGCAGCAACCTCCGTAGTTATAATTATCATGGTGATAGCTGTTCTCTGCGTAAAGAGCAAGAGTTACAAATACAAACGTGAGTATTTCCTAGTTTGACGCTGAAATAATTATTTCCAAACTGAAAAAAATAACGTATATAACGTGTAATTTAGAAGAAGCTCAGAAAACGCTGGAAGAGTCGATGGCGATGGATATTGACGACCGACAAGAGTCTGATTTAGAGCTGTACCGTTCGAGGCAGACCGGTGGAGTGGCGGGCATGAGCAATGGTATGGGTACTTTAGGCAAAAGGAGTACACTAAGCCGTAAGGCGATGCACCCACCGCCGCCTGCGGTGTACGGCAAATCGCCACCGCGACCCTCGCCTGCCTCCGTCGCCTACCACAGTGACGAGGAGAGCCTCAAGGGCTACGATGAGAACCCTGACGATAGCAGCGTTACTGAGAAGCCCTCTGAGATCAGCTCTACTGACTCTCAGGTAAACAGTTTTTCCTTAAATTTATAAAATATTTTAATCAACTTCGTATCTATTTTTTGTAAATTGGATAACCAATTTTTATTTACTATTTGAAGGCGTCGGAAAGTGAAAACGAAAGTGTGCAGTCAGATCCACATTCGTTCGTGAATCATTACGCCAACGTAAACGACTCACTGAGGCAGTCTTGGAAGCGACAGAAACCCGTGCGCAACTATTCGTCTTACACAGACTCGGAGCCAGAGGGAAGTGCCGTGGTGAGCCTAAACGGCGGCCAGATCATCATGAACAACATGGCTAGATCGCGGGCACCGTTGCCCGGCTTCTCCTCCTTCGTCTAATAAAATATAATCTGTGTTATCAAACGGAGAAAATTGCTGCCTGCTTACGAGTTTCTAAAGAGACGTAGCTCCAGAATAGTCCCTCGTTCACTTGAGCGAGAGCCGAACGCTTTCTCGATCCTTTCTCTGAGCTTGTGGCAAATTCTTATTGTGATATATATCGTTACGTATGTATTATTTATAAATTACTCACAAAGTCCACTCGGCGAGAGCGAGATTGCTCGAGTGGCGTACGAACGGCCGTTGCGCTCTTCATGCGGTCACTTTTGCCCTCGCTTGATCTTTATGCATGAGCTTTGCACGGCTATTATTTAAAAACGCTGGGAGGGTCTGCCGATTCTAAGGCAGAATACTTTTGGTTACAATTATAACCAAACGCGAAGTAGTTTTTTTTTATTACACTTATATAATCAAAAGATGCTGGAAATACTTATTCCTTTCCGTAAGGAGACAGTTAAATTCCATTTCGAAAAAGTTACTTTACATATTGAAATTTGCTGGCTGTAAATTCAAAACGTTTCGTACGATAATAGGTTTTTATTTGATCGATATGTACAAACACTGTACATAAACTTCCCAGTATAAGAATTACGAAAGTAGCTAAGTTTTTAAAAAATTCAATGGGTTTCTGTGATTCACTTTTTTCCACGCGATAGGAAAATCAATTGATCATATCATCGTGAAAGAATGAAGCAGCAGTTGCCTTAAAAAAATGATCGAAAGGAAAACTATGAGATTCAACCCAATCTCTGACAATTTGCAATTAGCATTGTAATATTTATATGTTCGTAAAATAGTAGGAATAAACTATAATTATTCGAATCTTTAGGAGTAAATGAATACGAGAGTTAGACGAAATAAAAGATCGACTGTTTGTGAATGATAAGAAGAAAATAAAAGTTGATATAAGTCTGAAAAATGCGTTTTGCATATCGTAGTTCACTATGTGTATATTTTTACTTTGCATGTCATCGTAGCTTGTATTTTACTTTGAATGGATTTATTATACGAGAACAAAAGGTCATTGTACATTATTTTCTTTTTCTATTTTATATTTCTTAAGACATTGTACTTATCAGTTTGACAATAACTTTTGTTACATTTCAAAAAAAAAATTGAAAAATGTGATTTATTGCAAATAAATTCATGGAACAAACTGGTAAGTTACATATCTCAATATGAGCTTCTGTTAATATCAGCCATTACTGATGCATACATTTAATATTGTATGAAGTAGTAGTGCTTGTAATATTGTAATATTGTGTATAAATCCTCATGACCAATTTCGGGGATTGTTGTATAGAATAAAAGGCTGATGAAACTAGTAGTTTTATGAACTTTCAATATTATTGCTCTTTATAAATAAAAAAGCACATTAGACTATGAGCTGCTATTAGAGAAATTTATCAATATAAATAAGATAATACTGTTTTGAGAATCAATAAATCCAATATTTATTGTTATTCAGTCACTAATGAGCCAAAAGAGTGTTGCTTAAAGAAATCAAAGTAGTAAGCTTACTGCACACTCTGCTATACAGACAATACTACACAACGAATCAGGAGTATCTTATTATTCCTGAGATCATGCATCTCACTTTTACTCAACAAATGTATATGTAGTTTAGAAACTTAAACATAATTAAATATAAAAAAATATCACCATCCGGTGTTTTGTAATAAAGAACTTATTGTTAACACAGAAGCATACATACTTCTGGTACACTGCCAATAAACTTTTATGTTCAAATTTTTTATTATTTATATAATACTGTAATAAAAAGTGAAAAGTAATTACGAATTTGTAATACAAAATCTGTTTTAGAAATATATTATCCTTTTAATAGAAAATTGTTACTTTATTCTACCTTATTTATCTTATACATTGCAAACAAATTTAAATTATTAAGCATACACAATTTCATTTATTTAAAACTGTACACCAAGCAAACAGTTATAAATTAAACAGATAAAAATGTTTTTTCACACAGATCAAACCAAGTTTTTAAATCTTTTGGAACTTTGTTCTGTGCTACACATTTTATAACAGACCATACTGCAATATCAACAATGGATGGTTCGACAGAATTCAAAAGCCATGCATTTTTTCCCAAATAAGTGAGAAATTTGGCAGTAATAGCATGAACATTTCTAGGTTCTTCGCAAGACATTTGAAGACAGAGATCTAATACAGTATCAATAGTATTTGACTCTGCTAATGATTTTGTTTCATAATTATAATTTTCTATTACCCTCGATAAGTAACGTAAAACATTAGCCTCTCCCTCCAGTGGATAATCATAAACTTTGGTAACAAGTTGAACATCTCGAACTGAAATAATTAATAAATTATTACATAGTGCATATTAAGTGGGACCAGCTTTTATGTAATTGTGTAATAAATACCATCTTTCCAAATAAGTCTTATGTCTACAGAGTGAACAGCATCATCTTTTTTACTGTTTAATAATAATTTTTCTTCAAATTCATTTGTCTTTCCAGTGATTGCAGTAGAATGTTGATGAACATCTATCTTGAAATTGGTATCTTTCCAAATTCGTTGCAGAGCTAAAATGAAGTACGGGGGCCTCAAAGGATTAGCGTTTACAATTATTTCTGCATGAACTGGAGTCTACAAAAAAAAGGACACAAAAATTTAGCAATATACAAAAGCGTTAAACAAAAAAAAAAATACTTACTGCATCTGATCTAATACCCAGATCGGGAGGTGTATAATTGGTGTCTTTTATAGCTACAGCTAAACGAAGGTGCTCCACCAGCTCTTTAAGTTCGAGGAGCTCATTCAAAATCCTCATCTGCTTAGCCTCCAGCAGATTGTACTCAGGACATGGATTCTGTGCCAAAAAATTAAATCATTAAGATGATGCAATTCTTTGATGATATGTAAAAAAAAACAAGCTCTAATCAGAAAAGTCTTCCGAGCTGGGTGACGCGGTAGTTGGAAAAAAAAGTCGACACTAGCGTTTTTCATCGTCGGTCAGTTGACTGGATCCTAGAGTTTCGTCGAATTTGACGTACTCCCGTCGCGTGACAGTCCGTCGCCTTATTTCTTAGTTACTTAGTCGTTAGTTGCGCTTTTAACGCGATTATACAAGCGGCGCAGCTTTTTCGGTGTCGTGTGCGCGCATCGCCTTTAGCGGGTCGTTCGTTAAAAAGTCGCGAGTACGTGCACGTTCCGTGAGTACACAGCGGGATGATCCGGTCACGCGTGCGGCCCGCACGGGGGGGCGAACGGCCTGCGGAGAGGAGCCCATCCGGCCCATCGACAAGCTGCAAACAATTTCGCCGACGAGTCGTCCATCGATCGAGGGGAGCAGCAGTCGACGTCAACAGTCGCGACGACCCGCTCCCGGAGTCGCCCGACGATCCCAGGACCACGAGGGTTGCCCGCGGATCCATCGACATGGAGCCCCTAGTGATCGAGCGCGTGAGTACCGACCTACAAAATCCCGAGAGATCGAGTGCGTGCACAATGGCGAAATCTTCACAAGTCGGATAACCTGACGAGCGAAGTCCGCGGCGATGCTTCCTCCGGCGGCCGGTCCCTCGACGCCGTGGATGTTCGGCAGCTCGTACATGACCTTGGGCAGTGGTATCTGCGCCGGCAGATCCAATATCGGCTTCAGACTGTACATGTCGCCCGGGCGCCTTCGGTTAACCTCTCCCACGACGAACACCTCCGCACCGTGGCCTTCGCTTCCGTCCTTTTCCACCAATGTCCGCCATTTTCCCGCTCCTTTTCCGTCTCTCTCGCTCCTCCGATTACACACACACCTTACAGGCTGGCGCAATGTGCTCTGGTCCGGCGCCTCGAGATCGAGATTAATTTCAAAACTGCGCGCGCCACCGCGGCCCAGCGGAAGGAGCCGTTTTTGAACGACTGCGGCAGTGGCGCATGCGTCGAGCTGCGCGCGCAGCTTCTCACGCGAAAAGCGCTTTTCGCATCCTTTCGAAAGCTCCCTTCGGGAAATTGCGGCGTCGTAAATTTCGGCGGGAGTGCATTTTTGCGACGTGTCATATCAGTCGCGCATCCGCGAATCTACGCGAAAATTTCGCTCGAAAATAATCGAGCCGTTGGGACAAAGATGGCGACGCCAGAGTCGTCGGCGCTGCACTAGCGCTCGCGAGGCCGAGGCCGAGAGTCTGTAAACAAAAAAAATCCGCGGAGGCATTTTTAACGTCCGCAAAATAAACGCGCGATTTTTCCGAGCTCCCGCGTGAGCGACTCGAGTTTGCAAGGGCGAGATCCGCGCCTCGGCGCTCGGTCCTTCGACTTCCGTAGTAGGCCGAAACAAGGGAGGCGCTGCGCTCGCCACAGCCGAGAGCTCCTCGGATCGCAGATCTCGTCAGTCCTCGGTGCCTCGAGCGGGATATTTGCCTCGGGCAGATGGCGCGAGTTTTGCATCGCGGTGCGCCGTCGGTGAGAGAGTGTGCGTGAAAAATACATCGCGCTGGGACCTGTGCGCGCTGCAGGGAAACGCTGAAAAGGCAGGGACCGAGCGACGGGGCCGGCGAGGGACATCCGCGACAACGCGACGACGACTTCGGGCCGGGAGTGCGGCCCCAGCGGCCGGTAGGACGCCAGCGATCCTGACCAGCCCCAGCCAACAGGCCGACATTCCTCGGGCCCTTGGAAACACGCGAAATTATATTGCCCGATGTGAGAGAGAGAAGAGCGACGACGGGGAGAGCGCGAGTGGTGTCCTCTGTCCAAGCATCTTCTGAACTAAGGTTAGGTCCTACTGTTAAAAAGTTTGGCGAGCCGCGCGCCTCGGGCAGGCGTCCCTCGCGGCCGATCGCCTCGCACCGGGACACCGGCTGGACGCGCGGGTCGCCCGCTGCGCCAGGCCTGCGGATCGAGACTCGGGGGCGCATGCCCGCTAGTGGCTCTCGCGAATTGCGCTTTTTCGGAACGGCGCGCGACCCCAGCGCCATCCGGCGCCCAAGTGTCAGCCCCAAAGTAAGCCGCCGCGCGATTGGCCGACCGCCGCGAGCCGAGCACGCCTCGCTTCCCGTGCAGCATCGCCACCCCGGAGCCCGGCCTGCATCCCGGACGTCCTCGCGCCACTCGCACCCTCCGCGGAAGCGACGCGCGTCCTCCGACGGCCCCTCCCGTCGCGGCGGGCCCTTCCGCGGGCCGTGGCCCGGCCGTGCGCTCGCCTCGGGCTCCCAGGCCGGCGACCAATCGGCGCGCTCCTTACGTCGCGGCGCTTTGCGCGCGCTCTCCTTCTCACTCCAGCGCGCGTCTCGGCTGCGTGCGGCAGCCAGCCTACTCCTACTCCCCTTGTGCTGGCGAACTGGTGCGACCGCGATACGAGAGGACCTCGGCAGCCGTGAGATAGGGCCCCTCGACGCGCCTGCACTGCCGTCCAGAGGCGGCGCTCAGCTGTTATTTCTCGAGGGAGCGAGGCGAGGGGACGAGGCGAGAGTCCTGCTTCCGCCGCGGAGTTTGCTGTGCGCGGTCACGTGAGCGAGAAACTCGGGGCCCGCGGGTGCCCCCGAGAAATGGCGCAAATATCGCCGAGGGAACCCGTGTCGTGCTATGTGGCGGCGGCGGCGACGGCGGCCAACTCCGACACCTCGTGTTTGTTGACAAGCGCGCCACGTGCTGAGCAAGAGAGATAGAGTGCAAAAACGAGAAAGACAGCGTCGGTTACGCGCGAAAAATCGAGAGAGACGGAGCGAAGGCGGCCGCGTACCCGCGCTCGCGGAGGAGTTCGCAGGAAGAGTGTTTTGGCTGACGTGACTTTGCCTGTTGACAGTGCTGCGAGAAAGCGGACCATGACGGGGAGAGGAACGAAGCGCCGGGGCCGACCCCCCAAGTCGGTCGTCATGGAGCGGCCGAAAAAGTTCCAGTATCACCTAATGAAGAAGCCCAAGTATCTGCAGAAGGGCACGGAGACGCCGAGCTCGCAGCCCGGTACGCCGACGGCCTCGAGGCCAACGACGCCGCAGGAGACGACGGAGACGACCGTCGACACAAGGCGCAGTACGCGGAATCGCAAGACCAAAGTTGGGAAGGAGAAGCACTCCAGGAAGGGTGGACACTCTGGCTCGGCTTACCAGAGACGAGGGTACAACACAAGCATGGACTATCATGACTCCGAGTACCATTATGGGTCTGATTTTGGTGACGAGTCCAGTGAAAAGAGTGAAATCGAGGATGATCCTCTGCTGCAGAGCGAGGACGAGTCTTCTGAGAGTTTGGAGGAACCCGATCCATCCAGTGACAGTGACTTCTCCCTGTCTAGCTTCAGTACGACTAGCGGTACACCAAGGAGGAATGTGCTAACACAGCAGCGACCACCGAGTCCAGAGCCTCTGTGGCTTCAAAATCGGGAGATTCCAGCATTGGAGTTACCGAAATCTTCAGAGGACCTGCTAGTTCCTAGAGATCTGGTCATGCCTTGCCTCTCTATCTATGAGGTTCTGAGGCACTTTAGTAGCCTTCTTAGACTTTCCCCATTTAGGTTTGAGGACTTTTGTGCAGCTATGATCTGTGAAGACCAAACTAACTTATTGGCCGAAATTCATATAACACTTATGAAGTCTTTATTAAGAGAAGAAGACTCACAACAGACTCACTTTGGTCCACTTGATCAAAAAGACTCTGTGAATATAAGTCTTTATTTTGTTGATGCCATGACGTGGCCAGAAGTTTTAAGATCCTTTGTCGAAAGTGATAAATGTTTTGATCAAAATATCTTAAATATTTTGTCCAATTCTGAATACCCATTTTCAGGTATCGAAGATAGAATAAAAGTGTTACAATTTTTAACTGGACAATTTTTAATAACGAATCCTGTACGAGAAGATCTACTTCATGAAGGTATTTTTTCAAATTCTACCTTTTTAATTAATTAGAGTGCATAAATTTAGAAATAACTTATTTTTTTAAAAAAAAAATTAACATGATGAAATAGTTTTGTGATCTTTCAATATGCACTAATTTTACATACTAAAATCCTATAAATTTATCAAATTTTGTAAATAAACTACAATAATTATTTTCAACAATAGGAAACAGAGATTATGATGATCACTGTAGAGTTTGTCATCGACTTGGTGATTTACTTTGTTGTGAAACATGCCCAGCTGTATTT
The DNA here is from genome assembly GCA_018906775.1 of Sycophila sp. Sp_5. Taxonomy (NCBI): domain Eukaryota; kingdom Metazoa; phylum Arthropoda; class Insecta; order Hymenoptera; family Eurytomidae; genus Sycophila; species Sycophila sp. Sp_5. The sequence goes on along the minus strand of JACCID010000070.1, from coordinate 291,793 downwards.
CACTTAGAGTGTGTTGAACCACCTTTAGTCGATGTACCTCCTGAAGATTGGCAATGTAATATATGTAAAGCTCACAAAATAAGTGGTGTCATGGATTGTATACCCGACGTTGAAAAAAATGGTTTATTATGCAGACAAGAACACTTAGGCTTTGATCGACATGGAAGGAAATACTGGTTTCTTGTTCGAAGAGTTTTTATGTAAGCTTAATTCAATTTTTTTTTTTTTTTTTTTTCACATTTTGAATGTTTAATTAAAATTCAAAATTTAATAATTTTAGTGAAAGTGAAGATGGTGAGATATGGTACTACAGTACCCCACTGCAATTGGAAGAATTAATGGAATCATTGGATAAAAATGAAATGGAAGTTGCTTTGTATAGAGAGCTTTCTGATTACAAAGATGAAATTAAGAGACAAATGGAATTAACAGAAACCATAACCAATCAATATAAAGGCAACAAGAAATCCTACTTGGAAATAGAAAACGGTATGTACCTTTAATTTGAATATATAAAAATATTTTTAACTTTCACTTTATTTAGTATTATTTTCTACTTTAAATTTGTTTTTGATTAGGTCTTATACAAAAAATGAAGAAAGAGCGTCAAGAAAAAATAGAAAAAGAAGAAGAAGATAGAAAAGAAAAAGAAAGACAAGAAGCTGAAGAAATGGTTCGAAAAATACATGAAGATCCGGATTCTTTAACGGAAAAATCTACTGGAGCATCAGAATCATCAGAAAATAAAACTTCTACTAGTGAAGAACAATCAAAATCTGAAAAACTTACTGATAGAGAAGATAATGCAAATGAAACAAAAGTAGAAAATGGTAATGCTATAAAAACAGAGAATGAAGATATGGAAGTTGATGAAATAACTGAAGGAGTTGATAAAGATGGTAAGTTTAACTAATTTTAAATTTTTTGCACTGCTGAGTACTTACAAGGTTTATACAATTTTCATGATTTTCCAGGCAAAAAGAATAATATTGTTACACGATCGAAAACTGGTTCATTAACACCGCGAACATTTAACCTTGATGAGTTAAAGAAAAAAACAGAAATTAAGGAAGAACCAATAAAGACCGAGAAAAGTGTCGTTATCAAAGAGGAAACTAACAACGAACGTTTAACACGACAAAAAGCACATCAAATAGCTTCAGGAACACATTTGTTTAAACTTGGAATGGACAATACTTTTAAGACGTACGTCAATCAGTTTAGTACAAATACAATTGCTCTGAATAAAGTTCAACGAAATGAAGAGCGAGATAAGAAACGCCATTTATCCCATAAATTTGCCCTTACTCAAAGTATCGAGTTCAAATGGATTGGTAGCTTAACAGGTACTCGAGCCATGCTTGTTCAAACACTACGTCAAACAATTCTGCAACTGGAAAGTAGTATTCAAGCGCCATTTATGCACACTAATTGGCCATTGTTGCGAAAACCGTGGACAACAGCAGTTGGCAGCTGTGTAAATCCCCGAGACTTTGCTCGAGCGCTCATCGCTTTGCAGGCTTGCATCAAGTCTGTAGTATTTGCTAATGTTTGGCACGAGCAACTTGGTCATGTCAAACTGCAAAGGGTAACAGCACTTGAGCGCGAAGAAAAGAAACGCCTTGACAAGAAGGAAAAGAAAGAAAAGGAAGACGAAGAAGAGAGAAATCGACTAACTTATAATTTCGTTAAATACACATTAGGTTTAAAGCATCAAATCTGGAAGCAAAAAGGTGAAGAGTACAGGGTACATGGTCAATGGGGTTGGTTGTGGATATCCTCGAGTCGACGATACAAATCTATGGATGCAAATAAAATGGGTCCTGAAAGCTGGTCCACAAAAAATTATGGTTCAAGTAAAGGATCAAGTGGGTTTGAAAATCTTAGCAGCTGACCCTTCAACTTACGAATTCTTAATAAAAGAATATAGCTCACCTGAAAATTCTGAAAACAAAGAAAATACTGGCAGTAAAGACAAAATTGCTAAACAAGAAATTAAAACAGAAGAAGCTTTGAAAGATGATAAAACTACTGAAGTGAAGCAAGAAAATCAAAATGAGGATAGTAAAACTGAGAATGTAAATGAAAGTAGCAAAGTAAAAACAGAGTCAAGTGATGACCAAAAACCAGAAGTGAAGACAGAAAATCAAACTCCAAAACAAGAAACTAAACCAAACTTTCCATGTAAGCATGCCTTTACATTAATTTATTATATTTATTGTGTTTATTTTTAAAGAAATCTTTATTTATTAAATATAAATTTTAATTAATTATTTTATGTCTGCAGTTTTGGCAGGTATGAAGATTCAAAAAGTTTTTAAACCAGTCACTGAATTTGAGGAAATTGATATAATGAAGGCATTAACTACATCGGGACGAGTATTCTATCCAAAAATTGGTAAGAAGACGCGAATCGATGATTTTCTCGCCCGCCGTACACACTTAAAACTGTTGGAGGAGCGACGATTATCTCAATCTGAAAAATTGAAGGAAATTGCAAATCGAACAATACTCCAAAAACTGAAGAGGAAAGTGATGTAGATGTTGAAAATACGGATGAAGGTGCAAGTGGTGCTGGAGGTGATGCAACGATGCACAATTTGTCTGGAAAGCAAGTAAACAAGACCACAGGACAAAACCCACGAGATGTGATGGCTGCAGTAGCAAAACGCATCCAACAAGTTCGTCAACAGTATGCAAGTTTGACCCGTTTAGGCGGAAAAAATATAGCCTGTTACTCACGGTATTGTAATATAGCCACACAAAATTTAACGAGTAAAACAGTCATAACACCTCAGAGTCTTGCAACTCAATGTTACTCACCTGTCTGCTTGAAAAAACTTCAGTTAAAGCGTGATCTTGTAGTGTTACTCAGAAAAGCTAACGCTCTTAATAATAATCAGCAAAATGCAAATGCAGCAGCTAGTACTACTCCAGCATCTATAGCAGGAGCTGCTACTTCAGCAACTTCTGTACAAAGTGAATCTAATGAAGACAGTAAAGAAAATATTGTTAAGAGTGAAGCTAATTCCACTACTTCAGTGGCAGAGTGTAAAGAAGAAAAAACTGTGGATGATTCTCAGAATACAGTAGCACTTCAGGATGGTAGTGGAGATGCATCACAGTCTAGTAAAAAAATTAAACTAGAATTAGTAAGTGCAATATTTCCTCAGCTATAAAACAACAGTGTTGCAAATAATTTTTTTGATATTTATAAAAATCTTCTTTTTTTTTTTTTTTTCAGGATGACAATGATAGCGCAAAGAAAACTGTTGTCACAACAAGTAACATTGTTACAACAACCACTACTGTTACGACATCGACGCAACAAATAAAGACAGTGGATGGGGTTGTCAAAAGCATGAAAGAGACAGTTACATCAAGCAATGCTACTGATGTAAAATCAGAAGTCAAAACAAGGTAATGAAAAATATAAACATAAATGTTTTAAAAAGATTCAATTTAATTCTTTTTTATTTCATTATTTATAATTATTTAATTTCATATTTTCAGTGTCACAACTTCCACATCACCCAAAACAACAACAATTGTAAACCGGAGAGGTAGAACTGTACAAAGAATTGTTTATACTAAAGAATTAAGTGCTGATGGCACAGAACGAGTTTATTCAACCACTTCTACAGAAGGAAAAATTTATTTGAAGAAAGTTGCTATTTCTTTAGCTGATAGAAGAAAAAAACGCACACCAGTAAAATATCCTTTATGCTCAACATTTTGCAGCAAAAATAAACATCGCAGTATATTAATTCTACCGCTACATGAGCTAAGAAAACTAGCACGTGCTGGAGGTCGACATCCAGTACAAGGCTTTCATCATCTGGCTAAGGTTTTTAAAAATTTATAAAGACACTGTTTCATATAAAATCTCTTAATATATATTTTATTATATCTTTTTTATGTACAGGCAAATATGTCGGTATGGCCTTATCCTTGCCCGAGACCTCTTTTTAAAACGTGCTGGCTTTATCGTACTGTAGGTTTAAAATCACTCGCAGCTGCTGCAATCCAATTGCGAATAATGTGGTCTTGTTTGAGATGGGACGATATCAACGCAAAACCTTTATCAAATGACGGCAAACATCAAATTACTACTGATACAGAAATCATGTCATTAGAAATTTTGAAACACAGGCACGTTGGTCAATTTATGGATAAGACTCAGTATTTGCGAAGAAAAGTAGTCATTCCATTAGAATTACCAAAGCAAGTTAGAGGTAAGTGTTGAAAACTTTTAATGACTTAATCATTTTACATATGATAATATCCTTTATTATTTAAATGTAGAAGTAACATCGATTCGAAGTGGTCTACGGAAAAGAAAACGGCCAGAATCTCCTCAAAGCACTGAACCTCAAGTGTCAGAAGAATGGGTGGATGAAGATAAACTTGAACTTTGGGAGATTAAGCAATATGGAGAAAGGTAATAATACTTTATTAAATAATTATTGTTTATGTTTTTTCTGAGGGCTTGTGCTTTGTGATTCTGTTTGAAACCTTCTCTTGCATTTTCCTAAAACCTTATATGTTTTTTCATTTACTTATTTTATGTCTATAAAGTTAAAATCTTTTCATAAACTTAAAAGAATTTTGAAAACATTGTTTAAATAAACAAATTTTCGTTCCTTTTCCCTTTTAACACCATTTGATATTAACCCCTTTGCTTGGTGCGTGTGTCCAATTCTAGGTTAGAGAAAGCTAACGCCCAGATTATTACTAGGAGTAGATCTAGCGGACCACAGACAATTGTAGTGAGTGGCAACAGGTCTGGAAATGCCATTGCATCAGGTGATCAACTAGTGAGTGGTAAATCAACACCTGAAGAAATTAAAGAGAAAATGGAACAACAATTGAGAATACAAAGAGCTGCTCATCAACAAAAACGAGCTTTAGAAAATTTGAAAAATCCAGGTACTCCTGGTTCACCTGGCACTCAACTTGTAAAAGTAACTTCTAATTCCCTTCAGGGTAAGTATTTTTTACTGCTTGCAATAAAATTGTATTTATTTAATTATTTTATTTTAATGTATGTGTATATTTTTTAAAGATGGTACTCTGAAAGTAGTGACTAAAGTTGCAATACCTGCCAATCCTAATACACCACAAGGGAAGTCACAACTCACATCGTTACTTACAACCCCCACACAAAATAAGTTTATTGGTACTAGGAGAATATATATGACTAAAGGTAGTGTACATTTTTTTATTTACATTTTGCAATTAAAGAAGTTGATTGTATAATGTTCTAATAAAATGGTTAACATTTTTAGCCGCCGATGGTACTACGAGAGTAATTTCTGGACCTACTAGTATATTGCCAAAAACTCCTCAACAAGCACAAACTCCGAATCAACAGTCACTCATAAAGGCCACAGGTCGAGATACTAATTCAATTAATTTAGTAGTCTACAATTTGTCTCTAGAAATGAAATTAATTTTCCTCTGTTCTTTTCTTTTATATTATAGGTACGCCAAATACACCAGTTCAACATGTACAGCAGAAGGTGCAAATTTTACGAGGACCTGACGGTAAGCTACAAGTTCGCGGTCTAATGCCCGGTCAGCAGTTGGTTCAAATGCCGGATGGTAAACTGCACGTACTGAATACTCAAACGATTCCTGCAACGAATTCACAAGCTGCAAGCACTGCCACGCCATCAACTGGAGCTACGACTCCTACAGTACAAACGACTCCAAAGGTAACTGCAAACGCAGTGAATGCGGTAAAAGTATCTGGCGTTACTTCTGGTACACCAGCTAAGTCTACTCCCGTCAAGGTCGTAGCCAACCAAGTGCAGGGCGATGCAACTCCGCAGTCGGCGACTGTTCAATTGCAACAAGTTGTTCAGACAGGCCAAAGATTGAAAGCTGCTATAGTTAGTCCTGGAGCTGTTTCAACCGCTGCGGCTCAACCTCAGAAGAACACTTTTGTAGTAGCCAACACTGGACAAGTAGTGCAAGGAACACAAGTGAGTTTTAATTTAATTTTTTAATTATCGTTACTTAATCATTATTTATACTTATTTAATATTATGATTTTCATATTTTAGATGATTTCAACGTCTGGACAAGTAATTAATACAAATCAAATAATAGTTAATAATCCCGCTTTAGCACAACAATTAGCTTCAGGAAAAGCACAATTAGCAACTTTAGGTGGTCAACAAGTTTTATTGCGCAATACTACAGGAAATTTAGTTCAGCTTAATTCAGGAAATGCTGGTATTATTGTAAGAAATGCTATTACACCAACTAAAACACAAGCAGGTTTGTTTACAAAAACATTGTGTAGTGAAATAAAAATGATATTAAAATCTTAACATTCGTCAAAATATTTTTTAGTAGCTACAGTTCAGCAGACAGTAGTATCAACACCAACGAGCACGACAGTCAGTGATGCGTCTACTCCAAGTGCGACAGTTACCACTACAGCGTCAACTCCAACGACACCAGTCACTACACCTACTTTGCAACCTTTGTCCTCTACGAATTCTCAGCCTAATACTCCTGCACCAGGAAGTGTAGAAGCCTCGTTGCTAGTTGGACAGCCTCCGGGCACTGTAATTAAATGCGTTACTGCTCAAGTAATTCAAACGACCCAAGGACCTAGAATAGTACTGCAAGGACTTGCAAGGAACTGAATTTACACCCAATCAACTTTCCATGGTTCACCAACAAGTAAAACAGCAATTACTGAAGGCTCAAGCAACCGCTGGCAAACAAGGGGTTTTAGGACCGACGAAAATTTACTTAGCAGTACAGCCTGCACCAAATACTCAAGTGCAGCAAAATCAATCTTCGCAAACTGGGCAAACTCCAACGACTCAAACTACTATTACGTCAACGACGCAAACTGCAACTACGCAGTCAGCACAATCGGAACAAAGCGCTACTGGTGAGTGCAAGCAACTTCGAATTATTAAATAAATATAAAAACGCCAGTTCTCAAAAATGTATAAAAGTATATTTCATTTAGTAGAAATAAGACTAACAGAAATATATGTTTTCAGATGCCCAACCAAAAAATGCAGATGAAACTGACGAAGCAGCTAAACCAGCAGAAACAGGATCTCCAAAAAAGGCCAAAGTAGTTGTTCAGCAGGTTCAACGAGGTGCAACAACTGGTGATGAGCCCCAAAAAGTTAGTGTGGCAAATGGACAACAGCAAGCTGACAAAACTAAAGATGCAAATCAGTCTGCAGGCAATAAATTCGTACTTACTCCAGACTACATTCAGCAAAGTAAATATTCTTTTAAAAGCATCTTTAATTGTAAAAAGTGATTCAATCGAATATAATATAATCTATTTTACAGCCATAAAAAATGCTCTCAAACAAGAAAATTTGAATCCTGAGATAGAAGAAAAATTGTTACAATTGCAAAGGTATCAGGAAAAACAAATGAAGGGAACAGAAGGTTCCACAACTGGTGCTCAAACTCACAGTACACCAATAACTACGGTGTCTCGAGCGCCGGCACGAAAACGTCCTACAGCTACATCTCATACAACGACAACAACACCAGTTACTACACACATTGTAGCTAATGATAAAGACACTGATTGGGTAGTGGATATAGCCAAGAAAAAAACACCTATTAAACAAGACCCACGAGACATATCAAAGTAAGCGTGCATTCTTTTTACATGCTTAATTTTTTTAATTAATTTTTTAAAATATAATTTTTACCTTTAACCTTTTTTTTTATAAGGTCGCACAAATTGTCTGAATCACTAGACAATGAGGCAGCGTTAAAGAATCGTTCCAACAAACTTAAAGAGACTCAAGAACAAAGGAGAAAGCAGCAAGTGCATTCTAGAATGCAAGTTTTATTATTTAGACACAAAGAGTTGCTGAAAAAAGACATTCTTAAAAGAAGAGCTTTATTGGAAAAAGAGCTGCAGATTGATGTTCAAGTAAATAAAAACTAATTCTAAAATGATGTTCTAAAATTTTCATAAAACTAAAGCTTTTTTTTAATTTGCAGAAAGATCTTTCGGCAGAACTTGCAAGTAGAACAAAGGCAGAAAGACATAAACAAGACGAGGTAAAAGTGGGCAGTGCAAAGCGTAAATCAAATGCTCAACCTCCACAACAAATAAGTCCGCCAAATAAGAACAAACCAAAGAAACAGAAACTGCAGGGCCACTTACCGACTATGAACACACCCTCGGCCAACAGGATAAAGAAAGAGAAACTCTACTGTCTGTGCAGGACGCCTTATGACGAGACTAAGTGAGTATAAATTTCAAAATTTTCTATTACTAAAAAAGAATTTAAATTGCAAGAAAAATAAGCGTTCATTGCTTATTGCAGATTTTATGTCGGCTGCGACCTCTGTAATAATTGGTTCCATGGTGACTGCGTGGGTATTACTGAAGAAATGAGTAAAACCATGTCAGAATTTGTGTGTACCGAGTGTCGTCATGCTAGAGAAACGCAAGAATTGTATTGCTTATGCAAACAGCCATACGATGAATCTCAGTAAGCAATAGTTGTAACGTTTTTACGCACAATTTGATACATTTTTAAATTTAACGTATAAAATTAAAATTTTAGATTTTATATCTGCTGTGACAAGTGCCAGGATTGGTTCCATGGTAGATGCGTTGGCATTTTACAATCAGAAGCTGACAATATTGATGAATACGTGTGTCCAAACTGCCAACGAAATTCGTCCGTAAACTTTGCAAACATGAAAAACCTTAATATGAAGGATCTTGAACTTTTAAAAAAACTAATCAAACAAATTCAGGTAATGTATATATATTAATGTACATATTAAAAATTTTTATCTTCAATATTTGTATTAATTTATAAAATTAATATAGGGGCATAAAAGTGCTTGGCCATTTATGGAACCTGTGGATCCGAATGAAGCACCAGATTATTATAAAGTAATTAAAGAGCCAATGGGTAAGTCAATTATTTTTTTAATCAATAATCATAAAAAAAGCAAAAAAAAAATTTTACATGTATGAATTTTTTTTAGACCTACAAACGATCGAGCTGAGAATAAACGATAAGTCGTATAAGAAGCTCAGCGAATTTATTGGTGACATGACCAAAATTTTTGACAATTGCCGTTATTATAATCCCAAGGAGTCGCCGTTTTTCAAGTGTGCAGAATCTTTGGAGACGTACTTTGTAAATAAGATTAAATGTTTAAGGGAAAAATTCTCTGAAGGAAAATGAATATGAAATGAAAATATGAAAGAAGTGTCAATGTTGTAATTATCAATTTAGCGTCGGGATGTCCCAAAGTCATCTGATGAAACGTTAGCTGACGTTTTTATAAAGACAAAATGTCGGATATTAATATAGATAAAAACCTTTCTTATTGGAGATGTCATTAAATTGTCTAATAAGTCATCTTTTACTGAATTGTTTAGACGCATTTATTTCTAATGTAATGAGGATTAATGTGTCTAAAAATTTTATATAAGAGACGACGTATTGTCAGAAAATAAAAGATGACTTTTAGGCATGCCTTCTTAAGCACTTTCAGACGTCTATATAAGTAATGAATTTCTATTTATTTTAATTAATAAAAGTACAAAATTAGATTATGATTACAAAACTTCTTTATTTCAAATACATCAGGTCTTTTATGAAAATCCTATTTGTTATACAGTAACATTTATAATATTTAAAATTACAATATCACACTATAAATAGCATTTTTGTACTATAATAGTCAACATGAAATCCCTTAAGTACGACGAGTGTTCGTTATACAATATTGTTCTTGCAATCGAAATCGAAATAACAATTAAATTAGAAAGCTTTATGTATAACAGATTAATCTAAATAATCAAGATATTATGTATCATTTTACTTATACATAGTATGATGAATATTCGTTATACATTTTTGTTACAAAAGCTTTGTTTAAATATATGAAGTAAGATAATATTTTTGTCATAAATAAAAACATATTGCGGTTGAATAAATTTAACAAAATTTTAATTTTCCAAATTATGTTTTTGAAACTAAGAAAATATTTTTTTAATAATACGTTATAAAATCCAGCCTTAAAAATTAAAAAAAAAAAAAAGAAAGAAACTTGTAATTATATTGAACTATGGAATGAGCCCTACATAACTGCAAGGTGCGTACTATTAAAATCTTATGGAACCAGTCTGAAAAAAACGTGTTACATTTATCCTTCGTTACCCGTTTGTTTGAATACACTATTCTCATAATTAAATTGTAGAGTAAGAATGGTAGACTAAGAAAAGAATTGTACAGTATTAAATATGTTTATATGTAATTCATTTAAGGTTTTTTAAAGAGTAAAATTGATTAAAATTTAACTAATTAATTTACAATTTGCAAATGTATTAAAATCCACAAAGTGTTCATGTCCCCTCCACACCAGTTCCAATTCTCCAAAGTGTACAAAATTTTTAACAATTTTTCAACTGTGAACATAAATATTAATGAAAGTAAATTAGCAGATGTTTGTATAACAAAATTTCTTAAAAAAACATTTTCTTATAGATGATAATTTTTTAACATTTAAACATTCCCTTTTATTTTCTATACTAATCAGAATACTAAAATATTATAATCTTAAAATATTTCCTACAAAATAACAATATATATCAATTATGAAATGGAATTTCAAGTCTCTCGGAACTTCGCTTAGCGCCTTGTACTACCTGGCCAAAATATTTTGATAAATATTTATGTAAATATAAAAGGAAGCATAAAGTGTAAGGTAAATTCAGTCTGCGCAGATCATTCGTTCAAGGCTTGTCATCCTGAAGCAAAATGTCAATGCTGAACATTCAGAATTATTTTTCCATCACCGACATATTAGTGACGGAGGAACGAATCCAATCCGAGATCCATCAACCATTGCCCAACCTGGGCTTCTTGTACCCCTCCTCGAAGGAGAAGGACTTGGCAAAAGGCACGAAACTGGACCTTCCGCTGTGGCTGGTAGATCAGTTGGCGAAAAACAAAGGCTCAATTGTCAGCTGCGAAATCCCGAAAATTTTCAAAGACAGTTACAAGGAGATACTCCACGCCGACGCTTGTGCAGTGGAGCTTTGCAAGTGGAGCCAGTACTACTACGAATTGGGCCTGCAGGTGCCAATTACGAACTTCCACGAGGCTATGAAACTGGCTGAATTTTTACTGGAGATATTCAAAGCCCGTTTTCGCATCATCGTTGATTGGGAGCAAAATCCTCTCGCCATGCAGGCCAAGCGTGGGCAGCTCACCGTTTTGGAGAAGAATTTGCTGAACCAAGGCAATCAAGCGCGAATACATCTGATCCAGTGGTTGAACAGTGGAGTCAAGCACATTGAATCTTCTTCTGTGCTGGTCAACTTAAATAAGCGCAAGAAGTTTAACTTTAAGAGAACTACTTGAATAAGTTATTAAAAAAAATCTGTTCTATTTTATTTAGATTATCTTATCTCAAATACAATGAATTATGTAGCGAATGTTTTAATTCAATAAAGGGACATTTGTAAATATTTCGTTTAATGAGAAAAGTTTGTTGTGAATATTAAATATAGAAATAATACAATAAGAATAGTATTTATCAATACCACTTTGCAGCAATACAATTTTGAATTTCTTATCGGTGCCTCTTGATTGGCCTAAAATTGACGGCAACACTGTTTTCCGCAGTTCACGATATTTCATAAAACGCATTATAATAACGTTGGCATCAATGACGCCTGAACAGCTGGTCTTTCGCGTTAATTCAGTAAATAAAATAAAATCGCAGGAGACGTTCTATTTGCTCCGATTTATTGCGTTAAAGTTTATGAAAAATCCAGCGTGGTACGTATCAGTTATGAATGATTAGTAACAATAACAAATATAGGTTTTCTTCATTTTTTAACTGTGCTATATAACGAACAACTCGAGAAGGCGCTAAATCTAAAGCCACCGCTCGGCAACAACGTACATGTGCATTCTCAAGTGGCATTTTTACAAAGAAAACCTACTTGCTTGTTCACCTCTGCCGATTATTTGCCATTTTTCTTTTACTTTTTTCGTTACATAAATGTAACGGTAACTTTAATAATTAGAAGTATAATTTCAGTTGTTAAACGATTTGGAATTCTACTGTTCATTTGTTTATAATAAACGCTTTATCAAGCTTTATTTAATTAATGGAATAAATTCATGATTTCAGGTGCAGTTGATAATTTGATTAACACTAATAACATGGATAGACCAATTGCGGTCGATATTGTTATTATAGCAGGAAATTCCCATCCTGAGCTTGCTACTTTAATTGCGGAGTAAGTTCAATGATTTACAAAATTGTTGACTTTCTGTGATAATAAATTTAGTATCATGATACTGTTAATAGATTCTTTTAAAAGATGTGTATTAAAAGACAGTTATCACTGATCAAATAAAGATGCACTATAAGCTTGCTTGATTTATTGTCAATTTAACCTTCTATTTCTGTTATTAATAGACAATTATGAAATAAAGGACAATAAATTATTGATTCAAATATATTACAACTTAAAACTGATAGTCTTTTTAAGTTTTTAATTTAATGATTTTTTTGTAAACTAATGAAGTATATAAAAAATTAAATTTTAATTTTTTTAATATGGATTAATATATCATTTGTTTGATGTCTTTTTAGTCGATTGGGAGTTAAAAATGGAGGATGTGCTGTGTACTATAAAACAAATAGAGAAACAATGGTTGAAATTGGAGATTCTGTACGTGGGAAAGATATATACATAATTCAAACAGGAACAAAAGATGTAAACAACAATATAATGGAGCTGTTAATCATGGCATATGCCTGCAAAACTTCTTCTGCTAAGAGTATTGTTGGCGTTATTCCTTACTTGCCTTATTCAAAACAATGCAAGATGCGCAAACGAGGCTGTATTGTTTCAAAATTGTTAGCTAAAATGATGTGCAAAAGTGGTTTATCACACATAATTACCATGGATCTGCATCAAAAGGAAATTCAAGGTTTCTTTGACTGTCCAGTCGATAACTTAAGGGCTAGTCCATTCCTTCTTCAGTACATTCAGGAATCGGTAAATGCTTTTTATCTATTGTTAAAAAATTGTAAATTATTCGATATCTAAGCATCGTTTTATTTTCATGACAGATTCCAGATTTCCGTAATTCAGTGATAGTAGCAAGGAATCCCGGTAGTGCAAAAAAAGCAACCAGCTATGCGGAACGTTTGCGTCTAGGAATTGCTGTCATTCATGGTGAACAGCGCGAATCTGAATCAGATATGAATGATGGCCGTTATTCACCTCCGACTCTGTCGTCCCTCAGAACGATGCAGGTAGGCGTGGGTGTTCCAGTACACCCTGCTAAAGAGAAGCCACCTATCAATGTTGTAGGTGATGTTGGTGGTCGCATTGCTATTATGGTAGATGATATGGTTGACGACGTCCAGTCATTTGTCGCAGCCGCCGAGGTGCTTAAGGAACGAGGAGCTTACAAAATTTATGTGCTGGCTACACATGGTCTGTTAAGCTCGGATGCTCCTAGACTCATTGAAGAGTCTCCGATTGATGAAGTAAGTAAAATAATTTTTTAAATAATTGAAAAAATTGTGACTTAAACAATTTGTATTCATAATGCTTTTTTTTAATTTTTATTTGATTAATAATCTTGGCTTATTTGTTTAAAGGTTGTTGTTACTAACACAATCCCACATGAATTACAAAAAATGCAATGCCACAAAATAAAAACTGTGGATATTAGCATTCTGCTGGCAGAAGCTATCCGACGCATACACAATAAGGAATCAATGTCCTACTTATTCAAAAATGTAACTTTGGAGGACTGAACAATCATCAGTGTTATCATGAAAACTGATTGTCTATACCTGTATACATATGTATATCTTAAGATTATCAGTACGTCCACAGTAACAACACAAAAAGAGAAAATTCTATTTACATGCATTCACCTTTACATACGTAGAGTATAATTGTATTCGCTAATTTTCTATGATATTTTTATAAAATCAGAACGATAAAAGTGACCGCAATAATTATAAAGTCATTTAAGAGCGACTTCCATTCCACAAGGAAGCGGGTTAACAATTATTGATATATTTACCATTTTACAGCATTTTATTTAGAATTGATTTTTATTTTTAAGTTTTTTCTGTCACTGAAAGGAAACAATATTTATATTGCAAATCTGTTTTGATTAAGACTTAAAGCTTTGTTTGGCTAAAGTGTAGAACAAGTTTGTTAATTTTTTTTATTATTAATAAGCTGATTATAACACTAATCTAGTTTTATTAAAATTGTAATATTATATGAATGTATAGATCGCGTATGACGATTAAATGTAATAAATTAGTGATCACATTAAATTGAAAGTTTAAACAAATATCATAATCAATTTATTATTTAATACTTAAATTTAGAAAAAAAATATTAATTTTTCTAATTGACATTGGGTAAGCAGTAATTTTCTTTTTTAGAAAATATGCTAATTTGGAGCATTTCAATGTTGTCATAGTAACATTAACTTTGTTTACTTGACAGGAAATCACAGCATGGGCCAGCTTGGCTGCAAGTAGCGTCCATAATGGTTCAAATAATGGATGCACAGCACAGCAGAATTTGCACATCATTGCAAGCAGAGGACAAATTCAAAAGAAAGCAAGCTCTTCAAGAAATTTGGAAAAATGTACTCGATGGACTTGAAGACACGGAAGAGAAAAGTGTCCTGGAGTTGTGGGAAGTCTATCATCGACCTGTAGTGCGAATTTTAAACGATCAAGCTGAGGTTTGCCGAGATCTTGCAATAGAAATTTTAAAAAGATTTTTATTATGCTTGCCTTGTAGCGATAAAAATATTGTTTACATCATTCCTCTTATGGCTAAACGCTTGGGCTCTCAAGAATTAATAGAACAATCTGAGGAAGTCAGATTGAAATCTGTTTTATTTATAAGAGCAATTGTGTTAAAATATGAAGATAAGTTAGTACCATATTTTGAGGATTTAGTTACAATTTTAACAAAAACTGTGACAGACAAATATCCAAATGTTAAAAAGGAATCTTGCGAATGCATCTGTGACGTTGCCAAAGCAATGCCAACTACGTTCTTTTCGCGTTCAGAAGTCTTCGTTAAACCCATATTAACTAACATATCTCATCAACATTATAAAGTACGAATGACTACTGTTACAACAATTGGCGAAGTTTTACTCTTTGGAAACAGCAAGTCAATAGAAATCGTATCGGGGCCATTAGCTGAACGGTTGTTTGATCAATCTGGAGCAGTCAGGGCAGGTACGTTAACGAATATAAAAATTACAAATAAAAATGGGAATAAAATTATTTTCAACGTAAAATTAATGAATCTCTTCGTTTTACAGCTGTCGTTGACGTTGCCGGAAAATGGATGACTGATTTGAAGGACAGGTACAGTTATTGGCACAAGCTACTGCCCCTATTATTGACTGGTATGAATGATGTAGTACCAGAAATCCGAGAAAAGACTGTAGATCTATGGCTTCAGGCTGGGGAGCAGTACATTAAAGAAAATGATTCTGATGAGAAGTTTAAGGAGAAATTGGACTTCTTGCCAGAAGATCTGCGACATTACCCTCCTAATAGTAAGGAACCTTATAAAAAATTTGAAGCGTGTAACGAAATATTGAAATAATTAGTTTAAAATAATATTTTCGTTCAATAGTCGTCAGACCAAATTTAGGATGTCGAACGATAGCGCAGCAAAACTTATGCAAACTGATTCCTGCCATCTCAAGAGAATTGACCGACTGGTTGGCGGATATCAAACTGAGAGCCGCTCAGCTTCTCTGCATTCTTACGCTGAGCGTCGAAGAAGAGGTCATAACGTACATTCCAAAATTACTTAATCCCATGTATCGGTATGAACAGTCATTTAATATTTTTCTTTATTAAACCATTCGGTATTCCATAAAAATATTTATATCATCTTATCATTTGCAGAGCTTGCAACGACGAGGATAAGAGAGTCGTAGAAAATATCGAGCAGTCTGCAGAATACATGGGATACTTTGTTCCGATCGACGTGATTTGCCATCATGTATTGCCCACCCTCGAAGAAAATCCAACCGCTGGTCATCTGAAGGTTTTCGCTGCCATGTTGAGGGGCTGTCCTCGCGAGGCACTCTCTAAGGAACTGTCAAGAATCAGCAGCTTGTTGCAACAAAGTCACATATGCAGAAGTCGAAAAGCTTATTACCAATTGGAAATTCTTAATTGCTGTCAGTCTCTACTTCAAGTCTGCAAAGAAGACTGCAAAGCGATATCCCACGATTTGTTCACCGCGATATTTACAACATTGGCAACTGCGACTGAGATGATCGTTGGAGAGAAAGCAAAATCCCTGTTGGACAGTCTGGCTGAATATGAAAACATGGAAGATTTGAATAAGCTTTTTGACAATAACTTGCAACCCATACTGGAAAGCATCCAAGAAGATCTAGAATCTTGGACGACTATAGATTACGAGTTTTACTTATTCCAGGCTTGTTTGATCCACGCTAAATCAACAACCTACAAGAATTTAAGTTTGATCCTTCCTATTTTTGAAAAGACCATCAATCACGTGGACGGCGACAAGAAACTCAGATTGAAACAGTACATAATACTATCGGAGTATCTCGAGCAGTGGGACAAGCCGCTCGACGAAGCCACAGCGAAGGATTTCATCGAGTTCGCCAATGCCATTCTCGAGAAGGTAATAGTCCCCGGACTGGCTTGGACGGCTGGCCGCACGGCCGAGGCCATTCGCACTGCCTCGGTTTGCTGCTTGTGCTCGCTTTTAAATAAAATGGTCGAGAACTGCGAGAGCGACGATGAAAACGCCAAGAGACAGCGAAAGTTCGCCATATCCGTCGAGCATTTTGGCTGGCTCTTTGAGAAGGTCCGGCCTATTCTCGTCTCGCTCATAGATGACGATTCGCCAAAAACCAGGCTGCTGGTGCTGCAAGCCATTTGCCTCGTGATAAATATCGGGCAGGAGCTGTCCTACATCAACGAGGAACACATTCACAAAACGAGTCCAGAAATATTGACTCGCCTGGAGGATCCCCATGACAATGTGCGTCTCGCTGCTGTCGAGGCCCTCAAAGAAATTTGGAAGGTGCTTCCTGAAAATTACGATTTGTGTTTTTACTACGTGCACATCGAGTACGCTTACGCAAATACACTTACGCATCTTGACGATCCAGGCGTGGAATTTCAGAAACAAATATTTGGTAAAATATTGAAAAATCAATATTTTTTTCTTTTTATTGTAAATGATTTTCAACAATACGTGTGCAATGTAATTAAATACTCTTTAATTTTATAGATTGCTTGATGAGTTTAATGAAGGTGCATCCTGAATTGTTGATTGAAAAGATAGAAAAGGCCAGATCGAATTTTATAAATCAAAAAGCTCTGGACGACCTGGTAAAGGCAGCTCAAGAATATCTGAAAGAGAAAAGCAATATTAAATCATTAGCGTAGGACTTAAGTGTAAGATCTCCAGGGTTACTATTTAATTTAATAAAAAAAAGGAGCAATTTTTCAAATGTCCGTCTTTAAATGCAAATTTCGATTTGTAAATATTCCACAAGCGTCGCATAATTTCCTGCTTCTTAAGTCATCTCAAAAGCTGAAAAGAATAAAACAAAACAAAAGAAAAAGAGAGAGATAACTTGAGTAAACGAGGACGACTAGGCAAGTATGCACGACTGGCAGAGTATACCCGAAAGCTCGCTGCTCTCGCGGACAAGTAGCGAAAAGCTTAGAAAGCCGTTCCTCCCGCGGGTCTTAAAGACCAACTGACTTTTAATGAACAAAAGAAGAAAGAGTCGTGAACAAGGCTTCTTTCGTGCATGCAAAATGCGCGATGAAGAGGATGAAGCGTTTCGAGAACGCGAAAGGCGAAAAAGCGTCTTTATTCGTTCCCAGGTGCACATTTTTTTTACACTCCAAACGATAAAGAATTGACCTTCCAAAAATTGTACAGTATTCTCGATGGAATCCGAACTTATCAACATTAATGTAATAAGCGGATCTTGCTTGATGTAATTATATCCAATCGCTTTTTTTAAATTTCACGTGATATAAGTTAAAAATTAAATAACCATCGTTTAGGAATTAATTGATCAATTAATGCCCCTAATAAACACAGTAAAATACAATAAGTACAGTAAATTAGAATTTTCGATAAAACAATTATAAGTTTTCTATCACTAACAATAATACCACGTGTCGTGACGCTCCGTAAAAACTATTGAAAAAAAAAGAATGACATTATAATTAATGAACGAAGCCAGACCGTATATTACGACTTAACAGTCCCTAATAAGTGATGCAACAAAGTGAAAAAAAAGTAAAATTACATAGTTTCGTGCTCATAAATCTAATACTTGCGCATAAAACACAGGCATAAAGGCAGACAGCGCGTGCTCTCCGAAATTCGCGCGTTGTGTGTTTCATCTATACGCGCACAGCAAAGGTGTTTTAATAAAAAGCATGTTATGTATGTATACCCTATTGAAAGGATCTTATAAAACTCCATAAAGTGGTGCCAAAACTGCATAAAAAAATGATAAATAATTTATCGGATTTTATCAAATTTGCATAATTTTTATAGTATTTATAAGATAATTTCCACGGTTATATATGTATATAATTCATCTATAAGTATACGTATGTATACAGATATATCAATACCGTATATACAACATACAAGTTATACTTATATACATTTGTCCATATTTATATATATGTATATATATATATATACTGTCTGTGTACATATATATAGTGCTCTCCGCTCGGTCGGTGCGGAAAATCGGAAATACGTGTGCGCGCCGACGAGCACATTATACAGTGCAGTAGCAGCAGCAACTGGCTTAGCAAAGCACGGGTATAGACTGCAGAAAACGGTGGGAAGCGGGCGAGCGAGAGAGACGGAGGCGCGCGAGCGATAAGAGGTGCACACTCGGTGGCGAGCGGTCAGTGCGGTGGTGACTTCGCCGAGAGAACCGGGGAGGCCGAGATCGCAGCAGGACGCGCGGGGGCAGCGGACTCATCCACGGCTCCTCGTTCCGGACGGAGCTGCTGCGGCGGGAAGAGAGCGGAGCGGCCCTTCGTCGGGAGGAACTATGTCCCCGAGGCAGGGCGCCTACTGCGCTGCTGGTCTGACTGCGGTGACGAGTGGCTGCCGGCGCAAGGGCTCCTAAGGGGGCCGCTGCGGCTTTCCCGCCTGGAGGAGGCGATCGCGCGCTGCTCCGAGCAACCGTCACGCCCGCGGCAGGCAGCTTCCACTCCCGAGAGCGCTCGAGGCCCGAGGAGCACCAGCGCCGAGACATGGCCGAGAACCAGGGCAACTCGTCCAACTCGGCCCCGCTCAATCAGGGTACGCTCCGTTTGCTTTGCTTTTTATCATTTTGGCTTCACCTGCGGACGGTTTTGCGCGCTTCGGATTTTCAGATCGCGCGGAAGGGACGGTGTGGGATCTCTTTTTCCAAGTGCGGACGTTCCTAACCTATAGCTTACTCCCACACTTGTTCGTTATAAGAACACGTTAATGTATTTAGTTGTATTGTTATGTTACTGGCTGACAGTGCGTTTGTTTTTAATTTTCGGAGTTTTCGGAACTTGTGTAAACACATGTTTATTGTCTTGGATAGGGTTCACTATTTACTTTCTATTTTAATCATAATTTGTGTCATTCTAATGAAACTGTTGTCTATTTGATTTTTTATTTTGATATTCGTTATTATTTTTTAAAATGTTTTAATTTTATCGAAACATAAAAACTATGTGCATTTTGATATTTCTTAGAGCTTAAGAAAATAAATGTTATATTCGAATGTTTTATATGTCATCGTACTTCTAATAGTTTCATTATAATATTTGTTAGATTTATTTGTACTCTGATTTACTCTGTCTCATCAGGCATGTATGAATAATGATTATCTAAAGAAAATGTCAATAACATGATAGTAAGTTTCTTATTTCTTTGAAATTAATAAAATAAAGCGATAAGTCCAGTATTATTATCATTTCATTTTATTAAGAGTTAGAAATCTTATCTTACAATGCTGCTGACATTTATTAAATTGATAAGTTAATATTAATAAAAAAATTTATAATCTTATTATTTTTAAAAATTAAGTACTTATATTTTTTTCTTTTTTTACTCTAGGTAACAGTAGCAGACCATTTAATTTTCCATGCCTAGATTTTCGAACCAGCTCAGAAGTGCAAAATGATATGGCTGGTGAGTAAAATATACTTATCAAAATGTAAATGAAATGAGTGTGATAAATTAAGTGTTTATTTTTGTCTTCAGCAGCGGAAAAGCGACGGCAATTGAAGCTCAGTTTTCAAGCTCAGAGTGGAAATTTACCACTTTCCAATTCTACAAGTTCTAACTCAACAACAGCTTTCAGCATGTCCATCAATGCAGTGAGTACTTTTTTTTAGATTAAATCAATCTCATTTTAATCTTACACCTTTTTATACTATTTTCATGATTGTTTTATAGGATTTCACGTCCAAGCTTGCCTTTAACTTTGCCAAAACTTCCTGCAAAGTCACGACCAGTGACTCAAGAATTTTTACCCGATAAAGCAAGGTAAAATTAATTATTAAGCTATAGCTATATTTTATACTCTATAGATATACAATATTATCTAATAAACTTAATAAAATAATATCATAATTTATAGAGAAAAATTCAAGATGTGTCAATCAATGCAAAGTACAGGAAAGTTGCAGCTTAGTCCAGATACAGTGTATGATTTTACAAGTGAGGATCTTCAAGATTTAGGAGAGATCGGTAGAGGAGGTTTTGGAACTGTAAATAAAATGATACATAGGATAAGCAATACCGTCATGGCTGTGAAGGTAAAAAATTGAGAAATTCATTGGAAAATAATAAAAAAATATGTAAAAAACCTTTTAATTTATATTTAAAAATTTTGTTCAAAATTACAGAGAATTCGTTCGACGGTTGATGAAAAAGAGCAAAAACAATTATTAATGGACTTGGAAGTTGTAATGAAATCTAATGAGTGTCCTTGCATAGTGCAATTTTATGGAGCTTTATTTAAAGAGGTACAGTTTAAAAATCAAATTATTAATGCTTGATGAATTCTACCAGTGACTAATTCTTTTTTACAGGGTGACTGTTGGATTTGCATGGAATTAATGGACACTTCATTAGACAAGTTTTATAAGTTTATTTACGAAAAATTAAATGATAGGATACCCGAGTGCATTTTAGGTAAAATCACAGTAGCCACAGTTAAAGCGTTAAATTACTTAAAAGAAAAATTACGAATAATACATCGAGATGTGAAACCCAGTAACATCTTGCTGGATAGAAGAGGCAATATAAAACTCTGCGACTTTGGTATTTCTGGTCAGTTAGTAGATTCAATAGCTAGAACTCGAGATGCAGGTTGTCGACCATACATGGCTGTAAGTTATTACACAGTTATTCTTAAAACTAAATAAAAAATAATATACAAGATAAATTATCAATAAATAAACTTACAGCCTGAAAGAATAGATCCTCAGCGCGCAAGAGGATATGACGTCCGAAGCGACGTATGGTCTCTTGGTATAACTTTGATGGAAGTCGCAACAGGGTACTTTCCTTATCCAAAATGGAATTCTGTTTTTGAACAACTCTATCAAGTAGTACAAGGCGATCCTCCAAGGCTGTCCCCTAATGAAAACGGAAATCATTTTACAATGGATTTTGTCAACTTCGTCAATACATGGTAATTTTTTTCTAATTTTATTCATTTTTTCCTTAAAGTAATGATTAAAGGATTTACTTAAACTTTCTTAAAACATTTTTCAGTTTAATCAAGGAAGAAACTCAGCGTCCAAAGTACAATAAACTTTTAGAGCACCCTTTTATAAGGAAATCGGAAGAGGCAACGATAGATGTAGCCGCTTACATTAGTGGCGTTTTGGACAATATGGCTAACAATGGTGTAACTCCTTTTACTACCAATCAGCCTTAAATTAAACAGAAAGAAGAGAAATAAATAAAAAATATATACCAATAATACTATGAAAAGAATGCAATCGCGTAAGCGAATTTAAACACAGCGAAAAGAAGAAAGAGAAAAACTAACCGTTCCTTCGTTATTGCAATCCTGCGTTCCCATTCTAATTGCCGATGTAATATTTAGGGGGGCAATTGTTGCTCCAATGTAGCGTAATTACAATTGACACCAGGTAATTGTAGAACTCTACCTCCGTGTTCTTCAGTACTCGTATGCGGAGAAAGAGTGTGTTTTTGGAGTCTTATTCACAATGTCTCAAGTAGATGAAGAACTAAAAAGTTAAATAATTGTTATAAAAGTCAACCTTTCTCCTTTAAACACACGAAATAGACTGTACTGAAAAGGAAAACTATTGAATTTAAATTTTTATTTTACGTAAAAGGGCAATATAAATTTATTTAAAATTTTTTAACATAATGTAGTTAATAACGAAGATATATTTATTAGATAAGTATGTTAATTTTAAATAAATGCATATATTCATCAGAACCAAAGTAGAAATTTAAATTCAACGCATCTTTTCATGGTTTACAGTTGAAATCGTGCAATGAGCGCACGGTTCCGAATAATACGACGCGTTTATTCTTCCTCCTCTTACGTCCTTCATTTACAGAAGCCAGAGAGACGCCGGATATAATCGGATGTATTTAATCGTGAATTAAGCGCTTTTTCGAGATTCTATTGAGGATATTCTTAATTTCTTATTGTGCAGTAGGGGGTATCAAGTTGGTGAAATCGCGCGTGCCCACCTGATACCAATTTTCGAAAGTGCGGATTTAGCAGTAAATCGATGGAAACAAATGTATCGACTATAGAGCGCCACCGGAACGAGAGATCGTATCGGTCATTCAATCAGAGGGTATCATCCCTTAGACAATGGCGTAGCTCGTATTTGCATTTACACCAACTATATACACACACACCTTTCGTGTTTTTTCTAAGGAGCACTTACACAACAAACGTAAAATGTACTTGTACACAGAAACATTTACGCAAATCGATGACGTAGATTCGCCATAGTACAAAGTGTTCCGTTTGTTCTTTCAAGCGATTTTGTTAGATTAAAAGCTTACTGCGATGTAAGAGCAAAAAAAAATCGAGTACTGTATTATGTAAGGTAAAAATAAATAATTACAGATCGACCTTTTGTGATAAAATTTCTTTGAATCTTTTTGTTTGACATTGTTATCCATCATTATGATTATTTTTTGAGTAACTTAATGCTTTGTTCGAACCTTCTATATAATACCATTCTTACAATCGCAAATTTTTATTTTTATCTAAAGTTGGGCGCAGATTAAAAACTGCGGGTGCAGCTGCAGCGTTAAGAAAAAAAAATGTCCTGCATACTTTATCTTTTTGCATATTTTGCATATTTCAAGATAAAAGACTACAACATTAAAATTATTTGCTCAAACTATTTATTTTATAAACACTGATGCAGTTGTTTAAATTAATGGATCATTCGCATAATAATATGCATACGGTTAAAATAGCGCAAGTAGTAAAGCTCTAGTATAGTCAGCCATGATAGAGTTTTTCTTTGAATATTAATTAGATCTTTTGTAAACAAGTTTATTTATTCATTTAAGCACCTTTTCGTTCATAAAATAATTATTTAACGTTCAAGAAAAGAATGGTAAAAAATATAATTTAACTTTTGATAAAAAGTAAATTTTAGTAATACAGTTCAATTTTCAGCAACGTAACGACGTCTTGAATTCAAGTCACACTTTTATTTGAAGAAATCAAAGAAGATTATCCTCAAAGCTACAACTTCGTGGGAGGGTCTCTAGAAGCTGCAAATATAAAATGGCGACCTGCTCGCTGCGTCCGTGTATCGCTTATGTATGGCATCCCTGGATTCATCCCTCGGAAAAGGTCCGCCAGAATCACCTGAGCTCTACCCATCTCCAAAAAAAATCGCCTTCCCCCGCAGCAGCGAGGTCCAGGAAGTCGAGCGACCCTCGATCTCGACCAAGGGGCAGGCCCTGCCAACCCCTTAGTAGCTCATGGACGGGGTGTTCGCCTCGGAGCGGGGGTGAATCGATAGCCGGTTCACCTGTCACAGGCCGGGAAGATGGCGGCGACCCCCCCGAGGCCCCTGATGGCCACTCGGACCGGAGCCACTGCCGCGGATAGCGCACCTGACCGCAATCCCTCGCGGATTTCGCCGTGAGTCGGTTGTACGCCAAAGAGCTCGGTGTAACGAGTGCCTCCCTCGAGACCGGCACCGCCTGACTAGAGGTTCGCGATTTGCGGGATGGACGCCCAAGACTGACCGCTCGGTCCTTCGCTTCCTCAAGGTGAGCTCGACGCCCACTATTCTTTTAATCTTGAGAACCTTTTTTTCTCGTTGTATAGTTAGATAGGTGTTTATTTTTTTTAAAATTTTTTGTTTACCATGAAAAAGTGCGCTCAAAATATTGTGAAAAAGATTAAAAGACGAGTAGCTGACATAAACTTAAAGACGTATAAAAAGGGCACACTAATGATTCTCCGTTTTATTATAAAATATTTGATCTTTATATCTGCGATTACTTTTTATAAATTTTATATAAAAAACAAATTAAAAATTAAACGACAAGTATTATCAATCAATATATTCGGAATTATTACAACGCATTTGTTAATTTAATAACCAGTAGAATTGGCATCAACAATAAGTGCGAGTGTAAACAACAGTAATATTAAATGATACACGATATTAAATAACAATAATATTAAACAACAAATTTGATATTAAATAACAAAACAACTAACAGGAATACAGTTAATTGTTCGTGCATACTTATTTTTTACCGCTTCCGCGCAAAGGTTAACTTTGATATAGATCTACGTCCACGATATAAATAACGACGCGGTCGCAATAATTGCATTTGCTTAAAAAAACATTAACGTGCAATCGAGATCACCGCGCATTCGTTACGAACTAAATCATTATCAATTCATCGGGATAGAGAGAATAAAGTATTAATTCTGCCATTTCTGAAAAAAAAATGGGTGATAGTAATTCGTTCGACGAGGAAAAAGAGCTCGAGAACCGGCAAGGGGTGTAAGCCGCTGGATACGTGTCGTTCACGGCGCAATCGGGCCGTGGGCGCCCGGAATCAATTCTCGTGAATATTTTATACGCGACGGGTTCCGAGCAGCGGCGGTCTCCCAGAGAACTATACGTCCCGGCGGACGGCTGTACATCCGCCAAAGCGCGTCTCGTGAGCAAACTTTATTTTTAATATTATCAGCCGTCGTCTATTATCATCGGCCAGTCGGACAAGTACACATCAGCCTTTTTCGCAACTGACCTATTTAGTGAAATGCGGTTGAAAGTAGTTGTGCTATTATTATTTAATAAACAATCGATTGGTTCTTCGTAGGCTTGTACCCTCTTATACATCTTTTTAGATTTTTTTCCTTGCGGTGTCATAGGTACATTAAAAATAAAAAGGTGTACACTGAGAGAAATGTTTTGGAAAAATTACTATCCAAGGAGCGGAATCATAGACTGCATTTAGTAAAAAAATTACCACCCTGTATTATAAATTTAATTAGAATTCTAGTAATATTTAGAAATATTTAGTATAGAATTGCTAGTACGTATTATTACAATTCTAGTATAATTTATAATACAGAATTTTAATACAGGTAATATAATACAGGTAATTTTTTCACTAAATGCAGTCTGTGTTTCCGCTCCCAGACAGGATAGTAATTTTTATTAGAATAGTAGTAGTTTTTCCAAAACATTTCTCTCAGTGCATAGATTTTTGTTGCTGTGATTCTTTTGAATAGTTTTAGTACTTTCTAAAGTTGAATTACACCCACAAAACTTATATTATTAATAAGTAATGCGGTTAACGTTTATAGATTCGCGATAAAAAAATGTATTCATTATACCACCGTGACAAATGTAAACTAACTTTTCCCGCAGTAAATTAAACTGCCTTCGAGGGAGAAAAAAGAAATCCTGGAAGACGGGCGCATAAAAAAGTATATTGAAAAGACAGTGACTACAAAGGGGTGGGGGTGGGGGGGGGGCGATAAAAAGTGAGCAGCCTTTTATTCTGGGAGCGATGCGATCGAGCCCGGCAGGTAGCACCGCTCGGGCGACAAGTTGAGGCGCACACGGGCGCGATAGGAAAACAAATGTCGGTGCGCGCCGTTGAGTCAGCCAACCTGACGGGGGCGCAGGTGGCAGGTGCGCGGCTACTGGCCGCGTGCCGGCCGCTCTTTTTCCCTCGCCCCCTGCACAGCTGCCGACGCGGTTCTCCTTCCTCCCTCGCTCGGGCCGGTGACGACGCGAAAAGACCTTTTCACCGCACTCGCCTTTTCTCCCGCCACTGGATCGTTCCTTTAGAGTGGGTGGCAGTTTCTTGTCTTGTCTGTTTAATTTTTAATGCACTTGTGATATGAATGCGTGTCGTTATTGATTTAACGATTGTTTGACGAAATTCCTTGGCGGATTAATGCGACGGTTCGATCCACCACTAGTGTTACAAATTGTTGAGTAATTTCTAAAGAACTATGCGGAAATATGTATTTTTTTTATTTTCAATACGTGATCGATGTTTTTCTTTAAAGAAAAAATGTAACTTGAACAAGTATATAACAATTATAAAGAATTTTTTTTAAATAAAATTTCGCTGTATGTTAAAGTCTATCTATAATTAATATTGATCGTATTTAGTTCATATATTAAATAAAAAAAAAAATAATAATAAGTGTATATATTCAAAATTTTACGAAGTTTACAAAGTTGGTTACTTTTGATACCCTTAAATCATAGAATAAATATTAAAACTGTTGGATTAAAATTATTATCCTTCAATTCGCACATGAAGCCTAGATGTATAAACACTGTATCTTCGAAATCGATGACTCCTCATTAGTCACGTTAATGAATAAGCCTCGCACGCGTCGTAAATCGACGGGCAGTTAAGGATGTCATTGAAACGTTGCGCACCGGGCGATCGGTGCCGGCTTTGGGCCGGAAAACGGTTTCTCACCGAGCGGATCGAGAAAGTCGGAGGCTCATTATCCAGGCGGAAGCGCAGATGGCTGGAAAGAAATAACGCATACTTAGACCAGCGCACACGCCATACGCCGCTGTCAGTCTGGCTGGCCCATCTCCACGCTCCACCGCGCGATCTAAAGACTCGCGGCGCGTGCTTTTCTCGCAGGGGGTGGCCTCGTGCGGTGCTCGCTTAAGTACGCTTCTTACGCCGTGAAAGATGGTATTTTTTTAAATTAAATAAAATGGGGCCAACGAGCTTCTTACTGATATGCTAATACGCAGTGATCCAGATGAAAGGATATTGACTTTTCTATTATACTTAATTTCTTAATCTACTCTTATCACGAATTTGCTCATGGTTCTTGCCCTTTTTTTAATTTTCTCTTTTTAAATGCTCGTATTTTGATAACCGGACAATAAGCTTAGGGTTTCTCGTAAAAAAGAGCGAGTCGTGGCTTTTCTTTTTAGGAATTAACAACAAATCGAAGCTGCCAATCAGCGCGAGTCGCTGGCCGATGTATTCGTGTCTAATAGAGAGAGAAATAAACTGCAGAATAAGAAAGAATAGACAGTATAGCAAAAGAAACTGAAGAACAAAGCGAAGAGTAAGAGAAAGAATTCAATGTTATGGATGTTCAAGATTATTGATCGAGGGAACAGACAGGAATTTTTTTTTCTCTATTCGCCCATGCAATCGTCCTTCGTCCACTTTGGTGGAAACGTTTACACGTGTCGTATAAAAGTACACCGAACATTATACTAAAATTAATTGGCAAATTTAACTCTTAACAATTAATAAATTAAATAAAAAAAAATATAGAAAGAATTTGTCGAACGCATTGCGACCTTGAATTTTTTTAAATTATAACGAAGACTAATTGATATGTTTAAAGGGATCAGTAATTTGGCAGGAGTTTAAAATAAAAATAACTCTTTCGCCGGAGGGCGGAGTATCGAACGGTCAGTGGCGATTGGTAATTGGCCCGAGAGTGAGACGGAGAGAGCCCGCAGATGCCCGACGTCAGGGACGCGCTTGCGGCGCAAGTAGAAAGGGTCGCGCTAGGGTCAGCCAAGTCCCACCCTCTGCCGGCGTACTCGGCTTAAGCTTTCAAAATGGATGGCTTGCCTGTATCAGGAGCCTCCTTTACGAGTCTCACTAGTCTATTAAATGGATGAAAATATGACTTTCTTTTTCAATTGAAAAAGGAATATAATTATTGAAGCATTGAGTTTTTTTACAGATAAGACCAATTAACTTTGTGCTCGCAAATTCAATCTTCGTTGTGCTCAATTAAAATTAGGCGTTAATTTAAAATGTAAACTAACGTACCATTATTTAATGGAATAACTTTTATATAAACTATTTGATTACTTATTTTATCGTGTAAGAATCTACTACACTGATAAAAAGTTTTACGGTAAACATTTCCTCGCATTCGTTAATCCAAAAAAATAGTGTCAACGACCTTTCCACTTAAAACTACCCACTGATTATCATTTGAAACCGTTCATTAAATTATTCTAGTCGCAAAAATTCAAGGTCCCCTTAAAACGCATTACTCTCCTTGAAACGTTAAATATCGTACACGAAGTTCCCAGACGTAGAGAAAAACGAATTTCTCGGAGCTTTTACCCTTACTCATGGCGTTTCCTTCGATCATCTATAAAGACGAGGGTATTCGGGGTTCTTCCAATGGTCTTGCGCGTCTGCGGGGGGCCGGCCTCTCCGCCATGCGGCGTCACAGGCGAATGGCTCGCGTCCGCGTCGCCCCCTCCCACCCCCGGACGCGCCGCCCGGGCCGGATCAATGGAGGCAGCGAGCGCCGCTGAGATGACGCACGGCGTGGGGTCAGTTTTTACGACTGAAAAATATTTTTCTTCTTCTTTGAAAAGGCTGCCGAAATTTTCGTGTTTTGCCTCCTGACGGCATTTTAAATTGTAGAATTAAATCGAAATCGTACAAAAAAAAGGAATATGTATATGGGATTGAGAGAATTGTCTTTACGACTACGGTTAAAGAATTATTGCTCAAAAATTTTCCTCGAACTCGATCGCGTCCATTCGAGCGCGAGCCACGATCGTATCCGTTAAGGCAGCGGTCCGGTGCAACAAAGACGATATCGCCGACTCGATCTATCCATTAACGCGACCAAAGCCAACCCTCG
This sequence comes from Sycophila sp. Sp_5, assembly GCA_018906775.1. Classification (NCBI taxonomy): domain Eukaryota; kingdom Metazoa; phylum Arthropoda; class Insecta; order Hymenoptera; family Eurytomidae; genus Sycophila; species Sycophila sp. Sp_5. Next base: position 262,541 of record JACCID010000070.1, on the reverse strand, counting down.
AACTTCCGGTTCTCGTATGCGGTCACCGATTAAAGCGTGCCTTCTTATTGTGGTACCTGTGCCTACCCCCCGTGCACCTGGACTTCGTTCTGCTTTTTTTTTTTTACTTTCATAAATTATTGGCGATTTCGTTCCACTAATATTTTATAAACAATTCATTGAAATGCGTATAAATAAATAGTGCATAAAGTAATCCGAGCAGAGTAAAACGACATAAGCCTATATATATATAGCCAATTTAGAACTGGTATAGTTTTACCTTCGTTATGAAACGTCACACATTTTCACTCCACAAGTGACGAGTACCGAGGGTATGAACTTATGGAGATTGAAAAACGCTGAATGAGTAGAGTAATTAATGTCAGTTATACGTCGTACAGTTTAAAAATTGATTTTCGTCCCCAATGCAAAAGTTTCGTCTACCTCGAAACGAATATATTTTTTAACAAACTTAAAAAATTAATTCAAATTTAAAAACCGATTTAATTCTATACACACACGTGTTATATTTATATAATTGAATGATCGATAAGAAACACAGAAAGGCGTGCCTATTACCTAATAAAATGACATATTTATAAGATTGTATGAATAATTGATACCAAACAAAAAGAATTTTTTTAAGTTGTCTAAATTATTTATATACAATCGTAGGAGTCTCGCGATTGAAAATTATTTTCAATATCGATTTCGTGTATAAAAGTGTGCGAAAATCCCCGATTTTACAGACGTTTATATTTCGCGACGATAGAGTCTACCATCGCATACTCCGCAGAACGTCTAGAAAGTAAAGCGACGAAGACTGCAGTTTAGACCCGCATGGGAGGGTGCAGATAAAACGGCGGTTGCAGAGCGGTTGCGCTCGAGCGAGTGCATTCTTGCCGGTCACTTAAGCCGGAACCCCTCGTCGCGTGCTCCGCTCAAGCCACTGCATCTGTTTACTAAATTAGGCGGGAAAAATTCTAGCGCATTATTAAGAAAACATTTTTTTTATTATATTCCATTCCACCCACTGGAAATAAAAAAAATGCGCGTTTTTTTACATGCCACTTCCGTCCGGCTATTGCGCAATATTGTGACAAACGATCGTCGTCGGTTGTGGAGCTCCAAGGCGTTAAGTACTAATTACACACCTCACAGCGGGGTGTATACATTTTCTTGGAGCAGCGTCAAGAAAATTCCACGACGATCGCCGGTGCGAGAAGGAAATTCGTGGTTTCGGGGTGGCAATTTAGCGGCACGCGCCGCTCTCGTTTGTAACGGAGGTCCGAGGTGGTGCGGGCACATGGCACTGCGCGAGGCTCACCTGCGCACTGCCGGCGGCGGTGGCGGCACAGCAGCACCTGCCGTGCGCTCGCCACTATAGCCGCCAGTCGCCCCGGAGCACGCCGAGACTCGCGACGCTCTCGTTAGTCCGCGTACTCGACTTTCAGCTGTTCGTGGCCGGCGTACAGGCACTCGTCAGTGCGCGATCCCTGCAGTCGATCGCCAGCCGCTCATGGACACTGGACTGATGCGCTTTTTCGACTGAGACGTGGTGGAGCGAGAAGGTACGATTTTTTTTTTCGCGAGAAATTCAAATACGCAATTGAGCGATGGGAGCGGACGGAAGCGAAACGTATATATATATGTATATATATAGCACGAGGGGATGGAGGTAATACGGCGTTCATTATGGAGAACGATTCCCTCCATTTTTTTTACAACCGGCGTGGGAAAAGCAGTATTTGCGGATGCGTGTGTCTGCTCGCTTTGAATATATTTATTTTATGAGAGCCTTTTTTTCCTCGGGCGGTAGCGGCTTCACATTAAAAGCCGCAGGCTTAAATAAAAAATATACTGCGGTAATTGAATTTAAATCGATGGTACGTAATTGTGATTTAAACATAAATAAAATTTTGCTTTAAAAAATGAGTTAAAATGACAGCTACGTTGTTGAAATACGGTATTTCATTTTTTTTTTTTAACTTCGATCAATATATAAGTACAGACCGGTAGAAGTTCTCTCTCCACTGGAAAAACTTTCCGCTCGTTCGATTCACAAACTGCTTCCAGGAAAAATTAGTCACCCCTGCTTTTCGCGATATTTCGCGATAAGCTCTACCATTTAAAAAAAAAACAGATAATGCTGCAAATTATTAAAAATATTTAAAAACCTTTTAAAAATTTGCAGGCAAAAGTGAAGGGGCTGGCAAAGGTACCGTCGTGGTGTCTGTGATGAGAGATGGTGAGGACGCGGAACGGATCACTGGTAGCGGCGGCCCAGGCGGTCGAGGAGGACGAGGAGGCGCTCGCCCGGGCGGAGCGGGAGCAGTTGGAGCGCTCGGAGGCGGCGGCGAGCCTGGCTGCGGCCGCGGCCGTCGCCGCCGACGCGATGGAGGTCGACGAGGAGGACGGCGGTGTCGAGGCCGAGCTCACCAGCCTGACCTGGCTGCAGTCCCTCGACATCACCACCGCATCAGGCCTGCCCACGCCGCCCTGCTCGCCCACGCCGCCACCCCCGCGACCACCGCCTAGGCAGCAGCCCAAGAAAATGTCGCCCTTGCTCAAGGCTCAGCTCGGTAAGTGTCTAGGATCTTTCTTTTTTTTTACGGCAGCTCAAGTACATTGTAAAAAAACTTTGCATGAATTTTAATGTAAATAGTGGAAGCAAAATTCATCGGAGTACGAATTATGATGTATTTACATTTTTACATTAATTTTAATGTAAATACTGGAGGCAAAATTCATCGGTGTACATGAATTATGATTAATTTACATTTTTACAATAATTTGAACGTGAATTAAATTAAATTAAATTTCATGTAAATTCGGTAAATTTCATGTACGTCGATGAAATTTGCTTCCAGTATTTGCATTAAATTTAAGCTTTTTTTTAACAGTGATATCAAGGCCTATACACTGTAACAAAACTTTGCATGAATTTTAATGCAAATGTTGGAAGGAACTTTATACATGAAATTTACATTTTTACATTAACTTTAATGTATGAATTAAATTAAATTTTATGTAAATGCAATAAAGTGCATGTTCGTCGATAAAATTTGCTTCCCATATTTGAATTAAATTTAATGCTTTTTTAACAGTGTACTACTCTTAATATTCTCAGGAAAATTTCACTATTTTGAATAATTGAACAGTTTTTCACTTCTGAAATAGTGAAAATGGAGGTTTACTTTATACGCAGTTAATAATCGCTATTTAAAAAAAATGAAATTTTCACTATTTCGGAAGTGAAAAACCGTTCATTTATTCAAATAGGTGAAATTTTCACTGACAACTTTTAAAAAATCGAAGGTACGTATATATTCGATTTTTTTCAAATTTATTATTTATAAATGATTTAGAGGTAAAACAGAATTTAATAAAATAAATTTTCAGATATGGCTGAAAATGCTGAAAGGTACCTGACGGACGCGAATAAAAAACCGAATCTTTCCTACGCAGCACTGATATACTTAGCTATGCGCGCTAATAATAACAAAGTGACATTGTCCAGCATATACGCATGGATAAGAGAAAATTTCATGTACTACAAACAAGCGGATCCATCCTGGCAGGTAATAAGCCACCCACATGGTGAAAAAAATATAAAAATTACTATCTGTATGGGAACGCAGCCTCAGATTGGACTCTCCCTTAAAAATGATCAGATACTTTATAGTAAATTTTGGCATAAATATACTATAAATTTCACTAACCAGTAGTGGAAACGATCCTATATGCATACAGCAAAATTGACTGTAAGGTTTGGTAATTTTTATGTAAGAATCCAGTCTGTGATTACAATTTTTTCAATTCTTCTTTCTCAGTGCACTACAATGATTAATTTAATGATGAATTTTTATCAAAATGTTTCTCTCCACCCGAATAACGAACACTTATTAAAACGACAAAAAATAATCCAATGGCTAGAATTCAATCCGGCACAATCTGTCGCTGAACAAGTGCTTCGTGAAGCTTCCACGTGCAAAGGACGAGCCGGGAAAGGGTGGCTTCTGGAAGCTGGACTTCGAGCGGCTGGACGAGGGACGGCGACCGCGACGGCGCAACTCGATGATTCGTCGCTCTTCGCGTTATCCCCCGCAGCGAGTAGCCACGGCGCCCTCGAGAGCCCAATTGGAGCCGAGGCCACCGCCCCCGCCGGTAAAGCCGATCAGCGCCGAGGCGGAGCACGTGGCTAAAATCCTGAGCGGCGCCGGTGGCACTGGCCCGAGGTGCATCGTCCTCTACGAGACGCCGCCCAGCAGCGTGTCGCCGCCCATTCCCGACACCCTCACCGAGGTCCCGGAGTCCACTCAGGTGAGCGATTCTAAATTACATTTCGAATTCCAAATGACATTTGCAATCTACGAAATTTTAGACTTACCAAGGAATTTTAGGTTTTGCATGCAAATTTTACATATTTCACGAATGAATTTTAGATATACATCACATAAATTTTAGAATTTGCCGACGCATTTTAAATTTTACATTAAATTTTACTGACGAATTTTAGATATACATCACACAAATTTTAGAATTTGCCGACGCATTTTAGATTTTAGATTGTACTGACGAATTTCAGAGTTTATTGACGAATTTAAGATTTTACTGACGAATTTTAGATTTACATCAACTAAATTTTAGATTTTGCCGACGCATTTTAGATTCACAAGTAGATTTTAGGTTGTATTGACGAATTTCCAATTTTATACGAATTTTAGATTTACATCAACTAAATTTTAGATTTTGCCGACGCATTTTAGATTCACAAGTAGATTTTAGGTTGTACTGACGAATTTCCAATTTTACTGACGAATTTTAGATATACATCACATAAAATTTCGAGTTAGCCGACGCATTTTAGATTCACAAGTAGATTTTAGATTTTACTGACGAATTCTAGATTTACAAGTAAAATTTAAATTTTACTGATGTAGTTTAGATTTTTTAGATCGAACAATTGATTAAAGAAAGCTTATGGCGCTCGAGTAGATAAAGTCGAGTACGGCGAGACGCTAATGTGCAGTATAGTGAATTATTTTCAAGCGCAATACTATCTTGACGTTTAAATCGATGTCAACCAATCGAAAAGAAGAAAAAAGAGAAGAAATTTAATTCCATCGAATAATACTTTATTTCGATTATTTTATTCGATTTTTCATTCGCAGGTAAACTTAAGCGAAGAAGATTTCACGGATCTGCTGATTGAAAGCGCAGCCTGGGATGATGGAGTGGAGAATCAGCTGGCCCTTTTGGACTCTGTGCTCGACATGCTTTAAGCGAATTTTAGATCGTGGTGTGTGTACGTATGTTTTAGCATTAGCGAGACTATAACTTGTCCTTTTGATCTCGAAGCGATAAATGAATTTTTCACTTGTCGTATAGTAATAGATGAACAAATTCGTTACTAAATTTTATCAGAGATAAAAAGTAACACGCTTCTGTAGACGAATGGTTAATGGCAATATTATTTTCCGGGAAGCATCTACATAAATTTGATCAACGGTTTTTTTTTAAATACTCAGTGTATTTCCTTATAGGCTTCAAAACATTACTTAGAGGATAAAAAAATAGTTAAACTATATCTATTACTATTAAAATATACAGTATAGAATTGGTAAACAGAAATAATAAAAATCCTCGTTTCGGGAAATAAATATTAACCAGATAGCTTAGTCTAAATTAAATAATCTGATGCATTGTTTAGATATTTAAAAAGAATAAGAATTAAAAAAAGGATACGAGAAATGCGCTCTTTTTTTAGGGAAATATTATTCTAGCGAAGTCTGCATGAAAACTGTAGTTTTGTGAAATCTTGAAATGTATAAATTATATTTAAACAGTGTGCAACATTTGACTGTGTGAGATTTATACTGCAAAAAAGTATAATAAGTCGTAAGTATTATTAAAATATACTTTAATTAATTAATTGCATGGAAAGCTCTTAATTGATTATCTTGCAATTCGATTAACTACTTTTTTTTGTAAATACTTTTATTAAATATTTTAAGTAAACTATTCATTTTATTTAAATTTGTTAATAATTATTCAAAATAGTAAAGAATACGTAGGTCTAAGCTAACAACAAACAATTAATAAATTTAACTTCATTTGTATATTCACAGTTAATCTTTTTTCGACGTAATTATAAAACAAAAACATTTTTTAAATTGCAATAATATATACAACAAAAATTCAAGAAAATAAATTACAAGGCTATTATAATCATTGAAAAATATTGAAAATTTTCTTTTAGAAATTGAAAGGGATTATTAAAAAAGTACAGTCATAAAATCAGCCACTTTATATCCACAACACTGTAAATAAAATACGATGAAAGTGCATTCGTCATTTATACTTGTAAAATATACAATTTGGTACTAGCGTAATGTGCGTAATTAATTAAGGTGAGCTCAACCGTGGAGTTCGAGAGGAAAGTGTCTCGTTGGGTCTGATGTTAGTCATTCAGCTCACGCGATGCGCTTCGCAATGCCTTACAAGTGAATCCGTCCAAAGATTAGAATTAAAATGCGCGACTCGTTGAATTTTTCAATTGATGCGAGTTAAAGTGCATTAGAGGTGAAAAAAAAATTAGTCTTTAAGCGCACGAATCATGGTCTATTCCACCAGCTAATTAAAGCGATTTTTGTTAATTCTCAAAGTATTAAAAGTCTAACGACTTTCTGTGCAAATGTTAAGCATTATCCTGTATAGTTAATCATAAGTTTGTTTCTTTTTCATTGAGCATTCGAGCGATCAGTCATTTATTAGTATAGCGTTTATCCTTTACGTTTATATTTTTTGTATATACGGCATAGGGCACGTTTTATTTGAAACAATTGTATCATATTGCAATTTTAATTAAAGAAAGAGAGAAGTTATTGCTTATTAATCCGAAATTATCTATCATAATTTTTCTCTGCATGGTGTAGATTAGATGAAATGCAATAAAATATATTTAAACTTTCATGTATCAAAAGCAGATTATGGTTAACAATTTTTTAAACTTGAAACAAATTTCCACTCTAACGAGAATCATTTTTATTTCATGACACTTGGGCTAATTGATATTTCGACAATTTAAAATTATTTAAAGTTCTTCAAGTAATGCTCATAATTTATATATAGCCGTAAGTGATTGCTAATAAATGCATAACTTCCAAATTAATAGTACATTCTCATCTACTATAAAACATATCAATAATGTAATCTTGCGAACGAAATGTGCGATATTGTAAAATTTGTATAACTTGTAGTTTAATTTTTTTTTTCGTTTGATTGTGTTGCCTACATAGGTACATCCAATTATAATATTTACTTTAAACATTGAAAGTGAATTGCTTGTATGAAGTAGTGACCTTTTTGTAGATATTATTGCTGATAGTAACATCAATTTGGTTTAAGAAAAATTATAAACCATGGGCGCGTGCCATTTCCAAAGAGTGTTACATATAATTAGCTGATGCTTTCATAAAAAAATATAACATTATGTGCCTTATATGATTAACCATTAAAATCAAAAGCGTTTCTCCGGTCTATAACGCAATCGACCAAAATAATTACTCTTAATAAAAAAAACGCTCAGTCCAACTTGTGTTAATCATTTATTAGACATTTGTATTAATATTTCAAACGATGTAATATTGAGAGTACGAAATATACTAAAGTGAATAAATTTTGTGTTTTATTTAAGTATTCAGTACTATAAGTATTATAGTTATGTTTAAAAAATAAAATTTAATAATCAAATTATTATTAACTGCATGAAAGATTGTGAATTAATTAATTTTATTTAACACATACACCTTTATTTTTATAAACAAATAACATTTGAAAATATACGTGTATTATGCGATCAGACAAAATATATTACGAAAAAATAGTTAACAAAAGTACTAAGATGACAATAGGTCAAAGCAAGAAAATATTAAAACATATTATCATTAATATATCATATGTTACGTGATAATTTTCTTACTGACCTTTACAGTTCATTACAGTTTACTAATCCGTTAGATTTACAAATAAAATTTTCATTTCACAAACTGTGATAACTTTTTTATTTAACACTTCATTTCATTAATATGTAGTAATTGTACTTTAAAGTTCGATTGGAAAGTATGTTCATAAAATTGATTTATAAAACAAAATATAAATTTAGTATCGTATCAAACAATGTATAAGCAATTATCTTCAAGTAAAAAGCATTCAATAGTAACATTTTTATATAGTATTGTACGAATATTTGTTTGTACATGGAGGGTTTGTTAGATATTTAAAAAACAACTATAAAAATATATATGTATGTATCATTAGAATATGCAACAAAAATGGAATGCATTAAATGAAAATTATATAACAAAAGCTGCTATATAACTTAAAATGATATTAAATAATATATATAAATATCTATTAAATTTGTATAAAAAAGTCAAGACTCTCTTACACTTATAAAGCATAACAAATTTTTCGATAGGTAGCCTTTAAAGTAAAGATCAGTCACAGGATGATATTCCTATCACCATTTTTACCATTCATCTATATAACAATTTGAGCGTAATAATTTGTGCTACATAAGAAGCTCGATGGTAGTATAAAAAATATATCTTCAATTTTCTTTGGGCGGTGGATAAAATCCAAAGTTCAATCGCAACTTCTCGAGGAACAGGAACGTTAAAATAGTTTGTGGTGCAAGTCGGACAAATGCTGGAACGTATCCCTATACAATTAATAGTAACATATTAACCATGTTGATTAGATATTAGTAATATTGATTAGGCATATTAATAAATTACCTTGAAAAATCCTAAAGGACCCAGTTTAGCTGTGTATAAAATAAGCTGCGTCATACTCTGGAAACAAGAAAAATATAATATAACAACTTTATTTTAAATTCAAATTAAAAAAAGTGCTTATTTTACCTTAAACTCTCCCTTCTTTGCATTCATGGCACGGGTTTTCAGTACATCTAATGGCTGAGTCATAGTAGTAGCGATGGCACCCTAAATTAAAAATATAACAATTAAAAAATGTTGAAATATTGAATATAAACATTGAATAAAAAAATACATACTGCTGATAAACTAGCTAAGAAATGTGTTGTTGTATTGTCTTGGAAGTGGGGGGTTGATAGAAGATATAATTTTATTTGGTCATAAAAACTTAATTGTCCCATAGTCATTAGTACTGCCCTACTTGTAGCAGTACTGCATCCATTAAAAAGTGTCCTAAATCCTTCTTCTTTGTAAACACGTAAAAGTCCATTGCCAGCCCATGTGTAACTAAGTTATAAACACAATCATGTTTATGAATCAAGGTTTTCTATGAATAGAATTTCAAAATGTTTCAATATTATGAAGAAGCCTTCAAAATCTAAATATAGGCTAATTCATTTATTTTAAGAAAAGCACCAAAATTGCAAATTGTGATATTATAATATAAAAATTTGTGAAATATTAATAGTTTAAAGGTAATGAACTAAAAATGATGTATTCATACTCACTTTCTTCTTTTATCTGCTGGTAGTTTGATATCATTTTGCATACGTACATTAATTAAGTCACCAGGAGTTCCGACAACACCTCCAACAGCACCAGACAGACCAGCTAGTACAAATTTTTGATAAAAAGGAGCCGGATTACCAGGAGATTCAATTGTCTGTTTCCCCATCTAATACAAACATTTTTTAATTATAAGCTTTTGAATTTACCTATTGTTTATTACTATATTACAAAAATTACCTCATATACTCCAAATCTCACTGTAGAATAGGTAAGTTGTCTTAATAAAGATGCTGTAAGTCCATTGTAAAGAGCTGTAATTCCTTGCTTTTTTACTATATTAACTGTTAATTTAACTAGCGATAATTTTCCTTCTTGTTGCGTTTGCAAATGAACCTGTTACACAAATATTATCTTAGTTTTCATTACAAATAAAATATCTAATCTTTAAAAATACATTGAAATAAAATATTTCCAAAGAGATATAATTTATGTCTTATACAATTATTTCAGCCTTTAATTGTTAAACAAGTCAAAATGAGACATTATTATTAATGAGATGGACAAATTTACATTGGCCATGAATTCGTTGTATTATGCAAGGGCAAAAAAATTATATACTATATTTAATTTGTGTATCAATAAAAAAGGTTTAATACATTGAGGAATTAATTTTTTTGAATCCATTAGAAACATAATTTTATTACCTTCAATAAATCTAATGGATGAGTTACACAAGCAGCACCAGCAGATGCCAAACCACCAAAGTACCATCGTGAAAGTTTCTTTGTACGTTCGTCCACCATTTTTTTTATTATTAATTTGATCAATTAAAGAATCTATGAATAAGAACAAACAGTTACAGCTCAACAAGTTAAGTACCAAATAAAATTATACTAGTTAAAAAACGATAAAAAAACAGCTTACTTGGACTTTTAAACTTGCACGTCTAGCAATAAATTTTGTTGTGTCAGCATGTTCGGCAGGCTGAAGGCATCTTTGGTGTTGGTGAAGGTCTCTGAGCAGAAAAGAAAATCGTTGTAATCATTGCAATCTGAATAAACATTCTGTATTGAAATTAAAGCAAGGCTCTTTGCAAGTGCATGAAAAATTTACGTATAAGGCATCCAATGAAAAAAAACTGACGCAAGTTCAATTAAAGTTTGATCAAATCAGCCCCCCAATAAAGTTAACAAATCATCAGCGCGCTCCCATCAATCGATACCCTTCGACTCCTAATCATTATTGCACCACCTTACACGTTCCATTCTTATCATCCCGCTTACTTAGGTATTTCCGTCTGCTAGCGGTGGCAATTATCGCGCACAAAAAAAAAAGAAAAAAAACAAGGTCTCTCGCCGCTCGACCCCGCGAATTCGTTTAAAGCGAATGTGGGCCGTTTTACTCACTAATCAAACGGGCGCCTAAGCGCTGCTCGAAATAAAAATAGAGTAAAATGTATGCACAAGATGTTTGTACTTACGGCTTTACTGGCGCACGGGCGCGGCGTGAAAGCGCCACCAACAACCTTCGCGGTGAACGTCTGGCCTGTGACTGATTCGCTGATATCGGCTCCCGGCCGCCCGAGGGAATTTCTGGCTTTCAGCGGCAGGCGGCACACCGTCCCAGTCCCTCGTGGAATTATACGCGATAAATTGTCCGAGTATGGGTTGCTCCGGTCGCGTGTGTGCGCGACGGCGCGCGCACGCGTTCGGCACTCCAGTTCGATGGGGGTTTGTCGCTGAGCAAAGGATGATTCCGCATTTTGTTTTTTATTGACCGCCGTTCGTCGATAAAATTTTCTAATGAAATGCGAGCGACGGATTAACCTACGCTCCGTAGGCCATTGGCGACGAAAGATTCAGCAGTGTTTATTCAAGTTATTTTCGACAATTATAACAGGTTTTACGATGACGTCAAAGCTGTGCGGAGTAATTTAGATTTTTGACGTCAGCGTGGTTTTAAAATATATAAAAACGAAGGAAAAACCTACTTTATCGACAGTTTTATAAGTATTATTATTAATTCATTCTATTTTGTATATTCACGTATGAATAATTTACATTTTAAACGAGAACGTATTTAAAAATAAACTGTAATAACGCTAATAGCTGGGACGGTTTATAGAACTAATTATTGCGGAAATTTTGTTGATTAACGAATTTCACGAATTCAAGGCTTCTTTTATGCAACTTTCGAGACCGTGAATTTTTATTTCCGCCAGACTAATTACTTAAGCCGAGCGATAAGTACGCTGATAATTATAAAGAGAGTCGTTTGTGCGATATCAAATAAGCGATTATAAAATAAAATTCGTGTATACAAATTTTCGTGTTTTAAACTACAGTACAATTGATTTTTGAAGCGCTTTGTCAAATTTACATTACACTTGTAAAAAAGATCGTACAAAAAATTTAAGTTTGGTTTAGTATACATAATGCAATTCGTAAGCGTTACTTGCCGTTTGGTATAGAAAGTCGTAAAAAAAAAGTTTTGTTGCAATAATTCTTGTGTAACTTGAGTGAAGTGTAACCAATATGTATACTGTTGCTTATACAGCCCAGCTATTTGCACAAGTTTTAAATAAAAGTAATTTAAATTATCTTGTTTATTTACTTTCCTAAGTAAAAGAATATTCTCATGATTAATGCAATTTTTTCAAATGAAAATTTTATCTTCTATCAAATTTAAAAATAAAAGAACATTTTTAAATAAATATTTGGTAGAAATTCTCATTACTTGGACGGACTTGAAAATCTAATTTGCTTTTCACGTGTGCAATAAACAAGCTTTAAAAGTGCCACATTTTATGTCGTATACAAATTGGTTGTTACAAGAAATTGTGGTTACATAAACGATGTATCTCTTCTTACGTAACTAAATGTTAACAAGTGAATGCCATGCTTATATTTTAAACAATCTGTCGATATACAAATTTTTGAACATTTAATTCATACCTTTATAAAATAGTAATAATTTTATTTAACATTTAGATTCTATTATTATGCATAGCTTTTTTCAATAAATTTTAGCAATATTGTCAAAGCAATTAAAAATAAAAATGCATTGCAAACTAAATTTTAAAAAAAGAACAAAGGAAATAGGAAATTGTTATGTTATATTACAAAAACAAATCGATATTCATTTATTTATTTATTTAACAACATTCCACTTTTGTGTATAAAGTTTAACAGCATAGTTTTTATTTTTGTTTAATAAATCCAGTTCTTCAGCAATATGCGACATGTTTGTGAAGAATAAAGAAATAATATTCATCATCATTTTATATAATAGTTTGATGTAGCATAGATAAGAAATTTTTTTAGATAGATACATTATGATTAGTATTTGCAATGTTCAAACGTACAAATTTGTAAAAAAGATACAAAGTTATGAAATGAAACTATTCTTTAACTGATCTGTGTGGTACAGATAATTCTATTTTCAATGATTCTAATTGAATACACAGTACTATTTTCAATATAAAATTAAAACTGCTTTTATTATGAATTTCTTTAATGCTCATCAATAAAAAATTTGTTCCTCCATTTCAATTTTAAGTCACGATTGAGATTGCAAATGGGAAAGGCAAACTCTTTTTGTAAAGAGTAAAATAAAATTTATACAGCCTTACCGTAGTTTCTAATTGTAATTTGTGACAATCTATGATAAATATTTAATACATCTGTAATCTCAATTCATGTTCACAGACGAAATTGGAATTCCCTTGAATACATTAATGTAAGGTTGATAAATTAATAACCTAATTAAATTTTGTAATTTTACAACGCGAACATTTGTTAGTTGGTCTTACAAATAGTTTTGTTCAGTAAAGTTTGTTGTTAGTTCAAACTCAATACTTTTAACTAAAAAGGGTTAAAGTATATTAATACAGAAATTGTTAATCACTTTAATTTCAACACTTTAAACTAATAAAGATATCTAAAACTTCAATCTTTCTACATTCCATTTTCCAATTTAAAAAGTAAATTGTCTACAATTTTTTTATAGTTAACTACAAAATTCTTAAATCATAATCTACTAATAAAAGAAGTGCAATATATTAGAAAAAAATTTCAAAAATTTTAAGTAATAAATAAATTTCTTTTACTGCTTAAGATTAGTAGTCAAATATTAGTAATTTATGCTAAGTAATTAAATCTTCATAGCAAGCAATTGTAGAATTAGAATTTATAAATTAAAAATGAAGAGGTACAGATATAAATTAAGCAACAACAGAATTAACACTAAAGCATAAAATTTTAGAAGGATATTCAATGATATAATACAATAAACAATTTCAAGCTATGATTACTTAAATTTGGAATAAATTACTGAATTAGTTGAAAAGTTTTTTCATCTTTAATTTTAATTATTCAATATCAAAAATCCAGTTATGTACTGCCTAAGAAGACAAAAATTTCCAATTTTTTTCTCATTTTATTTTCTTTAATAACAAATAAAATTGAATCAAGTAATCAATGTATGATTAATAACTAGATTCTTGACAGTGAATACTTTTTTTTTTTTTTAAATTAACTTTTAATTTTCATTCATAAAAATAAAAAAGTTGTTGCCTTTTGAAGGCTTTTAATTTGTATATGAAAAATTTTTAATAAAGTAAAATTATTTTTTTTTTAAAAAGCCATCATTTGAGATGGAACAGCGCAATCTCCAATGCTCATTCTGTGCATCGCCATTTCAGTTATTCCATGGTAATGCACAAAGGCTGCTGCAATAACCAATACATGGAAGATTTGATGACTTTGGAACTAAAAAAATTAATAGAAAAATTGTTGTAATATTTTCAACTTTTAAATTTGTAAAATAACCCTAACAGAAAACTCAATTTTTAAGTTGTAGGTTTTTTAATGAATTAAATTGTAGTTGCATATTAGAGAATTATCTACTTCAAAATAAGTTTATTAATAATTAAACGTTTTTATTAATTACTTACCCAAATGTCGAATTTTCCAGGGAAAAATCTTTCAGGAACACGTAGAGCATAAAACATAGCTCCTAATATATACAAACATCCCATCAGAATAAGCCATCCAAGTGAGGCTTGACTTATAGCTTTAAACCAACCTTCAGCAATGGCATAATGCACAGCTGGTATTACCTGCGAATTTAAAGATTATTTCATTGTCTGTGATTTGTAATTATTAGAATATAAAAATTTATTTACCCCACTAAGACCAAAACCCATAAAAACTCCAGCTCGAAGAGGTCTATATTTAGGTTCTCCAAATCTTTCCCATAAAGAGACTACAATACTAGTTATTCCAAGTACTACAACAACCGATAAATAGATCAGTTTAGGTTGATAATCACAGTAAAATCCGTAGTAAAGCCATGGTACAAAACTTCCCATTATGAGCATAGCAATTCCACAATAATCTAATTTTGAAAATAGTTTGCCTACACATTCACTATGACAGTGTACAGTATGGAATGCAAATGACATGCCTAAGCATATAATAGCTCCAGCAAAGAAAGTGCCAATTACAATTTTTTCCTCCCATCTTATATCTATATGAGATTGTGTTAGAAAGTACACTGCTATGCCTATAAATGCTACACATCCTGAAAGTAATATATTTATTTATTAAAACAAAAGGTAAACAATCTTTTATACATTTCACATTATTCATCAAAAAACTCAGGTATTTATATTTGAGTCTGAAGTTATGATTACCTAGTAAGTGAGTCCAGATATTTCCAGTTTCAGTATGAATGCGAAAAATACTTTTGAAACAAGCATAAAATGATGGTAGTGGTGGTCGATGGCCAGCATGCAGAAAGTCATTGTCTTGCAGCCATTTAGGAAGATTTCTGAAGTGGCATTGTTTCCAAGATGCCTCCCAAACCTTTAAATTTTTTTCTTATAATTAAGTCATCAATTTCAAAGAAATGATTTATGAACATGTAATTAGATCATACCTTACGAACAAACTCTTCAGCTTGTTCAGCAGCATTATGTGCTAATGCACCAAGGTCAATTTCATCACTCAGAACTCCAGCTTTTAATACCTCTGTCATCTGTCATACAAATATATTTTTACATATGATACTTTATTATACAAACTTAACAAATTTTTTTTTGTTTAAATACCTCACAATCCAAAAGACGATCATCTTCTGGAGTAGAAGGCAATGGGCAACCAACTCCATCTTCTTCTTCAGCTAAGCAACTGGTATCATCATCTTCCAATAATTCCTTGACCTCGTGTAAACCTGGTATATCGCTGCTTAATGAAACTCTATCACTCCATGGAATTCGATGACGAAGATTAGATTCTTCTGATAAATTTATATTAATTTTGTTAAAGTCATTTTCTTCTATAATTTCATTTTCATTCTCCATTTTGCTTTCTGAGATTGCCTGGCCTATGCTTTAATAAATTTTATTCCTAGAAAATATTAAAAATATTTTTAAATGCTCCAAAGATTATATAAAAGATATATTTTACAATTCCAAATTTATTATATAATCTTTTGAGAATAATTAGAACTTAATTGACTTTTGAAAAATTAAAAGATGATTTTTTAATATTTAATTGATTTATTCCAAAGAAAAATTTTTTTATTTTCATCAAGTAGATGTAGATTATTTTGCATGACCATTATTTTATGTGCGATAACACTGACTAATTTACTGCAAAAGAAATAGCAATTGGGTTTTACTATTTGCGATGCACTTAACGATCTGAAATAGTCGATAGCCACTAATTACACTGTTCGTTTATTAATTATGCAAGTTCGAATTAGAAAACTATAATGTGTTTCAACAAAATGCCACAAATAGCATTCAATAATTGACTTAAGTGCTCCAAGTGACCTTAAAA
This sequence comes from Sycophila sp. Sp_5, assembly GCA_018906775.1. Lineage (NCBI taxonomy): Eukaryota > Metazoa > Arthropoda > Insecta > Hymenoptera > Eurytomidae > Sycophila > Sycophila sp. Sp_5. Next base: position 246,208 of record JACCID010000070.1, on the reverse strand, counting down.
CCAGATAAATGTTAATAAACGTTTGAGTATGACATATGTCAAAGTGCACATCACTAGCTAGGTCAGAAAAAAATCAATTCCCCTCTTTGATTAGATAAACATTTTCCACGCCACAAAATGTACCGTCCCGTTCTATCAATACCACACGTACATTTCGAAAACTCGCAAACGGGAACTCACGGAAGAAAAATAAGTGAAAAGCTACGTATCAAAGTTCAAGCGAAGCTAACCAATTTCAACACTGAATGTTATCTCAATGATAAAAGCCCCGCTCCACACGAGAACAAAAAGGAAAGAGAAAACGTATTAAAACGACTCACGAGACTGACGGACCGTAGCCAAGTGACGCAAGCGGTTTACGGAGAATTAACGGATAAAAAGTCGCGAGGCGATCCTACCTGTACTAAGCATACTTTACTCCTAATTAAATTTTACGCTGAAACGCGAGCGCGCGTTGCACTTATAGCTCACCTGAGCAGCGATCTATAATCGCAATCGTTTGCGGTCATCGGTCGCACACACTTCCTCGACGACGCTGCCTGCAATTTTCCGAACGCGCAATGCACCGAAATATCGCCCTCCCCTGCACGCGTCGATGGCCTTTTTCTTTCGCGTGAAACAATGCCGTGCAACGACGCGTCCGCAGGCGACAGCTGACCAAGCGACACTGAGCGCCTCGGCGAAGAAAACGCGTCTTTTGATAATTTAGCGGACTGGGGAGCTCTCGTCTCGACTTAGCAACGAAGACGGATGTGAATTTTGATCCAGTCCCACGTGGCAGCCATCTTTATGGCTTTATGGAAATACATCGAGTCGCTTTGTCTATATTTACCCGAGTTGCTTTCCGAAAAAAAAAAGAAATCTACGACTGAAACAAACAGCTTTTTATGGTTTGTTTACGGCCTCCTTGGCTCGCCCGATTCAGCCATTTGCAGACCTGACCTGCGATGTTGTTATTGAACTCACGAATGAAGTACGTCACGCACGAGTTATTGTTCGTTGAAAATTGTACCTTTGGTATTTTGTCGGGTAGCGTAATGATGCTTTTTAAGGGGTACTTTGCGTTTTATTACCTATTTTCCTCGAGTTGGCGAGCTCCTCGGGAAGATACGATAAACGTATATATAAGTAATAGTTTTTGCTCATTGACGTTTTCGATATAAGTACTCGTCCGATGCGTCCGATTCGACTTTGCAACTTTCCAAGCCTATGATGCTAGTAGACTGATTATGGTAGCGGCCGAGCGGAGTGCTACTGGCTGCGACCCTACTACTATTGTTGTCAAAATATATATATAGAACAATTCGGTCTTTTAATTATTAATTAAAAAAAAAGACGACGAAGCGCCCCCTTTGAGCGGAGCAGGTTAGAGCGATACTGCGTATGCCGTGTAGGCGATGCAGGCGTACCCACATTGGATAACGGAGAACTGAAGTTATATATGTGTGTGTGTATATAGGTCATTCAACAATTCAATTTTGGAGTTCGGAGTCGAAGTAAACACCTGCTGTGCAGGAGAGAACTTTGAGCTATAAGCGAAGGCGTTTGGTGTATGTACATTGCTATGGTATTCCAGGCACGTCGTTCTTCCCTAAAAAGAAGTGCAAAGAGGAACACTGCTCTTTTTGTCATGGTTTTATTATTTTAAGAGACGATTCTTTTCTTTCACATTATGAATTACATACAGCGTAAGTAATCAGCTAAAGTTTTTTAACAAAATTTATTTGTGAGTGGATAACATTTTCTGTAGAAATAATTTATTCATTAGAAACACCAACTGAAGAATGTCCTCTTACAAAGGAAAGACGAGAATGCTCAGTAAGCGATTGTTGTGGTTTTCGATCGATAATTTGTGCATTCATTGCACTCACCACTGTTATTACTGCTGCTCTGATAGTTCAATTAACATACGATGACAACGCATTTCAGGTAATTGTAAAATCTATTGTTAATTGGTACAAGAAATTTGAAAAAAAAATTTACATTTAATTTTTTTGTAGGGAAACTTAAATGTTCATGGAGCAGTGGCTACTGACGATACAAATTGTTCTCAAATTGGAACTAAAATACTTAGAAAGGGTGGAAATGCTGTCGATGCTGCCATAGCTGCTACTCTTTGCATGACTGTTCTTGCTCCTCATAAGACCAGTCTTGGAAGGTTTGAATTATATTTGAGAAAATTTTATATTTTTAATTCATCTTTGTGATCAATTACATTTCATTCCAGTGGTGGTTACATTATGATTTATAATCATAAAGATCAAGAGGAACCAAGAGTAATAGACATTGTAAACAACACGATACCAGGTTTGCTATTGTTCTTTAAAAATTAAGAAAGATTTAGACATCACCTTCTTAATAAATTTAAATTTTAGCTGAATTTTCTGATCTTAAAATAAGAATTCCTGCTTTGCTGAAAGGCTTGGAATATGTACATACAAGGTTTGGAAAATTATTGTGGAGAGATGTAGTGGAACCATCTGTCATACTAGCTCGCAAGGGATTTGAAGTATCAAGAGATTTTGCAAATGAAGCTACGAAAAATAATAATTTAGGTATTTTTGCACACATTAATGCAGGAGAAATTCTAACACTGCCAAAACTTGCTGTTACTCTAGAAGCTGTTTCTAAATTTGGAACCAACAGTATGTTTATGAATTTTGATATTTAATTTCAAATGAAAAGTAATATTTATACTAATAATATATCTATTAGTTTTTTACAATGGATCAATTGCAAGCAGAATGTTTTCTACTCTGAACAAGACTAGTGAAAAATTAATGGCTATAATGTCTAAGTACGAACCAACAATGATTGATGTCCAGAAATCTGAACTTTCTCATTACGGCATTTTTTATCCATCATCTACAAATTTTATTCAGCCCATTGTAGAAGAAATAAGTAAATTAAATATCTCCAAAGAGAAAGTTTCTTCTATAGAATCTGAAATTATTGTTGCTGAAGCTTTAATTAAGCTTACACGGCAACTTAAGAATCCATATATTAACTTTAGTAAGTAAACAATTTTTCATCCACAAATACTTAAAAATATTTACACTAACATTTTTATTTATTTTTTTTACAGTGGAAAAAAGAAAGTATACAGGTATATCATCAGTAGATTGGCAAGATACTTATGTATCTATTATAACGTTAGTATTTTGAAATTTCAATTAGTTTTTAAATAATTGCATAATGCAGTAAAATAATTTTTGTTTCAGTGGTCTAAGCACACCTTTAAATTTAGCTTTTGAATCCGATGCAGGATTTGTTTTTGATAATATCAATAATGAAAATTCTCTGCTTGCACTGACACCCATAGTATTTTATGATGAAAATGCTATATGTGGATTACATGGAGTTCTTAGTACAGATGATTCAGTCGTAGCTGGAGAAATACTGTACAATTTGCTACTGCGTTCTATGAATGTTTCTACAGCAGTTGAATATCCAAGGTAAAACGAAAGTTTTTGTAAATTAGATCAATTTAAAAAATAAAATAAATAGCTGTTTGCTTTTTTCAATAGGTACTATGTACTATCTGATGGCATCATTGTGGAAAACGATGATAGGCATTCTGGCAATACTCTTTTACGTGATAGTTTATTAGGTATAGATAAAACATCTGCAATTGATGCAAATATGATAATGAAAAGTGTAAATGTAATTATCAAAAGAAAAAATTTAATCAATGGACACTCTGACAGTAGAGGAGATGGACTAGCTTCCAGATTTTAAAACTTAAGACTAAAACTAAAATGAGTAGAATATATTTTTTAATTATGAAAATAATTAGGTACTTAATTCTAATGTGATATTTACAAAAAGTAATACTATTTATTGAGTCCATTAAATAATATTTATACAAATTTATATTTATAATACATATTAATATTTAACAGTTTTATAAAAATATTTATTTTTTATATATATAAAGGGGAGTACAGTAAAGTGGGGTAATATAAATATATTATACACAAGCATTACTTACAAATAAAATTTTGTACAAAAAATGTTTATTTCCATTCCCACTTTTTTCCATTTTACTATAATTTATTTAAATTTAAATTTGAATAGCCTTTTGTGTTAACTTCCTGCATATTCAGTTGCTTTACTCTTGCATAAGCTGCACTAGCACTTAACACTATAAAATTACTTAACCACCACAGAAATGGCTTTTCATCTTGATACCAGTGTGTCGCTAGAACAGTTTGAACACAAGCTTTAGCTGTACCACTAATGTTGTGCGTAAGAGGTGATGTAACTTTAATTTGCAACATAGTAACATATCCAATTGCAAATCCACATATACCACCAATAGCCATAGCTGACCAAAAGTCTATGTCTCCTATTTTGTCATAATTATATACAATTTGAAATTCTCCATTAAACAGCATAAGCGGAAGAAATAATACTACACTGTACACATTGTTGTAATACGAAAGTAGCCAAATCTCTTGATTGACTACTGGAAGCACTTTTTTTGTATGTATTGAATATAAAGAAAGAGATAATGATCCAAGAATTCCAAAAAATGTTCCAATTAAGGAAAATGAGCCAGCCACATGTTCTTGATCAACTCCTAGCCAAAATCCAAAAACAATCACAATGCAGCATAAAACTGTTTTCTTACATGTTTTTTCTCCTATAAAATAATATTAATTTCATCACTATTTCTAAGAGCATCAAAATTGTGTTTGCATTTCGAATATTTCAAACTTACCTAAAATTGCATATGTAAATATTACATTAAAAACTGTAGTAAGTGATCTTCCAATGTAATAAAAAGCTACACCTACATATTTCAAACATAGATTATTACTTACAATCATTCCAGTAAATAATATTGATAATGGTAAAATCTGCAAGATTAAGATAACATTTATTAGCTTTTGTCAGTTTTACAAATATTTAAAAGTAAAATTATGAGTGTAATTACTTTTTTTACAATTTCATAAGAAAAAGGACTTCCATCTGGAAAGTAAAAATAGCTGGGATATATTTTCGATAAACCTTTGATAGCTATACAGATTACAACACTTGTTACACATTGAAACCATGTGATAAATAGAGGTGCATTTAAGTGAATTTGATCACTAGAAAACAAAGCCTTGTTGATAAATACCATCAAAATAGATACCACCCTATGGATAAAATTGTTTAATTAAATTTATAGCATTAATTTAACAGCAAATATGATTTATAATAAAATTAATATTACCAATACAAGGCTACAACAAAGATTATATATAAATATTTATGTAACATTTCTTTTCTTTGGTACATTTTGGCAAAAGTATTTTTCTTCTTCGTTTTCAGACTAAGAATCAAATTGCTATCCAAAGCACTGTAGATTATTCTGCAATAAAAATGAAATTAAATTATACAGATTCTATGTAAATAAATAGTATTTTAACAACTTACTTGGGCACTCATTAGTAAGTAAATAAAATGTGAATGATTACAGTATTCTATGCTTGAATCGCACAGATATAAGAAAATAATATTTATAAACCATTTATACACGTAACAACGAACGAAGATGAAAACTAAAAATGTGCGTAGGAATGTAAGTATTCATACAAAACAATTACAAAAAAATTAGTTTATCAAGGCACAATCAATGCCAGGTGTGCCGAGGTGCCGATTGTGGACTCTCCAAAACATAACCTTCATTTACGAAACTGACACATTGATCATCGTGCTTTGAATGGATCCTCACATAAACATAAGGGACCTCTTAAAATCTCCACTTACCGATTACCATTTAAAAATATTAAAATCGAATTCACCAGGACATAAAATAAAGCTAAAAAAGGAAGTATAACTTGAAAGTTGGCGCGCATACTCGTGCTCGTCGAATTTCGTCTTCGATTTCGAGGGCGGGGCTTCCCGATTGGCCGAGAGGGGCGGGCCAATGAGCGCCCGGCTCCAGGGGAATGGCGCCGTATAACAGAAGTGCAGTGAACTCTATGTGGTAGTCTTCTGGCTGATGGCCGGGGGGAGCGCTCAAAGATGGCGGAGACGCTGGGTCGCAAGATAGACGTCGACCCTTGCCTCCAGGCTCAAACCGTCTCTTGCCTCGGAACCGAGCACAGTGGACCTGCACCGCTCCGCACGGAGGATCCGTCAAGAATACCGGTGAACAATGTGTAAAGGCATCGCATAGCTGACGTTGGCACGTGGGGTTCGCGCTCGAATTGGTGCTGCGCCGCAGGTGAGTGGGTACACTGGGAACGTGCCCCGCCGTCCGGAGGCCTTCCGCAGCTCGGCAGCGTGTGTGTGTGTAACGTGTCGCTCGTGTAACGGTGTCGGACCTCTCGCCAAACTTACCGGTGCGCGCCTGCTCCCGCTGTTTCCCTTTCGCGCTTTTTTCGACGTTTCGTTAGGTATGGGCTCCCCCTCTGTTCCTCCGTGGCCGTTGGCTTGGCTTGTTTTGTTTCCCCGGATTTCGATTAATAGTTCGGGGGAGTCCTGGACACCTTCGATTATACGGGTTTCCCCGGGGTTATTCCTCTCGGTAGTTTATTGCCCTTACCCTTGTTTCTTAATTGCTTTTTAATTAACTTTTAATGTGGATATTTTGCTCATAAATTTTGGGAGTGGAGGGTGGACACTGCTTTTAAAGTGAACCTGATGTGAATTGAATGAGTTGTTTGTGTAGTTGCAGTGTTTACTTTTTTATTTTTATTGTTTATAGTTTGATTTTTATACTATTTTGCAGGCAACATTGTCAAAATGACTACTCAATATACAAGAAGTGTTCTAAAGATGGTAGTCGCTCAAATTTGCCAGACTGTAGGCTGGCATTCTATCAATTCCACGCCTTTGGAGTTTATCGTCGATCTTATGCAGGAATATATTTTTCAACTTTCGAAACTTACTCAAGACTACGCTCAAGTTTGTAAGTACACAATTCTTTTTATTTTTACATCTATTGAGTTTTATTTGATTTTAGTTTTTACTTTTTGACAAGATGAATCAGGTAGTAAATTTTTATACAATTATAATTTTTATTTTTTACAGTGGGAAGGTGTGATGCTAATTTGGATGATTTAGGCTTAGCTTTTCGACACATGAATATTGATATACAAGAATTAGCAGAGTATGTGAAGAATGTTGATTCAGTGCCCTGTGCTATTAGTGTACCTAAATTACCTATTTATAAAGAAAATCATCTCAATTTTCTGAAACCTGGTAGTCGAGAAGTTGTATCTCGACCAGTACATGTGCACGAGCATCTACCAGCTATGTATCCTGGTACAGAAGGTAATAAATGTTTTTATTTAATAAGAGTATTTCATGTATTTATAAGTTGACTTTATAAAAGTAACCTAATTAATTTCTTTTTTATAGAAGAATATACTGAGGAAACAAAACCTACAGAAATTGCAAATAATACTGCACTGAATGAATCAACAAATTCATTTGATGATGATTCCAATGAGGTTAATAATGTAGTTACCAGTAATGGAATTCCAAGTGAAGACAGTCTAAGTAAAGTATCTTCGCAGGCTGTGTTCAAGCGTCCAGGAGATCCTATCTCTTTTGATGGACCTGTATTAAAGCGAGCAAAAACGACTGATGAAGGTCGTCCTCTTCGAGAAATTCGTAGTGTAATAATGACAACGTCGGGTTACTTGTCTACTGCGAGGGAAGGAAAACTTCCAGAAGCAAGGACGCCTCAACAAGCGCGTTCGGAATCTCCACCACCTCCGATTTATCCTATGGTTCCACCAGAAATCAAGGTTGAGAAAAAGATTAAGAAAATACCCAAGAAAAATGCTATTTCGGAGGATGGTAAACCAGAAAATAAAGAGAATAAAAAGAAGAAAATTCCCAAAGATACTTTGTTTCAACCAGATGAAATTAAGGAAGTTAAAGTTAAGAAATCAGCAGGGTCCAAGGACATAGCAAAAATGAAAACTGTAAAACCTGGCAATAAAATAGTAAGTCCTAATGTAGCAGGACCATCTAATGCCATTGCTGCAGTTAAAATGCAAGGTAAAATATCACGAGCTTTTTCTTTTTTAACCAATAAAAATTAGTTTTAATACATGTGATTCATAATCTTTTTCTTTACTTTTAGGTAAAATACCTGGCAGTAATCCGAGTCCAAAACAGGTGAAAAATATTATTCCCAACAACAAACCAAAACTGGAAAAAGTTGATGTAATACAAAATGCAGATAATTTCTTGAATGATCGAAAAGAAGAAATTATTGATAAATTGCCTATAGAACCTGACAAGCAAAAATTGAATATTTTCAAAAAGATATCGTCCAAATCAAAAGAGGATAAAGAAAGAGACTTATCTGATTCTCTTCACAAAGTGAAAGAAATGGGTGTTGCTGTGAATCCGACGAATATAATTTTAGACGAGAAAGATAAATTCCGTAACGAGTTAATAGTGAAACAAGAGGATAAAAAACCAATTGTGCAAAGTCCAATAGTCAATAATAATACGGTGCGAACACCGGGAATAGAAGATAATGTTACGAATATGATGAGCCCTGGTTCTGGCTCTGATGTTTACATGTTTGACATGTCGCCACCTGGAACACCAAGCACTCCAAAAACGCCAGAGCTTAGTGTAACGAATTTACCTGCGGAACCGAAGAAGAAGAAGAAAGACAAAAGTGGCAAGAAAAAAGATTCAAAGCCTAAAACTCCAAGGTCTTCTATTAGTCCAAAGAAGGTAGCTAATTTTATTGATAAAAAACAATAAATGATTGATAATGTTATTTCTAAAAGAATATTCTTTTTCAGGCACGCTTGTCGAGTGATTCTGGTGACATAAATGTATTGGATCGACCGAAGACGCCCCAAGCACCTGAACCACCAGTACCCCGGGATTCCAATTTGCCACCAGCCCTTGCTTTTCCTTTCTTTCCGTTTCCGACTACTCCAGGTCTCATTCCTCATCCTATCTTTCCTCTACCTATTCACAAAGGTATGCCGGGGATGATCGGACCAGCGAATCCAGCAACAATGCCGAATATGCTCCGTCATCGCTTCTCTCGGCCCAAGCTCGACGGCTCTCGGCCACTCGTGCCACCTTCCTTCGTTGGCGAGAATTTGCAATCACCGAATCCTGCGTTCCCTATCAAACCACCACCACCACAACAACAGATACCGTTAAAGTCACCGGAGATAGAGGTCATACCGAAACCCGAACCACCGTCGAATTTCGCGCAATTCCCCTCGGAAATTCCGACGACCCCTACTCCATTTGCGAACAGTGGAGCTGGAATTCCACCGCCTCTCATGCCGACGACGGTATCGCCTGTAGTACCTGCACCCCTTTTGCCGCCTAATGTGCCCCTAACTAAACCTCCTAAATCTGAAAAAACGGAAAAGAACGAAAAGGTAAGATCCTTGATTTGTTAGTTATAACTTTATCGTCAAATGATCTTTTTTATTTATAAAAATAAAAAATGTTATTTTAGAAATCAAAAGAACATAAGAAGGAGAAGAAGGAAAAATTAAAGAAGAAGAAGGACAAAAAGGATAAACACAAAGATAAAGGAGATAAAGAAAAGAAAGACAAGGGTGAGAAGAGGGATAAACCAGAAAAGAAAGAGAAGAAAGAGAAGAAGGAAAAACGAAAAGAAAAAGAAGCTATTAAAAAATTGGTAAGTTAAATTTCTTTTCGAATTTCTAAAATGATTGTATTATGAAATATATATTATACATTCTTAATTAATTTTTAGAAGGAAGAGAAAGCCGAAGGTGTTCCTAAGATTACTTTGAAGTTGGGACCAGCAGGAGGCTCACCCCGACCACCTACGCCCGACAGTGCTGTAATGAAAAAGATGTACGTGATCCATTTATGCTTACATCACTTTTCGATCAATACAATAAATTAGAAATTATCATTAAATAATCATTATTTTGCTTTTTACAGTACCATAAAACCACCAAAGAAGCCAGAGGAAGAGACGAAGCGTGAACCAACGCCAGAGTTAGCAAGAATCTCTGCTCTCGTGACACGGCCGCCCAAGCAGAAGTCAACAAGTAAGAAAGCGGAAGAGGGCCTCTTAGAGGCATATGCCGCTGCTCCTACGGAAGCTTCTTTCTCTAGCTCGTCACTTACTCCTATATCCCGTACCAAGAAGCCAATTTTTAAGACTTTGCCTGAAAGGAATCCTTCACCCATCCCTGCATTCACGAATCCTCTTAGTTCCCTTCAACCATTAGATAACACAGAGTACTGCTTTGTGGTAAGTATTTCGAGTCAACACGTCGATATTCGAATTCGCAATGGAACTTTGTTTTTTAATTATGAACTAATATAACATTAATTTTTCATTGTCAAAGTCCCTTATCAAAGTTAATTTATTTTTATTTGAAAGTTATTTTTGTAGTTTTCTAAAGCTCATAAAATTTAGAAAATTCTTATTCAAGTGAATGTATAATACAAAGAGAAATATTTATTCTAAAAATTAATTATCATTATTGTAATATAGTTTATCATAAATTAAATATGTTAAAGATTATAATTAAAGCTATTTACTTTGAATTGAAAATTTATAATTTTTTGCATGAAACATCAATAATTAATTAAAATTTAATTAATCAATAAAACTACGTTCCATTATGCGAATTCAAATAAATAATTAGCTCAATCCATCAAATGAAAACATAACATTCATGGATTCTCTAAAAGCAGAAAGTGAACAAATTCTTCCTTATCCAGCATTCCAACATTCATCCTGATCTCACAATTTTTCTATGTCATTGTTTCTTTTACATTTTTTCTTCTTGGTCTATTTATTTTTTTTTAATTCTATGTAACCTTCTACAAGGTGATGGTTTAGTTGTCATGATTAGTTGGTTGATGCTTTCTTCATTTTACTTTAGGTTCACCAGTTCACAGTTTCATAATAATCTTCAATCAATTTTAATTTTTTTATAGAAAATATTTCATGCGACATATATTACATTATCTCAGAAATTTTCAGTTTTAAATATTCTTTTGAAATTTATAAAAATTCATATACAAATTACAAGTTATTGATATAGTCTGAAGAGACTTGTTACGGTTTATAAATTTAGGTTACAATTTTTTTTTCCATGAAAATTGAAATTATTTACTTTTCTGGCGAACCAGTCTTCTCTGCCTCTCTTATGCTTTCTACTATTTGCGAAAAAAATCTTGTTTATATTTTTTCTTTATCTTCTATTTGTGTGTTCGAGTGTAGTTTTCTTAAATTAATTTTTAGTTTGATTATTTCTTGAATGCACGGTAGTGACAGCTTAGAATTTCACAGTTATTTTGCTAAATTTACTATTATAGTCTCTAGTAGGTAGAAAGTGAAGCGAATTTCAAGTATACATGTATATTTAAGTTTAATAAATTAATATTTATTAATATATTAAAAAAAATAGTTACAAAAAATATTCTTGTTTCAAAATAATTGATATAAGTTAAATTTTAAAAGTTAGTTTTTTCAAATTACGAAATGGAAATTTATGCAAATATCTGCATAATAATGAGTTTTTATGTTATTCTTACAAAATTTGTATTCACATTGGTAATAGTAAAATTCAATCAAGTATGCTTATTTTATTAAATTGATAAACTCAAATAATTATCGCATGTAGAGTGCACGATTAGTTTACTTTTTAGAAATATGTAGAAACAAAAAAAATGTTAGTATTATAACCATCACTTTTGATGGCACAGAGGCAAAAGCGGAAGCGGTACCTAAAAAAGAGGACACAAAGGAAGATAAAGAGAATGGCGGGAATTCATTAACAACAAAACCTGTCACTGTGGTGAGTAATTTAAGCTTTGCCAAATGTACATGTACATGTATATCTATTTATGGTAAAGATTATTTCAGTTTTATATGAAACTAGGAACTGTTAGTAAATTTTCAGTATTTATAGCAGAGATATTAGGAACAAATTTTAAATCTTTTATTACAATCATTAGCTGTTAACTAATGTATAAATTGTTAGGAATTTAAAAATTCAAATTGCTTATAATTTTCAAACATATTTCATATTGCTAGTCTTAAGTGAAGGTTTATAGGGTCACCTTAGCCTTAATTGTTCATCTAGAACTGTACAATTTTATTCAATTGAAAAAATGAAAATAGTTTGATTTTTCTTCGAACATCACAATCATATTTGACATTCATTTTTCGCACTCTGAATCACAATATGTTTTGTCATTACCAATCATTATCATTATAAAGGATTAAAATTTGATTAATTGCATACAGAGAGAACTATGTTTCCTCAGATGGATTGAGCTATTTACATTTAAGTGGTAGAAAATAGAATTTCTAATTGATTGAGTATTACAGGATCCAAGTGGGCGCAAAGTATGGATTTGTCCTGCTTGTGGAAAACAAGACGATGGTTCTGCTATGATTGGGTGCGATGATTGTGATGCCTGGTACCATTGGTAAATATTTTTTAAAATAATGGAGTACTTTTTGTTTTTTATCATACATTTCATCACTAATTGTACTAATTTTTATGTTTAGGGTCTGCGTTGGAATTCAAGTAGCTCCTGCTGAGAATGAAGATTGGTACTGTGGGGCCTGTTTAGCTAGAAAGGAACAGCAATATCACGATAAAAAGAAAAAGAAACGCAAGAAGAAAGTGAAATTGAATGCCTAGTATAAACTAACCGGGCCTCCAGAAGCCAGGCCCGGTTTATCCTCTCAAGCTTTTACAACAAAAGTCAAATCTAAAAACTCAAACGAAATTGATAAAAGTACTAAAGTTAATAAGACTGTAAAAAGTAAAAAGTTAGTGAAAAGTGAGCTAAAAGGTTTGACTAAAAAGCTTAACAAGGATAAACCCAAAGAAAACCAAGACTTGTTAAAGATGAAAAGTGCAAAGAATTAACAGCCAAACAAGTACATTGGTTGAAAGTTTTGTGATTATAAAATCTGTAAACATTAGTTGAATTCTGTAATTATGGAAGTATGAAGATGTGAATGAAATAACTGTACATACAAATTATACAAAAAAAGTTGAGAATTACAAAGTTTGATCACCTAAGATTATGAATTGTGTAAAATTATGTAAGAAAAATAGAATTAGCTGTATAGATAGAACATGAAATAAGATTATTATTCTATATTTCACAAAATGTCTATCATTTAGATTTGTATAAGTTTTCAATATAGGAAATTCTACACTTTTTGTACATATATACATATGAATTTTGTATGTGAAGATAAAAGCAAAATTGATTTTTGCGAGAATTTGTTTTTAATTATTATTGTTGCAAAATATTGCAATAAAAAAAATTCATTATTCAAATGTCACTTATATGGAGTACAAGTCATGCATGAATAAAAATTTATATTGTGACATTTACATGTGGAGAAAGTGTCGTTCAATTTATTTATAAGAATATTAATATTCTGCTAGAACAATTACTACTATTTTGTTTCAATAACTTTCAAAAACAATAAATATTTTTGTAAAATAATTGTAAATTAATTACATATTTATTTGTTTTTTTATTAAATTTCAATAATGGTTTCTAAAGAATATACATATTATTTTTAATAATAAGTGAAATTAAGTGAACAGTTAAATGTTTTGTATCACTTATTTCTAAATAAAATACAAAAAATGAAGACGCGCCTTTAATTTCATTAATCGTAAAATCTTTTTATTATTAAATGAAATTTTATTTTCAAAATTATAACTACAGGATTTGAAAAAAAATGATTCCTTTTAATTTTATAAAGTTCGTAATTATATAATTAGCACTTCTATAAAAAGCTTATTTAAAATACAAATGTACACTGTAGAAAAGTTTTACAAAATTGTTACTTTTAAAGGGAAACATATATTTTTAATCAAATTAATTTTTATTATTTACATAAATACTAGGTATTAAATGAGTTAAGTTGATTTTTTACCTAGTAATAAATTACTATACATATAATGTATGTATGTGAAATTATAATTTACATAATCAAATTTGTTTACTCAATGCACATATACATTACATATTACATTACAATTAATTATTTAAGTACATTTCCCTTTAAAATAACATAATTTTTAACACATATCTATTTTATTGTTTTTGGATATTGGTGCTGAGTTTAAACCCACTGTATCTCCTGATTCAAGTTGTTTCAGTAGACGAAATAAAGCAGCTGCTTCTCTTATTCGACTAAATTCTATACAAAATGCTTGAACTTCAATAAAAAGTTCTTGCACATTGATAATTTTATTTCTAATTAATGATTGAAGAAAGACACAAACTAATCGTACCAATCGATTTTGCATGTACCGGTCCTTAATAGTTTCACATGTTGATATACAATTACTTATATAAAGATGGACGAATTCTGTGGGAAGATCTACGGTAGTTGTTAGTCTATTAACAACTTCCATAGAATGAAGGGACATTTCCATATTAACAAGTACACTGAAATATTCTGTTATTTGGCTAGACTGCATAAGTTTTAAAAGTACTTCAATAGCTATTAGTGGGTTATTTTCAACAAGCTCTGGTAATTTTCCTGGAGTTAGTCCTATGTGATACACTAATTTTGGATCTTTATGCAATTCAGTTACTAGATGTTGCTGTTGTTGTAATGTTAAAACACTTTTAAATGCTCGACCCATTAGTCTTCTTGCTTCTGCTCCTGCACAATTGGATACACACATACTTGTGTCATATTCCAATTTAAATTGATTCGGCTCAGTCATATTCATCCAAGGTACTTCATCAAGTGTAGATCGATGAATAGGTGGAGCAGGCCTTAACAATTCTGGTAGATAACTTTCAGCATATGGTGGAGGATCACCAGCAACTAAAGACTCTGTAATACCTTTTCTTAAATTTTTTAATGCTTCAATATCATTTACAAGTCCTGCATCAGGCCTTTCTGCTGTGTCAGATAGAATCACTGGATTACCACATTTTTGAACTGTTGGAAGTTCAGATCGTCGTTCCATTAATTGTAACTGCAGATCGGTAGAATCACAGGGAGGAGAATTAGGAAGTGAATATAATTCAATTATAATTTGTCTGGGTGTCAGTTTAATGATTTCCTTGTAATTATATCCCATTAAACAAGCTACCAAATATTTTACACTACGGGATATAAATATATTGTAACCAGAAAAGTGAGTTTTATCAACTTTTTCACTGGGTGTTTTTATTATCTGTACAAATACCTGAAAAATAATAATTTTTTTGTAAATAACTGTTTATTTTTTAAATTTCTCTTCAAATAAATAATATTTATATAAAATAATATATATTTACTGGAGCAAAAGGTGTACTAGCCAAAGGCTCGCCTTTGTATAATTCATAAAGCATCGCCACTGCAATTATCCGCTGCTGTTCTTTTGGCAATAAATCTAAGTGCTGCAGTAAAAGAAGAAGTGTCATTCCAACTTTAAAACGTTCTTCTTTAGAAAAGGTTAAATGTAACTGGTTTAATAATTCTTCCAATGGTGTATTTTCATTCTCCTCATCCAACAAGTCCAGTAACTTGTTCAAATCTTTTGCGGATAAAGACATTTTTGCAATTTTAGATTTTTCGTAATACTTTTAGCACTGAATATTATGAAATAATAAGATACACTAAAATTTGCAATGACATTCAAATCTGTAAAAAAAGTAAATTTCCTGTTAATTTACTTCAATAAGTGATATGAAATTGTATTATTTTTCAACCTCATGTATTCTTGACATTCTGTGATTTTAAGAATAAATTTTTCTTTAAATACATCACTTTTACTGATCAATTATGAACGAAGTTTTATCATAATTGTACTAATGTGTCACTTGTAAAAATAACACTGTTTAACTGAACTCCGGTTTATACATACATAAGTCATAAAACAGCTGATAAAAAAGAGAGGTTAACAATATTGTACCGTGTGATGCGCATGCGTCGTAAATTTGACAAAGACGGACAGTGCAAAATGTTGATTTTTTAAAATATTCTTAAACTTTTTCAATATCATAAATTTTTTAAAATCAACAATGTTTTAAGTATAAATTTTTTGAATGTAAAATATAATGTAAAATAATGTTTTTCAATTCAAATAATGTTACAATTCATCGAATTCTTATTGTCTCCTAAATTATTTTTAGAAACGCATGAATGTAAGAAACGAATTATTCCATGAATACTTAATTGTTTAAGAAATATGACTAAAAATTGAAGTTTTCTTACAAAGTACCGTACGCATGCGCACGCATTGCACGTGCGTTTAAATACCCGCAGAAAGGAGATTCCATGGGTTCGGGGAATTCGTGAAAAGCTGTTCGGTTACATCCTTATTTTGCATGATTGGCAGCGATTTTATTGTCTTTTTTTAACAATGCGGGAGATGCCGCGCATCACGCGTGCTTTGCGCGCTTTTACAGATTTGGATCGAGAACCCCTTCAACATAAACCTAACGACTTAAATGCTAAACGCCAAGAAATAACTTTGCAAGTCAAGAGGTAATTTACAATTTAAGGTTACCGCAGTTGCATTACTTCTTGCAATTTTTTATATTTACGATTAATTTGATTTCAAAGTTTACAAATGTTTCGTATAATTTACGAAAATGTACGTCCTTGTGAAATGGAATTAAAGATGCAATAGTTTTCGAGAATTCATGAAAATGATACGGAGCATTTTTTGTAGATCATTGATTTAATTTTCTTTAATTCTGTCAGTACTTTTAAGAAATATATGTTTATTTTGCTTGTTTTGTGTATAGAAATTTAAATTGGAATGACATTTGCAAAATTGTAACCAAGGATGTTGCTTATATGCTCAATAAAATTCATCACCTCGTGTCCAGCATATGCGGTAATAAATATTTTTATTTACTTGTATTGTTTCCTATTCACTTTTTGTAATACCCTATAATAACTTTGATTTACTTACAGAAGGTCAGCCATTAGAAACACATAATGAATTATCAGTGTATGTATTAAAATTAGTTATTGAGGAAAAAGTAGTAAGCCAAGCTACGATGAAAGAATTAAAGGAATTGCTTGGATCAAGTGATCAAAAATCTATAAAAGATTTGGTCCAGGTATGATAAATAATTAGTATGTAATAAAAAGAGAACCATTTTACTCATGTAAGAATACTTACAGACTGTTTCAGAGATTCGACAAAAAATTTCAGAAGAACATTTAAATTTAATTTTAAATAAAGGAGATAATAGAAATAATTATCTGAAAAAGGAAGCATTTGGTAAAAAAATTCCATACCATCCACCAAAGGTTACTTGGCCAAATACAGATGAACTTCATGATATGAATCCCAAGAATAATAATCTAGACCTGAAATTTGATTATTTAATTAAGATACCTCAAACAGAAACTCCTGTCAAGAAAACAGAGGTTTGTGACAAATAGTAATAAATTTTTAAATCGATATATTAATGATTTTAATAAATTATTATTTTTTAGTTTGATAGACAAATAATAAATAAAGGTTTAAAAAAAGCTTTTGAAAAATATTCTACCACTATGTCATACGATGAGTTTGTTAATATACTAATGATTAAAATAAAATCATCAACAGAAGTTGTTCAAGATGAATTATTTGATTTATTAGGATTCGAAAATATAGAATTCATTGAGTATATAATTCTACATCACAAAGACATATTAGTGTGGCATAACAATAAAAAACTTGCAAAAACTTTTACAAGTAAGTCGATCAACAAATAAATTTTATGTACTTTTTAATTAATCGATTGTTATTAGAGCTCATAATCTTGCAATTTAATAGCTATGGAAAAACAACCTCAAATATCATCCCAAGTTATTGTACAGTCAGAGAAGGAAAAGCAGCTTATGAAGCAAGTTCGAAAAGAAGAAAAAAAATTGCAAAAAGTAACTAGCAAGTATGAAAATGGAAAAGGTCTAGATGACGATGATGATGATGAAATTTTTAATCCTGTCGAATTAAGGATGAAAAGACATGAAGCATTGGCAGCTAAAGCAGAACCCTTATTCAAGAAAAACAGGGTAATTGCTACATCTACAACAGTTCGAGAACAATTTCCATTTGTCTTTGATTCTAAATTAAATGCAAAAGCTTCAGCTGGTAATTATTAAAAGTTTTTAAATAGTAAAAGTTAATTAATATATTTGTTGATTTAATTAATATATTTTGAGTTAATTAATATTTTAATGTGATTTACAGGATTTGTATCAGGGCAAAGGATAGTTTTACCAGAAAATGTAAAAAGAACAGATACTCAACTTTGCGAACAAGTAGACATTCCTATACCAGTATTAGATCCTTTAAATGTTGGAAATGATCGTGTTCAAATATCATCTTTGGATGAAGTTAGTATAAAATATAAGTAGAAAGAATATTGCTAGTAACAAAAATTAAAATATGTAACATTTTCAGATTGGGCAAATGGCATTTAAAGGCGTAGAGTCATTGAATAGGATACAAAGTATAGTATTTGATGCTGCCTACCATACGAATGAAAACTTACTTATTAGTGCACCCACTGGTGCGGGTAAAACTAATGTTGCCTTACTCACAGTAATACATCAAATTAAGTTACACATAGACAGTGGTGTATTAAAAACTAATGAATTCAAAATCGTGTACATCGCTCCTATGAAAGCTTTAGCAGCAGAAATGACAGCCAATTTTAGTAAAAGGTTATTATAAATTTATGAAGAGCCAATTCTTTTTCATATTGTTTACTTAATTTTTTTGTTCTGTCTTTTAGATTAAGCAATTTGGGAATTGCAGTTCGAGAATTAACAGGTGATATGCAATTAACCAAAGCTGAAATTCAGCAGACGCAAATGATAGTTACTACTCCAGAAAAATGGGATGTGGTTACACGAAAAGGTACGGGCGACGTTGCACTTACCAGGATTGTCAAACTCTTAATAATTGATGAAGTTCATTTGCTTCACGGTGACCGAGGACCTGTTGTCGAAGCTCTTGTTGCTCGTACCCTTAGACAAGTAAAATATAAAATACAATTTTATTGTAAATAATAGTATTTGCTTCTTCTATAATAAAATAATCACTTTTTTTCTAGGTAGAATCTTCTCAAAGTATGATTAGAATTGTCGGACTCTCCGCAACATTGCCAAATTACGTTGACGTTGCAAGATTTTTACGAGTTAATCCATATAAAGGATTGTTCTATTTTGATCACCGCTTCCGTCCAGTTCCACTGAGTCAAACATTCATTGGTGTAAAAGCAATAAAACCCATGCAACAAATGAATGACATGGACGTTGTTTGTTATAATCAAGTAATTGACATGGTTCGCAAAGGACATCAGGTAAATTACAATGACTGACTATTTTAATACGATATTTTTTTAAACTGAATATTACAAATAATTTCCTGTTTATCTTTTAAGGTAATGGTTTTTGTTCATGCACGAAATGCCACAATTAGAACGGCGAATGTTCTGAAGGAAATGTCTTTAAAAAATGGCACGCACAAATTGTTTCTTTCGGATGAATCTTCAAAACTGGCACAAAAAGCGTTTGGTCGATCGCCCAACAAATATTTAGGTGAATTGTTTGAGCACGGTTTATCTGTACATCACGCTGGTATGCTGCGTACTGACAGGTATTGATAAAAAAATTAAATTCAAGTAAAATGGTTTAAAAAACATAAATTTAGAAAATCCCATTTTCAGGAATTTAGTTGAAAAGTACTTTGGCGACGGAATGATCAAAGTACTGGTTTGTACTTCAACACTTGCTTGGGGAGTTAATTTACCTGCACATGCTGTGATCATTCGTGTAAGAAATTGCAAAAAATATATACTTCATAAAATTATGTTTTACACTTCATTTTAATTTAATTTTTTAGGGTACTGAAATTTATGATTCGAAGCATGGTTCCTTTATTGATTTGGGAATTCTCGATGTTTTGCAAATTTTTGGTCGCGCAGGTCGACCGCAATTTGATACCTCAGGTCATGCAGTTATAATAACTTCTCATGATAAATTATCGCATTATTTGTCACTTTTGACGAATCAGTTTCCGATTGAGAGTAGTTTTCTCAAATACCTTGCGGATAATTTGAACGCCGAGGTAAACTATAATTTCTCTGTAGATTTTTCAACGAATTAGTTAATAAAATTTGATCTGTTTTAAAGGTGGTTTTGGGTACAATATCAACCATAGAAGAAGCGGTTGAATGGCTGAGTTATACGTACCTTTTTGTTAGAATGAGACTCAATCATCTTGCTTATGGTATTGAATATCAGACAGTTGTGGAAGATCCGAATTTGGAAAGGAAACGAAAAGAATTTATACACTGCGCAGCTATGGCTCTGGATAAGGCAAGAATGATTCGTTACAATACTAGCACAGGCGATTTAAATGCAACTGGTTTGTATAACTATACTTTGACATGTTGTTTCTTAACAAGATACTTGGAAACTGTAAAAATCATTATCTTTTTGTTTCAGATCTTGGAAGAACTGCCAGTCATTTCTATATTAAATTCGATACAATCGAAGTCTTCAACGAATTGATGAAACCAATTATGACTGAGTCTGATATTTTGGGTATGGTTTCGCGTTCACAGGAATTCGAGCAACTTAAAGTCAGGGACGACGAAATGGACGAGTTGGATAATTTACAAGCAGAATATTGCGAAGTGATTCCTCAGGGTGGAAAAGAAAATATTCACGGAAAAGTTAATATTTTGATTCAGACTTTCTTATCGCGAGGAAGAGTTCAATCATTTTCTCTATTGTCTGATCAAGCTTATATTACACAAGTAAGAACTCCATTAAAATTTTATTTTTTTATTTGATTTTTAAATTTTATAATATTTATTATGTTGCAGAACGCAGTAAGAATATCTAGAGCTTTGTTCGAAATGATGTTGAGAAAAAATAATGCAATTATGGCAGGTCGAGTGTTAGGAATATCTAAAATGTTGGAACTGCAGCAATGGGACCACATGAGTCCTTTGCGGCAATTCGTCTGCTTGCCTCACGAAGTTTTAACTAAAATTGAAGATCGTGAGCTCACTCTTAACAAACTCAGAGAAATGAGTGTCGTGGAAATTGGTTGGTGTTTGATCTATAAGAGAACTATTGAAATAATTTTAATATTAATAATTAAAGGGATTTTAATGTTTAGGCAATTTGATTCGTAATCAAAGGGCGGCTGCGCTTGTGAAAAAATGTTGCGACGAGTTTCCTTCATTAGATTTCGAAGCGACTTTGCAGCCTATTACTCGCACTGTTCTTAGGATACGATTACAAATTATTCCCGAATTCACCTGGAACGACAGAATTCATGGTAAAAATTCCGAGGCATTTTGGTTGTGGATCGAGGATCCAGATAACAATTACATATATCACTACGAATACGTGCAGTTGACAAAAAAACAAGTATGCTAGAAAATAATCAGAGATTTAGATTTTGATTACTTTTATTGAAATAAAATGTTTTCGCCTAGGTGGTTACGATGTCAGGGCAGGAGCTTGTGATGACAATCCCTTTAAGTGAGCCACTTCCTAATCAATATTTCGTGAGGGCTACAAGTGACCGCTGGCTCGGTTGCGAATTCATGCAACCACTAAAACTTTCCGGTTTAATTTTGCCAGAATCTCATCCTCCACATACTGGTAAGAAATTAAAAAATACATGAATAAATAATGTGTTAGTGTAAAGTGTAACTTGTCTTACAATTATTTTAGATCTACTGGAATTGCAGCCTTTACCGATTACTGCCTTGAAAGCGCCTGAATTTCAAAAACTATATAAGTTTACCCATTTCAATCCCATACAGACACAAATATTTCACTGTCTCTATCATACAGATAATAATGTCTTACTGGGGGCACCAACTGGTTCCGGTAAAACGATTGCTGCTGAAATTGCTATGATGAGAGTCTTTAGATCTGAACCAGATAGAAAAGTACGAAAATTTTGCATTTAAAAATAAAAAAAAGATTTACGTGCTCATATGTCTTAATTTTTTTATTTAGGTTGTATACATTGCACCACTGAAAGCTTTAGTAAGAGAACGAATGAAGGATTGGACGAAACGATTAGGAGAGAATTTGGGAAAAAGCGTGGTGGAATTAACAGGAGACGTGACTCCTGATATCAAAGTAATATCTACTTCAGATGTCATTGTAACAACACCTGAAAAATGGGACGGTATAAGTAGAAGTTGGCAGACAAGAAATTATGTTCAGAAGGTAGCTCTAATCATAATCGATGAAATTCATTTGCTGGGAGAAGATCGAGGTCCTGTGCTCGAGGTGATCGTTTCCCGAACCAACTTCATTGCCTCGCATACCTCTAAGACTTTAAGGATTATCGGTCTTTCAACCGCCTTAGCCAATGCAGTAGACTTAGGACATTGGCTTGGAATAAAAAGGGTTCGTTATTTACATTTTCTTCTCTACTAGATTCTCCATTCTAAAATAAGATGCAGTGAAGATTAGTAAAAGAAATTTCATTTTCAACAGATGGGTCTGTACAATTTCCGACCGTCGGTGAGACCAGTACCTCTGGAGGTGCACATAGCTGGTTTTCCCGGTAAACACTACTGTCCTCGTATGGCGACAATGAACAAACCAACTTTCGCAGCAATCCGACAGCATGCACCGTTCAGTCCTGCTCTCATTTTCGTATCGTCGAGGAGACAAACCCGTCTTACTGCTCTCGACCTCATTGCGTATCTCGCAGCGGAAGACAATCCTAAACAGTGGATGCACATGCCCGAAGAAGAGATGGATAATCTCATTGATAATATAAAAGACGTTAATTTGAAACTGACACTCTCGTTCGGTATCGGGCTGCATCACGCTGGTCTTGAAGAACGCGACCGCCAGATCGTTGAGGAACTTTTTGTCAACAATAAGATTCAGGTACATTTATATGAAGTTATTATTTATTAATTTTTTTATGTATATAGGAAAATATTTAACATCAACATATTAACATTTAACATAACAAATTTATAATATAATACTGTACTGATATAAAAATTAATTAGGTTTTGGTAACAACGGCGACACTAGCCTGGGGTGTGAATTTCCCAGCTCATCTGGTGGTAATTAAAGGTACGGAGTACTATGACGGCAAGAGCAAACGTTACGTGGACATGCCAATCACAGACGTGCTACAGATGATGGGGCGAGCAGGTCGGCCGCAATTTGATGATTCGGGAGTCGCTGTAGTTTTAGTCCAAGACACGAAGAAAAACTTTTACAAACAGTTTTTGTATGAACCATTCCCCGTTGAGTCGAGTCTTCTCGAAGTGCTGCCAGACCATATAAACGCCGAAATAGTTGCTGGCACCATCAAGACAAAGCAAGAATTCCTGGACTACCTCACGTGGACCTACTTTTTCCGCCGACTCTTAAAGAATCCGCGTTACTACAATCTCGATAGTATGGAACCGGAATACGTTAACTCTTATTTGTCAAAATTGGTCGATGACACGCTTGCTGTTCTTATCGAGTCACAGTGCATATTTAACGATGAGGTGCTGATTGCATTTATTTTTTATAGTTTTTTTTTTGAATATTTATTCTAAATTTTTACTTTTTAGGAAGAACAATGCATCGGTCCATTATCGTTAGGTAGAATTGCGTCGTATTATTATCTATCGCATCAAACCATTGCCATATTCAGTGAACATTTACAAGACGAACTTTCGTTGGAAAAGTGTTTAAGGATAATGTGTAATGCACATGAATACGACGAACTGCCTGTCAGGCACAATGAAGATTTGCTTAACGAGTATGTAACGTTTACTTACTAGTTTAAAAAAATATATGTAATTTATATTATGTTTTTTTTTAATTTTAAGGGAACTAGCAAAGATGTGTCGCTATCCAGTAGAACGTCTATCATACGATTCTTCCAATACTAAGGCCTTTTTACTGTTGCAAGCACACTTTTCACGATTGCCACTTCCCTGTGCTGATTACTACACCGATCTTAAATCTGTACTAGATCAATCTATCAGGATACTACAGGTAATAATTTGTTTACAAATTTATTTTTAATCAATTGAAAACACATTTCCTACGTTAATTAAAAATATATATTAGGCCATGATAGACGTTGTCGCTGAACGAGGATTTCTCTCATCTACCCTACGAATAACACAATTACTTCAAATGGTTCTTCAAGCAAGGTGGATCGATGAACCTGCTATACTCACATTGCCTTACATTGAAAAGGAACATTTGAATTTATTTGCCGAATTACCAAAGTGTCTTCCGTGGTTTTGCGCCACTTTTGCTAATAATTATTCACGACTATCTAACATTTTATTGCAAGAATTTATCGATGACCACGTTAGCAAAGTAAGTAGATATTTTAATTGACCTAAAATCAATAAAATTGACTGATTGTCTTATTAATACGCATTTACAGATCCATCAAGTTGCTAAAGATATGCCAGCCCTGTGCATAGATCTTAGTATACAAGGAGATTTTGATTTAGAAGAGAATGAGAAAAAAATTGAAATTTCTTCGAAATTAACTAGCCAATGCTTGGAACTCCATGGAGATCGGGAATATACACTACTAGTAGGAATTAAAAGAAAAAATTATTCTCAATCACTAAGAGCTCACTGTCCTCGGTTTCACCGAGGAAAAGACGAAGGCTGGTTTCTGGTTCTTGGTGACCTCGATCGTCGCGAGTTGTGGGCCTTAAAGCGTGCATCAGGAATCAATGGGTCGCGGAAGAATCATTTCTTACAGTTTACCACTCCAGCTACTAAGGGTACGTATATGCAGTTTTATGATTTTTTTAATTGATGAAATAAAAATGTGTAATATTAATTTAAATGTATTTATGAATAATTTTTTTTTTAGGAACTATAAGACTGCAATTTTATGTTGTCTCAGACTGTTACATAGGCTTAGATCAGCAATACAATGTCCCAATAAATGTGATACTTTAAAGTTATAGCACTTTGTACAGATTAAGTAAATTATACTTACTTGTAAAATACTAAAGTATTAGTCATAGGACATGTAAATTATTGGAGCTAAGTCGTTAAGTTGGGTGAAATAAAAATTTTTAAGAATTAATAATATTTCAAATTTTTTTATTTTTACAATCTGATATCAATTTTCCTTTCTTATTCCTTCTTTGAAGGG
This sequence comes from Sycophila sp. Sp_5, assembly GCA_018906775.1. Classification (NCBI taxonomy): domain Eukaryota; kingdom Metazoa; phylum Arthropoda; class Insecta; order Hymenoptera; family Eurytomidae; genus Sycophila; species Sycophila sp. Sp_5. The sequence continues at coordinate 221,105 of JACCID010000070.1, read as the reverse complement.
TGGGACGAAACAATAAAAAATTTTAATTCTGCGTATAATGATGTACTTTCAAATATTTAAATGTTGCTCATACAGCTGTGGTTTTTCTTTACAATAATACTCATCATTTTCTCTTTACCGTGGCAGTACAATTAAATAAAGGCAGTAAAATTAATACAAGAAAATTTTCTATCATTTCCTAAAATATTTTTACACAATTTTAGGAACCACGTATTAACAGAAGCCTCTGTTTTTGCATTTGTCTACGTTTGTTGTAAAATTCAATACACGAAGTTAATAATGCTGTCATCGAGTTTCAGCGTTACTTTATAAACGTATATGTACAAAAAATACTGTTGTCGTAACTGTTCCATTAATAATATTTCAAAAATCACAATGAACGGCTTTCATGCGAACTTCTTAGTCAGTCAACGATTTGTAGAAAATAAAATACATTGCGTTTGTTATAATTCTGCTTTCTATCAATTTTGCCGCGTTGAAAAGCTTTTTATTTTACATTAAAGTCAACGTCATGCACAGAGAATTCAATAATTGAAGCGCGATGGCAAACATTTGTAAATATTTTTATAAATTTATAGATTCCATACGAAAGTTTTCTTTTATCATTTAGTTGAACACCAAACTTTTATATTGTGCAAGTCTTTTTTTCTTTTTGATTATATAATGTTTTAAAAGTTGAAACACTGAATTTTATTGACTTTACAAAATCTTTTAGTTTGTTTATTTAGTGGAAAGTTTTTTAATTTTTGTAGACGTTTTAAAAAAGTTAACGTTATATAATACATATATTTTTGTAGTGTAGTTTTTAGCAAGTGTATTAAACACTGCATTGAACATTGTTTTATTTTGTTAATCTTTTAAAACGTTTAGATGTGGCAGCTTGTATGAAGAAATCAAAGAATACCTTACAAGATATTATTTACACAAATCACATTATCGTTTATAATATATCAAAAAGAAAAATTAAACAAAGTGTTTCAGTACTTCGATTTTGCAAAAAATAAGAATAAGCGTATCGTGAATAAAATCGCGCTTCAATTTTATAATAATGAACAATTCAGATTAAATACTTTGCAAACCGTGAACACAATATAACCGTGAAAAATCTCTCTTTGTTTTTGGTATAGATTTATACACGATAAACTCGGCGATATTACTTGGAAAATACAATAAAAAGCTCTGTACGAACACGATGACTCACATTAACATGAACCCAACGACAGGTCGTTGAGATTTACAATAAATAATCACTAAATTCTCTCTCATAAACGATTACCAAAATGCGTGAGACGCAAAAAAAAAATCTGCTAAATGTATGAGCGCGCTTTTTTTTATATTGCATTAGAGCGACACTGGTTCTTGTCTTGCACGATAATTCTGCCAGCGCCTTACAAGCTGTAGAGGAAGAAGATTACGGTAGTTAGTTTACGATACATTGAGCCTAGGGTAGCTTTCGTGCTACCTTTCAAATTTCTACATTACGTAATTAATTACATATCTTTGGTAATGTACATGCTATAAACTGTAGTAATGTTAAGTTCAAATGTGTATTTCTTGGTTCGCACGACATGCTAATGGAACATGCTGTAAGATTGCACTTATTAGTGAACTTTTTTAAAAGTTAAATTGCTATTAACATGCATACATAAAGATTAAAATAAATTATCGAAGATGTTATGGTAACATGCGATTGCACTTCGATTTGGAGGTGGAAAACGTTCTACTTTTTGAGATGCTAAAGTAGTTTTTAAGTTCTATAAACTGTCTTTTTGTTTAGTTAATGTTAATTAATTTGATTCTATTTCGTACAGTTGCCTAGATGTTAGTATTGTTAAATGGGACTTCTTTTATAAAAAATATCGTTGGATAATGGATAAAAGTATAAACACGATTGAAAAATTACGTTAAAAATAAGATCGATGTAGTTATTGGAGAAAAAATAATCTAATTATTATCTAACTTTGTTGCTGTACTTGCTTTATCCAGTCTCAGGCGAATATATCAAAACTATAAACAGAAAAAATTAAGTAGATTCCATTGTAATTGTAATTTGTTTGTATAAAAATACTTGATGTCAAGGGACTATCGATATTACTATTTTGGAAATAATTTTGACTTGATTTCCAATTTGAAATAATGTTATTTACTATTATTAATCTTATGGTTATTATTATTTTTATCCAACAAGCTTCATAAACGTTATTCTATTATAAACGAAATAGTAAAGTTTATAGATATTATCATTGATTTTATCCCTAATATTACCCATTGACATTTATTAATAATTAATTTTACTATTTGTCATAAACCATTTATGCATCTCTTTTATTACATCTCCATGAATATATATTTTATGTAAACGGCAATAATGATTAATTTAAGTCTCAATTTTGAAAAAATATCTGCAATCTTATTTACTTTAAAAAGTTCAACATAAAAAAGACTTTAATATAATCTCTATAAATGACTTAAAATAAAATTTATAAATTAATCTATATAAAATTTGCTTCTAAATATATAAATTATTTGTAATTATTACTAGGAGTACTTTTATGTTATTCTTAATCACTTTAGTATCAATTATATGTTTTTGGTGAAAATTGAATTAAAAGAAGACGATGATATCATTGGAACTTTCAGCACGTTTTCCATTATTATAAATTGTATTAACATTGAAGCTTGTTGAAGTGGCATGGATTATCACAGAGCGTTAAATCGGAGGAAGGCTCGACTTGCTGTAAAGTAAATAAAGCATTGCATTAACAAGCCGCAAATAAAAAATTGAAAGCTCGAACGTGACTTAATCAAGTGCTAGTTTAATGTATCAAGCGAAACGTTAAAGCTTTTCTGCTCTGCATATTTGATGTTTCATGCATCGAATTTCTATGAGAGGTATATATTGTTTTTTTTTCTACGCAAGTCAAACATCAATCTTTAAATTTTACTTTTATAATACTAATAAAAAATAAAAGAAAGATTTCTACTCAGTGCTATGACTTTTCATGACAGTACAGAAACTAGAAGGATCTATCTACATGGTAGAGAAGAAAGGTAAATTTAAAATGAAAATTTTAAATACCCTTTTTTTATACTTACTTTTCGGGTAAAATGCGCGGACTACTAAATTGTTCTGGCCATGTGTACATACTTGGCAATGGACTGTCATAATTACAGTCATACATTTTGCTCATGATGAAGGTTCTTTTGTCTTTTGGTTCTGGATATTCACTAGCCAAATTACCTTTAAAACCGAATTATACATAAAGTACATATAACACATACAATCTAAGTAATATACATGAACTACGAATTCATATTTATGTTGAAAATGCATAGTATTCTTAAGAAATCACGGAACATACCGTGTCTGTAGGCATAGTCGGCAATTTTACAGGCGATATCAATGGAGCATTCCTGAATGGTATTTAGAGGTGGATATACGCTACCCATTTCTAAATCTTCATCAGAAACATTATTTGCTACTTCCTGCGCAGATAAGAGGAACATCTCTTCAGTTATGTGATGGCAGCCCGTCGCGATCACTCCTAAAGCGATGCCAGGGAAAATGTAGGCATTGTTGCCCTGTCCCGGTTTGTATATTTTTCCCTTGTATGGGATTTCGCCGAACGGTGAGCCAGATGAAAAAATGCATCTACCCTGTTAACATTTTCATAATGATTAATATTCATGATTTAAATTCAAATTTGTGCGTGGAATTATTCATTTCGTCATTTTCCCAAAATTCTATGCTGCATAAATTAAATTAATCTCAAGTCGACACAAAAAAGAGACTTTTTAATCGCTATTTATTTTTTTTTTTTATAAATTAGAAATGTTTTAGAAATCATTCGTTAACGTACTTGGGTGTGCTCATAAGCGGCGTGTGCAGTGCATTCAGCTTTACTCGTCGGATTACTGAGTGCAAAGATCAAGGGCCTCTCGTTATTTTTAGCCATCTCTTGCAAAACCTCGGGGGTAAACGTGTTGGCTGCGGCAGAGGCCCCTACACAAATTGGACCAATGCGGTAATTTCAATATCGCAACAATACATTATCTAATTATATTTGTGTTCGAAGTTGAAGATATTTTTTTCGAAAAAATCTTACCAATAAGAATGGAAGGTTTAACTTTTTTAACTACATCGATGAGTGACTTCATAGGCTCGTGGTCCTTAGCGTAAAAGATTTTGTGTCCGTCTAAATCGCCTTCCTTTCGCGTCGTGGTAAGGAGGCCGTCGATGTCCAGCATCCAAATATTGTTACGCGCTTCTTCTTTGGAGCAGCCGTCGGCTTCCAGCGCCTTAACGCAGAGATCCGCAATTCCGATAGCAGCCTAAAAAAAAATTATTTTAATAAATCTCCTTTTCAACAAGCATCGATTAGTAGCTAACCAAATAGATGCTTGGCACTTTAAGTGCGCCCGTTTTTTGTCAACTAAATGCTCCACTTTAAATTTACGGAGACGCAAACAAATTGACTTTCGTAAAACAAGACGAGAGGTAAGTTACATTCGCGACTTTGACTGACGTTTACTGCTCCCTCGGTTTATTAATAGACCAATTCTTTTGCAGATGCTTACTTCCCCGGCTCCGAGAAACACGAACTTGTTATCTCGCATGGGTTTACGAGTGAGCCTCTGGGAGGCCAGTATGCCGGCAACGGCGACCGCGGCGGTGCCCTGGATATCGTCGTTAAACGTGCAGTACTTGTTCCGGTACTTGTCCAGGAAGCGGAAGGCATTGTGATTGCCGAAGTCCTCGAATTGGATGAGCACGTTCTGGCCGTACTTCTTGACGCAGGCGGCCATGAACTCGTCCAGGAGCTCGTCGTACTCGGCGCCGACGGTCCTCGGCTTGTTCAGGCCAATGTAGTGAGGATCGTTGCGCAGCTGCTCGTTGTTGGTCCCGACGTCGATCGTGATCGGCAGACACTGGTGGGGCTTGATGCCCGCCAGGGCCGTGTACAGGGCCAGTTTGCCCACCGGGATGCCCATGCCGCAGGCGCCAAGGTCGCCCAGGCCCAGGATGCGCTCGCCGTCGGTGACGCAGATCGCCCGCACCTGCTGCTCCGGCCTGTCGGGAACAGCTCGCTTTACTCACTTTTATATATCCACGCTCCGAAAATAAAATTTGCCCCTGGCCGAGCGGCGAGATGCGCCTAGCCTACTTTGCTAGGCATTAAATTAAAGGCGTTCGGGAGATATTTTCATAAACGTGCTAAATGCACGCTTTTTGTTGGCGAGTTTAATGTTTCGCGCATGCTAATTAAGCCCCTTAACGAGCTAGGCTTGCACCGGAAAACTGTGGCGACGTCCATTGTCTGGAGTTAACCCGACCATTTTCCTGAGATTGTAACAAGAAAAAGGAAATAAAATAAAATTATGTAAGTCGTGTTCCCGGGCAAATAGAAGTTATTATAATATTTTGCTCCAAGTGCGTCGAATAAGTGAATGTACGCTAATTCTATGGATTTTTTTTTTTAAAGGAATTCTAGTAAAAATAAATATCCTCAGAATGTTATAAGCGAAATCTTTTTGATATTTTTTTTAGTTTTCCTTGATAACACTTTTTCGTATAATACTACGCGGAGAAAACTTTTCTGTAGTTAATTTTAAAGGATAACATAGTAATCTCTCACAGACTGACAGTCTGATAAATTTTGCTAGGTATCATTTTAATTAATAGCGTTTCTCTAGAAAATTCTTACGTGAATGCCAATCTGCGAATGTATACACTTTTTTTCTAAGTGTACCAGTTTTTTTTAGACAAATTTGTGCCTTCATGAGACCTACCAGTTGTTTAGAATTTCATAAACGTGTCCCTTGTCGTAGATAGTGATAAACAGTCCGCGCGGTCTGCGGTATATCACTCCGAATTTTTGGCACGCAAGACCCACGGTCGGCGTGTACACGATGGGCATCATTTGCTCGATATTTTCCTTCAACAATCGGAAGAACAGACGTTCGTTTCGCTCCTGTAAAAGAGAGCCAAGGTAAATTTTAAATGTCCTCGTAAAATCGACCGAGCGACGCGAGGCTAATCAATACCGCTCGCTGACAACTGATTAGAAAGTGAAGCCACCTGCTCGAAACAATAGTAAAATCAAATAATAAAAAATCAATATGAATGGAAAGAAAGAACGGGGGTAGTACCGCGAGACGTGTACAATCAACGCGCGTGTTTAATTTTCCCTTAATTTTCGAGAGAATGAGTTTAGCGATTTTGTTGTGGCGCCGCGGCGCAATTTTATTTATCGTGCATCAATAATTCATATACCTGAAGCTCGACGAGGTAGAGATAACGGTTGAGATCTTCCGTATACTTCATTACGGAAGCTTTACACAGAGCTAGTTGTTCCTCCTGGGTTTTAAATCTTGGTGGCTGGAGGCCATGGATACCCAGCGCCAGTCGTTCCTCCAGCGTGAAGGCTAATCCCTTTAAAATTTTCAATTACATTTTATTATTCATGTTGTTCTTAACATCCGGTGGAAATTGTGCGAGAACATCAATTTTTCTTATCTGCCTCATTCGTTTCGTTCGTTGAAACGATAAATTCTCGCTCTCGAAAGCGAGATCGATCCACGAAAATTTTGCACGATAAGGTTTATTGGGTTATTGTTATCATTTCGATTGAATCTTTCTCTACTTAATTTCTTTTAGTTTTACTTTTTGCAGTCATTTCGTATTCTATTTTATAGCGAAAGCTATTAATGGAAGGGGAGTAACGATTGTTTGAGGCATTCACAATTTTTAAAGCGAACGAAACGAAATTGGCTTTCTATTTCTAGTCCGTGGTCTTTGGATGCCTCTTTGACGAAAATTGTTTAGGAATCTGATAAGCGGTTGGGTGTACATCGATCGCAAAAGGAATTTATATCTATCAGACTCGTGGAGTTTTAGGCACTTGAATTTACTAATTTAATAATGATTAATGTGTCAAGGAACTTTCGAGATTGATTAAGTGCACGTCGCTATATCATTCGAAATAAATTATCAATCAAGTTTACTGAAACTGTTTAAGTTTCGTATCAGCTGAACACAGGTGCAAATCGCTCGACTTGTAGAGAATTAATATAACTTTGCGATAAAATAAAGTACGATTCGTTTTGAATTAACTCGGGACATCGATCCAGAGTAGCAATGGCAATATGTTATTGAAATTATATAAAATACTGACGCTGAAAGAATCGTTTTCCTCGTCGGTAGAATAGTTCGATGGAGCAAAATTCTTGGAAAAAAAAAATTGAATGAGCGTTTATTGCGAGCAGAGAAACTAAACGCAAAAAGCGAGTTATTCTCAGCGTGAGAATATAGGGAAACTGGACGTAAGTAGATAGAAAAAGCGTAATTGAACCTTCGCTTAATTACTTTACGGATTAATTTTTTTAAATTCTCTTGAATTTTAAAACAATAATTCATATTAAAATTGCAAAAATGTATGATACTGATATTCTGATATCAACAAAAGTAATTAAATTCATAATGTAAAACCTTGTTGAGTCGGGGGTCCCTCAGATGGCCGATACCCTTGACCATATTAATGGGTATGACGTCACCCTGAACCTCGTGGATGTCTCGTCGCTGGACATCCAGGCCCGCCGGCAATGCCCGCGCCCAAGTTCCGCTCGTCCCACAACTCGTTCTTCCGCATGATCTGAAAATTTATTAAAAAATTTATTAAAAAACGTGGTCAACAGAAAAAAAAAACAAAAGTGTTTGTTAAAAGAGAATCGGAATTTTTGTGCACGTCAAAAAGTCTGCATCGCACAAATACGGACAACTATAAAATCTGCGATATTATTATTCCTTTATAAAATTCCACGTTGCGAAAAAAAAAAGGTTCTCGCTTATGTATACGCCATCTAGCCATTTTAACAAACTTTATTCGCGTCAATGGAGTCGCAGTCACGCAATGGTTTAGATTGTTTTTTGTCGGAGGAAAAAAGAGATATCCGCCAAGCCTATAAGTTATTAAAAAAAACAAAAAAAAAAACTTCATTTTTAAGAAAGCCTTGAGGTGCTGCTGCTTGTGTTATTGCGTTACGACAGTAACGTACTCGCGATAATTCACCGTTTGACTATATTATCTTTAGGAGCCGAGCTGCTGACTGCTGCGCTCGGCAATCCATTCTTAAATGTTAATTGCATCGCTGGGCTCCGGGACATTATCGTTTTTCAGCGCCGACATATTCCATCGTCGCGCACTTATCGACACTATTGTGAATTAACAATCGTTGGGCGAATAAGGAGCGAGCCCAAATGATAAAGTGTACGTTGCCAGTCGCGACCCTTTTATAAAGTGCGCCCGCGGCCATTCCAGTTTCAATCTAAATACACGCAAACTTTCTGATAAGCTCGACGTTCAATATTACCATACTGTACCTGCAGCTTTACCTGCGATAAGTTAATTAATATTCCCGATGCTAATTAGCTGCGGATTTCCGGAAAATCGTAAATAAATCATGTTAAGATTTTTTTATTCGTACGTCTTCGACAAGACATGACGAGGAAGTTTGCTTCCTGCAGCTCGTCGACTTGAAAGAGGTAGCGCTGCTTTTGGCGCGTCTTCATAAGCTCTGCAATCTCTCGCCGTGATCCTTGACTCTTCCCATTCACTCGAAAGCCTCACACGGTGTTCCAATGTAAAAATTCAAGGAAACCTGATGAGAGTTCGACTCGGGCCTTTGATATGTCCTAATGTCGTATTTTCTCGTATCACGTATTTATTATTAAAAAAAGAGTTTCTCGAGCGGCGATTTTGAACAATTTTAAAAATTTTTAAAGTTGTGTGCTCTTTTGAATGTTGAAAATCCGAGTTTCGAAAGAGGTTATTTACAGCAGCTTCTATTTTTGTAAAAAATAAAAGGAAATATGCGTCGGTTTTTTCACTTGATACTTTTTTTTTGAAAATACATCGTGTCACGTGCGCTTTCCGGCTTAAGCAATTTAACGCTTAAAATTCTTTGGAGATCGTTTTTCATTATGAAGCGCAAAAATGTCTACTATCTGATCCTCGAATCTACAATTTCACACTTACTCCCATCCTCAGAAAGGAAAGCTTCTAAAACATTAACGTCTATATAGATTTTTAAATGAAAATTATACAAATTGCGTACGACAATGTTCGAGTGGCTCCACGTAAGTCGGTATTACGCGCATTATTATTGGAGAATCGAAATAGAACGTGCCGCAGCTCTCAATTATGCGCTAACGCCCCTGTACCGTTTTAAATAACGATTACCACAATTCCGCTGAACTCCGTGTAGTTAAAGTCCGACGGTTCCGGAGTTTAAACTACATTTTCCGCGTTGAATTTTTTCTCGTTTACAACCGTGGGATACGGAAGGGAGCGGAAAGCGGAGGACTGATTAAAAGCGAATATTTGCCCCGGTGGCTTGGTAAATTTGTGTCTTACATAAACCCGGGCGGGCACGCCGCGATAAAAACGGAGTCGCGCGGCGACAATGGTCCGCGGAAGGACACCGGCGCCTCGGATGAGCCCCGCTGTATACACGCTGGCGACCGCGATAAGCCCGGGGTAACGAAATAGAGCAATAAAGAAAAATTATATGCGGAGCAAAGGGCGACGAGCGGTAATTTGTACGCCGGCGACGCCGAGAAAAACGAGCGGAAAAGGATCCGGAACGCCGAAAAAAGAAAGAGGAGGAGGATAAAAAAAAGGAGGAAAGAGCTGACTGCAGGGAGTAAGGAGTTCGCGGTGCGAATCGAAAAACGATTAAGACGGCCGCGAGAGTCGATTGTGGGCGGCGTTAAAGCGGCCCCTCCGTATATACGACTAAAAGCGACATTACGGGGCTATTAAGCGGCTCGCTCTTGCTTTACATCGACGCTTCTTTGTAATAATGAATTTATTTAGCGGGTGAGTCTCGTTTGAAGCTTTAGAGTCTCGGGCGAATGAAATTTCCTCCTTTTTTTTTCTAAATTGCGGGTATATTATTATGGAATTTTTACGATGATTATGTTCACCGAACTGCTTCATTAATATTGAACATTCTATTAAAATCTAAACAGCTCATTAAAATTTGCACGCGGCCGGGTGTATGCACTATCCGCTTGTTTAACTTTATTAAAATTTAAAGTTTGCTTACGTACATAGACTACGATAAGTAACAATGATTATTTTCAATATTATCCTCGGCTGAGTGCATGTTAAATAAATTCCGTCGGTATAAAATATCCGCTTATATAGTTAATCAATTAATATTCGCAATCAAGCGAATTTAGATATAATGAATAAATTTTCTATGCATTTCAATGTGCAGTTGCCATCAGCAGATCCATTTACAATTTAGTACGTTATTTACAATTTAGAGTACATATAGTTGTCAGCGTAAACTTTTTACGACTTTAATTTACAAAAAAGTTCACGAAACCTATAAGTAAGCCGGTTTTGCGACGTTTTTTTTTTTAAAGCGGCTTAACCGCGCCTCGTACATATTTTATATAAAACTTTTTTTATTTCACAGCGATTTTCGCGGAAGTGTTTTATGAATAATTTATTCAAATTGTTTTTTTTTACATAGTAAATTTTTGCTCCGACCACAATAGAGCAACTCGAGCGCGTCTCATTTTGTTCGATTAAAGGCAAAAAAGCCCCGGTAGCCGCATAAAAAAAAGGTGACCGAGAGGCATCTCGAGAATTCCACGAGATTGATTCGAGTAACTTTTCAGAGTATGAAGTACACGTGTGGGAGGGGGGGGGGGTAATGCCACGAGAGTTCGTGAAGCGTAACGCACGCGCCTGCCGGAACAGCTGTTCCATTCACGCTAGATCAAACCAGAATGCCCGTGCGATCTTCCTACAATTCTCTCTGTCTGTATATACATTGCGCCTCTCTGTCGCGGCGCGCGCGAGCACGGTAATCCCCGTCGATTATCTCGATGCGCGTTTTGTGTTTTCCCGGCGCGTGCCGCCGCACGCAGCCATTTCCAAGGCCGCTCGGGCTCGGAAAAAGTGGAATATGCGAGTAACCCAAAATAAATCGCCAGTCTTTTCGGCCGTCAAACCGCGCTGAAAATATCTCGTTCGCGCTGCTCCCATTTGAAACGCGCTCGGCTTTAGTTCCTCGCCAGCGTGCATAATGCCGGGCTCTGCTGATCGATTATGACGGGGTATATAAAGGTCGGAGTTAATTGTCCCTCGATGACGCGAGCCTTTGGATACGGAGGCGTTATCAGTCCCTTATCTTGAATTCCAATTGGATATGCTCGGAGGATTATGCGAGTGACCAAGTCTAAAAATAGGCTTTTCTCTTGTATAATACAGTTTTTTTCTCGCGTTTGCCAATGATCCGCTGCCATTGTTATTTTTCATTCTTTTGTCCTTATTACCTACATAGCTCGGCTTGTTCTCCAAACTATCGCGCCGTTGGTAATATTATTCAAGACGAAAATAGGCGTAGTAAATTTCATTAAAGCACTTTGCGTTCGAGAATTACTAAACTTGCCTTTTGAGTGTAATTATGTTTCGCATAAAGTCCGTATTTTTATTTATTTATTTATGTTATGGAACAGTTATTGTTATATGGACGATCGTTCAATTTCAGTATGGTCCATCGGCGATTAATTAAACTTTAATTATTAACGCGAATGAAATTAACGCGAAGCGTTGCCGTTACCGTTTTATATAATTTACAAGTTGCAGTAAATTAAAATAAATTGGTAAAATAAAACCACGTTTTGTTGGGCAGAAACGAATTGCAGGAATTTTGTGCAGCACACACACACACACACGTAAACGTGAAATACGCCAAGCTTTATTAGAAGATCAGGCTGGAATAACGAGCAACTTTTTCGGTATTGCGAAAAAAAAAATTTTTTTTTTTTAATCCTCGTTGTGGAAAAATACTTTTGAGACAGAGCTCAAATAACGCGTACGCTTGCAATCGCTACCGGCGCGTTACCGAAGCATCTGTTATTTATTTGATTTTTGCATTCTTTATCGCTCGACGTCGATCTCACGTATTTTATTCCTCTGCAAAATTCGTCAAATAAATTCCCGTCGAATGTGAAAATTTTTTTTCATCGCTTCACGCGGAAGGACCAATATCTACATAAATATATATTTTTTTACTGTTGCATATGCACAATGCACCAGGTGCGAGAGCTTTTTCCCGATGATTTATAAGCCGACAAATATTTAGAAAGCAACAGTTTGCGTTGCATTAAATGATAACAGATTATATCTGGTAGCGAGTCGTCGTGGATCAATTATCTGATCGCATTGCTTGTTACCTCTGGACCAGGAATTCCAGAGTATCGCATATGTGAAGGATGCATGCAGATTGGGAATTCCGTTTTTTTGTGTAATTTATATGAAATCGTACATTTGTAAACTTTTTTTTATGAAGAAGTTTCTTTTTTTAACTGAAGGGAATTGTAAATAATAAATTAATTTTTTTTTAAAAGTAATTAATTTTTTTTGCTTTTAACCGGGGAAGCCTGGGAAAGCTGCATTTCAGTAAGCGAATAAACAGTAACAAGGAAATTCACGTGCAATTGAAATAACTGATTGAACAAGTAATTTAATTTCAGGTAAATTAATTATTAATCAACTGTAATTAGAAATTGCTTCCGAGTCTCGCAAATGATGTAAATTAATTTACTCAGTGTAAGTCAGATCAAATTTGAATATTGTAAAAGTAATGTTAATTATTACATATTTTATACAACTAAACTATTACTATGAATTCTAGTTGTACATTTTTCAAAGAAAATCTGCAAGACAATGTTTATCTGTACATCTTTAAAAGAAAATCTTTTCATTTCTGTGCAAGCTGATTACGGTAAAGTAATAAGTAAAAAAAAACAGATTGCATTGCATCATAAGCAAATAGGCCTCCGCAGTGTCGTAAATTCATTGCTTCAAGCTTTAACAGAAAGAAAATATTTGCCCGTCTGACACTCATCCCTCGAATTACATTAGAAGTGCCAAGATTATAGAAGAGCAGCGAAGGCTGTTCGACTATGGGCACGCGCGACTTCGCCAAACACGGCTATCTCACACGTGGCCACGTGAAACTGTGAATCAGCGATGACGCGCTGATAAGAGTCATCTTCGTTTAGAGTACCACGACGTCATCAGTCACGGGAAACAAAAGCTCGGAATCACTACTTATTTATTTTTTAATTTTTTTTTCCTATACTACATCAAGAGTTGTTACTACAAAAATTAGTTTCGTAACAGTAATATCTGATAGAGCAGAAAACGTAAAAACTGCTTTAAAATACCAAGAAAATCAACATTTGTTAAAGTAGATCATAGTCTATAGAAAAGTAGGTTTGGCAGTTTTATAAGGCAGATTAAAATAGATCTCATACTCTACAGAAAAGCTCTGCCGAAAAGTTTAGGATATTCTATATAATAGAATTGAACATATTATTGCCCAGAATATGTTCAATTCTATTTTAATTTAACATATTCTGTGAAATAATTTAACTAAATTTTCTGGCAGGGAGTAGATTTGGCTTTTCTGTAAAAAAGATTCTACTGAAATATCGGAAAGTTAAATTAACTTTCAATGTCACTGTTAAATCTGCCGTGTAAAAAGTAGAAGGTACTTATTATTTTTTTTTATTCCGTGAAATGTATTTTAAACTGTGAATCTGTAAATGATTGTAAATACCAAAATTTATAGTGAACGATTATTCTATTCTACACGGAGAAAGAAGTTCTAGTAAGAATTACTATATACAGTGTTATAATGTATTAGCAGTACAGTTGTATAGAATTACTATACAGTTTTCTAATGCATTAGCAGGGACAAACTCGAAAAATTTTAGTAGAAAGAATAGTAAAATTTACTCTAAATCTTGTAAATTTTACTGCCTTAAAGTATATTAAAATTTACTCTAAATCTTGCAAATTTTGCTGCCTTAAAGTATACTAAAATTTACTCCAAGTCTAGTAAATTTTACTACACATTCTAGTAAAAATTTTTATTTATCAAATCTTTCTCTTCGTGTCTACATTCTATTTATCAAGGAAGTCACCCACTACCCGCCAAGTACATTGGCGTGGGCGCAGGGTAAATAAAATTGGGGTTCCCCAGTGCGAGGATCCTCGGCTACCGGCTCCGGTCGGCTGCTCTACTCCACGGCGGTGCGCGTGCCTGCAGCTCACGGTCACTCTCTATTCGGTCTCGTCGCCTCGTGGGTTATCGATCGCGGCGTGCGCGCACCCCACGTCCTCGTGTCTCGCGCGCGGAGGCGCACCGCTCCCCGCTACCGCTAATTTTCCGATCGACGTCTCGTTTCACCCACGATCCTCACTCCCCCTTTATTTTTTTCATCCCGCAAAACGTCGATGAAAAAAATCTATCGACAGCACCTTTCCGGCGAGCGTACAAGTGCCCGTCGGGGCAGCTGCACCGGGGTGGCCCGATCGATACCCCGGCGGCGGGTAAATGGGCTTAACCTCTTTTTCGCGGACGCAACTCCGAGGGCGGCGGCTCTAATCGCGGAGAGAAAGGACGGCCTGCGAAAGTGGAGCAGAGAGGAGCACGCGGCTCCGGAGGAAGGCCAGGGTTCCGCTGCGAGATAAAGAAAGAGAAAGAGAGAGAGAGAAGGGGAAGGCGCGCGAGCGAGTATTTGGGTTTCGCGCACCTGCCGCCGCTCGGCAGAAATGCGGCCGCACGTTACGCGAGCTCCCCGCTGACAGCCAAACTCGGGTGTACTCACAGCAGGCTCCTCTGTAGCGAGAACATGTCTCCTCGGCCGGCTCCGGGTCCTTCTCGCTGAGGGGCTGACGAAGCAGCTGATCGAGCGCGCAGCGCACAGCACACACCGTCCCTTCCTTCGGCCGCGAATATTTCTCTTCCTCTTCCTCTGCGGATGTGCTTCGCGGTGTGCGCGCGGCTGGTCGGCCGGGAGTGGGAGCGAGACGGGGAGAGAGCGACAGGCAGTTGCGACTGCCTCGGCGCGACTAGCGCGACTGCGCGTTCGCACGCGCGTCGCCGACCAGGCGACCACCGCTCCCGACCAAACTGACGAGCAGAAGACGCCCCGCGTGCCGCTGCGTGGTTATACAGCAGCAGCCGCGTGGTATGTATAGGCGATGCCTGCGCGCGAGGGACACCCGAGCGCTACCTATAATATACGCTCCGCTGGCTCGGGCGAATCGCGAGAAGTACTAATTGGTGCCTTGACTCCTCGCCTCGGGTTTCGAACTTTCCTCGGCGGTATTCTCTCATCGAGCTCGCGACTCTTTTTTTTTTTGGTGGCTTATGTACCTATACTGGATTTTCGCCAGCTGCAACTTTATATGCGGCGCGCTCCACGAGCTTTTGTACGTGTTTTTTTTTGCGGCGTAATTGCGATGCTCGCGGGGAGCACGGATTTGAATTGTTCCTGGGAATTTTGAATTTGAGCTTTTTGGGCGCGCGAAGTTTGGCAACTGATTTTACGATTGTAAACGTTTTCGCGGTGTGCGTTCAATTTCTATTGATAATTTTATACGATCGTGATAATTAAGTGATATTTGATTTTTACAATGTCGTATAATTATTGGCCAGCTGCGACTTTGTGTGTTTTTTTGCGGCGGAATTGACGCTCGCGGGATGCACGAATTTGAATTGTTTTGGGGAATTTTGAATTCAAGCTTTTCACATTTTGAGAGCGCAAAGTTTGGAAACTGATTTTGCAATTGTAATGGATTTCACAGTGTACATTCATTTTCAACTAATAATTTGATATGATCGTGCTGTTTATGTCATATTTGTTTAGTGCAATATTATATAATTAAATAATTTTTATGAAATCATATCAATTTTATAACAAATGAGAATTATATAGAAACATTAAGTAATAATAGTATAAAATCAATATAATATTTGTCGCTTTCATGTGAATTGATCAAATTTCATAAAATACTATTCTTGTAATATTGTTATATTATCCATATTACAGTATTTTCTATTAAAAGATAAAACCTTTTTTGAATCACAAATTTTTCGATAAGGAGAGTAAAATACAACTACACTTTGAATGCGCAAACGAATGTGATATTTTGGTGGAGAAAAACTTTTACAAAAATTAAATGACGCGCTTCGTTTCTTATCAAAACACAGTAAATATTTGTTGTTTAAAGTCTCAAAAATGTTCAGAAGCCGAAAATATAATTACTACGTAAGTTTTGAAAGAAACGCTGTTTATGCGTTTCATAAAGAACTTTTCCTCGAAAGAATTTCACTGAGGATGCAATATATTCCTATGTGTGCTCGAGTAACTAACATGGCTCTTGTGTCGAAAGTTTCTCTAAGAAGCTTGGCTGCGCCGAATAGAGTCTGAAAATTTTCAAAAGGAAGTTCAATAAGTACTTTTTCTAAATAATATTGTTATTAGCCATGTTTTCGAAAATTTTACTAAAATAACAGTAAAGCTATGTTCTTAGTAAGCGTTGTTTTTTAAATAAAATTCTTGACGTCTATTATGCAAAGTTTCGTCAAGTTATTATATCGTAAGTCCTTTGAAAATTTATAACTATTTAGTATAGAAGCTTTTTTATGTTTTATTTTTGACAATGATAATAACGCAGAAATCAAATTAAACAATGTTTCATTAACTATTCTATTAAGACTAATTTGAACATAGTTTGGAACATTATTGATCAATAGCATCATATTGCAGGAACGATTATTGGATAGTATAACAGTTTCTTCAATAAGACGGGAGGCATTTTAAACATTGAATGAAAATGGGGCTAAGCATTCACTTAAAAGTTCACGAACGGCATATTTACACTGTAACAGCACGTGAAAGGGCAGCGTATATTTGAATTGTTTTTTTTAACATTTGATATATTTAATTTTAAGTTACGTGTTTTAATATTTTATTCGTAGGTTATTACTTTCGATCTTCTCCTGAATATTCGTGCATCTCATCTTACCTCCTCATTTTCCCAACTTTGCCGAGATGTGTACAGCTCGGGGCGACAGAAATTTCAAGTAGAAACCCGACGTCATGACTTAACGTCCGGCGTTTTTATAATTTTCTTCAGGATGGCAAAATTAAAATTGTTTTCGAGATCCTCTGTATTTTTATAAGAAAAATAATGCAAGTTGTTTCAGAGAAATATTGAAGGTTTTGCAACATGTTTAAGTTTCATAAAAGTCGGGTTCAGAAATTGCTGAGATGTGACTTAATTTTATCTTTTTTATCAGTAGATGACTTTATTGATTAACAAATTTAAACAAATTAATTGTAAATTGAAAATTTGAAAATACTTTTACATTAAACCAATACGTTTTTTGACACTTGATATTTCAAAATATTCTGTTACTTTCAGTTACACTTCAAGAACTTATCATTTATTACAAAGAAAGCGTTGTATGTAAATAAAAACTTTACAAAAATTTTCGTATCGACAAACACATTTTAAAAATAATTTACTGGATCTCTTATGACCAAACATGTGCGTTAAAATTTAAATTGAATAAATATTCGTTCACTTTGGCACCTGAAAAAACGCGTTGAATTTGATATAAGTTTCAATTGAATTTTCCATTTCTTCGTTGAAAAAAAAAAGAAGAAAAAAGATCGATGTCACTCCAGGGCGGCAAGTCGAAAGATTTCCGTCGGACGTGATAGTCACACTCGAAATTCGATGATATTCTTAAGTACATTGAATTGCTCGACTTTGACGAAGTAAGCGCATAACCGCGACCATAAACTTCCGAGTGGAATCAATTTCGATGATTTAAAATCACGATAAAAAGAGGGTCCCTTTCGCTTTAACGGTAGAACGACCGCACATTCTATTTAATTTTTACTTCCCGACTTTACTTACCACCGCACTTTCGATCCGCCGCTACAAACGATAAAATATTCAATGGACCATTCCAATAATGCACCTCCGACGATAACTCTGCGATGCACTATTAGATTGAAAATAAATATTACTGTATACACAAGCTGTAACTAACTTCGTAAACTTTTCAGTGCAGAAGATTAAGGGAAAAAATTGCTGGGTGGAATGGGATTTTTTCGATGAGACCAGGAGAATAACTGAAAGCTCTGGAGTTGATATTTTTTTTTTCATTTAATAGTGCACGTAATCGATACAGGATGAAAGTTTATGACAATCGTTGGTGTAACGTGACAATGATAGATGATCGGACAATCGCATTTATTTCTTCGAGTTATTTACATTTTTTTTAACAACCGTACACCTCGGGATGTAGTTGAGCCTTTTTTCAAAAGTTTCAGTTGTGCTCGTTCGCGGTCGGAGATGGGGGAGGACAATTATCATTTAAGATCTCCGCGACTGTTTCTTGCGTGTAACGCGAGTCGCGCGCACCTCCTTCATCTTTCGACTTAAAATTTACGGTTTTACAACTACATAGTTTCAATATTGTACATATTTATATTTATATGACATACAGGTAATTGTCCGCTGGCCGCTCGCTGCTCCGTCGCGTCGGATCATTGAGAATTTGATGAATCAACGGTGAAACGTAAAAAGTACATCGTCAACATTTCGTAAAAACTATATTAAACAATATACACAACGATCTAACATATCTCGAGTGTTGTAGTACTCTCATCATCTCGATTCGCCCCCCCCCCCTTCAATTCAAATTGCGTTTGCATCTAATTACAGGTTTACATTATATATACCACTCGATATACGACGATCCATTTTCGCTCGCCTAATTGCTGTCATTAATTTTGTTCGTAATACTATTCTTATGGAGAGTGACGGGTGAACTGAATTTTTAGACGATTTACATTTATTTGGCTCGAAAACAAAAAAAGGTTAATCAAATACTCTTACTGAATTCTGCACCGCTGCATTGTTTGTACACTGATAATTAATAGTAATGAACTTATACGTTTTTTTGTAGTATAATTATACAACAGTTTTTATTCCAAAAAAATGTTTTTAATGTGACGTTTTAATATTGTACTTGAGTAAAAACTGTTGAAAATAAAGTATATTGAAGTTTTAATTCTAGTAGAGTGCGTTTACTCAAATCAGTGAAGAAATGTTCATTCACTATATTGTTCAAGATCTTCGTTTGCGTCTATTTAGGTGAAGTGCCATTTAATGATTAAAATATGAAGATTCATAAAAATTGTTGGAATAAATGTAAGATCTATTAATGTTACTATAAAATTTAGAAAATTCATTAAAATTCATAATGTTCGGTAAACGAAAGTACAAAGGTGTATTATAAATTTTAGATGTACAGTCATCGAAAATATAATAATTCTGTATAATACAAATAGTTAAGAATTTGTTAAATCCTAAATCTCTAATTATCTTTTCTCTAAAAATGGTGTGTGTCTTCATATACATGTATATAATGTTATTAAAAAAAGTTTTAAAAACTTTTGTCAGCTTCAGATAGAAAAAGTAGAAATGGTTGAATAATTGCTTATATAAAGGGAATATTATTCACGATTGAACGTTACATTAAAAAGTAAACGTTAAATAAGAAATAACAAAGTATAACATGTATTAAATATTTAACACTCTTATATATTGCTATAAAATTGGGAATAAAATTAATTGATAATCACAACCTTAAATTTGTATCGAAATAAGCATATAGAAAAATAAAAATCAATAACGTAATAGTCTCTAATAATTAACGATAAATAGTTTTTTTAGGAAGAACGTATGGCAGAGTTTAGTAAAATGATTGTAATAGAAGGGGTATACATTTATGTTTTGCACTTAAACGCTTGTACTTATTGCTCTAGGCGTCGTGGCTAAAACAAAGGGCAAATCCGAGGACTCATCATCACAGACGGGTAAGAATAAGGGTCGCTTGGTACGGTCGCGTTACCAAAATCAACGCAACCGCACGTCAAAGTTACATATATATCACTATCTACTTCGAGACTTTCTCGCGCGCCCTTCGAGAGTTTCGCGTCGACGACGACACTCTGGAGTTTCTGTAATTATTCAAATCGATATAGCGTGCACTCCTGGGCCACACACATGTATAGACAGGCATACCTCGTCTTAACGAAATTTCATTTTCTTTTCAACGTTTCGTTCCAGTTGCTCAAGCTGCAAGTTCACTATCGTTATATGTACATTCGGTAGGCCAAGTTTTAACGCGATTTGACATGCAGTGAAAAAGGTACCGGTACAAGAGCGACAAATTTTTTTTATAAAATAGGTATATCAGGGTGTAGGCAGACGTGACGTTGGCTGATGCGGCCAAATTCGGTGCAACTTTTATGGTTTTAGTTCACGATATAACATTAAATTTAAGATTTAACTCGTTCGGTATTTAGACAATAATTATAAATGTAATTAATAATTAATTGTAATTGAGGTGACTGAGATGGTACTAATTATAGAACTTCTGAATAATGTTATTGATAATCTTTTTAGATTGGAACTTTTAATTAGAAGATGATAAATTATTGCTAAAGTCTACTAAAAATTGTAACTCTACCGTATATATAGTTTTCGGAAATTAGAGCTATGTAGATTTTTATTTCCATTAGAACTTTTTTGGCACTTTTCAGATTTGTGCCTTCGTGACGGTAAATAGAAACTAACGGTATACGTTTCAAAAGAACTTTGCCATTTTTATTATTACTTTTTATTTGAAATATTTATTTCAAAAGAGACAATAATTATTATTAAAACTACGCGAACGTTAAAAACTCTTCAAAAGCAGACTAAAAGCTTTTCAAATGTCTATACATTTTCGCGAGCTTTTTTTTATCTTGAAAATTAAAATTTATGAGACAATTATTTTCTTAATAGATAATGCTGCTTCGTTTGTAAAATTATCTGGAACAACTTAATTTCAATTTCAAACATGCGGTAAGCAGTGGTTTGCTGCAGATCTCATTTTTTTTTATCATAAAGGTGAATTTTTATAATTATTGTGCATTATTGTTGCAATAATTTTTTTTAAAGTTAAGTGCAGTAATTTTAAAAACTTGGCCATAATTTTTATTTAATTAATTAAAACCTATAATTGGGCATTTGTAAAATGATTTAGATAAAATTTAATGTATTTCTATAGTAATATAATAAATCGTAAATGCTTGAAGATTGTCAGTCATCGTTTATTTAAAACGATGAATCTTTGAACTGTTATTATGTTGTGCTTTAAATACCGCCACGCTCGTAAATTTATCAACGTTTTTAAGATTCCCGATAATTAGTCATTTAGAATTGAAAATGACAACTTTCAAAGCAAATTTGATTTTAATCCTCAAACATGTCAATCGCTCTTGTGATACCTTACACTACCTGATATTAAAATAATCTTTCGGATATATATATATTTTTTAATCTTCGTAAAATGCAGTGAGACATAGCACGGATAAAAATAAAAATATCGTACTTTGCGAAAATTAAAATGTGGTATTCTCATCGCATACTTTAAGCTACAGGGTCCAAGCAGCACAGTTATCTGTAATAACGACGGAAATCGCGTTAAAAAAAATAATAATAAACTGCTGGACAACAACTACTGCAAACTATCTGATGAATTATCTGATTCCGTAAGTCAAGTGGCAAGTACCGATGACATTTAAAAGTATTCTAAAGTGTATAGTTTATACCTGTAGTTTGCCGTCAGTAGTTACAGTCGGTACTCACCAATTCGCTATTGGAATTACGTAACTCACCAGTACAAGTTTTCTACAATAGTTTTATAAATAGTATTTTCAGTAGTTACTTTCAAAAAGGTCGCGAACTGAAAATCGTCCGCGTAAGCAACAAGAAAGGAAAGTTTCGGCCGCGAACAATGAATGTCATCGCAATTCCGCCGGTCGCTCGATCGCGCGAAACGCTTCGTGATACACTGAGGGGCAGAAAGAAAATTCCAGGGGTGCAGGGTGGAATGGAAGCGCACGTGCAGCCTGTCGGTCTCGATCGAGCCCAGGGCGAAGAGCCGAGACCGGCAACTTCGCCATACCCTCGGTTTTACCCGGGTAAAGTAGACACAGAGTTAAGCTCATCGCGATGCGCACTCGGCGCGTCCGCCCAAAAAGTCGAGGCTCACGCGGCTGCTTCCGCGGGACTTCCGGGCGCCAACTTTTTCACCGAGGGATGACGGCGCCCACTTTTTCCTCGGCCTCGACACTTCGTCGGTTGGGCCCAGGTTCCGTCAGGCCCGGAGCAGCAGTGAGAGCAGCAGCGACAACAGTGCCAGTCCCAGGGAGGCCTCTGCAACGAAGAAAAAAAAAACAAGTGCGATATTGAAATTCGTACTGCTTGAAATATATGTATAAATGGGAAATTAAGTAAATAAGTGTTTTAAGCATGTTACTGTGGGTATACTAAATAATCTTATTAAGTACACTTGTGTATTGAATACAATCGGATTAAAAAGGAATTTAATAATAGAGCAATTATTTGAATCGACGTTATAATTAAATAGTGCCCGAAGGATTATTAAAATTCATTAAGAATTGCAGATCTTAATTTTAAATGTGATTTTTGCTTGGGTATGACAATAAACTGTTTTAGAAATGAAATTGTTTTACTAAAAATTAAAATTTAAATGAAGAGCTGGCTTATAATATTATTCAAGGATAATCTTTGAATTCTTTTAATTCTGCTGCAACGTTGCTTTTATATTAAAGTTTTTGATATGCTTAAGTGCGGCACAGCTCGTTGATGTTTGTAATTGCTTTTTAACGAAATTCTGCTAAAATCGTTACTTTTCTGTAAATAAGTATATAATTATATTAGTTAAGAATCGGATCAACGTTCTGATGAACAATTCATGGGACTAGAATAAAAGTTTTTAAATTGTTTACTTAAAATTCAAATTTAAATATGAATATTCAAGTTTTATTAAATTATTCAAGGGAAATCTTTACCTTTTAATTCTTGTACGATAACGTTGCCGTTAAAATAACGTTCGCAGATGTTTAAAACATTTGGAATTTCGCTAAAATCGTCGCTCGTTATAAATAACGCAAATAAATAAATCGACAATAGTAGAATTTGATTAAAATAAAAACAAAAAATCAACCAGATATACTTTGCCCTAATCAATCGCTCTATTCAAGTTTCCAGCAACCCAAGATGCTACAGCGGACGATAAAATAAGGCATAAAAAAATTGCTCATCTATACATCTAACTTTTTTCATGAGTGTCTCCATCCACTCCCTCATCGGAGATTCGAGCCACTTCTGATTGGATTTTCTCAGCGCGCCTCATCATGGACCAGATAACAAAAGTACATCCCCGCCGCAGCCCACATTCTCCGCGAAAATAAAAAGTCCCGCCCCAACCAATTGAAAAGGCATCTCTTATGGAGTTACACTTCGTCGATCGGTTCAATCTCTCGCGGATCGGCGTTTTCTCTCGCATTAGCGGCGCCGGTCGTCGAGCAAAGTCCTCACCCGCACGTTAATTACCTTTTGAAGTTCGCCGGGTCAAGCCTCGCCGTGTGTTAGCCTCCCCCTCTTGAATGCGCACGCGCGCAAACAAACACCGGCTACTCTCTCGCGCTCTCTCTGGCAGGCGGTTCCATTATGTAGACAGAGGTTTATGACGTGTACGTGATTTCCCGTGTGTATGCGAACGTTCGCGCGTCGCACGAAGGATGCGCGTGCCGCAGTTCGCCGGCTGACGCGTCGCCTCTGTGTGCCGGGGCTAATTAAGTTGGCCGACTGCGACAACGAGGAGCGGACCCGATGAGACGAGCATCGCCGCTACCGGAAGTGTCATTCGGCATAAATACGCCTGCGCTGTGTGCTTTGCATTTACAGAGCGCCCGCGTTACTCACCCACCCTCGTTCCCTCCTTTATTTTACGCCGAGAAGAATTTTTCGCGGAATTTTTTATACAATTTTTATGGTGGTACTTAAGAGGGTAGATCTGCGAAATTCAGCGAGATTTGATAAGATTAAAACACGCGCGTTACTGTATAATTCTTTTGTATTTTTTTTAAATTATATTTTTCATTGTGAGTTTTAGTTTTGAATGTTACGATGAAAAAAAATGAAAGTAATTTTAATGCAATATCAATGTACGTAGAGGTACGCATTGCGCCAAGTCATGTTTTTGGCTTAGACTTGCCTCGAGGCTCTGTCGCGTCTCTTGATATGCTTAATTTTAACGATTTGTGACAATGTTCGATTGTTAAGTCAATGGTTATAATATGAAGATTCACAAAAATTTTTGGAATAAATGTTAGATCTATTAATGCTACTATAAAATTTAG
Source organism: Sycophila sp. Sp_5 (assembly GCA_018906775.1). Taxonomy (NCBI): domain Eukaryota; kingdom Metazoa; phylum Arthropoda; class Insecta; order Hymenoptera; family Eurytomidae; genus Sycophila; species Sycophila sp. Sp_5. The sequence continues at coordinate 196,930 of JACCID010000070.1, read as the reverse complement.
AAAATTCCTTAAAATTCATAATGTTTGGTAATCGAAAGCGGAAAGGTGTATTATAAATTTTGGATGCACAGTTATCGAAAATATAACAATTCTATGTAGTTACAAATAGTAGTAGTAGTCTTCTTACACATGTATATAATGTTATTAAAAAAAGTTTTAAAACTTTTGTCAGCTTCACGATATTATTCACGATCAACATTACGTTAAAAAAGTATACGTTAAATAATAAATAATAATATTCATTAAGTTTAACACTCTTACATATACCGCGCCTCTTGATATTCTTAATTTTAGTGATTTGTGACAATGTTCAATTGTTCTACGATCCCAGGGTACCATAAAAAATCATAATTTTAATCCAAAACATTTTCTCAGCATATTATCACTCGGAGGGAGACTTTCGAAGCTTCGGGGGAGGAGGAGCAAGGTCAGAGTGTGTTCGCAGTCTTAATGAAGGCTTTCATTATTTTTAATTTGACCTACCATTTTTTCTACTCGACTTTTGTGTAATTGTATGCGACTCCTCTCCTTTTCGTTTCGATGCCGAAGCAAAAGTGCGTGTATTAGTGAGTTGAAAAAAGATAAAAAATAAAATGAAATAAAGAAGGAAAGGGAAAATTCGCAGGGGCTTTCAATTAAATTATTAAACCGACAGATTTTTCGCGCTGTCTGGAAATCGTGTTCAGTTCGTTATACGAGAAGAAAAAGAAATTAATTGGGAACTTGATGGAAAAATAACTATATATAGTGGGAAAAGGGAATGGGAGAAAGGGTACACGGACGGCGCATTCAAATAAATGACGCACTGTAATTGTTGCTTGCGTATGAACCGGCGGGTTCGGTCAATTTTCCCTTTATTCCAGCGCTGCGTCCTCCTTGTTTCTGTCAATAAACCAATGGCCGATCCCGACCTACCCCCTTTGCTGGTTCCGCTCCTCGTCGGCATTGCAGCTCGAAATACTAATAATGGGGATAATCGTTACACTTCGAATTTACCCCAGTTTACACGGAGCTGACCTCCCGCTGCGAGCGACAGTCCGCCGTAATTGTTTGGAGAAAGGTCGAAAATTACTGCTTCCCACATTCCGTTCGGAGTTCGTACTTTTTTTTTTTGTTTTTTTTTTGCGGAGCTCGATTTTATACTGCTCGCTGTCTCTTCTTTTTTTTTAGCGTATACTATTGACTGGTTCTGACGTCCGGCAATAACTGTCGATAAATGCGTTTTAGCCTGTTCAATACCGATGTCGAGATTTTCATATTGTTCTCCCCCCCCCCCCGCCCCTTTGCGCGAACATTATTGTATTTCGTTTCGTTACGGACTTATTGGAAAGTTAAACGTGTTGTACTGTTTCGAGAATTGCACTCGCTAATTTATAATTTAAAAATTATTAATTAATTATTAATTGCATTACAATCAATACGGTGCGCGCGCGTTGTACTAAAATATCATTTCGATTTCGTAATTTTTCGTTCGTTCGGCTTTTACTGTAATTTATTTATTTAAACGAGTGAACGGTGTTTAAGTTATGGATGTCCTGTGAAATGAGAACAAAAACTGTGAAATGTTTATATCGGGCTTATTTAAAGGACGATGTCGATTTATTTGTGAGTGTGCAAACTTTTGAAAATTAAATCGCGAGGGCAGATTTATTGATTTATAGCAGGATATTACAACTGCGAAGAGTTAATTTGATTATTACTGAAAATTCCCATGATTCTGATGAGACTGAGCGAAAGCCAATAAAGTGATAATTATACATTGACCGTAAAATTTCAGTCAATTAATAATATAAATATTAAATTCGACAGATGATAGTGCACTAAATTGCTATTGAACTGCTTTATCGATTGTTCGAAAATTTTCTGACGTCTACTTTAAATTTATAAATTCGCGCGGATTTGTAATAAAATTTTTGACGCCGAGGAGAATCTTGGAAGACAAGTGGCTGCACTGCACCACGGTCCATCGTTTCCATCGTGTTCCCGGGGCTTCCTTTTGGTTGCACAACATTTTACCATCATTTAGAAGCCTCCGTTATAAAAAGGCTTTACTCTCTCGAGCCGAAATATTTCCAACGTCGCGGTGCGTCGGCCCAACACACTCCATCAATGTCATTCGAGGTATTAAGCTGACTCCTCGGTCACTTTCAACAATACCTCAAAGGATGGATTGTCGAGTGAAGATCCTTTTTATTTCATTATATGGTTCTATTTAATTGTTTATTCTTTAAAGAACTTTATATTTTTTATAAAAAAATTCTAATAAATTCTAAAAGTGGATTCTTTTATAAATTCATTTAAATCATTTACTAATGTATTTAAATATCTATAGATTTTATCTATATTCTGATGGTGAACAAAATTTCTTTATCAAGTGATGAGATTAAAAAAAAATTAAATTAAATTTTTTCCATACTATTTTAAGCTTTTAAAGGGAAGTTTGGAAAATAGTTGATTTAAAAAGAAGATATCAATCCGAACATTTCCAATTCCCAATGAAGTTATAAAGTGTAGAATGGGATTTATATTCCGAGTGAAGAAGAACATGGAAAAGTAATGAGTTCCTTTAGAGCTGCGAATAGTATCAAAGTAGTAACGGTAAATCACACGGTCCATTACACCGAGAATATCCGAAATAGATGACGAGCATAAAAGTGTCCTTCCGAAGAGTCAAGTATCGTTTAAAATATTTCAATTTAAAATTCGCATTTTTAAAGTGGCTTAACTTTGGATTAACTTTAATAATCGCCCCTCCCCCCCCCCCCCCCCGCTTCGCAAAGCACACCGGCGTCGGTGCAATGATCGGCAAAACGGAAGCCGTAAAATGTACACTCCCCCTCCGATCCCCCCCACACTCGAATCGCAATAATATTCATTGTAAATTCGAAGAAAGGTCGGTGGATCGTTCGCAACAGTGAAGCCGATAAAATCGTCGCGTGAATTTAAAATGAAAAAAGCGTCGCAATTAAAATAAATTCCTCGTTAATCCGCAACAACAGGGTCATTAACGCACTTGCAGAAATATTATTGGAGGGCTCAGTTGCGCGAGCGAGGAGGCAGTGTTGATCGATAAAATTACACGCGCGCTAGGCTCGATCGCGCGCAGCTCTGGAAATTTATAGGCCGGGAATCGCGCGCGCCCAACGAACGGCTAACTAGCAGCCAATTTGGTTGCGCGCGCGGAAGAGAGAGAGACGTTGACTTAATTGATGGAAATTAATTTGTTCGCTCTTCTGCCCCCCCTCCCCCTGATCAGGAAGTGGATGATAGCAGATTCAGGGGCGCGGAACCGTTGCACTTCCGTGGAACTCAAAATTATTTACTAAGGTATAGACAGACCGGATGGATCCCTTAGAGCAGTGCAAAGACATTAATTCTGTGGCTCAAATCAGATTATTATGAGTAGAAAAAAAAATGCTAGTATAGATTTAATAGAATTAAAGACGATAAAGCCAGTGCTATCATATTTTATCATCCTAAATATGCACCAGTAAAAAAAAATAATTACTACTTTTAAAAAAAAAATAACTTCTACTTTTTACATAGTTTTAATTATCAAATTGGAAGTTAATTTAACGTTCCGATTTTTCAGTAAAATCTGTACAGAAATGCCAAATTTACTTTTCTGTAGGGTAAGATCTACTTTAAAAAATGTTTTAAATGTTGAAAAAAACTACTTTGTTTTTATTTCGGTGTGAATAAATGAAATTTACATTGATCAGTGTATATCAGGTACATAAATAAAAACAAATAAAATAAAATAATACAAATAATTTCAATTGTTTTTAATATACCGTTAATTCACATATTAATTAGGGGGTAGACAGGATAGCGTAAAAAAAAATCACCTGTTGGTTGAGAAGCGGCGTTGAGTGGCGTTTTGACGGTGTAGTTGTCCTCCTCACTAACAAAGACGTAGCTGGCGTTGAAGCCAGTGCCGTCAAGGCGGTCGTTGCTCTTGAAGGTGACGCGGAAGAAGGACCGGTCGGAGTCCACGTCGAACTCCTGGAGCTGGCCGCAGTGCCGCGAATATTTGCGGTCCCTTGACACGTAGTTCGAGAAGTCGACGAAGTCGCTCGCCGACACCGCGTCACACCTGCGAATAGAAAACCGCAGCGAATCGGAGCTTTTAGTCGCGGCGCCGAGCGATTTATATATGTGCAAATTCATGGCCAACCGAAAACCACTCAGCTTTGGAAGTTGAATTTTTTTGAAGGCGCGCCTACCTAGACCAATTTTTTCTTGTCGTTTAGGTCATTTTAAAAGAGAATCAACACGTGTGCACGGCCAATCCCTGGGCATACTTCTTTTCCGGGCCAAATTACACAAAAAAATTGAGAAAACACAAGAGTAAAAGTTCTTAGAATTAGCCAAGGAATATACGCTTGAATTTTTTTCAAAGCGTTTTAAGTAAATCTTTTTTAAAATATTGCATATAAACAATTTTTGCTAAATTTAAAAAGTACTCAAAACGCTTCGTCAAAATTCAGACATATGCCTTGGCTAATTGTAAGAAATTTTTATTCTTTTGAATTTTTTGGAAAAGTATATCGTTTATTATAAAAAAATTCATGAATGGTTCTTTTGGTGGTTTTCTCAACTTTTTTGCGTTATTTTGCCCGGAAAAAATACACGTGCACACGTGTTGATTCTCTTTTAAAATGACCTAAACAATAAGAAAAAATTGGTCTGGTAGATGTGCCTTAAAAAAATTCAACTTCCAAAGCTGAGTTGTTTCCTGTTTGCCGTGGATTTGCATATATATATATATACCTTAGCTAGGACGGTTCTTGTCGTGACGCGTGACACTTTTATTGCACGCGTTCAAGTGAATTTAATTAATTGCTTTCGCGGTATTTTTTTCCCCCTTTTTTATATACATCAGTGACCTGTCACTTTGTCAGATTTAAATTATATGGCTAGTGGGTCGTTTCGGAGGTGCCGTATTTTCATTAACTGCGCCGAAAGAGTAATCAAGGCTCGGAGCCGCGGATAATTTATTTTTTAGCAATTCTAGTCTATGAAAAAAATATTGGTGACGGGTGTACGAAGAAGCAATTTTATTGGTTAATAAGGACATGTATCCACTTGACCAGCGACGGCATTAAATATTTCATCTTCAATTGTTAAAGTAAATTTTTCACAAAATTATAACATTTAAAAAATAATGACGTTAAATAATGACATTATTATTTAAAAAATGTTTTACGTTTACAGAAATATTCGCTATTCTGCCATTTCGCTGATCTCGTTAACTTTGAAACAAAATATATTATTTTAAAAACTAAAAATAACTAAAAAATTATATTATTTAAATAAGAGTAAAATGCTCGAGCAAAAATACGTAAAATAACACTCTTCCGAATATTTGGAAAAAAAATCTTCGTACATTCTCTCGAGCACTTTAAATGCATCTCCCTCATATTATTAGATCAAGCTTTTAACGTGCAGCAACAAAAATCAAACATAAAACTTTTTTTATACGCGAAGCATTTCAACAGAAAGGATCGAAGCAGAACTTTTCTAGGATAATTTTTCGAAATTCTATTTTCTCCTCGCAGCCGAGCGATCAGTGCTTATAGAGTACAAAAAAAGGAAGTTGTTTACATCCATCGGTTCCCCTTTACTTATAATTTAAGAGCTTGTTAAGGAATTCATGCAGACTTACGGTAACACGCCCTCGACGTCGAAGTAGTGAAAATGGAGATGAACGCGTTCCTTCGGCTGCCCGTTAAAGAAGTAATGGCACTCGGTGTCTCGGGGATAAAAGCCTGGGTAATTTGGCGATGTGAAGGTTCCGTTTAACGTCTCGTTACTATTGAAGGCGAAGGCGCATGGATAATCCGACTCCTGTTTTCCCGTCGTTATGCCGAAATCTTGAATAAAAATGATTGACGGTTATTTGCTTACGTCACAATATCTCCAACGTTACCTAATATAACAGTCGCTGCTGCTAGCAATGACCATTTCGCTAAAGAGCATATCGAATTATCCGCAGATAATACGTGAATGAATCTTCCCACTTAATCAGCTATAAAAATTTTATGCATATTTTTACTTATTTGTTGGACTAATAAAAGTCACGTTTTTTTTACCAATTTATACATTTTGTATTAATATATATTACATATCGTTATTATAAGTTTTGCGATTTTTTTTCCAAATGGTATTTTATATCAATCCTTTAGTTGTAAGTTAATAGATTATAAGTTATTTCTTATTATTATTATTAGATTTTAGCCAGTCTATGTACAGGTAACTCTGTTTACCTCGATAGCAATTTATATTGTATAAGATACCTATGTATGCATGGGTAACTACTATGTAAATTTTAATCTGGTTTCAATAAAAAAATAAATAAATAAATATTGGATACTTAAACATTTACCTTAAGACAAAATCTTAAATATATAATTATTTTTTAATGTGAAATAAATTTTATCGGACATCAAATTATACGCGAGTAAAATTAAAGAATATAAAAAGAAAAGTATACCTAGTAATCGCTTGGTATAAATCTATGCTGTAGTATATGTAGAGTGGAGTTTTGTAACCAAAATTGGGCGGCTGCGTCACGGAGCAATGTTTGCCCATTGTAAATTGCACGCTTCACCGAGGAAATGGCCACTTTCAAATCAGGCGATTACCGCCGATCGGCCGGATGATATTCGAGCGCGCACACCTCTCCTCCTACCCCCCCCCTCCCCCCGCGCCCGTATTATTATGCACGCCCGTGATTCCCGTTGTTCTCCGATCGAGTGCCTCGCGATTAAGCGCCGCCAGAAAGTGGACTGCGAGGATTTACTTTTGCTTGCAGCGGAAATCAGTCACGGGTCGATACCCACGTCCGGATTATACATTGGAGGGCTTTTACATTTCGAGAGTCATTGGTTTGATAATACATTGGGCCCTCGGATTCTTTTGAAGTCGCCTTCTGTAATGCACCTCTCGGAGTTAGCCGACGGGAGTTTCTAAAAGGATTCTCCGCTAAAGGGATTTTCGAAGCTTTTCAAATGAAGCCTCCGTTTCTTTATAGAGAGCGAATAAAGCGAAGGGAGTGAACAAAAAAGTTTAAAGTGAATTAATTTTTGTGTATGCGCGGGAATCGTTGCGGGCGCCTGGATGTATTGCTTTATACAAGTTCGAGAATGCGAGCGAGTAACAATGGTTGGACGCCGGAACAATAATGCGCCAAGGACGGGGAAAGTCTTGTTGTCGCGTCGCTAATTAATATTATTATTATTTGAGGCACACACCAGGGTTCCTTTGGCCTCGTCTCGGGAGAAAAGCTCGCAAGGCGAATTTAGCGCGCGAATAATGAGTTTGCGGAAAAAAGAAATTCTTTATTTTTTATTATTTTTTTTTTTATTAAAGTAGAAAAAGAAAATATAATCCGAAGTAAGAAGTCGTGGGTCACAAACGAGAGAATGGCACGCGGTGGAGAGGGCGGAGGAAGGAAGAAGGAGCATAAAAATTTTGAAAAGCCCACGCGCGCTTTCCTCGCTCGTGAATAGAATTTCCGACTGTGCGAATGGAGTGCACTAGTCGCTCTCGCACTTTACCAGACGCATTGTTCCGTTCCTTTTCCTTCATTAATCTCTATTCCTTGTTTTCCCTGCCTTTTGAGCTTTTACAATATTATACTTCGTTATGCCCCGTCTCGCCCCTTCCCCCACCCTCTTTTTCTCGTTCACCTTTGTTGTTCCGCGCTCTTTTGCGCGCTGCACATTGTGTACTTTTTTCGGTCTTTACGCCCCTTTTACTTATTCAGATAAACATTTCCAACTTTTTATGTATTGATCGAAATGCCTCATAATGAGACCAATGCCTTTTTTATTATCATTTATTCTGCAATCATTTTGTGCTTTTATCTGGGAATTTGGGCTGATATTTTTTAATGATTTTTAAAAGATAATTGATAAAATTTTATTATATTGCGCGAGGCGAGTGAATTATAATATTTGCACACTTTTGTTTGGAATATTCTTTATTAATTTATTTTTGAATATTTGCAATTTTGTAAAATTAAAGTTATATAAATGTATTCAGTTTCGAGCAGATGCAGCACTTGAAAAACATAAAAGTTCTCGTATTACTCTGTGTGTTTAGTTATGTTTTTAATCAAAATCTTGTTTACATTTGCGCGTTTGCATATACTCATGTTCCTTATGTTATTTTAGTTATTTTAATCTGCGAAATAAAATGAATAAAAATATTAAAATTTTATATTTGCCAGAATAACGTTATTAATACGCTTTAAATGAATTTTATTGGAATGTAAAATGATGATGGTAAATAATTGAGTGCCAACCTGGTTTTTCGTTACTGTTACATATAAAAATGCGTTGTGTACTGTAGGAACATTTAATTATTATTTACGGCAATTTGATTGCCCAAATCTTTCTCGAATATGAGACTTGTTTAATGCTGGAATTGACAAAGTTAACTACCGTCACGACCAATTGCATTACGTCACTTTCAGAGACGCACATGACATTAATTTGCAGTCGATTTAAATTAGATCCCTAAAAAATTCCCTGCTATTAAAAAAGTGAGAAACAAAAAATAAAATACGTTCGCTATTTATCTAACTATGTTAAATATCGCTAATATGAACGATCCGTACAAATAGAATAAAAAAATTCATTGGAAGTATAGATCAATTAGCGTCAAAGGCAAGTAGTTCATATATCTACTTACGGAAAAGCGATAAAACGCATTTATGGCGTGATTTTGAAAAAAGTCGAAATTTTCCCCGGACAAAAGGTATATAACATGCGGCGCATGTGCATTTCATAGCAGAGTGCGCACTCTGTCAGTGGATTTTTCCACGCGAGCCTTGTGAAAATAGCTGCGCCTCGAGGGCCTCTCAAACGCGTAAAACAGAGCTGAAAAGGCCTCCTTCGCTACTTTTAGATTGAATATCACATATTGCGCCGCTGCGGCCGTTCGCACATTTGTTGCGCTAACGAATTTTTATCGCGCGGCGCGACCGGAAATAACGGCTAACCGCGGGCCATTTCGGGAGTCCCCCGCGTCCCGTTATTAACTCGGCCATTCACGTTATTTCGTTTTTTCGTTTGTCGCTTGTATTTTTCGTTCCGTTCGCCCTCTCCCCCTCTCTCTCTCTCCCTCTTTTTGAAGGGGTAGGGAACGCATAGGCAGAGCCGCGCGTTGTTTGTACTTCCGGGCGGCGTCACTTTGTTTGGCCGACGCGCGGCTCGCCTACGGCGGCGCCGTTATCTCCGCTAGCGCGAGGTACGACGCACTCGGCGCACTTTTTCGCGCGCGACTACCTAATTGCAAATTTTCCCGCGCGTCAAACCGAAAATTCACGCCTCGCGCCTCGGCTCCGGCTGCGCATTGCGAATTTCGCCGGTCGATTTTTATCGCGCCAGTGGCGTTCGCGCCACACCCGATCTATCCATCGGCTCGCATTAGGTATTATTTTTTACTTTTCGACAGCAATCGACGCGACTAGGCGAGTTTTTATCTCCGCGAATAATAGGCTTTCAGTGGAGCGCGCATCTTCGCCGTTCTTTTGGAGCGGCGGATTCATCACGGCAGACTGATCGAACGAAGAAGTCGCGTATTTTACGGGGAGAGGCGCGCAAGATGAGTAAAGAAAGAGGGAATGCGTTTTTTAGTTGAGTTTCGTCGTTTGAATGGAGAATATTTCGAGCGGTGTTTCTAGATTCGTGGCTATCTTTATTTCCTCGGATATTCGGTATCTATTTTATACAATTCTAACCGATCTTTAAAATAAAACTATTGGAAGAATAAAGTTTTTCAGTCGAAAACATGAACAAAACCCGTTGCTTGGCTTCATTCATTTTTTTTAAATTGTTCTTAAAATAAAATGAATAGCGCATCTTTTTACTTTTGTTTCTTCCATCTATATTATCCTCATTAAGCGAAGAGCAAAAAAAAAATAAGAAGTTATTCTCTAACACGAACTGGTACTGCTATACTTTCAGGATAAAATCCCTCGTCTTTGACGGTATAATTTTCATGGAAAAAAAATTTGTTTGTAGTCCCAGACTTATGGATGTAGACTAAAGCCCCACAAAGTGAAAGTATAAATGAAAGCGCAGCGGGGCCGGCAAGCAAGCCACAATCGGTCTCGGGAGGATACCCCGAGCTCGCTTAACACGTTTCAAAGTCCAAAGTCGAAAACCAAAGAAGACCACCAGCTCGGTAGCTTCGCCCAGCGAACTTCAGCAACTTCGATATAAGAGAGAGAGAGAGAGATCTCCTAACGCGGCCGCGCGCAAACCGAGCGAATCCCAGTCGAGGCAAAAAAAGAAAAGCGATGACGAGCTTGAAACAGGTGCGAGAGTAGAAAAGAGAGGAAAGCCGAGAGCAAGCAACTGGGATGGACAAATGAAAGGAAAAAGGAACTACGCGCCTCGGCGCTATATAGGAATCGAACCGAAAAGCGGAATAAGAGAGAGAGAGAGAGAGGGTGAGGCAGAAAAAAAAATAGGGGAGGGGAAGCCGCCTCAAATCCGTAAAATTGATAAAGTTTTAGCGGGCAACTTTTATAATACCCGGAGCTTTGAGCGATACTCGCGAGGATCGTACGTGTGGCGCAGGGCAAGGTGGGAAGTAGCGATTTATGTCGACCCGGCGCTCGGGGTATGCCGTCGATTATAGTCAACCAGCTTCGGCCACTCACTCCACGCCGCCGGCACGTGCTCCCCGACCAAGGCGACGCGACTACGTGCAAATTGACGTTGCGCGCACTTGCACCCGCGAAATTGACCGAACGAGGCTCATCTCCGCTTTAATGCACTGTAACGAACCCTCGGTGCAATCGAGACACTCCCATTACGCTATTCGACCATTTTCCTTTTTTCTTAATTTTTTTTTTGTCTTCTTCTTCGTGACTGTTCGGCTAAGTGATCGCGTAGCTGATGGCTTCAGTTTGGAACGAGGCCGCGCTTTTTGCGCGGCTCCGCGGGGAATTCGAGCTTTTCGCGTGTACGAATTTTAGACGCTTTCGCGCATTTTAGTATTACGCCGTTAAAACGATTAAAACTTCGGTTAAAGTTATGAAACTCCCGTCGTCCCCCTGCCGGTTCCAAACAACTAGATGCCATTTAAGTTTAAGATTTTTGTGTTGACGAACTTCGGCTGAACTGCAAATAATGGAATTTCAGTTATTAATGGCATTTCCATTACACCGCCGAAGAAGATTCGGGGCACAGTAACAATGTGGCGTTTTGTTGTCCGTTAAATTTGCCGGAGCAAAAGGGAGCAGCGGTAACAATAGAAAAGAGAAGAAGAAAAAACGAACAAAAAGACGCGACGATGTTTGCGCTGCGAGAATTTGTTACTTCTGCGCATTTTTTGTTGCAGTAGGCCAGGCCCAAGTGGATAAACTGGTATAGGAGCTAGGAAACTGGTGTGCAACCGGTTGTTATCACAGCAAACACGGTCGCCCAAGTACTCGATTGATCAAGCTCAACAATAAAAATTCACGAGGAGAAAAAAGCCTCCGACCGGGCCAAGCGACTTGAATATTAAAAGCCGAGTTAATTTAGCGAGCTACGTACCTCCGCGTATGAAAAAAAAAGAATAAAAATGCCGGAGGGGCCGGGTAAACGCCGGGGTGCACGGCGGGGATAAAAGAAAGGTCGATTTCGAGGAAAGTTAACGGGGAAACATGGAGGTGGCATCTCGAGCGGGGTAAGCCCGGGCAACTCTCGGATTCCGGCTCGCGCTGATACGGCTGATGTACACATAACGCGCGCTGCATTTTGCGTAAGCCCGCGCGCCCGGCGGCGCCTGGCTTTTCGTTGTTTCGCCCAAGTTGCGCGTCGAGAGCCGCTTTAGCTTCCGCGAGCCGGGCGTAAATCCATCGGAAAGTCTGGCGGAGCGGCGCGCTCCCCTCTCACCCCCCCCCCCCTCGTCCTGTGACGCGTATTTTCGCCAAAGGACCGACGCTCGCGCACGACGCCCGTTGCGAGAGACAAATATTCGAGGGAAAATCGACTTGGTTTATTGGCGCGCCTCGCCGGCCTCGCGCTACCCCCCTTCCGCCGGATTATTCGAGCAGCCGAAATCAGCAGAGAGCGGAATTTTCAATCTCCGAGGACTGACTGCGACTTTGCTTCACGGTCAAACAAAGCCCTCGTTAAAGTTCCTCGGCCATTCGGATTTCTTCTCGAATTTCGCCTTTTTTCTTTTTTTTTTACTCGTTCGTGTGACTTATTGACTCTTGGCTTTTATAAATATTTGTTGAGCCTATTATAATTTGAGCGGCAGCTTCGATTTTCTGTTCTATTTTTATAGATCTCTTTTTAGAGAGTTCCCGGGAAATCCAGGGAGATTGAGTGGCTCTTTTATCTTTTATGCCTGGTAATTTTGAATAAATGATTTTTATTTAATTTTTGAAAATCTTAATTTAAATTATGACTAAAGTTCCTTGGAAATGCGAGGTTTGCTCGTTACTTCTCCAACTTTGATTAAATTTTACCGCGCAATCCTTCAAATTGAAAAAGTAATATTAGTATATACAGTAATAATAATGGTGCACGTGGATGCATTACCAAAATGCGCGTAATTGGCAATTACAGTATTGAACATTTTAGCCGAATACATAATGCAAAACAACCAGCTGCATTTTATATACGAATACTGCAGAATGTACAAGCATATACCGTATTGGATAATCACTTGAATGTATGATAATTATTCCGTCATTCTTACGGTCGCGCGTTGCGATTTAAATTCAGCTCTTAGCAGATCTTTCCAACCCAATTATCCTACCAAGAAGTTTCTCCTTACACAAGTTTCTTTGGGCGTTAGCAGCATCAGCACTTATCCTCTTACACGACTTACACTTAAATTATCAGCTTCCACTTTTAATCGTCCGAGTAATTTACTCCTCCCCCTCAAAAAAAAGAAGGCATGGGATAAAAAAAAGACTATAATTAGGCCGAGCGTCTCGGGGATTGTTTGGCTGGTGAAGTCAAAGTTCGGCCGCGAGGCCTGGGCAGGGAGGTTCTTTGAGCCTCGCCGCGGCCCGCTGGGCAATTAAGCCACGGTCCACACTCCGCTGCACTTACTTTCGGTGAAGGTGTATGTGGCCTTGAAGCCGCGAGAGTGCCGGGACGAGGTGAGCCCCCGGAACTCGAGCAGGAGCCGCGACCCGCTGCTCATCAGAGGTCGGGGTGGTGTGTTGCCGCAGAATGCATCGATCTTCTCCATTTTCCCGTCGCTCTGCACGAACGCCACCAGCGAATCCGTAGATTCACATCTGAACAGGAAGATAACGATCTAAGTGCTTTTACGTTTGGTAAATATTTTATTGGTAGATTTCAGAAGCTTCTTTTTTTATCGGGTTTAGTTTGAACTTTTGTGAATAATTAAGAGTATAATAATTATAATAACTAAGAGCACAATTAATTATAATTATCTATAATTACGAATTAATGATTTCTGGTGCATTCGTCATTATGAATATGAAGGGATTATTATATATTATACATTATCAATTGCTATTAAATTGTAATGTTTGAGTAATCCTATCTAATTGTTTTAAATACTTTGTTATATTACATATTGGTGAAATTTAAAATAAAAGTTTGTTTTTGTGTAATATAACAATTGTTTTTGTATGTTTAGGGCTGCTTATACGTGAATATGTATATGCAGGGAGTTCATAAACTAAGAAAAGCAGAGTATCTTTTCTAAAATTTAATGGTTTTTTTATTTAACTTTCAGAAAAACCTTATTTTACAAATAAAAGTACTTTTCGTGAATATTTATAATAAATATTATTGTACGAGTTTGATTTATGAAATTGATCTCAATATAATGAATAATTTATTATACAAAAGGTAATTTTTTTATGCAGTAATAATATTATATTATAATATTATTCGACAGAAAATGATTTACGCATGTTGAATTTAGTCAATAAAAAAGCATTAAGTTTAATTTGAAGTCAATTATAAATAAATTAAAGGCCTTAGTGAAATACTGATTGTCTTTAATGAATTCAGCAAGGTAAATATAATAATAATAATTAAAATTACATTATTCGCATTTGGTGCTCGATTTTTTCGAACGCGTTTATGTTAATTAGTCGTAAATTTTGTGTGAACTCACTCTTTCGAAGAATCGGGCGTCCCGTAAACATCGAAATCTTGGAATATAATCTGAATCCTCTCTTTCCCTCGACCTTGAAAATCGTACCTGCACCTCGTCCTGGCGGGGTATGAGCCGGGATAGCCAGGTGATGTGATGAGGCCTGACTTTGTCGTGTCGCTATTAAACGTCATGTCACAGGACGATGCTGAAATCAAAAAAAAGTTTTCGTTTATTTGGCTGAATGATCCGACCGATTTCAACGTCGCTTCGTCACATAAAAATACTATGTAAATAATAGATTTTTTGTCTCTCTCTCTCTCTCTCTCTCTCTCTCTTATATTAAATCTTTTATATTTTTATATTTCGCATGCGGACGGAGTACAGTCAGTAGGCTGTAACGCAACTGTATGACACGCGCAATGCGGGAGAAGAGTGCTTTTGACGTGTGTCACTGTTGTTTGGAAAATAGCGTTATAGCGGGAATTCATATCTAATTACTCTAATGTCGCCGAAGTAAACTTGCCGCGCTGAATTTTCAATTTACTCCGCAACACACGTATACACACACACATTCTGCGCGTTGCTTTAACTTCAACGGTCATACTTGCATACTTTTCAAAGTGAGATCGTAGTTAACTCTGCCTCTTTTCTTTCTTTTTTTTTTTGTCAAAAACATAGTACTTGTCGCTCTTTATTGACACGAGAATAATGCTATGTGAGGGTGGAAACTTCACGGCGATGTAAATATTTGCTTTGGTTCAAGTAAGTACACCGAAACTGCAGCCGGACATATCGAGTTACGCAGAGTCCATACAGAGTGTTGTGCTCCTATTGCGCAAGCACAGCAAATTTTCGACTTTGCCCGCTGGCTGCCAGGGACACCAATCCTCGAATTTCGAAGCGGAAGGACTGCTCCGCGTTCGTTAAACTCCAGTTTTTCGGGACTGGGCAAAAAGGAGGGTAAAGTTTAAAGGACGCGGACAAAAAGAAACCTTTTCCGTACGGGGGAGAGACGAACGACTTTTTTTATGGTATCTTGGCGGAAATGGGGCTTTCCACAGGCGCTAATTTCGCGACGATTCTCGCGGTGCCTACGCGCGATCTCCAACTACTTCGCCCGTCGTCTTTATGCGCGCACTACCGCTGGATGTGGGAATAATGTGTTCGCGCGCGAGCTTTGCGCGATCGCGTCATAAAGGAAATTGCCCAGGGTTTCGAGTGCGCCAGCCCGCCCGCCCGACCCAGCCCCTCTTCGCGCTTTGCCGGATTCGACAATTTCGTTATGAGCTGGCGCGCGATCGAGTTTGCATATTCAAAGCTGCGGCCGACTGATTTTACCGTGTCTGAATACCGTGTTTAGCAGCGCTCCCAATTTCAAGACCATCGCTCTCAATTACCTGAATTTATTATCTGTGGCTGTTTTCGGCATTATCGCGTTTTTTTTTAATTTTTTTTTTTAACGGAATGAAGAACTAAATTATTGGATAAATCCTGTTGAGCGAGCAGTGCATTGGAAATTAATTGGGTAAATTGTTCATGTGAAATTCGTAGGAGCACTTAGGGGAGGTATTTAGACAGTACTACTTGGCCATTAATTTATAGCTCCGGTCGCGAGATAACTGTATTCAAATAAAGCCCCTTTGGACTAACACGGCAGGTTCCACTGAGTTTGCGAGAATCAAGAACGTGAAGGCAGACTTTATTTAGAATGAAATTATTGCACTATGAAATTGAATTGAATGTTTATGCAATCGATTCTAGCCGTTCATTATGTTAGCAGACGCAGTGGCGCATTCGCAGTAGTAACAGACATTGCGGTCAAGCAAACTCTTTTAAATTTCTATTTTTTTTTAGTTTCAGAGGAATAGATGTTATTAATAGCAAAAAACTTGTTACTAATAGCAAAAATATTTTTGAATATTGAATAATTAATTATATCTCTCATCGCGGAGTATAATTAATGCGCTGAGACTATTTATTTCAGCGAGACAGTAGTACAATACGAGTATGGTCAGACATGGAATTTTACGTTTACAATCAGCAGCATAACGATTTTTTTAATAATAGAAAATGATATCCATTGATCGATTCTGCCGTTTAAAAGGGTAATTTAACAAGCTTTGCGTATTTAGTTCAATTGCAGTAGTTACAGCCGTGTACGATCAGACTCAATATTTTACATTGGTATTTTTAGTAACACGAGATTTTTTAAAATAAAAGTTAATACTGTCATCCATCAATTTATTCTATCTTTAGTGAACATCGGCAGCTAATTTAACAAATTCTCATGTATTTAAGTTGATTTCAGTAGTTACGGCCGACTATGTTCAGACACGTAATTTTAGATATTTATTCTGACTTACCTTTATAACACGAAAGAGATTTTTTTTTAATATTCAAAGTGTCTTGACATGAAAAATCTGATTAATTATAATCACACCAAAAAAAGACAGCAAAGAAATTAATTAATCCGCTCGAAACTGATTTCAGACTGACAAGATGCAAAAATAAAGCTAAATCGAATGATGTACGTTCATCAAACAGCTCGCGGGCTGCAATCATAAAAGTTTTATGATTAAAACTGCTTAACAGAATCGCAAAAGCTCCCAAGAGAATCGGAAATAAATTGATCGTGCAAAATCAATAACGATGTTATTCGTGACAAGCGGAGATCAAATTGTCCCGGGGCGGATTTATGCAGCCCCGCCGTCAGGATTTTCGTAGACGAAACAAATTTCGCCTGTGTATCTTCGGCTGACAACGGGACTTGCGCTGGAAAGCCAAAAGCGCGGAGGTCGTGAAAAATGCGCGGAACAACGGCGGGGGAAAGAAAAAAAGAAAAAAAAGGGAGGCACGCCGCGACCGCCGTTGTGCATGTTCAAGAGGGGACGCCGTAAGGACGTTTTATTTGTAGCAAGTCAAAGGATGAGCATTAACTTTTATATAATCTTTCTGCGATTCGGCTTTGTGCATAAATGTGATTTTCTTTTGCTATTACCACACGTAGGGGGATGCATGCGCTTGTCTTTTAATTATTCTACGCAACGATTAAATTGTTTACGTGGACTTTGGTCGTGCTAGAATTGGAGTAACCAATGTTTCTTTTTTTATTTCCATGGAGCGTGTAAAGCAAAAGTTATGCTGACAGTTATAGTGAAATAAATAGCACTATTTAAGAAAGAAGAGAGTAATTATTTATCTGTTAATGGCGTGCAAAGTAATTATTATAAGATTCAGGGCTTTGATAAAGGGTCACTTTATAGATGCAAAAGGGGACCTAAAAAAATAGAGGCTAACGCGGCAAGGGCAAAATGGAAGAATTCAGGAAGCTTTTAATTTGCATTCATGAGAAGGCAAAGGAAAGTGTTCTTAGAGCGGAGCATCATCAATGTTTACCTTGATCAACTCTGTTATTTCAGCGTAAATAAGACGGTAAAAGGGTAAAGAAAGCGCAATATCACTTAAGGTTCAAGTGATGGATGAACTTTCGGAACAATCATTTTGTTGGAAAAAGGTCGACCATACTTTCTATGCGAATTTCAATCGCTTTGTCGATCCCAGCCTTAATGAGCTCGCGTTTAGTCTTCTGCGGACGATTTTGCTTTTGACGGCAAAAGGAATCATCGGGAGAACCTCGTGCTTTATTGGACGCCGCTTCATTCTCTAAAATATTACGAGAATAAAATTCCTCCCCTGGTATACTTTCTGAATTTTTGCATTGCGGTAAAATAGGGGCCTTTAGAAAGTTTTCAAAGTTTTAATTTCCGTGTTTTTTTTCCCCGAGATTATCTTAAATTTTTAGCGTGAAAAGTTACTTTATCACAGTCACTTTAGCAGAGCTAAAACAAACGAGTTAAAATATTTCACATAATAGAGACGATTGCGAGCAAAAAAATTCTACGTCTTTTTAAATAATTTAATATAACTGCTGTGTTACGGGGAAGTTCTTCGAAATATTTTTTTTCACTTTATGGCGTTTTAATGTATGAAAAGGAGCTTTTGTAATTTTTCAAAATTTACCCTGCTTTCCCCAAGGACGAAGTTTCTTTGGCAAACACTTTGGAACAAAAATGTTTTTGATCAACCATAGACACCTATATTCCCTTTTCTCAATTCAAAGTTTATTTACAGATACCGCGTGACGTCAGACAACAAAACATTTTAACCAACGATATTTTTCTTATAATCATCCCTGAAATAAAAAAATGCTTTTCAGTAGTCTACTCAAACAATACAATGGCTTCCTTCATTCTTCTAAAAATGTATTATTCCCTTTTTTCAATTCAAAGTTTATTTACAGATATCGGGTGACATCATGACCACAAAATATTTTAACCATCGATATTTTTCTTATAATCATCACTGATATAAAAAAAAAATACTTTTCAACAGTCTACTAAACCAATAAAATAGCCTTCTTCATTCTTATAAAAATGTATTATTCCCTTTTTTCAATTCAAAGTTTATTTACAGATATCGGGTGACATCACGACCATAAAATATTTTAACCAGCGATATTTTTCTTATAAGTAATCATCCCTGAAGTGAAAAAAAAAATTTCAATAGTCTACTCATCCAATAAAATGGCCTTCTTCATTCCTCTGCAAATTTATTATAACAGAAACAATCGTCCGGACTATAAGTAATTGTAAACTTTTCAAGGAGCGCGGAATCGCATCAGTCGCTCTAACGACTGTCAGATTTATTACAGCGGCATTTTGTATCATTTCACGGTCACGATATTCGGCGCACGCCGCCTTCCGAAAGTTCCTCTCTAACAGGTAGCAAAATACTCCCAACACGGCGAAGAGACGTGACAAACCCTTCGGCCTTTTCGCTACTCTACGAGCGGTCCAGGCGAGATAGCCCAAACCAGATTGCGGAATGAGATATACTGCTAAATAATTTAATTTCCCTGAGCGGGCTATCGTTGCCCGCTGGAAAATTAATCGAAATCTCTTATTACAGCAAGCCACGCGCCTCGCAGCGGCCACGCGCCTCCCCTTTTGTGTTCGTATAATTATCTCCGCGACTCTCGAGCGATCGTGTTTGCGCGAGCCACCCCCCTACCCTTCTACAATTTAAATTGCCTTATTGCCCGTGTGTGCTCTGTTCGAATCACGATGACCAGCGACACGAATTACGCAACGATTGCATCTGTAGTTAACTCGAGGGGCCTGAAAGTAAAATTAATTAGATAGCACGTAGGTTTTTTATTTTTCGGGAAGTAATCTCGGTAAAAAGGTGTAGTTTAATTTTCCGTTGACTATTCGAAGTAGAACGATGGCAAATTGCAGTTATCTCGGTGCGCGTAAAAGTAAAAGTAACTAGATAGCGTTTTTTTCGATAGTTAATTAATCCTGCCGAAAATGCATTTCAAATTTTTTGCCTACGCAAAGGTTGATTTTTTTTTCGGCGGACAATCTCGGTAAAAGGGCTAGTTTAAACCTTTTTGTTCATTGAAAATAATTGATTTTTTTTTTAATTTATTCTTAGTTTGATTAAATAAACGCGAGCCAAGTAGTCTCAAATTTTGCATATAAATAATTGTTTTGTTGAAAGACTCTTCCTTGCTCGGTCGAACCTCGGGATTGGGATGAACGAAGGCAATAAAAAATATTTTAAACTTTTGGACCAATAGTGGAGAAACTATGCCCTTTATTAGCCCCGGGGAAAGCCTTTCGACATAAAATCCCGTAGAAGAGAATACAAATATGATAGAAGTTGGAGACGCAGTAGTCAGCGCACGCAAGTACGAAGCGCGAGCCCATGACAAAGAGAGAAAAAGAGAGAACGGAAAGACGACAGAAGCAGGAAAATCGCAAAACACATTCCATTCGATCAATTATCCGAGCATTGACACGTGCGTACGGTACGCATCGAAGCGAGCTTCGAGACCCAACGGCCCTCCTCACCAATCAACCCTTGACCAGACCTCCTCGTGAAAAGAAAGCAGGAGAGAGAAAGAAAACTCGTGACGGCACCGATTAATGCTTGCGCGTAACAAGCAACAATAATCAATATTAAATATGTTATAATATAATATGCGTGTAGTTCATTTTACTATTTATGTTTAATAACAAAGCTAAATTGTATTCTTATATTCTTTTATCGGGAAAAGTAAAGCTTATAGTTCCTTTCATGAAGATAACTAAAAAGGAATACATTTGTATCTTATGTTACTTTCAATAACTTCATCTTTTGCCCTGTTATTTCGTCACTGTATTATTCTATTTCACAGAACAAAAAAATAATGAATTAAAGTTTTTTTCCACGAATAAAGCAGATTAATGTCCTTTTGTCGTTATAAGCCCCAGAATAAATAATAATACTTGGAATCATTTTGCTCGTAATCGCAGCGGAATATTCGTGTTTTGGAACTCCCACCCCTACTTTCTGCGGACGGCGGAATTTAAAATGAGTTTTATTAAAAGAAAGGTGGCAGGTGCGCCGAGCGGCGGGTTCGATTTATAAATTAATCGCGAATCTCGTTACAAGACTTCTTACCGCGAAAAGTTGAGTAGTAGGTTGCAGCAGCCGTCGCTCGGGTGCAGGGGCTACCGATGGAAACTCCCGCGGAGGCGATATCGGGGCGCGTCTTCGAAAAATAAGGGAAGAGAGAGAGAGAGAGAGAGCTTCGCGAGATTGAAATTGCTTTACATTAATTCCGATTCTGGGTTCCGCGAAGCGATATCGGAACAAAGAAGCAGTCGCGCGACCAGGCAATTCCCTTCCATAAACAAACCAGCGGCGTCGGTACGGTCGAAATATCTTGCATCAGCGGGCATTCATTTTCTTTATTAAATTTCTCGACTTGACGGGAATTTGTCCCCCGCGTCCGCGCGCCGGGACGCGCGGGCGGAAAAGCAACCGGAGACGCGCAGGCCGAGGGAAAAAAAGAAGCAAAGTGAGAGAGAAAAAAAAAAACAGGAAAGGTGAGGCTAAAAAGCAAGGGGCGGAAATTACGAGTCGGCCGATGGAAAGAGGCTATCGGCACGCGCTTATGCGCAGACAGTCGCGCGCGGCTGGAAGTAGGAAGGAAGGAAGGCCGCCTCAGTCTCCGGAGCGTCAACGGATCGGGAGAGGGCAGAAACTACTTAACGCGAATGCAAAATGGAACTGCGAAGCGGCAACTAATTCCGAGGTCGGGACGCCGGAGCGCTGATTTATCGGCTTCCGGATTGGCGCCCTAAGGAGGCGGCCTTACCCGATCCTTGGGGAGGATTTTTCGCGGCTGATGACCTACATTCGCGGTGCGCGCCTGTTTGTTAGTGCGCGCCGCTTGAAAAGCGAAGCGAGCCGACATAACCATTTTTCAGCTGGCCGGCAATTCCTTATCCGCGCCGCTGTCGTTCGCTCGCAGCTCCCCATCTCGCGGAATGAAGCTCCATTAGCTAATGAGCTAAATGTATATGGGGAGCGCGGGTGCGCGAAAAAAAAAAACGCGCGCGCGCACACACACATATCGTCGGAGGAGCGTAGGCGAGCGGGCAAAAGCGAAAGACCGGGCCCCGGACTAATCATATTCCCGGCTGAATCGTAATTTATGGCTCTGCGACGGCGCCCGGGTTCTCCCTTTGCGCGCTAATTTTCCTCAGCGACCGCTCCTGATTTTCACTTTGTCGCGCTCCGACACCTCGTTGCTGATTAAGTTCGCTCCGGCTTCGAGCCGTGTTGCGCGCACTGCGAGCTGCTTCTCTGTCTTTGCTTCCTTTTTTTTTATTTTGTTTTTGCGCTTGCCTGGGAAGATTTTGCACTGGTATTTAAATCAGTTTCTAATTTATTTAGACTGCTTCGCTTTTTTTTTTTGACGTGTCACCGTGTTTCTTGATAAACACCGAGGAATCTTCGTCGTCTGCGTATTCCTGCGCTTCATATCAATTGCTAAACGTACTCAGACTTATTAAAAAAAAAAAGCAGGCTCGTTGCAAAAGCTTTTTCTACATCAGCGAGAATACTTTCTGTTATTTTAAATGAAAATATCGCGATTTTTTTCGCCTTTGTAACGTAGTGCTCTCACTCCTTACAGTCGTAATAATGATGGATGGTTACTACTGTGCTAAATGAAAAATGTTGCTGTTCTGAAAAATGCGGCAGTAAATAAACACGACCGCGTTTTGTTAAAAGATGTAGTCGAAAGAAAGGCTTATTTTTCAGAAAATTTTAAGTTCTGATAGTTATTACATTATGAATTTATGAATGCGCGAGCCATGTTTCTTTTAGAATTTATATGCAAATGCGAAATATGAGAATAAGCCACATTAGAGATTACGCGGAGCTTTTCAAATCATCTCAAACTCGAGTTCAGTATAATTTTGTTTGCATAAAAGAATCTAATTAAAAAGAAACAAAAAAAAATGAAGATACGTGCTTTTAAAATTCAGTTTCACCGTTAAAAAAAAATCCTCTCTTTATATTAGACCAGAAATAACGAAGTTTGATCGCATAGTGTTCGAAAGTGGAAAAAAGCCGCAATGTAGCCAAAATGAAAATAAAGCAAAAGAAAACGAGGAAAAAAGTTCTTTCTTCAGCATGCGAAGACGTTAGCATAAAAGCCAAGCTCTTTTTGACCCACCCTATAAGAAATCGAGAAATGGAGCTTTCTAAAGCTTCTAAAGTACATCCGCGCTACGTATGCACATAGAGCCGCATCGTACGGCCCCGGCGAATAAAAGGTAATGCTCTAATCGGTCGGTCGGACGTATCTCCGGAAAAACTCGCGGGCAGCGGGGCATAAAATTTATCTGAGGCAGCCCAGCGGGGGAGAGGCAGAGGCACGTGTGTAGGCCGAAAAGTAGAGAAGCTTGCTTATCGTCATTGGTGCTTTGGCACGCCGTAAAGCCGCCCACGTGCCCAGGGTAACTTTTCCGCTCTCTCTCCATTCCCCCCTCCAGCCTCTTCCCCTTTTTTCGCGGAGCGCGAGGGAAAATATTGCGGCTTCGCCGAATTCCGCCGCTGAGACTCGGGGAGTAAGGCGGCAGTTCGTGCGCGCGCCCTGGAAGGAGCTGCAATGAGAGGAAGAACCGGAAAAAGAGTAAAGGGGTTGCGGAAGCCAAAAAAAAAAAAAAGGGAGGAAGGGGGACGACAGGCGCCGGCGAACGGGCTCCTACGTACAATAATGCGTGTATGTATGTATCAGAGGAGCAGCGAGTGGGAGGAAAGCCCCAAGGAAGCCGCATTGCGGGCGCGCATGTACACACCGCCCGCTGGGCCGCGCGCATCGATCAACGTATCGTCGCGATTCGCGAGGCCGAGGGGAAAGCGCAGTATAAAGGGACGCCGAGGAAATCTAAGGACTCCGCGCGGCGAGTGTCGGTCGACAAATAGCCCATCGGTACCGCTGCTGCGCCTCGCGAGATAAAATACAAAAAAAGGGGGGAAACATCGCCGGCCGTGGGTTTTATTGCGAAATAATATTGCCTCCTCGGACCTCGGCCTTAGTTCTTCTGTTTCTTCTGTCACGAGCACTGCTTCACGGAGTGGCTCTTTCTGTTTTTTTTTTTTTTAACTGGCTTTCGGCGCGCGCTACTCCGTAGAATGAAAAATACTCTTCTGGAAAAGTAACGCTTTTTCGAGTTGACTTTGTCGTTTCGCATGAAGCGCACGCAATTCGTAGCGTGCGTTGCTTGTTTAATTTACAATGGCTTTGCGTCACATGTTTGTTTTCAAAATGTAACGATCCAACTCGGTTTTTCGTGCTCGAGCGCCGCGCGCTCGTTTTTTTTTTTTTTTGTGAGGAAACTTCATTTACGTTCGACTGAACTTTTCTTCTTCGATTATTAAAAGACTAGTTTCTGTTTTTTTTTCTGTTTTAGAGAGGAAATTTTGAGCCGTAGGATTTATGACTCCCGAGTGCTGCGCCAGGAATTTTCTTTCTTCGTCAAAGTGAGAGAATGTTTCTGCTGAGAAGACAATCGGATCGGATAAAGTGATTAACACAGAGTGGAACAATGGCTTGTATTCAAGGTAAGAAGACAAAGTGTACACTTTTAAAGTACTCTGTCGTTCATTATTCTTAAAGCAAATATTACTTTAGCCCATTTCTTGGACTTTTAAAGTGATTCATCAATTCCAGAAAAAGCAATAATTATCTTTAACTGCGACTCAAAACATGCAGCATGTAAAATTAGCTTCTAAAGTAAGTGCACCAAATTTACTTTCGTAAAAGGGCAATTCAGCCGTGAAAGTTTTCTATCAATAAATAACTTCATATTTGTTAAATAAAGTTTTGCAAGCACACTACGTAATTAGATGTCAATTAGAATTTTAAATAATTTGTATACATAAGCAGCCAGTTGAACCTTTACTAAATAAACTAAAAGCGTAAGTAAACATAAATCTTTATCGAAAGAAGAAAAATGAAGACAAAGAAAATGTTATTTATTTACACATAATGAGCAGTACTAGCAGTAGTATGACACATTCAAAATCGGCGAGGAAAAAAAATGACAAAGCAGTATTCGCAGGGAAGTTCGTCGGTAGGCAAATCGGGGATACGTTAAGGGATCGCGCGTAGCGCTAAGGTAATGCCGCGGCATCGCGTTTGATTTATTGCAAATTACCGCCGCGACTGCTGGATAACGTCTCTCCATTTGCCCCACCCGCGGGTCGGGAGATTTCGGATCGATGTCTGGATTTACGATGTTTTTCAATCGTCGTCGACTTGGCAGAACTTTCTTTAGAAAGGACGAGGGAGCGTAACGTCGAGGCTGCCCGTAATGCAGTCCCTCCCTCCCTTAAGATTTATTATTTCGAATCGCCTCGAGATTTCGGCGGCGCGCATACTTCCATCCAGCGACTGGAGTTTTCACGATGCAGCCCAGTCGCGGCGACAGTCAACAGCGCCGAGCACAAATCAGAATGATGACCGGGCGTATCATTTGTCTTCGCATAAAGCCTGCATGATAACAGGCTCCCAGTTACTGCGGGCCGCTTTAACGGCGAGGATCTTTTTATTCGCTGTAATTATTCGTTGACAACTGCTCGTTAAGTGCCATTCAAGCGGCGCTCCCCGGCAGTTTTACGATGATTCGAGGCAAAAATTGATCTTTCAAAATTTTAGTCTCCAATTGCGGACCTCTTGAGCGTCCGACAGCAGGCCACATTTGCATGTATTTTCATCACTCCTTTTTGCGATTTCTTCGCCATTGAAGGCAAGCCCCCCGGCAGTCTTTCACTTTTGCCCTCTTTCCATTGCCTATCGATAATCGATATTAATAATCGGTTATGCAACGGCAATGTAAGAGCTACGGGGAGCGCCGGAGAAAGACGCGAGATGCGCTTCAACCTCAATTATTCCGACGTTTATCGCATTTTTCCTGCTCTTATCTGTGAAACGGCTCTTTAGTCGATTACATTCGTTTCTTAATGATCGACAAAGAATTTTTACTCAATCATTTTTCCATCTAATGAGATTTTGTGCTCCTTCGATCACTGCGTTATTGAGTTTGAATATAAATGGGCCAGGTTTTTTTATGGTTTTCAATAATTAATTTATAGGATGAATTTATAAATAGACCGACTACTAAATAAAGCAGCCAGTGATATTTTCCATATAGCACTAACCGACGGTACATTAACCTTAGCTAAATGCATTCACTCAGAGTAGTATAAAACATCATAAAAAAAAACGATTGTTAAAAAAAATCGTAAATATTTAGCCGAAGCAAATATTAACGGAGCAAGCGGGCAATAAAATTTTTACGCAAAATTTAATGGCAAATTTAATTTAGGTAGCATAAATTTTAATGCAAATTAAAATTACAAAAAAAAACAAACTCTTAATAAAATTTCTGCGTGCGGCAATAAAATCTTGGCGGCACAAGCACTAAAATTCACGCACTTTTTAACAGTCCACCGGCTTACCAAAACTACCGGCGAAATTTTTAATCCCAAATTACCGGGAGATCGAGCGACGGTTCAATTCGATTTTTTTTTTTCGCGTAACGCATCGCTGTTTGAACTCGCGAGTCGAGGGCTAATTGCAAGAACTACAGGTCGGCGCGAACGGAGTCAAACACTCGATTGACTCGGGCGCGTTTCGGAGGCGCGGATTCAATTAGTCCCTGTGTATACTCCCGCGCCGCTGGAAAAACAGCCAGGGCGATTCGATCGCGCTCCGCACCAGCGCACTTCGCCGGCCCAACCTACACGTATACATATATATAGATACATGTATATACAGGCGGCCGCAGTAAAGACGTCGTGGAGGCAGATAGGCGGGATTCCGCGGGCCGGCCATAAACCCGCTCCTCGGGCTGAATAACAGTTTGGGAGCCTCTCCGCCGGGGCTTTAATGCGCCCGGACATTCGAATCATTACGTCGATCGGCGCACAAGAGGCTCGCGCGGCATCGCGGCACGGGGCCTTATCAGCGACATCTCGAAGTGGCGCGGGAGCCTCCGCTCGGAGGCGGAAAAACCGATGGGAGCGTGCAGATAGCTGCTACGGCCCCTTCGAGGTACGTACACCCACTGGTACACGTGTCCGTGTAAGAGCCCGATCCAAGTCGCTTCCCGGTTACCGTCGCTTGTATCTCGTAAAACAGTGAGTTAAGTGTACCCTGCCTCGCCTCTGTGTTTCCTGGGCGGGGGCCAGACGACTGGAAAGCCGAAAGACGTCGTGTCATTCGCGAGGGGGTCGCGAGTCCGAGCGGCTGGTTAAATAAAAAATTAGGAGGATACGGGAAAGAAAAAAGAATGGGGCAAGTGGAGGCACGGAGGAACGCAGGTGAATTATAGGGGTAAATAAGGTGCGCGAGGATGGCTAATTGAAAAAAATCTTGTGTTTGCTCTCCGTGCTTCTTCGTTCGTTCTTTTTTTTTTTTTTTTTTTTTGTAAAATCCCGCCCCTTTCTTTCCTCCTGCTTGGGGGTGGGATCTCTTGCCGTTTTATGCAATTTTTATGCAAAATTCATTTTTATACCGGAAAAGGAGACTCGGGGGCGCGCGGCGCAGATAAGATTTCGGTCGCATCAAGGAACCTATAAAGATCGCGCCCTTGGACTGCTGTTGCTGGGAGCTGAGTTTGTTAATATTCAGGTACTCGCCGTGGTTCAAATTTATGATGTACACACTTTATCGATGTAGCTTTACTACCTATCAATATATATTTTTTTTTTTAAATAAAGCTGTATAGAGTTAAACACTGAAATGGACCTACTTGGAGGAAAATCATGTGCCTTTTAAAGTAAGGTACTTTAGTTTATGATATGATCAACGGTGGCTTTCATTTATTTATACATAAAAAAGTACTTTTGTAATCAAATGTAAATTTTACTCTTGTATCAGATATCCTTTTTAGATATTTATTTCGCAATTTATTCGTTATATCTAAATTTTTATTTGTTTTTTAAACTAGATAAATTTCCAATCCTAATGAAGGTAAACAGATTTACCTGTGCATAGGCTGGTATAATGCTTAAAAAGTGACTAAAACTAATTGACAGCGTCATAAAAATTTGAATATAATAAAAACATTTTGGATATTACAAGCTCGAGATGCGCTTCGTAAGAGAACAAGAGCACAATGAGTATTTACATTGTTCGTCGTAAGGAATTTATAAACAAGTTTCCAATTAGTATAATCACGTGCAACATCAATACAGAAAAGGGGTAGGCCTTTGCTTACTGTCTCTCGTCCGAAAGCGAGCGACAAAACATTGCTCCAACTTTCTTTACATAAGATTTCATTAAAAACTTACTCCCCGGTAAAGAGACTGCGAAACCGTGGGCCGACAGCCGGCACTAGAGAAAGGGAACGCGTAAGGATAAGAAAGAAGAGGGAGAAGGGGAAAGAGTCGCGGCAGCTTGGCTCTATATTCTCCGTGCGGCATAAGTCGAGCGGAGGCTCGACGAGGCCAAGATTCTTTATCTGCAAAGCGACCCAGTTGCGATGCGTTAAAAATTAATTCGTCCTGCTCGGCCGCGGCTTGGTTCGCTTTGCGCGCAAAATAGGCGCACTCTCGGCGAGCGTCACATGTGTGCTGCGCGAGTGTATGCCGGCGCGCTTTGTCTTCGTTAGCGCTGGGTAACTCCGCCCGCCAGCTCCCGGGCCACTTCTTACGAGAACTTCCTCAGCGACAAAGTGTTTGCCATTTGTTTCGCGTACGACTAATGTTTGCGATATTTTTGCGACCCTAATCACGCGTTGATATAAATTTCACGTTTTGCGCCTCGCTTCGCCTCGGTCCTCCTCTCGCGTGCCTTTTCACGGTGCGGAGGTGGGGGACTAAACCCTCCCACCCGCCGGAGCTCTTGGCTCACTTCCGGCTGGCTCTTTTTAACTTTGACGCTGCCGCCGTTTCGTTAGCCGGAAAAATACACAGTACCCAACTAAAATGCTCGTTACTTGCTCATTTCGCAGAATCTATTTGCCGCGGCTCGTTGGCGCGGAAAAAATGCAGTCGTACGGAACAAATTAAACGGGTCATTTGCAGTTTTATAATGAACAATAAGTAAGTAATATGCCATTGTTGAAACTACTTGAGTCAAGTTGTTTTCCCTTATGTAACCGTTGCATTACTTGCCCCTCCCTACCCCCGAAGTTGCTACATCAAAACTTTTCTACTCACCTCAAGGGAACATTTCATTCGCTGAACTTAGGACGAGGGAGAGAGACTTTTGTAAAGAGGAATAGTGGCAAACACATTAAGCGCGAAATGGATATTTTTCTTAACAGTCGTACTCCCCGCCGCTGTAGAATGCGAATAATAAAATGATATTCATGTTTTTAAATTAAAATCAAAATTAAATTGTTTCTCGGCGTAATAAATCGAGGATATTTTGAAGTACTTTAAAAGGCAATTTGATTTGTTGGAGGGTAATTTTCTGATTAAAGACACTCTAATTTGAAACAGTTCGATCAATATTTAATATTTCAATTTATATAGTTAAGAAGATTATAAGGAATCAATGATTGTATAATCTGAATAATAGACTAAATAAATAAAATAATTATAATAAGCTTTAAACATTTGTTTAATCAGTTTGAATTTTATTTTAAATAAGCGCATGAATAAAATTAAATGTCAATTTCATCGAAGGCAGAATCGCAATAATTTAATACGTTGCGAACCGCGTGCATTTTCCTAGTTTATATGTATAAGCTTCGGTGTCCGGCAAAGTTGCGCCGCAGGACAAATGACTCGGTAATTATTTGCCCATCGCCATAATACCGCAAGCCTGAAGCTCCTTCAACGCGTTAAATCGCTCGTGAAAAACGCGTCTTCGCTTGGGCCGCGAGTGAAAAATTTCCAGTTTGGAGTGCGAGCGGAAGCTGCGAGCAAAGGCAAAGCGCGAGGGTGTCGTTCGCTTAACGAGCGATCGTTATCCGCGCTATACGTATAGGTAATTCTCGAACCTCGCACCTCTAATGGAAAATAAAAAAAAATAAAAAAAAAATTGACTCCATTTTTATTTGCGTCTCTCTCATAGTGCCGCGCGATCGTTATAATGGGCGAGTGGACACGCGCGAAGGCCAATTATTTTAATAAGCGTATTAGGGCTCCACGCGTCCCAAATAAAGAGCTGCACTCGACAATTCCCGGGCTAATTGATTCACGCGTCGGCGAGTCATTATTGAGCATTGAAATTCGGATTGCCGTTCTTTTTTTCCCTCCCCCTCCGGAAAGCGGAACGCATGTAAAAGTGATTATTCAACGAATTCACGTTGGCAGTGCTTTCGCGCGGATTATTCATGCTTTAGCGAAAACTTACAAATTAAATTTGCTAATTTTACCAGCATTAAGGCTTGATAATAAAAACATTTGCACGCGATTCCGTATCTTTTGTGCGAAATCGGCAGGCGGCTTTAAACGAAGCATCAAATGTTTGCAAAGCCAGCCACCGCGGTAAGTAGATACCCCCGAATACGGTCAGACGCGGGGGGTAATACACACTGAATTTTATCAGCATCGATTTTCTCATGTAAATTTTTAAAGCCCACTTCTCCTATCAAGCTCGCGTCATCTTACACCGGCAAGGCGGGGTTAATTTCTTTTTTTTTCGTCGGTGAAATATTCAAGCTCGCCCGGGTCGGGTAGAAAGGAAAAAAAATCACGCGGTTACAAAATTAAAAGCGTACCGCAAGGTGGTGGGAGCAAAACAAAAGGGAAGAAAATAGCGGCCACTTAACAGATAGCGCGGCAAGTGCGTCGCCCGGCAACAATAGCGGGGGGAGGGGGTTGTTGGTTCCGTAAGAAAGTACGGAGATGCGCGCTCCGGTATCGCCTCCTTTCGATGGGTAATGCGGCAAGGCTGCTCCCGGCTCGCTCGTTAAAACTCCTCGGTCGGTCGCGCGGGCTCGCAGGTGCGCGCTCAATAATGCACGGGGAGCGCTGCATAATGGACGACTGCGCCTCGGAATTTTTTAAAGCCGAAAGAGAGCTGCGTGACTGGCGCTCTCGCGAAGTCGTTGATTTCTGCTCTCTATCTCTCTTTCTTTTTATTTATACATATTTATATTCATAAGGCAATCGATGCAGCGTCTCGTGACATCCGTTACCCGGGGCATCGTCGATTACGCTGAAAGCGGTCGATGCTGCGTTTTTTTTTGTGCGCGCTGTGCGTATGAATGATATATGTATTTTGCCTTTTTTTTATGAGAAATTTTGCGAGAAGTTTGTATGCGCATTTGATTTTGTTTGACGTACCGCCAGAGTGAGAGGCGGAAGCGGGCAAAGTTTTCGGCAAGATTTGCTTTTTCGATAATTGATAAAGTGGGTTAATCAAGCCGTCGTGATTTTGAAGCGAATAATTTTCCTTGCCGCGTTTCGAAAGATTTAGGTGTACGTAAATTGTAGCCTCGGCGTTGTTAAAATATTTCGCGGCTTAGTCTAGGTCAAAAGTTCATGTGTCGCATTGCTTTTTAGTCACTCGCAATTAAAAGTCGCGTGCGTTTTCTTTTTACGAGGAGAGAAAAAAGAAGGGAGGGTTATCTTCAAAATAGAAATAAGATGTAAACTTAATTATGCAGTCAAACTTTAAAGATGAGAATCCTATTTACATTTTATGAATAAACACTCAGTAAAGGATGTATTACTTTATACCGTGCGCACGGACATATAAGTATATATATATTTTTTAAAAAAACCTTAATTTATAACCAGGGAACGAGAATTTATTATTTTCATCGCGCTAAAGAGGAAAAAGCGCACATCACTGTCAAAATGACAGTCGTTAGCGCATATTCGTTGTTTATTGAATTTACTAAATCAAAAAAAAAAAAAAAACCTCTGAATTGAAATATACGATCTTTCGACACTCCGACAGTCTCCCGTTCATCGGACCACTTGATTCTCCATTCCCTCTTGGCTGACGTATACCTGCATCTTCAATGGACCTCGCGGAACTTTAAGGTTCCCTCTTTTCGCGAGTCTTCCGGCTTAAATTAAAAAATAAAAAAAAAGGGGCGAGTAGCGGAAAGAAGTAAAGTCAGAGAGACGGAAGTGCAGCAGCGCAACGTATACGGGTACGTAACGTACTCGCCGACTCGAGGGTGTATGGAGCCGGAGCGTTGCTTCTCTAACCTACTTACGTGGGTTGCGAAGCCTGAGGGGAAGGGGGAAACCTGTAAAAATTACACAAGCATGGGGACTCTCGACCCGCTCGTTTTCCCGGCCTCCCGGCGTATTTCAAATTTGCGCCGATCCGTTCGAACTTTCTCAAGCTCTCTTTCACAACCACAAACACGCCGACGCGTACACAGACCCGCGCACACGTAAACTGACTCTTTCACTTTGGCGAGTTAATGACTTTTGCGCCCGAGCGGAGGAGGACGGAAGCGTGTAGCATTGTACATTTTTTATCTTACTCAGTAGATGGTCGACGGGCGTCACTGGCTTTCTTTTCTTTTTCTCTTTCTGACTTGCTTGTGGGCGATTGCGCGCGTCCTTGAATAAGTAAAATCGGGCGGTCGTGGGAGCGCGCGCCGCTGGCCGGGCACGGCGGATGGATTTATCGCGTCAGAGTGGCGTGGGGTGGCTTAAAATTTCATGAGTTTCCTTCATGCGGAGGTTTTACAAGCTGAAAATTTCAGGTAAACAGGCGTTTTTTTTTTTGTTCGTCGAGGCGGGTGCATGGTATATACATATATACACGCCGAGACTAAACAATCTCGAATTATTTGCCGTTGCGGAGGCGTATTGATTGACTGGGCACGGATGTTGCGGACGAATGAGGAATTCCATCTTAGCTGAAACATGGATCCGATTCGTTTTAATTTAAAGTTCAATTTGATGGAAGTTTCGGCCCAGGCGGCGGAGAAAAAAGCCTCTGGAGTTTATTTCAATCCCCATGACGCACGCATTGTGTGTTGTGGCTCGAAAAAACTTTCGCAACGCCACGAGTGTCAATTATTCTTATTTGGTATAATTAAGTTTGTAATTACCGAGATGGGGTGTAACGGTGTTCACAGTATAACGAGTAGTATAAAATTCAAAAGCCACTTCAACTACTCATAGCTTCAATGAATTTTTAGTAGCAACGTAACAGAAGGTGCTTCAGGTCTTTCTGACGGCAATTAATTTTAAACCACTGTCGCATTGCTAATGAGAGCGGGGCGAAAATTTTTCGCCTAACAGGAACAATCGTGTGCAATCACTCTGGCAGTTTTTATACGTGAAAGTTCATTAGCAGTTTTAATAATGTAATGCTGTTTTTGTAATTTCCTAAATACTGTTATTAATCACTTCATTATGAAGTTTATTTTAATCTTATTTGGGATGGTTTCAGTAATATTTCAAACTCTTTTATTAAAACGTCCAATAAATTTTGCTGTAAAAAATTGTTTATAAAAAGCTACGATCAACTTATCCTTTGCAAAAATAAAAATTTTGCTGTTCGTAATCTCACCTTGATTTATGTTTAGAATTTTTTTTAAACAAGAAGTGTTGTACAAAAAATCGATCGAACGATTTTTCAATTATTTCAAATAGTAAAGAGGAAACTAGCTTTTATTTTGAAAATTTTTATTTCAGTTACTTTATAGTAGGTATTCATTTTTCTTATATACATGAATAGAAATTGATTTTGGTGTAGTGAAATAATGATGTAAGAAAATAAATAAAAATGTATATATGACAGAGTAGAACAAGAAGGAATGCTACATTTTCTGGGAAGAGCTTCTGGAAAATCATAATGCATGAAATTGCATCCTTTCCCTATGTTTAAGTATGCAATATATAGATATTTAATATAAGTGAACGACGAAACTCCGGTGATTTTCTTTTTCTATGCATATTATGTAATTTTAAGAATTCCCTCTCATAAATTTATATACTATTTTTATTACTTACATTTTATGCATTATTTTCCGTTGCATTTTAACAAGTATCGACTATTCCGAATAAGAAAATCATAAAAAAAATAAAACAATATATAAATAGTAAAAGAGAACACAGAACAAATTTCATTTGTTTTCATTTAAACTAAATGTTACCGAAATTTTGGCTAAACAGTCCTCGAGCTCGCACCACTCAGCAAATTTTCGATGCTGCTACTACGTCGCGGTGTTTTTACTCAGGCGTAAATTGCGGCGGAGGCCGGTATTTCTGGCTGTTGTCGTTTTGGCGCCTTCGAAATTCTACATCACCGACTCGAGGTGTCTTATTTCAGCGAAATTTGCATACCGTATCCATTTCCCTGCTTTGTCGCGTCTTTATTTTGCTCCCGTCGCAAACTCAACATCGCCTCAGCACAGTTCGCGCTATTTATTTAGCGCGTGAATTATATGTGGCATAAAAACGCCTATTGCGGAAAAACATAAATATTATACGCACGTGTATTGCACTTTACGCGTAGAATGCAAAAAAGTGTAAATCATGAATAAACTGAACAACCAAATTTAGTTCTGCTCCACAAAAAATTGTCGAGTTTCTCTGTAGGTTTAAGATTTGTCTTTATTTTTGCATTCGCATATCTTTTTTTTTGTAGGGAAAAAATTTGGCGATTATTTTTGAAAAATTATTGCTACAGATAAAAAGTGCGGATAACACATTAGTCTTTATTTTTGCATTCACTTTTACGTTTTCTGTAAGGAAAATATTGTCAGTTCTTGAAAAATATTGAGAATATATAGCTACAAGCGTCTATAATTTTTCATTGACGTACGTTTTCGAACGGGCGATATAAGACCCGTCGAAAATCGTCGAGTGCTCGCACAAGGCAGGCAATAAAAGCAACGGGACGCAAGTTTTCCTCTTGCGCTGGTTTACACTTTGATTCGCTCTCGTTTCGCTTCTAACGCGTTCGGCGTATCTTTGGATGCCCGATGTGAGTGTATAGAGCGATCTCGAGTAATCGGGCACTTACTGGCTCCAGGGCGTAGAGCTCAATGGGGAAAAAAGTAAAAAAAGTCCAGGTTAAATCCGATTGCATATTTAAATGCGATATATTTCTTATCGTACTATTGCGCATGTACATACCCTGGAACCAATTGACAATGCATGGAAGGCTTGTTAAAGCAAAGAGTTTAGTTCTTATTTTTTTCTATTTTAAGAATGAAATCTAACTACAATTTCTTTTTTCTTTAGTGAAACGTGCTGTTCGTGGCTTGGATACATTGATAATTAGGGTTCCATAAAAATGAAAGATAAAAAATTTTAATTTTCGACGTTTAGTGAAGCTTTGGGATTTTTATAAGAAAAGCTCTAAAAAATGGCGAAACTTTCTCCGTAAAAATATAGAGCTTTTTCCAAGAAAATTAAGAAGCTTCTTTTAAAATTCATTAAAAGCTTCGTTAATTATCTAAGATTCGGGTAAAAACAGCAGTAATTTCTTTGCAAAGATTAATAGAGCTTGCAAGCTACCCTGCAATTACGTTTTTTCACATACTTTTTACAGAAATTTTATCGTTATTTTTACGGGAAAATGCTCTTGGTCTATTTTACACAAGCACCAACCATCATTGCGTTTGCGATGAGAAATAAAAGAAGAACCTGCGGCATAAAAAAAAATTGGCGCAATCGACCGCTATTTAAAAAAGAAAAATCGAATAAAACCATTTTGGTTCGCTGAAACTATCCCAGAGGGCTGGCGGAGTCTCGCCGTTGACGAAATATTTAATATTGCAGTGCACGGGGAACGCTGCGCGATCGCCCGCAGTGGCGGTGGTCTCGGGAGCGCGCGCGCGCACTTTCTTTCTTTTTTTTTTTTCTCGTTCGCCACCGTTGGCGTTCTACATCGAAGGCGCCTCGCCTCGACTCCCTCTTGAGCCCGTGACGCTTCGTTTTCCCATCTCGGCCCGGAGAATCGAGTTTTCGGGTGGTAGCTGCGCTAGCCGGAGTAAGTGGTTGCGCGCGCGACTCCCGCGAAGGAGATACCACCCCCGCACCCCCTCCCCCCGCCCCCGGAGGATGAGAATACGTAATGCGAATCGAAGCTCGTCGGGGATGCATGTATTCCGGGGCGCAGCGGAGAACGAAGCAAACCGCGGCGGCGCGGCTGTACCTGTGCCTCGTCGAGGCGCTGGATTGGAATGCAGCTACGCGGAGCTTTTACGAGCTCCACCTGCAAGCTGCTATACGACGCGCTCCGCGCATCCGGGGTAGAGAAAAAAATCGCGTGCGTATGACTCTCCCGAGGAGCGGCGCACCTCCGGCCCACCGGATGCCGGTTCTACGCGGCCAGACGCTTTTATAAATATGTGACTCGCCGAGGAAACAATTTAGCGGCGGATGTATAGCTGTGTGTACGTTTATATACTCGCGAAGAGCGGCGGCTATGAAAAACGTAGGATACGCCCGCGAGTCTTCCAGGGATAATACTTGGGCGCTTTTGCACATTTAGCCCGGATGTTTCGCAGCGTTCGGAGGCTGGAGTCCGTTTATTTATCGTGGCGAGCTTTTGTGCGTCGATGTCAATACTGCTTTATATTTTCAACTTGATACTGCACTTGTTTCGTTTCGCGGAAAACACAATTCAGTTTACCTCATTTTATGATTTGTTTTTTTTCCAAACGATTCATTAGAAACTTTTTTTAATGTATTTTAAATTAAGATAAAAAAAAATATGTGCAAAATATTCTGTATATGTCCATCAGAAAAATCAGTATACGTTTTTATGCGAGGGTTATCGAGAAGATCCTTTGAACTGAAATCGCGCGCAATGTGCTCGCGTATGTAAATACAGAAAATGGAGTAAGGGAGGCAGCGGTTACTTTTGTAGCTTAACACAATGAACTGTCGATGACAGGGCAGGTAATTTTACATTGATAAAATAAATTCATCTGGGATTTAAATCTTTTGTGTGGAACGTTAGCGCAGATAGGGCGGCCAAAGAAATTAATCGATGTCGATGCAAAAACGTCGTGTGCAACAAACGTCGATGCTCTTTTTGTTCCTCTGCAATCGCTGCTTAAACGGATACGTGGGATAAATTTATTGGAAAAAATGACGAATTCATTAATTTATCGCTAAATTGAATTCCAGTACAGCAATTAAAATTTAAGTTATTTATTTGGCACGTTTCAACCTTATAAACAGCTAATTAGCTCTTTAATTATCAATTTACATATGTTTATTGATCAACATTGTAGGTACCACGAAAAAAATTTTAATGTTGTTCGTGCAAGTTAAAACAAAATGAAAGAGCATTTTTGGTAAAAAAACAGACAAATTATATAATTAAAATTTTTTTTAATTATTAAGGTGTAATCCGGTCAGCTTAAGAATCCGTAAGGGCTATTGCAAAGTAATTTAATACCGGCAGTTCCATACAGTTAATTGACGTTTCGATTCTATCCTCGTACGTCTTAATCATCTCAAGTTCTCGTACAGACAGTCCTTTACTCAATTCAGGTGGGTGCGCGCAGTAATCTGTATGTTTGACACGTACACCCCTTGCAAACTTAATACCACTCTAAGTATTGCTACATTACACTGCTTGCTATTAAGCGTCGGAGGATGAAGTCCAATTGACAGAGCTCCACCCACGAACTTTTCAGATTGATATGGCCGATAAATTTTTATTTCGACTGGAACGTCCTTAGCTCGCGCGCCGTGAACAACCTTTCTTATATAATCACCCCTCAACATGAATGCTGCATCGAGACGAACTTTGCGATAACAATAAAAAAAAGAGGAAACGATATTTTAATAAGTAACAACTGTTGCGTATTTTTCCAAATGCAAAACAGCTATAGCACTCGGATATTTATCGAAGAATTTTTTTTGCCCTCTCCATTACTTCCGTAATTGAATTTTATTGTTTTACGAGTACCGTTGCTCACTGGGCAAAGGTAAATACCAATAACGCATTTTAAATATTTCACTAAACGAATATTTGCATTTGCGCAATGGAAAGTCCGCCCTTTATTATTTTTCCGAAGAAAAAAATTCCAAAAAGTCTACCATTGTGCCGCAGTGCGTATATACCTGTACGCGCGATCAGATCATAATGCGACAGGCGCACAAGTCCCGCCGGTAATGGACCGTCGTAAAAATCGCGAGGCTTCGACGGCCGGAGCAATGTTTAAAATCCATCACATTTGTTCGCGGTATACGCCGGGGGAAAGGCAAAGGCAACGGAGCGACTCATGACTCGCGAACTCGATGCGGTGCGGACTACCCCCGGCGCACGTGTGCTTGTTCATAATGGCGCGAGGTTGCGCGGGAGCATCGGGTGCATTATTTATGCGCCTGCCGCTTACGTGGGGTGCCCCGTTCCATTATTGCCGAGGCGCGGTCCAGGGACCACTGGGCGGCCCCTCCCCCCCTCTCCCCCCGTTCTCGGTACGTCTGAATTTTCCTTTCCGTTGCCGACTTCCCGTGGCCGTGCTACCTGCATACGCGATGCTGTTTGCCGCGTTAACTGCAGTTACTCCTCGACGCCTCCTACCCAGTCACGGACCACGGATTTTCCTTCTGTTATCCATTGTCAAAGGGACGCTCCGACCATTGCGCATAAAATTTTAAATAATTTTGGGTAGATCGGGATTTTTGACGATGTTACTAGTAAGACATTTTTTTTATTTGCTAAGATTTTTAAATTATTTCTTTTATTGAAAAATATTTATACAAAATATAAAAAAAATATAAAACGAATATAAAAAATCTTCTTCATAAAATGGTATATTAGGATACTGTGAAACTTTTTACTGCACTCTGGCGTTTATTTTAAATCAATGTGTTGATAAAAAGTATGAATGATGGTTTCATTGATAAGAAATTTAAGCGCCCGGGTATTTTTGCTGTGCGATACGAAAATAGTTTGGTATGAGTTTAATAATTAATGGTGATTTAACAAAAACGTTTATATTTGTTTTTGTGCAATTTTAGTAGATTAATTGAATAATTATAATTGAGTTCCAAAGTCTTCTAATTTTACTGAATTTTTCTCTAAATATATGAAATATCAATAAAAAGAAAGTTTTTTTAAATATCCATAACGAAATTCAGACTGATAAAACAAGCAGGCAAAGCGAATGAAAATGCCGATATTTCACATAGACGACAGCACTTAACTGATCTGCAGTCTTTTATATCCCGAAGCGTTTTGACTAAATTTCTGTTTGAAAAAGTTAAGGATCCAATTTCGAAAGATTTAATCAAAAACTTTAAAAAATGTCACGTCTAAGAAAGTTTCCATTCTCAAAGCAGAATTTTGTCCGAATCGTGTTACTTGGTTTTCCTTTTCTTCCTCTCTCCTCCCCCTTCTTTTTTTTGCCGCCCCCCTCTTGAACTTTATACGCTCGACGTCCTGTCTCCTCTGCCACGAAAACTACTCGACTCCTTTCTTTTTTCTCCCTTCCGTACCTACACACGTTTTCCTCTTTTTCCACGGAACTACTCTAATTTCGCTGTTGCGATGTTCCCCGCTGCGAAGACGTAAAATACCCGAGCGAGCGGCATTGCAGTAGCAGCACCTGTTCAGCGGATTTCTTCCACTTGATTAGTCTAGTTCGTTATTGCAGGCGAGTCGTTGCAGCTACAATTTAGTTTACCAGAGCCGACGAGTGCCTCTCGGTTATTAATAGAATTTATCCATGTCCTCGCGCGATGATCCCCCCAGGCGTATGTTTAATTACAGCTGTTTTATTATTCAATCCCCGGGTTAACCTTCCCCTTCGAATTTTCGAATTTTTTCTCATTTACCTGCTTCTACGCAAATTTCCCCGTGTAGATTTACTCTCTTCGTAGTTTATATTCATACTCGTTAGAATTATTATATTTTTTTAATAACTTTCATTTTATTCTAGCGTTTGAAATAACATTAAATTTACTATTGTATTTGAGAAAAAAATGATTGAGAGTTTGCGAATCAAAATAGAAAAAGAGAAATAAGGCTGCGCCAGTAATATTGGTTGCGGAATCGCAGAATCCAATGAAATCGTGACTTCATTCGACTGCAGGTGTGATGGTTAAAAACATTTCCTCGCGATATAGATTGAACAATATATAAGAAAAGTAAGATCTGCAACGAGGAGTTTCTTCTTATTTCCCCAGAGAAGACTAAAGGAAGGACAACGATTCGAAAGGGAATATGGGAAGGAGGGCTTCAATGCAGCGGCGTCCTCGAGAAATCTTCGTGGCCAGTTTTATGGTTATCTACACTAAGGAAAAAAATACAATATCACTAAGAGTACAGCTTTGTATTATTCAATGCGGTCTTCATATGGAAATAACTTTATTCCTCATTTCCTACATTAACAAAAGATTCTTCAATTTTGAATGAGATTCACAAACTCGATTTGACGTGGGAAAAATTAACAGTTTATTTTTTGTTTGTCGGCGTTGGAAGAATAAGGACTTAAATAATCATAAAAATATATCGAAAAGCTTTGAAAAAAACATATTTATATATTCCATTGCACAGTTAAATATTGGAAAGTACCGTAATGCAAGTTAACATTTGATTGATTTCTTTTTTACACTCGGCTATTTATCTCACTTCCTCACTTTATCCATTTTTCAACTCACAAACATTATACACCCACACACGCTTCATTACTGGCGATGTATGAATGTCCCTCCGGGATATTTCAAAGAAGTATGAGAAGAAAAATCGAATCAATTAATGTCAGCCATCTGGCATATATTTACGCACCTATGCATTTTGATCCAGAATTTTATTCTCCGCTCTTCGTTCTACAATTTTTTTCGCTCTCCCCGCAAATTCGCACCCCCGGATTTCCTCAGTGTTAAAATTCAATCACTTCAATACTTTTGCAATTAACCTTGCGGGCATTAAGTTACAACCAGTATAATTATGGTAGCGTTACCACACTCCGGCACAGTGGTTTACCAGTCTCCTTGTAAACAGAATTGCACGAATACCGCTTGTTAAGCTTATTAAGTAATCTCGAATACCATTAACGGTGTTTCGACGCATACGGCCTACCGCGAAGGGAATCAACGCATTCCGAGCTTTTCAACCCTCCGTCCTTATTATTGCACGCGCTGCCGCAGCGGGGCGTGATTGCAAAAGAAAATTGATAAATTTGGAGGTCCGTCGGGCCGGGGGGCGTTATTATTTAGGGTCCTTGAATCATAACGCAATTCCCAGAGGCGACAGCGCTCGGAGGGGGGGGAGTTACGACGACAGCGACAGTCAACGAATTATAAATAGGGCCGCATCGCGCGCGTCGTCAGCGCCGGTAGGTACGTGCATGCGCGAGTTCGCGAGTCCCATTCAAAATTAATGACACAATCAACGGGATTGGCCGCGATGCGCTTACATATATATATATACGCGTACGCGGGGCTGAGCTTTTGGAAAAGCCGCACCGAGCTGTAACCCCGTCAAAAATCGTCCCAGACGCGCGCGAGCCCACGGCGCGATATTCGAATAGCGCCGCGCCCATTCGAAATTTCACGCGCGCACCGGCGATGACTGAATTTTAAGCCGATTGTAGTTTTCCCCTCGAGCACGAATAGCGCGAATACCACTGATTGATTTAGAGTCATAATCAAATGGTGCGTGGGGATATGGAGCTACGGTTTTGCTTCGCCCCGGTATTGTACCGTATCCATTGACAATTTATTTACGCGCTTATCGCTAAAACTCGTGTTTACGCGTTAACACTACTTAACAATTTAAATTCAGCTTATACGATATTTCGTAGCTTTTTTTAAAATAAAATTTAACGGAGCATTGTCGTATATTCTATTGTTCGAAAGTGTTTAAATTTTGAAGGATAAAATGTACAGAAAAATTGTTTTCATTTTTTATGTTATTATTAATATAAAACAGATGAATAATATGAAAAAAAAATAATGTAAATGCTTAGGCGTCTACGATTTTACAATATAGTTATTAACAGTTGCGTAATTCTATAAAGAATACAACGAAGAGAACAAAAGGGGAGAGAGATGATAGGGCCTCGTGTATATACTTTAGCGTATCCGTTTCATTTCAAAGTATAGCAGCTGCAGAGTTCAAAGCTGTTTGATTAATTTCCTTTGCCGCAACACCAAACTGTGTACAGACAGACTATTCAATCCTGTACTTTTCAAGTCAAGCGATTCAAACTTCTCTCTCTCCAACAAACACGACATATAGAGCTCCTTTCTCTCTCTCTCTCTCTTTCTCTCTCTTTCTCCGTCTCATCCGTCGCGGATAGAAAAGGATTAAGTATAAGGAAAGTTCGCAAGTTGGCATATACGTCGAGTCCGGAAAGATTTTTTTACCTTTTTTTTAAGAAAGTAGTGGCAAAGTTGCGAAACATACGTTAGTGAGTGGGATAACCAATTTCAAAGGAGAAAAAAAAATACTTTTCATTTTTATTTCTCCCCGCTTTATGTCTTTAATAGACTTATAGCTCGTGATTATATATTCGTTAATTAACTCTTTTGAGAAATACACTTTTTCTCTTTCACAACGACTTGTTGATCAACTCTTGAACTCTCATCGGTACAATAAAGTTTCTTTAATGATGCATCCGTCAGGACTTTTCAATGTAGAAGCTTTTGATAAATCATTAACGTTTCCTATTTTTTTCAAATTGGATATTGTCGATTGAAATTGAATTTTTATTATATTCTCGAAATATTTTTCACACGATTTTTTGAGAAGCTTTTTATTTCATCATTTCATAGTTAATTCTATTTTACGGAAGAAACTTTTGAAAATATTAAGTTTTTCACTTTTGTTTCTTTAAATAATAATACATCATAAACTCAAGTGCGACTAAAATTTTTATCAGAATTTATATAAAAAAAACGTTACCGCATAGTGGTGATTTAGACGAAAGAAACAAGCACGATTAAAGATTACTTCGCGTAAGAAGCTGCCCATCCGTCATTTACCGCTACTTAGCGTTTAATCCGGAGCTGTTTCATTCTGGATATATCAATTATTTATCTCACGCGCCAGATCTCCGACCTTTGAAGCCACAGTGAATTTTGCCCAGGGGATCGGGGAATTCCCGCGGGATCAAATGACTTGCATCTCGACTTCCGTTACCCTTTGCATCTTTCATTTTAATCGCCAATCTCTCCCCCTCTTTATTTCTCTCATGCTCCTGATTTATATGAAAACAGGCGCGGCCTCCTTAAAGGTAGTCGCAAGGGCAACAGGACGTAAAGCGATTTTTATCGGCAATGCGAATGTCGTAAATTCCGATCGAATAAAGTGTGTCACTAGCGCTTCCGCAGCTTAATAATGCATTTGCTGCATGTAAATTGATAATTCAAGTCCGATAAATATTATATAGCAACAACACGGGACCTTTCACGAGTCCGCTGCAATATTAACGTCTACACTTCCACGTCTGCGGTCTTATCGACTTAGTGCTAAATAATCGATAGGTCCCGTTGCGTTTGCACGGAAGGAAGCAATAAAAAAAAAAGA
Source organism: Sycophila sp. Sp_5 (assembly GCA_018906775.1). Classification (NCBI taxonomy): domain Eukaryota; kingdom Metazoa; phylum Arthropoda; class Insecta; order Hymenoptera; family Eurytomidae; genus Sycophila; species Sycophila sp. Sp_5. The sequence goes on along the minus strand of JACCID010000070.1, from coordinate 154,044 downwards.
AGAAGCTTCGAAGAGCTATAAATTGTTTAATCCCACCCCCTCGCTCTGCGGTCAGTGCGGGACGTCGGAGCGTCCGATCAATTTTGCGAGCGCTCGTTTGATTAGGCGCCGATGCGTGGGATCCGCGGGCATGAATTGTGCATGTTCGCGCACTCAGCGCCGGTTATTAGGCAAGAGCGCGACATGCACCGCCCCTGGTGCCATCGGGGAATAACGCTTGAGTTGGTCGGCTCGTTAATAACTCGGAAGCGCGCTCAGGCGCCCGTTTTGCGAGCCTCGAGGTGTCGAAAGACGACCGCTGAGTGATTTTTATGCTCGAGGTACTCGCTGCGGTCAGCTTGACGGGAGAATATTTTTCTCTGGCTCTGTAGTACTGTTACGAATGGGATTACTGCACTGAAAAAAGGAGAGTCTCCTTAAAAAAATATTTTTCATGAATTAGGAGTTTCTCATTTAAAAGCAGGAGAAACTCTTTAACGAAAAATGAGAGACTCCTTAACAAAAAAGGAAACTCTCCTTTTTCATAAATTATTCCTTTTTCGTTTAGGAGATTCTCCTTTTCCGTTTAGGAGTTTCTCCTTTTTTTCAAGGAGAAACACGCAATTTATGAAAACAGAATTTCGTATAAGTTTTTAGAAGAAACTACTTTTTTTAAGGACGCTCTTCTTTTTTTCCAGCGTATAGTTTACGATAGAACGTCCTTTATAAAGTATAAATTAAAAAAAAAAGTGACAATCAATCGTTTGGTAAAAAATAAAGGCCACGCAGTTTTTTTGTTTGTAAAAAAGAAATTCCAGTTGTCAAAGAGCAATCGTCGCAAAAAGGATTAACTACGATTGGATAAAATAAAAGTAGAAAGTAAAAAAAATTGTGTTTCAAGTGTTTTCATTATTTCTTTCGCTGGCAAATTCCTGATTTTAGTTGCAAACGAGTAATGGTTTTAATAAAACGGTTTAGTTTCTTTTTGATAATCTTCTATAGGAAATATAGACTACTGAAAAATTCTAGAATAATTAAAAAAGGTTCGGTAGTTTTTTAGTAACCGCTTTCTCGGCGACGCAGTATTAATTTATAAGAAGCGACTTTGGTGTATAATCAAGTTAAGAATAATTAAGTTGCAATTTCAGATCTATCAATATGTGTCACAAAAATAGATCGTCGGATGGAAGTTGTCCTAAATATGTAACGTAGCATTTGAAGTTTGCTATTGAATTTTAGTTATTTATCTATTTATCATTTCGTCTGTTAGTGCTTATGAAGGATAAATTGAGCGAAAATAGTTGAGACACGTCATCATTTAAGTTTCTAACTACCACTAACACTTGGAAATTCTGAAATTGGGCTAAACTTTTCTCAATGAACCACAAGAATAGATTATTTGACTGCTTTCCGATTCAGCGCTTCCGAAACATGAAAGTTGAAATTCAACCATCTTTCGTATTCTTGAAATAATAAGTTCCCATCATGTACTCTCTTTCTGCTTTTGCATTCATTTTATGATAAGTTTGTTTTACATTTAAATTTAACATTTACAGTCATATGCATACATAAGTGATAACATTTTTTAATTATACTCGATAAAGTATGAATGATCGAATGATATTACTTGGTTAAAAATTAATAAAATATGCCGAATTCAATGTTGGGAGATTTTAAGAATGATAAAAGGGTCAATTATTTCTTTATTTTGACGATAAAAAAGAAAGGAAAATTTTTTCAACGTTTTCTCTTTAGACTACTATAGTTTAGACTCATCAGTGAAATCCCAGTGGTACGTAGATAAGGCAACTGGAGAGAGCGCCATAGACCGCAGCAGTAGTCGGAGATGAAATCTGGGTTAAGACAAATAATTGGCTCGGTCGGCCTGTTCGGGTCTTTTTACTCTGTTACATATTAATTTTCATTTTATTAAATTATTAAATTTCGGCGATCGACTATTTTCCGTAAAAAAAATCCAAATTAGTTACTTTATACCACGCCCCTATACATATTCATGTAAGTTTGTATATAAACAAATTTCAATAATATTTCTTCTTCTGTTAATAATCATTATTCCCTGCAATTTAGATGCTTAAATTAAAGTATTTTCCAAGCTTAGCAATTCTGCATTATTAATAAACTCTCCAAATATAAGTTTTGATATTTCGTAAAACTTGAGCAGGGCTTTGATGGTCTTTACCTCGGTAATCTCCGGTACTTTCGACTAAATCTTTAAGAGTCTCGAAACCTATTTAGATAACTGTAGTCTATAAAGGAAAGTAAAATGCAGTCAAAAAGTACTTCGGTGCCACAGGAAAGGCAGATAGCCAGAGTTATTATTATGATTCAGCAATAGCAGATTTCTAAGAGAAATGCAAAGCAGTCAGCATTCAAAATATAGTCTGGTTCAATGAATCGAGATTATTACGCTACATTTATTTATATATAAATTTTATTTTTTCTTTAAATTCTTTTTATCTTCTGTAGCTGCTTCTATAGCTTTACAGCCTCGTCGTTCGCTAAAGGAAAAAAAAATGAAAAAGCGCAGAATGAGAAAACAGTAACACAATTGTCATTTCTCTAGAAGCTTGATGTAATTCTTCTTTTATTACAGTCGATGTACGGCATAATATTTTTCAATTATTTAAAAAGCTTTTTATCTTTTCCTTCCAAAGCGCGCGCAAGCACCGTGAAAAGCGAATCCTTCATTAATCTAAAACAACTCTTTAAACGTCGTCATATTTTTTTTTTCGTCTCCTGCGGAATATCCAAAGCCCGGCGCAATTAAGACGAAGGGTGTATTGAAATTTCGCAAAGTCTTGATCTATTCTCGGCAGTATACAAAGGCGCGAAAAGTAGGATAAGCAGGAAAGCCACTAAAACAGCATCCTCGACTAAAACCCTTTTGTCCAAATGAAACTTTCGACATACTTTATTGCGCGTACAAAGTCGCAAGAGCGAAAGAGCGAGTGAGAGGGTCGTCGGGTGCCAGGGGGTGGGAAAGAGCGGCGCAGGCTTCGAGAATTTACGAGGGGCGCAACCGAGCGTCGCGGGAATTCCCGCGGTTTTTACGAGAGCCGCTCGCCGTCTAAGCGTCCCGACCCCCCTGCCAGCTCCGGGGCAGCATCCGCCGTGCGCTCCCCCCGTCATTAATACAACAAGTTAATGAAGTTGGTCGCGGCGCGCGCGCATAACGCGGCGGAGGCATCCGGAGGCGTCAAGGCGATCCCCGGCCCTTCGTGCATTATCGTGGGTATCGCCGCGCCATCGACGGCCCCGTCGAATTATTTATGTCACACGGCGCCTGATTAATTCATGGCTTATCTTACGGGCTTATACGACTTTCCTAATTCAGCGCACCGCCGCGACGCGCGCGCTTACGCGTCGAACGGGGGAGCTTTTAATTAACTGTTGGAGGGGGTGGTTCGCTCGGAAACTTACGCAATAATGCCGTTATGGATGTGTGTCGCGTCGAAATTTGCCGCGTTGGCTGCTTGAGCGACCCTTTACCGCGGAAGCCTACTGCCACGGGATATGTGCTCAGGGTTTTTTTGTCCGCTGCTACGGCTCCTGGGATCCTTTCATTTTTAAAACACACTTTTCACTTTGAGTGCTTTCGCTGAAAAGCTTCCAGTTTCTGTTTTATTTAAAATCTTTTTTTTTTTTTAAAGTTTTGTTTTCTTTTTATACTTTTGCAAAATTTAATGTCTCCGTTTTTTACGCGATTCCACTTGCGCCGCGGGTACCGTCGACGCTCTAATATTAAAATGTTGGGAATATTTTGAATCCAAATTAATTTGGATTCTTAAAATATCCGATAATGCTGATCTTAGTATAATGAAAATTCTTGGACAGGTGAATGCGAAAATCTTATTGGCCTTTTTCTCAAATTAAAGAGTTTTATTAAAATTGCTTTGTCCTTGAGTAGCTCTGGAATTTTAATGAATTGACGTGTAAACAAAACACTTGAAAAATGATATACAAATCGGTGCACGTTGACTTTTCGTTTTCCGCTCCATTTGTACTTAACCGTAACAATCGATGGATGCTCACGTCGGTTCCTTATTTAAAGGTAGGTTTAACGACGACCGTAGCTAAATTGAACTCTTAGCGGGAAAAACCACAGTAATTAAAGGTATCGGTTCCCGGCGTCGGAACCTGCGACAGCCCAACACTCTGATGCCACGGAAATTCTTTCTCTTCGTTAAGGGTCGTACTTGTCGGACCCGACAACCTGCACAAGCTTTGTAAATTTGCCTGCCTGCCGAAGAGAAATACAAAATAGTACACGAATTCCACTCGTTCTTAAAAAGGGGAATAACAATGCTTTTTTTTACAAAGTCCAGCTGCACCCTTTCATCTCGCCTCTGATATTTTTAGCGCCTTTTCAAAAACGCTATTAAATACTATTAAAAAATATGGGAAAAATCTCTTCGTTGGTGTCGATAAAACAAACTAGATATGCATCCACTACAAGCCACATAATCGAATGTCCCAAAAATTCACGCTATTACTTTTAGCGATTACGATTTCTGTAAAACGGCGGTACAAAAAAAAAAAGAAAACTAAAAATTTGTTTTCTCCCGTCAACAGCTGTCGATCACGCCATAACGCAGGCTTGATTGATCCGGGCCACAGCGAGGTGGTTGCTCAAATAAAAAACAAAGGATGAAAATGGTACGCGATAGAATTTTCGCCGACTCGACAAAACGCTCCGCAGGATGCGCTCGGAGCTTTCCTTCCGACCGCACATAAATTAGCGCCGTCCCCCGTGGAGTGCGCACATACTTAAACAGTTGATATCAGCCGTGGTGGCGCGAACGTGCGCGGCGCGCGGAATTGGCGCTCGGGAGCCTCCGGGCGCGTTCGCGCGCGACGCAAAGTGCCGCCGGTCGGCTGCGTCAGATTTATCGATGTGATTTCGGGCGTCGGGTGCCGCGAGGACGATCGGAAGACGGAAGGAGCCCCGGTCCGGCTGGGAAGTATTGCGGGAGCACTATGAGATATATTGGGGTTGCGCGCGCGCAGAGGATGCGAGTTATGTCGACAATTATCGCGCCCGCCCGTTTTATTTTCCGGGGCTTTCTTCTTTTCTGTTCTTCTTCGGGTGGCGCGTGTCCGCGTTGCGCCATTTTCGTGGACGAGCCGCGCCTAGGCCATTGTTTGGCGCCCGCGAGACTGATAACGGGAGATCTGAAGGGGGGGGGTGGAAGGTGTACGAGACAAGAGATGAATACCCTCCGTGGAATTGGAATTCGCCGGGGCTGATTACCTTTATTATTCACCGATGAGCGCAGGATTAGCCCTTTATAACGGCTTTTATTCTCGGCGCCGCTAATCGATGTCGACGGGGCATTTGTCTTGTAACGCACTTTGCCCTTTTACCGGGTTCCGCATCATTTATTCAAAGAATTTCGCCTTTATTCCAGTTTTTAAGCTCTCTCTCTTTTTTAATCTTGGGCGAAACTAAAATTTTAATTACCATTTATTGTTAGCATTATTCAATAAAGCTTATTAAAATTCAGCCCTTATGGTCTGTTAACATATATAACTAAATTTTAAATGGCTGCAAATATTAATGAATGTGAAGGACGAATGTTAATTTTAATTATTAATTATTCGCATTGTACGAAATTCGCATGGAATAACAATGTGATGAAATAAATAAAAAAAAGGTCGGTCGACGAAATAATGAGGCTTTTTCGGTCCTTTTTTTGCCGGAAAGTTATTTTACGAAACATCGCATCAACACGGTCCAGCTCGTCATAACGATCGATCTCGTCAAAACCTTCATCAGCCGCGGCAGCTGCGAGGGGAGCGCGCATAGACGTTGATTGAAGTCGCGAGGAGTACAAAAAAAAAAATTTGTTTCGCCCATTTTTTTCCCTCAAAGATAAAAATTGCCGAATGCATTAGGCGCGAACGAGCAGCAGTGGGCCCGTGCGTCGAGCACTTTTTCCACGTCGTCGCGTTGACTTCATTGCTGCAGCGGGCTAGAGTGCGAAAACGAGGATCACTCGAGGGGTCAACTCGATCGATAATCGCGCACCCTTCACGGCCTTGACGTGCTTTCAAAGCTGCGTGCCAGCTGTTATGCTTTCTCGGTGAAAAAAAAAAAGGAGAAAAATTAGCCAACTCGCCGAGTTTCAAAGTCGTTAGCGGGGATTTTTACGAGTGACGCTAAATTAGCACGCCGCTGAATGCACTTCGCGCAAATGTAAAAACAACTCTAATTTTTTGAACGCGAATTACTCGCTGCACTACTGCAAAGTGCTCTTCTCTTTATACTTGCACGTGTGTAGATAAATTTCCAATAAAAATAGAGTAGAAATTAAGCCGACATTTATTTTATCTGTTTACAAATTAGTTATAACAATTTTGAAATAGCATAAAATCAATGTTTTATTGAATTGCTCAAGGTAATAAATACGCTTTTTTATGAACATCGTGAATTCTTTCAATTCTTATAATTTCAAATAATTATATAGAAAATAATTCGATACTTACAAAAAATTCAATCGAGCAATTATGAAATTAATCGAATGCGAAGGAAAAGTGCACTTGAATGCACTCGCATACAATAGAATATGGATAAAAAAACTCTTTTGCTTAATTTTCCACTGGATTGTGGAAAGTAGATGTTAAACATTTTTCAGTACGCTACGGTATACCCGAAAATAGGTCAAAGTATACGTTAACGAACATGCTAAATCAGTTGGAGTGAAATAAGGGGAAAATTAACTCTATTGGAGTCAAATTTTCGCTTTAATGTTATAGTGAAATTAACCCCTTGATGGAACAGATGAAATAGAGTGATTTTGTTACTCTTAGTTAAAGCGAAAGGTAGGGACTTAACTTGTAATATGCTACTCTACTTTAGAGTGAATTTTACTCTTCTTTTAAAGTGAATTTACATCACTCTATTCATGTACGAGTGTTTCACTACACGGAGAGAAATGTTATAGTAAAAATTACTATGTTCCGTAGGAACAGTGGGACATACTCAACTTATGAAAATTTTTACTATAAAAAATACTAAGAATTTCAATGTACATAGTAATTTCTTCTATATAAATAGCAATTTTTGCTATGTACATCGGAATTTTTAGTATGTTTTATAATAAAAATCGTCATTCCTATTCCTATGGAATATAGTAATGTTTACTATAACATTTCGCTCCGTGTATATACTAAGTGAAATCTTACTCCAACCATTTTAGCGTGAATATACCTCTACCTTTCACTCCCCGGGCGGTACCTTTCCTACACCGAGAGAAAGAACTTAATAAAAATAGATATTATGATTAGGAACGGAATGACAATCTTGACAAGAGAGAAATTTCCGTATAAAAAGTAGTAATTTGTAATAAAATAAAATTGCAATTTATATTATTAAAATAGTAATTTTCATAATTTCCGTACTAAAATTTACTATTTTTCATACAAAAAATTCTCGCTTGCTAAGACTGTCACTCCTTTCTTAACTACAATATCAATTTTTATTAAGCCTTTTCTCTCAGTGTATTACATTAAAAATAATTAAAGATGAAATATGCGTCTGTTTGCGCGAGAGAAGAGGCTCGTATGCTTATATTAAGTGGAGAACAGTGGAGTATCAATTTGCGCTCAATAACAATTAGGCCCTTAATACCGCGCCCTTCCGATTGCCGGCGGTAGATTATCAAACTTAAAATAGCCCTCCAGCACTACAATCGAGAAGATATTATTAACGGGTGGATGCACTTGGTGCATTAGCGTAGTTTGGCAAGGGGGAGGCTATCGCAAACGCGAGGCACGCCAGGTCGGGCCGGCAAAGAGCGGGGCCGCTCGGCTGCGCGCCCGAGTTGTATATTAGTGTACGTACGGCCGGGGAAACGGTGCGCCACGACCAGCCGAACACACACGGGGGTCGCTGTTTGCCCGAGCGAGGATCGCCCGGCAGCGATCCTTCGGGCGAAGTGTGACGCGCGGGCCGCGTTGCTTCAACGCTTGCGACCGATGTAATTCAACAAAGAGAGACGAGCCCGTGTCAAATGACGAGCAGTTCTAATCAAGCTCGCCTCTATGGGACCGCCTTCGAGCCGCCCACCAAATTCGCCTTGTCGCAAGTTGATTAAGGGGGTATGAAAGTCGATTAAAAATTCAAATTTCGCGCCGTAATAAAGCAGACGAAAAAATCATTAATTCGAACGATGAAATGAAATATCGAAAAACCACGAGATAGCTGCCCTCCGTTAGGTAACGGTCCATCGTTTTATAAAGTTCCAAATTTATATAACAGTACTTGGATGAGAAAAACTTGAATAATATGATTTTTTTATATTTTTCAAGCTTTTCTCGTCGAGGAATTGTTATCCGAATTTGGAGCTTTGTAAAATGATAAATCATTACCTAATGGAGGGCAAGAATCTCGTGATTTTTCGATATTTAATTTATACACTTTTTTAAAAGTAAATTTATTGTTTTTTTCCTTTGCTATATTATGGCGCGAAATTTGAATTTTTTACTTTCATACCGCCTTAATTCAACGTAAGCAGCTGATGGCTGCCACTTCATTTTTTGTATGGAGTTGAAGTTTTTAAACTTGCACAGAATGGAGTTTCCGATCTCTTTGAAAAAAAATATGTATGTATACGTCGAAATGATGCCGATAATGAATATTTATACGAATTTGAGAGTGGATCAATGTTTATCTAATATGTAACTTTAGGGCTGATCAATATTTCAGGAGGTGGCTGTTAGGATGCTGATTTAAAAACGAAGCTGCATTGTGTGTAGATAATAATTTATTGGCAATGCATCATTGACTTCCATGGGATGTATATGTGTATATATATAAGAGACTTGTAAATAAATGGATGTACTCATTGAAATGCGCATAATACGCTTTATTGCAGAGTATCATTATTATTAACCCTGATTTAAACTAATTAATATTTACATATCAATCGAGTCATAGTTTACGAACATTGAATATTATATATTATGTTTCTCTGGAAAAGTCGGTGATGGATAAAGTTTTTTTCTTTTATTTTACTGTTACACATTTTACAGCGCGTCGTAGGTACCGACTGAATTCTTTCAGTAAGAAATTCCATAAAATATTAAGAGAAATAAAAAATGATTTGAGCGCGGGCTTTTTTTTTTCATAGGAGCGCAGAATAAAAAAAAGGAGAGTAATAAAAAATTTTTTATTCTCATTTGTCGTATAAAAGTACTTCGCTGGAATATTTCAAATGAAATATTTGAAAGGATCCAATTTAAAAAAAAAAAAAGATTATTTTATCGTTTGCGTAATTTCGTTTTTCAGAGCAGGAAAATTATTAGCGACGGTTTTTTTTTAATACGAATCAAAGAATACAATCTGCGCAATTATAATTTATAATCGATGAGTTTTCCAAGCAGAAAAAAAAATAAAAAACGTTGATCCGCCAACGAGCTCGAAATCACGTGATAATTTTCGCGTCGGATATTTCCAGCTGAAAATGAAATATTTTTCAAACGCTCGAACGAAAGGTCGGAGCATTCGCTGTGGGAATCGGAGGCCGGCCAATCAACAGACAGTCGCTTGCGCGGAGGCAAGAGGCCGCAAAGAGCCGCGAATCAGTGGGCCGCTGTGACCACAGACGCGGCCGCCTATCAAAGTTGAGTAGCATCGTCGAACTCTCGACCGATGGAGTAAAGGACAAACGATATACACCGGCCGCGGAAAAGATTTTCGCTGAATCCGCGTCCAGAGGTACCGACAGCCGTCGTAATGAAAAGCCCCGCGTACTCGCGCTTTTTCCCGATGTTTCATTTTTTATTTTATTTTATTTTAGCTCCGCCGAACGCACGAGTAATTAAGGCGCGGTATATTGAATTTACATCTGGCACTTTCTTCCGCTGTCGAACGAATCGATGATCAATAACTTTCTCGAATGCAGCCAAGCGAATTTATAAGGTTAATATTTTTTGTTCGTTTATTTTAGTGGTGGCGCCCGAGGCAAGCTTGATACAAATTTACATTCGTTTTTTTTTTATGGAAATGAGGAAAACATCGTAGAACTTTGAGGTTCCTTTAACAAAATAACTTTATAAAAAAGGATTATACTAATTTCATCGTTGATTGTGCTATTCGTTATTCAGTGATAGCTATCTAATTTTTTTTTAATTATTATTTCTGCAATTATTGCTGCATTTAATACTCGCGGCGTTCCTTCGTGATTAAAATTTAATTAACTATTCTATTTAATTTTTTATTAAAACATTTCGGTTAAATACAATAAAAAGAATCTTCAATAATGAATCATACTAATTTTTATATATCTATAAATTTCTTTCAAGATGGATACACTCACTCAGGTCAATTTTTCAATATATACATATATATAGCCAACAGTGGAAAATATGTTAAGTACGCGATATGCATAATTGCCGATAAAAAAAAAAAAATATTCTGATTTCAACGAGTTTACTCTTCCGCACGCGACAAATAACTCACCCTTAAAGTGCTCCCGACACGGCGTTGCTCTTTAACGCACGCCGCGGCGAAAAATAAAATCGATCTCCAACGGCATAATCCCGTAAAGCAGGGATTTACGCTCGCGCGATCGTAATACCAGTATTGTAAATCATTTATGCAAATTGCAATGCCATATACCCGGCGGTTCTCCTCGCGGTGCGCTCACTTCCGGCGCAGCCATGAAAATGCATACGGCTTGAAGAAGTGAAGGAGCAAAAAAAAAAAAAAAAAAGAAAAACAGAAGAGTACGCGCACCGAGGGACCTAACGGGGAGCTTTAAACCCGCGGCGAGTTTTCACGCACTGCCAATGCGCCAGCAATATTCCACCGGGAGAAATAATAACCCCCACGCAAAGCACGCAATATTTGGAGCTTTATTTAATTAACAAATCGGGATCGCCGATCGCTTCTGCTTTTATAAGCGTTTCTTTTTTATATCACCGCCGGTTCTAATGAATTGTTTTGTTTACTCGCAGTGTTTGCGCGCCACTTGCGGATGCAAGCTTTTTAATTGCTTTTTTGAAGCGCGCAAAGTGCGCGACTGACCGTCAATCACGAGCGTTTTCATAAAAAAAAAACGTGTTTATGAATACTCGGAAAAATATTAACGGCGGCGAAATACAGAATTTTTCCGATCTTTAAGATCGCTCTTGGAACGTGAGAAATAATCCCCGGCCATAATCTGCCCGCTGCAGGCGTAATTTCCATTCGCGCTAATCCGCGGAAGAAATTAAAGTACGTACGTGACCTTACATCGATTCGTGAGCATCGGGCCGAGCGCGGCATCAATCCCCTGGGTGGGGGTGGGGTGAGGGGGAGATGGGGTGGAGGTATGCGTGCGCAGGCCAATGCTCGTTGTCACTCGCTCCGGGACTTATGATCATCGATCACAGTCAATTCGCGATCGCCGGCCAAAATCTCGCGGAGTGAAGTTAGCGAGCCAGCGAGTGGATATGACTCGCGCATAGCCCCCGAGAGCCATCCTCCATGGCTTTTCTAAATGTGGGTTAAGGACTTTACGGCTTGAGCGTGTTTCAGGAAATTTTATACCTTTAAAAGTTCCATCATAACGCGCGCCCGCTTTTGGATGTGTCTTGTATGTGCGCTTATTAAATTAACGTGTTTTGGACGTTTAAATATTAATTTTTGATGTGTTAATTAAATGTTTATATAAGATATTAAACATCAGAACTAATTTGAACGGCACGGGACAGAGCGATTTTAATTATTTTGTAATTAATAATCACCAGTTCTTTAATTATGAAGTAAACATTGGTGACGCTACAGAGCACCTGATTGAAAATTAAACTTATTTAACTAGCCTTTTAATTAATTTTCTGAAAATATATTAATTCGTTAAAGGATTTTGTAATTTGGCGTAGGCTGACTATACGCGGAGTAATACTACTTAAAATTGTAAACTGCGCTAAAAAAAAATCTTAAAATATACGAAAGGCTGACTTTACGTAATGTTATACTACTTACATCTTTAAACCGTATAAATTATTCGTCTTATTATATTTTTAATCAATATTAAGTAGTAGTCTGACCACGCATAGACTTGTACTACTTACAAAAAAAAATTCTATTTACTATAGCCTCTTAATTTGACTTAATTTCCACTTAAAATTTTAAAATGCATAAAAAATAAACCGGTACTCCTTCTTCGGCTTAACAGTTTCCATATCACCTGCAGCCACTTTTCCCTCGATCGAAAGGAAGTAAATGAAGAAAAAAAAGGAAAAAAAAAGGAAACGCATTTAAGTAACCGTTCATTAGAGGTCATTGTTCGCGCAGTCGACCTCCCTCCTAGCAGAGACACTGCAGCAATCAGCCTGAGAAAATTTGACGTCCTTTGGGCGTTGATTAAACATTGTTGCCCATAGCTCCTGCAGCGGGCAAAAAGCGTCAGCGTCGGAAACGCAACTCGAGAATGGCAAAACGCAAACAGGAGCGCACGACAAGCCGCGAAAGCACCGGAATTCCCGGGATAAGCGAGTGTTAGCCTCGTCGGAAATTCGTCGCAGGGAACTCACTTCTGGAGAGAGGGAGAGAGAGAGAAAACGGGCAGCGGGGGAGGTCAAAATCGAGACCCGCGCCATCGGGATGCGGTTTACGCCGACGCGATAAAACGATGCTGGGGAGCGGCCACCTTACCGCGGCGGCGCGTTTTAATCATTCACGGCCAGCGAATTTAGCAGAAGGGGGGCACCACGGGGTCGAGCTCGAAAGGATGCTTGCGGTAATCGGCGCGTTGGCGGGGCCGCCCCCCGGAGCGCTGCTGTGCGAGAGCAATTGCGCATACCGTGCGGACAACAGCGTGCAACTATCCCGCTCGTACTCTGCCTCCCCCCCCCCCTTGCCCCTCGTTTCTCTTCTCCGCGCCTGCCCACCCCCGCCCATTCTCTCGAGCTACTGTGTATACCTCTGCCGTCGCAGAACGTCGCGCCGCTCTCTCTCTGTCTCTGTCTATTTCTGAACGGATAATAATTAGCCCGCGGGTCTCGGCAGTGCGCTTAGCTGGTTTGCCGGCACGGCTTAGGGCTGCTGCTGTTTATCGCCGGCGTCCGTGTTTTTTTATGCAATAACGGCATCTTTGCAGGTAATTAGCGCTCCTTCGGCAACTTTGCGCTCCGAGCGAGCCGCCGCTGCTTTTGAGGAGCATGCTAATGCGTGTTTGCAGGCGCGCGTCTGCGCACTGCCAAGTATGTTTACTCTATTGTGTTTTGGCTATGATACCGTTTCGCTGTGATAGCATAACGTTTAGTATGATCGTAATTAACCGCATGTAAATTGCTCAATGTTGCGGATGTGCTCGCTCGATTAAAATAATTGCCGCTAAATAGCGACTTCATATTTTTCCGCTCACTGAGCATTCCGTGCAATTGCCGGGGAAATTTAATCGTATTAGGGGCACATTTAACGGGTTGTTTTTGCTATCACAACGGTATTTCTTTTATTTTTAAGCTTGCGTAAATAATTTTGAGGGTGAAAACTAATTTACGGATTAATTAAAAAAATAAACTCTGTTCCGTTTTCTTTGATGATAAATTAAAGGAACCTTTATTTCTTTATGAAACTTGCCACGGGAGCCTCACACGTTTCTCTCAGATGAGTTTCCTTTAATTACAACTGCTTGAAGATAAAAATTTTTCCAAAAGTGAATTTTGCTTCTAGGAAAGATAGATATAATTATTTTCGTTACTTAATTCTTTATGAAAACTCGTTATCTCTTTTCACAATTAATTCACTGAACATCAAAGAAGCAGTATCACCCAATTAATTTGGTTAAATAAATAAACGCGATGCGTTAACAATACTTAGAGTACTTATTCTTTTTGATGTACACGCATGTACTATTACTTATTCTTGTTGATGTGTACGCATGTAAATTCAAGCAAGCCGAGCAAAAAGCAAATTGAAAAGTGAAAAAAGGAATCCCAGCAAGCCGATTGCGCAACGCTTGCGCAATAAAAGCGCGAGAAAAATAAAGCAGTCGTCGTCGTCGTCGTCGTCGTTATTTTTTAGCCCGAGTCCTTTTCAGCGATGCCGGTGCTCGGCCCGCCGAGGCGTAACTTCAAAAGAGCTCGGGCGGACGAAGTCGGTGGGAAGCGGAGCGAGGAGTGGAGGGGGGGGGGGAAGTGTATCGCGGCTCGCGGTACTTAATCGGAAGCCATTAAGCGCAGCGCCGTGCACTCGGCCGAAGCGCGAGGCGCGGTTTTGTCGGCCATAAGAAGCCGCTCGTCGCACTCGTCCCGTTCGTCGCCCCCGTCGAGTGGGTCCGCACGGACCTCTCCACGGAAAAAGGGTAGCCAGCCGGCGCTAGCGGATATAAGAGCGACGCTGGAGCTTTTGATCGCCTTTGTTGCCGTGGGAATCTGCAAATGACCCGCCGTCGCGGGATTGCGCCCAGCTGTCGCTGACGTTCTTACGTTCGAGGGGGGGAGGGAGGGCTAAAAGGAGGAGAATGGGAGCTGCAACGCCGACGGTCAACTGCGCAATCCCGCACTCCTCGAGTACTCGCTCCTCTTATACGGAAGACTTTGTTAATATAACGATCGTCGGGCGCTGTTGAATTTCTTTTGGAGACTTACGGCGCGATTCGACGTGTAAGTGTTTTACGTATGAATTATTTAAGGCGCCCTTTGCATAGCTCGCGTAATTTTAGTGCTGTTTTGCTCGAAGCACTAGGTATACACTTGAGAAATAAACCATTAAAATTTTATTCGCCGCGACGCTGTCTTTCACACTGGGAAATGATGAACTTTGTAAATAAATATGTATGCGGATTTATTTTTGTTTGAATATTTTTCAAAGGGCTTGCTTTTTAAACGTAATTGAAAATGTGTCTATTCTCCTTTTAAGCACTAGATCCGGCGGATTTTTTTTTGTTTTGTACGAGGCAACTGTCAAATAAAAAAATAATAACAACAGACAGCTATCACTCAATTGAAATAAAAAAAATTCTAATTTTTAAAGCTATCCATTTAAATTTGAATTCCTTTGTTACTTAAGCATTATTATGCAGTTTGCGTGGTAATCAGAGAAGAAATTGTGAGGCACATTCTCTTCTCCCCCCGGAGTAAACATATGCATGTTTTTCATATAAGCGGGCTCGTCGAGGGCAGGTTGAACGTCAACTCCTGGGTAGAAACTATCGGCTGAAACTCATTTGCCATAGGCCCCGATGGTGGCAGGAGGAAAGTCTCCTGCAGCGGCTCACGAAAGTAGGTTAATCACGGCGGTGCGATAATTTGCAGTCGGCCGTGAATTTTGCGGTAACGAGATAGTTGAATTATCCGGGCGGGGTCGGAGTGAAACGGAAACGAAAGGACGAGCGAAGAACCGACCGCAGAAAAAAAAGAGAGAAAGAAAAAGGGAAACAAAGCTCGCCCGTGGAAGTTCAGCGGGGACGCGCCTAGCGCTGGAGACGAGGGACAAACGAGCCCACGTCGCGATAGACGTCGAGCCGGAAACGCGCGACCGCGCGTATCGCCGTGGCTACAAGTGAAATTTTAATTAGTTAGTCGAGCCATTTTCCAGCCGGGCGATTCGGACGCTCTGAATCCCCGCGGCTCCGGGAACAATGGGGGATGGCGGCGAATGGGCCGAGTACGCGCATGAAATGATAAAAATGGACGGAGGCGCCGAGGATAACGAGGCGCGCCAGCGTGCACAATTTCCGCGAGTGCGCCCCGCGTCCACTGTGTTTGCTGTGCTTTTGCGCCGCCTTTTTTTTTCCTTCCTGTTTGTACCCTCCTCCTGCCGCTCGCGCCGCTTTTACTCCCCGCGCGCGCGGCACCGCGGGACTTTTATGCAGGAGCGCTGGCGGATATTGCGCGCGAGGTGCAAATTTCACGGTATTTTTATATATGCACTGGGAAATAAAGACGCGCGGGCGCGCGGGATCTTCGCGGCTGCTGATGAATTATGGCGGCTTTTGTAATGGCCGTGTAAATTTATAATCACCGCAAAGGATCGTTTCATTTATTCAAATTGTTCGCGTGGTAAAAACCTGTTTTTCGCGAGGGGCGATGTGCATTCTGCATGAGTGCACGCAGACGGGTTTATACAGTAGAATGTATATGCATTTAATGCGGTGTGAAATTTTAATGAACGCACGAAAAACATCGACGACGTAAGATTATGCCGTTAAAAAAAAGGGGGAGAGAAGAATAGTGCAGATAATGTAAACAAAAAAATTCAATTTCACTTTAACGCCGAGGGGAAATAGCCATTCATAATTTATCGATGCACTGCATGGTCCGCGACTATTCGATAGATAATGTCCGTGTACGGTCAGACAAGGATGCTTCATTGGTTATTCATATTGTTTCATAATCCCAAGTATAAAGTAAATAATATGTACATAAAAAACATTTTACACTATTAATCGAGTATATTTTTTGGGTTCAATACCAAATGCTTGCATAATTGTGCTTTAATCCGCTTGTGAGCTTTTTCTACATTTGAAAATTTTCGAGATTTTAAATATTCCAAAATTTTTGTGCTATTACTTAATACTTATAAAGCAGAGATTTTTATTGATCTTACTTTTGCAAACTGTCATTATGTTTGTTAAATATATAATAGGAAGTTTTTATGTACGGCGTAGGAGAAAAATAAACTCCGGTGTAGAAAAAAATATCAATGATGACACGAAGCTTTACACATAAAAAAAAGAACGTCCGCAGCTTTGCGACGAAGTCACATGATTCGCTTAGATGATCTTCACAAGCCACTGGGTTTAAACTTTTTATCACGCGAGGTAAGCCGCGCTCATTATGCAACAACTATTTTATGCATGATTGTTTGTTAATAAAAAGCTTTAAAATGACTCGGAAGTTCAAAGATCTTTTTTCTTAAAAAAAAAGCTCGTCGTTAAAATGCATAGCTTTAATTTACTTTTGCAGTGAATAAAAAAAAAAAGGAAAGTGTAGTTTAGATGCACATCTTAATTTAAGCTTTCGCCAAGGTAGTGTAATAAAATAAATTAACTACCGACTTAAATTACATTTAGATCTAAAAAAAATTCAAAATTAATTCCCTTTGGTGAAAAACTACGTATATACGTATTTCATTTCACGTGAAAACTTTTCGTATGTACATTCTACTCTCTAACTCATCGCAAAAACATATTGCATACGGTATGCTCTCGTGTAGCTCACTCCGCAGAGGAAAAAATTTTGTTACCGAAAAAATTTCGCTTCCCACGAATTGTTTAATGTGACTCGCTTTAATAAACATCGCGCACGGCACAAATTTCACCTACTGACTTTCAGTCACGAGCGTACATAATTTATTCAAAGAAGTTAACAAAGTTTGCCTGGATGCGCTAATTCTCTCAAGCCAATAAATCCATTGTTTTTAAAAAATTCAACAACTTGTTTTCGGAACTCGTACCCCCTACCCTGGACAAAAAAAAAAAGATTCAATTCTCACGTAATAAAATGAACAAAGTACCGAATCCCTCTACGACGTAATAAGGCAAGAAGCGCCGCAAGAGGAATCTCATTAGAATGATTACGTCCGCTCGGAGCACTTAATTAGAGAAAAAAAAAAGAATAACGGAGTCTCCGTCTCGTCCGAGTCACCATAGAAATTGCTGCAGTTGTTAAAAAAAAAGAAAAAAAAAGAAGGGGAAACGTCGCTAACAAGCCACTCGATACTCACGCCTGCCCTCGCCAATTTCCTTGGCGCGCAGTGCCGCAAGCGTCACGGAGGATGTGCAGATGAGCCACCAGAAGCTCCAGCCGATGAACATTTTGCCTGCCGATAAAAAGCAAAAAATCCTCACGTCCATCACGCGCACCAACGTCGCCCACTCAGGGTCTCATAACGGCGCGACGATCCGCGCTAACCGAGCACACTGGCAGTTCCGCGCGCCGAGGAGCTCCGCCGCTGGCTCCTCTTTCGTCGAACCGAGCCGCGCGGCACGCCGGCAGCGACTGCGCCAACGCGAGCGCGCCAACCTACTCTTTTCGGCGCTGCGCGCGGCGGCGGATGTGCCCCGTCCCGTCCCGTGCCGTTCCGCCCGCCTCCCTGTGCGCACCGCACGGTCCCCGTTATTCCACGTGCGTTTGCCCGGGGACGCGCGTAGCCGATCGCCTATCATACATCTCTCCGCTTCTTTCTTCTTTCGTTTTCTGCTTATAGTTATGGTAAAGTGCGCCCGGCGTCTTCACTTCTTTATGCCCGTGCCATCAAATTTTTATACTCGCCCCGTGTTCTTTTATGTCCCTCCGCCGTATAGGAGACGCTCATCGAACGCCGCTGTTTTTCTGTCCGGCATTATCTTATTTAAATAATACACAGAGTTGGAAAGGCGGCGACTGCTCGAGATCGAGATCTATAAATAAAAGCCTTGACCTTTTTGCAGTGTCAAACGCAAGTAAAATATTAAATTCTGTTTTCGTTGACAAATCATGTCACTGAGCGATATTATTTTATTTATTACATAAGTAGTTCTAAACACATTCAGATGAAAAGTGAAGTTATAATGAAGTAGACTAATTCTGTTTCAATTATTTAGTTCAACATTATTATCATTATTATTATATGAATTATTTCATTCTACGGATTAAAATGTATAGTCCAATAATGTAGTACAACTAAAACTAACAATCTGAATGTAAAATAAATACTTAATAAGAATATATACCTTAATAAAAAAATACGTTTTTCCAGTCTCCTCGGTGTTGCACATTGAAAATCAACACTTCATCGTAAATTATCGAGGGCTAGAGGGTATGCAGGAAATGCAGTAAAAAAGTCTCTCCGAGAAAAAAAAAACAATTTTATCTTATTGAAATAATCCATCGAGTCGGAAGGACAATGTCTATTAAAGATTGAAATCTATAAATAAAAGCCTCGAATTCTGGAAGGTAATGTAGTTACCTTATGAATACGTATGTCACAGTGCAGAACGGGGGCGGCGATAGCAACCTTCTTATGAAACGTCAATTTCTATTTTTGATTCATTTATACCTGTCGACTCGAAGAGTAAGAAGGTTAGAGATGCATCACTACTTTTGCGCAGTCCATTTATCACGCGTATCGTTGCGCAGCGTGAGAGACTTTCCTCCTTCGCAGAAGCGAAAAATTAAACTTAGTTACAACTCCATTTCCTCCGCTTTTTCTTGGCCGCTTAATAAAAGCGCGCTGATGAACTTTTTGGGCTTAAGCAAGCTGGTTTACGTGCAAAAACCATAAGTAAGCATAGGCTGCAGCTTCCCTCGGGGAAGGTTCTTTCCGAGCGAAAGAATTCAGCAAGTTGCGAGTTAATTCACAGTGCCCACCCCCTCTATAATTCGCTGGCGCGTGCAACTTGCCAGCTCGGCGGTAAGAACAAGTATAAATCTCTGGTCGCGTCCCCTTCTCCGGGGCGAAGGCCAGGAAGAAAAATCCGCGAAATTTCTGCAGTTTAGCAGTCGGAAGTCGGTGCATCATCGGCGGTCGGCGGCAAATGACTGTCCGCCGCGCGATACTTAGAGACCCTCTGATTATTTCCGCGCGGACCGGAACAAACAGATTCGCCGGTGAGGGAGGGTTTATATACGCCGCGAAGATCTGCCGCCCTTTTCCTCGGGGATGCCATTTTTTCCGGGAATTGATGCAGTCGGCGACACGACTTTTCGATTTCGTATGATATATGTTTATTTTCGCCCTTTCGAGGCAGCTGAAAGTCTCTAGCACCGTGAAGCGGCTTCCTCTGGCAATGCACTTTTGTCACGGAGGATGCGAGGGACATTATTTAAATAACTTTGGTGGATGAAGTTGTATAACTTTTTTTTGTTCGTTTTATTTATGGACAAAGCGATGACTCTTTGCGCTTTTAAATCTTTTTAATACTTTCCTCTGTCATTGATGTAATACACACGTAGGATGGAGCTACGTGTTTCTGCTTCTACCTTAAATTTATATGTTATTAAATTTTTCCCCCTTACGTACCACTTCGAGAAACGAGGCACGGAAGAAATTCTTTTTTATGAAACAAAAGAAAGCGATCTGCGAGATTTTATTTGACGCGCTGGGAGCACTGTAGTTTTAAAATTAGATATACGGATATACGGTTTATCATGAGGCTACCGCAATGAATTCATTACTGCTATGAAATGAACTTGTGCGATGATTAAAAAAATCCTATTGCTTACGCAATTTTTTTTTTTAATTTACTTTAACTTTAAACGATCGTTTGCCGCAATTATATTTCTTAACAGTATTGCGGAACCCTGTTATTAAATTAAGCACTGAAGCTTTAGCAGAAGTTTTTTAATATCTTTTGAATTTGCCGCTTTTTCGAATGTACGAACTTTAATCAATATTTCAAACATTTCATTAGGCTTCATAAAAGACTTCTATGCTTTCACGTGATTTTCTTTCGCTCTCTGATTTTATTTATTTATTGTTTTTTTTTTATTAAGTTCCATTTATGACTGCTCTCATAATTAAAAATTGGTTCGACGCGGTTTTCAATCGAATTAAAATGTACCGAGACAGTGTGCTTTCAATCAAATACAGTGACGCCTGCACTTGTTGGTCGAAGTGCATAATTACTTTAGGAAAATTTTGTACCTTCGATGTTACCGCGATATTTTCGAAGTACAATTTAGTAACTACAATTTCATTTTCATCTTCGAATTACTTAAAAATATGCATTTTACTTTCTAAAGAGAATTAATTGCACAAAGCTTGAACAGCTACACCGCAATTTCAATTTAATCATTTAAAACTTACATCGGTGCGCTACAATTGCAGCAGCGAAATAAGTGGGATCTCTGCAGTTATACGTAGAACAAAAGTGCAAAATAAAGCAAGACGGTTAACAGAATCCCTCTAGCGAGCATCAGAAATCGTAATCTAACGTTAATCCGCATGCATTTGAATGGCGTTCGTTTGCTTGTGAATTAGCCGAAAGCAAAAGCCCTCGGCTAAAGGTGAGCATTGCCAAAGGAAACGCGCGGCAAGATTCGCGTTTCTCCGGCAGGTGAGTAGTCTGGACCGAGTGTCTTTCCACGTGAAAATTGCGCAAGCGCGTGAAAGAAGCAAAGCATGGATTTTATTGTTGGTGCGCAGCTGCTACGTGGAAACGAAAAAGAGGCACTACGCAGTGTACCGGAGTCACAGACGAAAGTCCTTCACATGTGGTGATAAAGATGATTTACCTGCTCGCGAAATGTTTTCAAACCGATTTTACATCCGAATTGAAGCGTTGCTGAGCTGCGTGCTATGCGGGCAAGTTTCTGAATGACGAGAGGGACAAGTGCCAGGTAGGCTGGTTTCGAGTGACGTCGGTATAGGTATATATTTCGATATTTTCGGTCTATCAAGCGCTCGAACCAATGGTACGCGTTACGCTAATTAGAATCGTCCAGGAAGAAAGTAAATGAATAAATAAAATTCTGATGGATATTGAAAAATACAGTGTTTTCAATTTTAAGTCTTTTTTTAAACAAAGGTTAAAACACTGTAACTTTGTAACGCAGGCTTTGGTTTTAACGATTTATATTCTGTTAATAGAATTTTTCATACTGGATCCTAATTTATCGGGGTATTCTGATGCTGAATGTTTCAATGTATTCCGGTATCATTGGAAATTAAATGAAATAAAGCTGTTATGATGTTAATCTTTCAGGCTGTTTTATATGAATGCTATATTGTATCTGAAATGTAATAATGGATTTAATTTATTCATATTGTGAAGTATGAATGCGATAAAATGTTACACTGCATGATGGTTTTCCACAGCTGCAGAATTTGTTTGTCATCTGCATTGTGCTGAGACTGATTTGTATTATTTCGAGAATGTTAACTGAATACGTCAATCGCAGGGACATATCGCGCCCATACTTCGATTACATTTCTGCCGGATGCAATGAATTTCACATCTATCTATTATTAAATGCTTAATTAAGCAAATTTAAAGTAAAATAACTTTTTTCAAAATAAATCGTATACTAACTATATAAATAATTTCAATTTCAAGAGACACCTGATGAATATTTTAGATTTGCAGCAGCTGCCAATCTTCCTTTTTTTTAATACGAATGAGAGTGTCCTTATATTAATAAATCAAAACATTTGATTCACTAGAACGGGAGTTCACCAATAATAAGAAAAAACTAAAGTTTATCTCGAAGACAAAATTGGCAAGTACTCGGGATAAGCGTTGTTGGGAGAAAAAGGGCAGGAAGAATCTTACAGCTTTAAAGTCAATAAAGAGCGAATGAAGCAAAAGAATATGATAGCGAGTGATAAAGAGATGAAGCACAGCGAAAATAAATGAAGAGCCATAATTTTCATTCACAGCGATGTATCCACCTCTATTTTGCCGCGAACCCCTCTCGCCCCTTTTTCTGCGTCTCCTTTTCCGCGGAGCTTACCATTCACCATCGAGATCTTCCTCTTTCATTCTGATCTTTTGCCCGGCGTCTTTAAACACTCCTCGCCCTTCTCCGTTTCCTTCGTTTTTTGGCACCAGTAATTTTGCAGTTGTCTTTGCTGTTCATTCCTCCAGTCGTTCAAGCCGCTCGTTTTCCGCAAAGCTCGCTGATGGGGATCGAGTGAACAGGTGTCCGTTAATATTCCGATTTTGCCGACTTTATTTTAAGTTTATTAGCAGCGGAGATTCAGTTGATGCCGCACTTCAATAAACAGATGGCGAAGGAAAGAGTCATTTTGATGGACAGGGCACTTTTGCTTTGGAAATGTGTGGGTAATTCTTGACCCTGTACTTTCGCTGTATACCCTTGTTTTTTTATTTCGAGTATACTTTTTTTGTGACCAAAGCGGAACTTACACTCGAGTGCAACGGTTACGAAGATTTGCCTTTATTATCTAAGGTTTTTCGGGGTAGAGTTGACTGTGATTCACGGTAAAAGTATCGGCTATAGGTATACTTCTGAGATAAAGGCATTTAGAGGTACCTATGTAGGACATATGGGTACTAAATTTGAATCCCGGATTCGCACGGCGCGTACTTCTATCGATTTCCACGTTCAAGAATTCCACTATTTTAAACTATCACATATCACACTCCGATATTTCTAGTTTAATTTGAAACTCTTCGCGAGTGATGGTCTTTTATGCGAAAAATTTTATCATTTCCTTTCGATTTTCGAAATGCTACTAATTCTTTTTATATCCGCAGTAAATATCGCAGGATTTATTAGGAGAAGTAACTTTCCACAGATCTTCGGTCGAACAGAAGATAAAGCTAATTTAATGTTTTCGAAAAATTTTTACTTCCTTTATCTAAACAGTTACACAATTTGTGCTGAATTTACAAAACCGCGGTAGTGCATTATCGAAAGATGCGACTGTCTCAAAAGTTGAATTTTAAGAAATATCTCCAAAAAACAGGACCGATAAATTTTTTATTTCACGAATCTGCTGAAAATTGTAGAAAAGGTCGAGTATTCGCGATTGTGTCCGCAAAAGAAGAAAGCGGCGACTTTCACGATTTACGGCCCGGAAATTTAAACCCGCATAAAGCGTCTAAGTAAATTTCTTAATTCCGCGAGGGTGGGGACAAAATGCTGAAAAACTCCGAAGAACCCGTGAGCTCTTTGGCTTTTGATTATTTTCCATATAAAAAGTCTTCTTCCCGAATGCATTCTTCAAAATATCCTTTATTTCCTTATCTGTCGCGTGATGCGGGGCGCGGCTTTTTAGTCAAAGTGACCCCTTTAGTACCGCATTAAAGTTTAAAAGTTCGAAATTTCGTAAGTATCTTAAAATAAAATGCATTGGAAAAGTTTCTGATATTACGGAGCCGTAAAAAAACAAGATTACCACCCCGGCGTTAATGCCACGCGGTAGGTCCGCTGAAAATGTAGATGTAAGTATTAATCATAATCTAAGCGTAGCCAACCAACAACTTTGTTATTATAATTCTAAATGGTGAGCGTAAACTCGCTTTGTGGAGCCAAGTCATGAAATTCGTATTAAATGAACACATGAGCAACAGCTGTAAATGCATGTTTAACTTTCGTTCTAAAGCAGCTTGATAACGCCTGTTTGCTTTAAGAGCGTGCACTCCGAATAACAAATATAAATTTTGCATTGCATAATTTATGCATCGGCGGATTTAATTCATACCCCCGCGATCCGACCTGATAACCTTATAAGAACAAAGAAAAAGCAATCCGAAAAAGGAAGGAAAGAAAAAAGTCAAAATCTTCGTTCAACAGTCAAGTCTGTCCGCTCGTCTACATTATTTTTCATCGTTTGTCTCGATCCAGAATGAATCTTTGCCGTTTGATCCCGAATATCTTTGAGCCTCCCAGCCGAGTCCTCCTTTTTTCACGAAGGGCTTCGCGCCGCGACGGAAGAGCGAGCAGCCAAAGACTGCAGACACACGACTCGACCCCCAGGATGGCTTCCATCGTAAACCCTAGCAAAGGCCGCCGTAGCGCCGTAGCGCCCCAGCCGGAAAATAAGACTGTGTACACAAAAGAGGGGTCGACGGAAAGAACACTCAACGTGCCGATGTGACAACAGTAGCGTTCTGGCGCTGCAACCATCGAGAGCCTTCGGATTTTGCCTCCCGCGCAGCTGTCCTTTGACCCGTCGCGGCACGGAATGAGATTGTCGTCGCCGGCACGATCGACACGTTTCAGTGCCAATTTTTACGCTGCCTGCCAACCGCTTTCTCGCGCTTCCTCAAAGAGAACGGGCTGTTGTCACTTTTTCTTCACTTTCCTTTTTTCTTGCGTGCGGTTCAAAAGGACTTCTCGAATGTATTTTTAATATCTGTGTTAATAATCAAAAAATTATTATATTGAAAAGTTAAATTAATAAGTTTTAAAATAATCTTTCTGGGAGTTCAAATATAGAGAAAAAAAACGAAAATTATTTAATTATCAGTTTACTTCGTAAGTCTCGATTATTTAAGATTTCTTTTTTGGTATTACTTTCACCGTTAGTTCTCAGTTTGAATTATCATCTTTAATCTTAATTACTCCATTTATGTGTATAAAGGACCATACAGGCCGTTTTATTATCAAATAAATAAATTAATTTCTAAAAGGAATTAATTAAAAAAATGTTTATAAGCACATATGTACAGTTGAACTACGAAAAATAATTCTAAAAGTATCCTGAACGTTACAATGCTATCGCGATAAACTTGAGGTAGTTTTGGCTCGTAAATCGAGTTGTTCGAGTAATAGAGTATTCATTCGTCGCAGTGAAACGCGGAGCAAACTTTTCGTTTCGATTACCCAAAATCCGCGGGTGTGCTGCCGCACCATTCAAAATGCCTGAAAACAAAATTAATAGCTAAATGAGATAATCGAGGAGGGAAAACCACGAAAGAGAGAGAAAGGGAGAGATAAAAAAAACGAGCGCTCAATGCACGTCGTTAATCATTGATGAAAATGCGGACCACGCGCGCCGTGGACGGGCGGGGGATTAGCGAAAGGGCGCGCGTATCTAATTACGGTCTTGAGGGGGTGGCTCTTTCATCGAAGGAGGGTCGCCGTGACACCGGCCAAAGCCCGCGTACGTATACATATACGCGTGTCCTTATAACGGGACAAACAAGGACTTTCCCGGCTGGCCATTCCACGGCCGGCAATGAAGTAATCCGACGCCACTCGCCCGAGCAAAAAGGACCGGCTAGGCGTGCTAAATCGTTAAAGAAGACAATTTGTCACCTTCGGGGTCGGGAGACGAAAGCCGCGCGATTAGAATGCTGCGAGCGAGACGACGCCTGCACCGCTACGTATATATTTTGTGGGTCGCGCGGCGCCTCTCGGGTATTGCATTATACACGCGCAACCCGCATGCAACCATGTGGATGTGTGTGTGCTATTTGGTGTGGGTGTACGTGCGGGAGTATGTTTGACCGAGTACACAATTCGAAGGGTGAGCCGGCAAACGGTGAATTATTATGCGCGGAATGTGCAATAACAATGCTACGCGGACCAACAATAATGCACTTTCTCTCGGTGAAACGATTTAGTGGAAATTGCAGCGATTATTAACGAACGTTATTAATAAAACGCCGTTGTCGCATAAACTGGATGATCACTTTTGTCCGACGTTATATGAGCCATTGCTTACGGCTACGCCCCTCTCTGTCCTCAGGAAACGGCGAGGTCAAAGTGCATCCAGTCGCTCTTCATCCGATTGGCTATAAACAATTTTTATTAAATGTACACTCGATGCTCATAATATTTCTCCGTAAGTTCGCGTAGTTATGATAATACTGATTGCGCAACTTTTTCGAACAAGCGTACCCTACTCTTTAAATTTCAGTGAAAAAATTTCCTCGTGCGATGTACACTTATAAAGCAGGCAAGAGGAGCAAGAAGTCCTCGCGTTGATACTGCTAAATTTTCGAATCAATCAGCCGCGCAGTTAAGGAAGGCGAGGAGAAAAAAAAAGTAAAAGTAATGGGCCAACCAACAGGTACTGCGGCTCGGACCCAGTGAATAAATTGCCGTTGTCCACCAAGACGAAATGGCGGAGGGCATCCAATTGACCCAGTTCCCCGGGCGTCTGCGTGTGTGCAGAGCGATACGAAAAACTTAAAGAATAATAGCGTGATTTTAAGAACATTTAACTGCGTTGAGCGGCTGTAACCGGGGCTGCTTACTCTGCCCTCGCCCGGCGCAAGTTCGGTAACGAGTTTTAAACCGGTTCAAGGACTGATTACACCTCTTTGTCATCTTTCCAATTTACCGAGTCATTTAAGAACTTCGCTTTAAATTCCATATTCTTTTTTCACCTTGCGCCGTTACCCTCTTTCTCTTCTATCAATCGAACAAAATGTCACAATTGATTTAAACAATATTTCTTACAAACTGCGTGCACGCAGCCTTTTTTCTTTTTACACTCTTTTTTCGTCGCGAAAATTAAATTTAAAATGAAAAAGCTTATAACCTACTATATCCCCAGGAGAATAAATTCCTTCGGCGTCTCGCGGAAATCACTGCTTATATATAACGCCGCAATAACCGCGGGAAATAAGCGTTATTACGTTTTGTAATCACCGAGTTATCGGCAAAGTTCAAAGCGCAGATAAAGGATCTCGCGGCGCAGCGCATACCCCCGTGATTTCTTATGCAAAGAAAGAAGAGTAAGAGCAGACTCGGTAAGCGGGAAAGTGATAGAACGCCCGCATAACCCGAGCGCCAGGAGTGCTAAGACTCTCTCGAGTCCCTCCTCCTCCGACGCTGCAGTTTCGCCGCCGAAACCGCTTCCGCTCAATAAAACCCCCGAGCACTCGTGACCCTTTTCAAGGCCGCCAAGCTAAATATTCATCGGAAAATGTGAGTCGATCGGTTAATTCGACGTGGGGTTAGCCGCCGCCGGCGGCGCGGCATTGTAGGTCGCGAGCGGCTCGCTCTTTTTCTATTATTTCGTTTTTACATCGCGGCGTTAGTGTAAGCGACGAGGTGAAAAGCGCTTTGTGCGCGCCAGGCCGGCGCTTTTCACGGATAGAGCGCCGGACTCACTCCGCCGTTGCGCAACATTATTTCGCCTGGCCGGGCACGGTGCGTTCGTCGTGCGCTTTAAAAGGCGGCTGAATCGAAAAATAAGAGTCGCGCTATAAGGAAATCCCGACGTGCGCGCGACCCGAATAAAGCGGGCTTCAAGTGGCACGTCGCAGTTCCGGACCCGTTATATATATATACACATATATATACCTTTCGAATAAAACTCTGATGAATTAGAGCTTACAAATCGCTGGTATTAGCTTTTTTTCCCTTCGACTCTGCTTTATTTTCGCTCCCTTTTTTTCTTTCATTTTTATGCGGCCCGCGGATTTGGCCCGTTTTTTTTTTCGTCGAATGCAAACGCGGGTACAATGAAATGAAAAAAAATTTTCGCACGAAAAGGATATCGTTGTCCGAATTATCGTAAAAAGCGGGCGATTGTAATGTATGCGGCGAGCGGGGTATGAAAGAAAAAGAAACTGCGAGGATGCGAAACACGTGGTTTTTCAATATTGCACGCGGTGACGCGTACTAGCGTTCAATGAAGTGAACCATGAATAATGCATTTACCTATAACTTTTCTGCCGCGAAGAAAAATAAGACTCGCGGCCTGCATAAGGGTCGTTAAGAGTGATGCAGGCGCTCCGATAATGTCTTACTCCTGCCTCGGCAAAAGTATGTATATAAAATACTTTATTATGCACTTATATATTCTTTTTTTTTTAACGGAATACCTCGGTTATCTAATATGCGTAAAAATAAATAGCTCGTTTTACGCTTTTTTTTATTCACTTAGAATTTATTTTTTAAGATTCATTGGATACCTTTATTAACGATGAGAATTATTATATTTAGCAGATTGAAAAATCTAAGTATCCATAAAAAAATAGTCACTTTAATTTCGCGGTTATCAACATTTCTTGATTAAAATTTTTAATAGCAGAGGAAGTCAATATTTTATTTAGCCATTGCAAAATAAATGAAAGGTGAAATGTTTATGATTCTTTTTTTAAATCTTTTGAATAATGTTTTACATCTAATGTTCTTTTCTTCTCTTTTTATATGATTCTTCGAAAATCATTGCCACGTTCAAAATGACACGATTAACGTTGAACGTGTAACAGGCAGGTTACCGTAGAATATAATAAATGTTTGGCGATAATTGAATGGAAAATGAAGCCGTCGCAATATTATGCTAATTACCGGCGAAATCGTAACTAACTTTATTGAGCTCGTTTATCACGCGGACGTGGCGACGTAAAAAAAGGGCGCCACAAATCACTAGAGATCCCAGTCGCTCATCATCCGCTATTACTCCCGACGACTGGTTTGCCAAGCTTGCAAAGCGGACTCGAAGGCTTTTGGCCGGGATAGAAACGAAAACTTGGTTTTGCAAAGTCCATTTTCTTTACGTTAATGCTCCCGAGCTCGCCCAAGATTCATCCAGCTAACGATAATTGCCATATCCGCGATAAAGCTTTGTTAAGCGGAAGTCGTGCAGCGGGGAGAAAAATCGTTTGCTTCCCTCCCCCTCCCCTGTTCCTCCGGTTTCCCCTTGGGCATTTGCGAATCGAGCGCGAACGACATTGAATAATAAATATTTTGCCATTTCCTAAAATTTTTTTTTATAGCGTCCGTCGAATATTAATTTAAAACTTATTCACTTTTTCAAATACAAAAGCTGTGTGGTTTTACATTTTGATGTTTAAGCAACAACAACAACAAAAATGTTTATAACATTTGAGTGCTGCACTCTGAGCTTACGACGGTGCAGTTAAAGTTTTTTATGCAAAATCTTTTACGTTGCAGTATAAAAATTAAAACGCTTGTTTACAATGAAAGTTTGATTGTTAACGAATATTTTTATTTGCTTTGGTGTTCGCGAACCGCATGCCCTAAACGCAAAGTCTCTGTTTTTCTGCAAATATCAATACGTCAAATATTGATTGGAAATTTTGAAAGTATCGATTTAACGTAGTTTCCAAGCACGTTATGCACGCTGAACTGCCAGGAGTGATAAGACGTTATACCGCCGCTGATGGCGTTGGAGAAATCAATTTACTATTAATTACTTGATTATAAAAAATGTCACGGGTTAGTTCAGTAAGACGGTTTTTTTTTTTTTAACTACGGGGAATCACTTTTATAGGGATTAAAGGTAAAAAGCAATTTAAAAAATTGGCATAAGTTTTTCAGTTTTATTGGCATTTGAATTTTTTTATACACGGAGAGAAAAGTTCTTGTAAAAAAGTGATTTTTACTATACTGTTTTCTAACGCAGACTCAGACTCGACAAATAAAAAATTTTACTAGAAGATATAGTAAAATTCTTTATGTGTTGAGTCCGTCCCTGCGTTACAAAGCAGTATAGTAATTTTTACAAGAAATTTTCTCGCCGTGTAATGACGCAAGGAAGAATATTGTCAAGATTTTTTATTAAACTTACCATTCGCTTTTTCTTAGGTAATTCCGCGAAGTACCTCGAGCGGAAGAAGTACATCGTTAAGTTGCGAGGTGCAGTTTTATTTAATATCGCGTAAATGTTTAACGCGATAAATTTTATCAACTGCTAACGTTACAGAGCGAATTGAATCAATAACGACAGATAGATTACCATTAGTGGCTCACGCAGATACACTCTTAATTACAGCGTACGAATATCGAGCCACGCGGAATAATCGGAGCATCAGCGATTAGCAGTTAACTGGAAATTAACGAGCGGATGCCATTCGAAGGTACTGCGCAGAGGTTGCTTAAATTAAAACAGTTATACGCTCTGCAGGACGTCGCAGTTATTACCGCCAATTGAAACATTTTCGAGTGTCGTCGCTTTTCAAAATCTCCGCGAAATCAATGCTCGGCTAATCGTTTGAAGCTTTTCACATTTTTCAACGGGTTCGCCAATAACGAACTTCCCCTTCGTCGATCACTCGAATAAAATCCCAACAGAAAATAATCCAAGTTACACTCTCACTCCGTTTGAATAAAAACAAGAAATTCGCTCAGTTACGCAAACGCAGGTAAAAAATTTAGGAAAAAAAGAAAAGGAACGCCACTCTTCCAGTTTTCCGTAAATTTTGCACAAAAAAAAACACAAAAAAAAAACAAAACAAAATACCTCTCTTCTTTTTTTTATAAAATGTCAGTGAACAAAAAAAAAAAAGAGAAGAGGAAGAGGATGAACGAACTGCCCCCGGGGGCGAGAAGCGAGGTCCAGCGAAAATTCATCAGCCACACCGGGGCTGAATTCAACGGACTCAAAATGGGGCCCCAGTGTTCTTTGCGGGTGCAATTCGACCGGCCGAGCGGAGTACACCCCCCTGCATAAGCCTCGGCGCGTGGAATGGCGCGCGCTGGTATTCGGCCTATATAGGACAGAGGGGCGCCGATCGCGCGGAATAATGAAGCGGCGCCCGAGAAGGAGTGCGTGCGGACCGCAACTTTGCCCGGCATTGTTGACGTGCGTGGCGCTCTCGACTCTCTCCCGGGCATCCGAGCCGAACGAATAGGGCCCTCGAGCCCTGCGCGGCCTCGACGACAAGTCGGCGCTCGATCACGATTCCCGAATAAATAACGAGCCCCACGCTGCATCCCGCCCCCTCCCCGATTACTTGGCGCTCTCAATATTTCACTCGGAGCCTCGAGATCGCGCGAGAACTACTGATTATTTTAAAGAGCGACTGCGCCTTGTAAATCGCGAGGCTGACGCCTCCTCGTGCGAGGAGCGTCACCGACGAACTTTTTCTACTTTCCTCGCCTCGGCTCGGGAATTCGGTTATTGGAATAATTCATTGGATCGCTCCGGCGGTTAATAAGTTATTGACGCGGATGGCGCGGTCGAGGGGAGATGCATTAGGGTTGATTTGTTGGCCTCGCTTTTGTGTTTTATTGCTTAATATTCTTTTGCGGCTTAAATAATTTTCGCTCTGCTCTCGCGGCGGCGGTAGGAATCAGAGTGAGCGAAATAAATCGAAATTATTCTGTCGGGCGCGATTATAAATGAGGCAAATTTTAAATTGCTAGCTTTATCTGGCGGGCTACAATCGTATTTCTTCGAGTGATATGCGGACCTATCCTTTCTGCGGGAGGACTAGACCGCGCACGATGGGGGAGTGTCTTCGTCTACTGCATAATGTATACACTCAATTTTGTACACGTATAATATATAACATTTATATTCGCACGTAAACGAGGAAAATTTATGCTCATTCAAATACACAACGATGAATGCCTCAACTTTGCGTAAAAAGCCGGAAGTCCCTGATACTTTGAAAGTAAAGGGAGCATGTATATATCCATTAATGCGATCTTATTTATGCTAACAGTTTTTAAATAAAAGTTCTAATAAGTCAAAGGACTTTAAAAAAGCACGCTTTATTTTTATTTTCTATTAAGCTGTTTACATAAAATTTAAATAAATAAATAAATTATCCGGA
The DNA here is from genome assembly GCA_018906775.1 of Sycophila sp. Sp_5. Classification (NCBI taxonomy): domain Eukaryota; kingdom Metazoa; phylum Arthropoda; class Insecta; order Hymenoptera; family Eurytomidae; genus Sycophila; species Sycophila sp. Sp_5. The sequence continues at coordinate 122,179 of JACCID010000070.1, read as the reverse complement.
AAGATGATTTATATAATAAAAAAATTAAAATATTATAAAAAGAGCGGAAATTATTCTGACGATTTTAATATACTGGTTATACCAGAAAAAGATTGATTATCGCTGAAACATACTTTTATTAAAAAATTATCGTATAAATTTGAAAATGTGAAATTCACTTGGAAAATGTGTATAGTGATATTTAATTCGTGAAAAGCCGTTTACATGCTAAACGTGTGAATGGTTTTTCACATAAAATTTGTTAATATTCATATTTTCAAAGTGAGTTTCACATTTTTAGATTTAGAGAGTACTGAACTGTCGGAAGTAACGATATTTTATTGGAAAATGTATACGAAAATTTAATAAATTTAAATTTAAAACAGTCCTTTTTTTTTAATGACAGTCTAAGTCTTTCTCAGATAGCATAGAATTTTTTACTACACACGCATATATATACATTTCTCACAATACGTAACATTTCACTTTTATGCAGTGATTAAGAAAATTGTCTGATTCATTTTTTTCACCTAAGGAAATGAAAAAAAAAGAAGCATTGGCTTGAAGAAGGTTCAAGATCGGACAATAAAAGGGCCCAAGCCCGGAGAGGCTGAGATCCAAGAGATTATTGGTAAGCGCGCCAAAAGCGCGAGGGATCGCTGCGGAAGGGTGAGTTTATAACAAAAGGACAGCGCGTGCGCGTGTCCGGCTGGCGCGATAGTCGCGCCTAGACTCTGCACTGCGCAGAAGCCTGGCGTCGCGTACAAATTGCACGTGGCCTCTCCACAGACTGCGGCGGCATGAAATAATCATTCGGCGAGTAATATTTAAACCAGCCGCGTCTCTGGTGTAACATCAATCGGAATAATCCGGGCACCGGCGCCGCGCCCGCTTAACTTTCCTGCGGCGGTCGCGTTCCGTCTCGCTGTGTCTCTCTCCCTCTTTTTCTCCCTCTTTTCTTGTCCTTTTTATTTGCCACCCAGTTCCGCCGCCCCCGCCTCCCCCTCGGCCTCGCTTCCTCCGCCAAAGCGCCTCTCTCGTTTTCTCGTTTCACCTCTGTCTCCGGCGCACGGTCTCTCTATCTTCCGGAAATACATTAAGCGCACGTGAAACTTAACACGTGATAGTATTTTTTATTCAACGCCTCGTCCGGGCTGTTCCTCAACGGAAAGTAATTTCTCAACGCTTCGTGGCTCGTATATCTTGGCTAAAAACGATATAGAGAATATTCAATTTGCCGTCGTCAATAAATAACTAGGCGGAAAATTGCGCTCTGCAAGCCTTTTTTTTCCGAGGCATCGACGCTCTTTCTCAGTCCGCTTTTCGCCACCTCCTTTTATTTTGCGCACTTTGATATGCCACGGGCGTATTCCGGCTTGGGGACAACGAGGTTTCAACGCCTCGCTAAACATTTACGTTGTTTTTATCGAAATTTCAATATTTTGCCAGTTCTTATTGGGTTTTTCCATTTCCGCGATGCAGCGGCGGCCATAAAAATCACAGCGGAGGTTTTTACTTATTTGGGTATTCCGTTAATTATTGCCAAATTAATCAGCGTAGCATAAATATTTCAAAGGTATCCTTATAAAAGCTTTTGTAAAAGGTTTTAGCATTGAAACGGGTCTTTGCGTGAAAAATTTAATTTTATTCATCTCAGGGAGTATGGAAATATAATTGACCCGCATGTTTTCCTTTTTCAATCAAATTATTATTAACAGAAATATCGTGTTATAAAATATTGGATAATTTTTACTTTATCATTAAGTAGGACATCTGTGTAACAACGACATACGAATTTACAGAGAATAAAGATTTTTTTTTTAAATTTTACTCATTATAATTTTAGCAGTGGAAAAATATGTGTACTTGAATAATAAATAAAATTTCCAATGTCAAAATATAATTTAAATAGTTTCGGTTCGCTACATCTCGTATTGCCGAATAAAGGCTGCGTCTGACTACACCCGGATGATACTACTTAAATCTTACTTTTATTACATTATTCTCGATCTTCAGCATTTTCTGCAGAATATTTTTCATAGTATGTTAACTTTTCGATATTTAGTCAAACTGAAGATCGGAAAGCAAAAGAAAAAAAAATTTCCCTATAGTATTTTAAGAAGAAGGCAATTTTTCTAAAATGCAATGGAACTGCAGAAATCTAAAGGTAGAAAATGTTTATTTCCTCGGGTGTTGTTTTGCAGAGAGCTGAAAATTTCCGTGAAATTGTCAATTACTGCACTTTATACGAAGAAATAGTACTTTGGAATCATATCTCCCGGTGGCTTTTCTCGCCCGCGACTGTGCAATTTCCCGCTAATAAAAAAGCGTAAGACTCGCGATAAATTCCTCGCGTCTTAGCAATAAATAATAATGAAACAATGAAAAGATGCCATTCCGCGACCGCAGGGTCGTAAAACAAAGCCTCGCCTCGCAGTATACCCACGGGCTTTCATTCATTTTCGGATGATCGATTAATTAGAGTCTGCTTCGCGGCTTTTCAAAAAGATTTAACTTCGAGCTCCGCACCGCGTATTTATTGTACTTCTCGCTCCCGTGGGAAGAGCGAGTTCTGGGCGAAAAAAAAAAAAATGTTGCGCCAAGAAAACGAAAAAACCGAAAGTCTTAAATTTCAAGCTACGGCGTCGGTCTTCTCGGCTCACGCTTCATCTTTTTCACCTCCTTTTTATACCCCTCGCGCGTTCTCCTCTTCCTTCCCATCTTCCTCCTTTTTCTCTCACCCTCTCCATCCTACTCCCTTCGCGTTATTACTAGAGCGAAGGAAAAAAAGATCGCCGACCAAATGGGATAACGGAAGCCATTAATTTAATGCTCAGGGAGTGAACCGAGAGAGACGGGAGAGCAAGATTGTGTAGCGCGACTCAAGACCCGAGTTTTTCAAGGGCTACTTCTGCTCCGACGAGACGAACCACCAGTGAAAAAGGGAGAGAGACGGAGATAGGGACAGACTGAGTTGGTAGCTACACCAGAAAGGACGAAGGCGGGAGAGTAAAAGAGTTAAATGTGTAAGGAGGGAAAGGAGGGGGGTGGGGGAGAGGAAAGGGGAGCAAAACAGCGAACGCGGTGAGCCTGTGGACGGAGGGCATCGATCGTCTTTAAAACCGATATCTCATCTGCGCTCTCTCGCGGTCTATTAGATTTTCACCGCTTTTTAAAGAACCCGTCTCTATATGCTACTCCAATCTTAGCGGGCTCGCCTATCCTTCTTTTTCCTCTCTTTATATTGACTACTGGCTTTTTTCAAGGGGACCGAAGCTTCACCTCCTGGGGCTGAAACCTTAGTTAGGTATGGATGTATTAAAAGAATAAATGGAAAGTCCGAGGTGGAAAAAGGGGCTGGGAAGATTGTGGAAGGCGTTTAATTTTTTTCGTTTACTTACCACCTTCGTACATTACGCGAGTAATTGATAATTGAACGATTTCCACAATATTGAATATTCAATCACTTTGAAAGCTCTGATTGTTCTAAACAATCAACTTTTACCCAAAGCTTTTACGAGGGAATTAGTTTCCGGAAAACTTTTCACGAAAGTTCCCTTTCTTTAAAAAGATTATAAATTTATATAATAGATCTTGTAAAGCGAAATTTTGTTACGTAGACGGCCGAGAACCAATCGCTTATCAACAAAGTATAAGACTCGGCTTACCTTAAAGGAACTTTTTGAAATAAGAAAAAAGAGATAACAAAAATTATTTTGTTTCTGTGAGAGTATTGGTTATATAAGGAGATCAGCTGATGGCTCAATGAACGGGAAACTGAAGATTTCACTCGAGTTACCCCTGCCTAAGACACGCGAAGACAAACATTCATCTCGCGAGAAGTGCCTTGGAGCATTAAAATTCATTGAAAAGCCTTACGGTACACAATGCAAAAGAGTTTCTTAAACTTTCGTGCGACTGTGACGAAGGAATTCGAAGTGTTCTCGAACGAAAAAACTTGAAGCTTTCTACTGAAATCGTTTAATGTTCACTACATCTGCGATAAAGTGCGCTACTTTATTGTAGGCATTATTTTTCTTCTTCAAATATTCTTATGAAAATTTAATTTAAAAACACAATAGCGGAATGCAATTCCTCGAAGATCTGCGCAGATTTAACAAAAATCGAAGTGAGTTTATCTCTTGAAATTGGTTCCTTGCTCCCTTTGAATTTGATATCCGTCCGAAGCTTCCTATTTAGAGCTTTTCGGAAGATATCAAATTATCCACTATTTACAACTTGGTTCAATCAGAAATTGAATTAGATGCGTTCAGTGTACCGATCATGTACGCATAATACAACTAAAGGAACAGAGATAATTAAATTAGTTAATTAAATTAGTTGCTTAAATCACTATTGCAGAGCCATTATTTTTTTCTCCGTTAAACGATCGCAAGCTCTCTTTACCTACTCAAACTTTCTTTACAATTCCATCCTCTTTTTATTCTCTCTTACATTCCCCTATTCACTCACACATAAACGTACAAAAAACACAAAGCCATCTAATTTCTTTTTCTTCAAATCGCTCAAACGATGTCATCCCATCTTTAAAAAAAAAACCTCTAAAAAATTTAAAAAAAAAAAAAAAAGAGTAAACAATAAAAAGAAGGAAGGTCTTTTCAGGATTGCGCAAAGAAAAGAGCAGGAAAGGGGGTGTCGGAAAAGGTTCGTCGCTGAAGGAGGAAGCGTCGGAATGCGTCACAGGGTCGGGAGTTTACACGGGAGGAGCGAAGAGGCCGCTGCAGGTGCGCGTACGAAGAGTTAACAGCACTTACCATGGCGCCCGGTGCATATGAAAGTAGGGCTTGGACGCGCAGCGCGACTTTGCCGGGGCGAGCTTAGAGCTCGCCGGCAGCGCGTATAATAACGCCAGGCAAGATGATTCAAACGCGGAGCGCGAGTGGGAGCCGCGACATCGCGAGGGTGTCAATGAGTTAAAAAGCAAAGAAACGAAAGGAGGCAAGCGTCGGATGTCAAAGGACCCCCCTACGTACAAATGACTGGCCGGTAAGAGGAAAAAAATAAGAGGAAGGGGGCAGGTCGTAAAAATAACTCGGCGCGTAACTGGCAGGAGCGCGCGGAGGAAGCCGGATAATTTTCGGCTAGCTGCTACAAGTTGCTAGGAGGCTTGTACCTTCCTTCTCGTGAGAGCTCGTTTCATATTCAGCGTGTTGTTACGCTGCAAACTCTCTTTCTACTTCTCTTCGGAGCGGCCGGGCTGTTCTCTCTTTCTCTCTCTCTCTCTCCACCCCCGCCGCTCTTCTTCGCTCCGCCGTTGTTAACTTGCGCATAAAGACGTGGATTTACATGAGTAAATACGGCCAGCTTGCGCCCAGATACAAATTGAGATCGAGGCTGCGTCGAGCGAGGAGAGCTCGCCCTCTCTTTTCCGGAGCGCAAGCAGCTGGCAGAGCTGAATAAAAATAGGAGTCGAAAAAGCAAGGTGCCGGGCTAACGCAATTACTAAAGCCGCGGCGCCCTCGTACACGTGACTTCGGACTTGTTTTTGCCGATGTATGTCATGAAATTCAAATTTCATTCGCTGCGTTCGTTTCGGTAGTTCGTCGCGCGGAAAATAGACGCATCCCTGCATTGCTGGGGCTGCGCCGAGATTGGCCGGCGAGTACGTAGTTACAATTTTTTTTTCGTCGCCGCTGTTTTTTTGTTCGGAATCGCGTACGCGCTCTCATTTTCAACTTGCAACCCTTCTTTTTTGTCGGATCGAAATCACTTTTACCGTGTTTTTGGTATCCTTTGATGCGTAATGGATTCATCGAGTGCGAAGGGGCGGAACACTCTTTTTGCTGAATGAGGGGGATGTACTTTGTGATGGAACTTAACTGAGATACGCGCGTTTTGGGCGAGCTATTTTTTCAAGCGGATGGTTTTGTAATGTAAAGAAAATAATCATATTTCGATAAAACTGGAGCAGGCGTGCTCTCGCGTAGCAGGAGCTACAATTTATGTGAATAAACAAATATACGCGCACAAAGACTTTTCAAAAGTGTACACAAACCAAAATTACTTTTCGACCAGAAAATATAAAATTCAATTACTAAAAGAGAGAGAGAGGGAGAGAAAAGTTATAAACAATTTTTAGTTTAAACTGCAGACGGTCTTCGTTTGAAGAAATAAAAACCCGACGACTTTTTTTAGTCGCATAGATCAGTGGAAAAATTGAAATGGTAGAAGACGATAAAAGAAGCTGCAAAGCAAGTCCCTTCGTTTACAATTTATCACCTTTGTGGAAGCGCGCGGGCGGACTAAAAAATTCTATCCTTTCATCGATATGAGATATCGTTATTCCCGCGGCAGCTAGCATCTCGTAATTGTAACAGCAGACTATAAATATTTGTCCGAGGACATGCAACGTAACGGTTCCGCATAAAACGCGCGAAATCGCCGTACTCTCATTTTTTCTCGCCGTCACGTTCGTCCAAGGGGAGATAGGGTTATGAGTTTATCGAATGGCACTTTTTACTTCTCTTTACTGCTTGCCTGCAGCCGCGCGTCACTTCTCAAAATCAGTTATTCATATTTTCATCGGCAACACGGATGTCCACGCTCTTTTTTTCACCTTTCTTTTTTTTTTTTTTTGATTAATCTTGCTAAGTTGTTTCAGATTAAGCCGAATCAATATTTTAGTTCGTTATAATGATAATAGCTTGTTATTAACTGCTGAAATTTGGGTAGACAATGTAATTCGATAAGTCCTGCTTATTCACGTTAAATAAAACCATATTGTTTCATACAATTTGTTATTTAGTATAAGTTAGAGATAAATTATTTCATTAATGTAAATTCAAATTGTGCGTACTACTACGGGTATTATATGTATAATATGTATACCTATGAGAATTACGAAATTTCGTACGAGATAATAATATATTTATTATAAATATTAGATAAATTGTATATGTCGTTTTAGCGAGTCGTGTAAAAAACGTATAAAATTAATTTCCCACGCCCCGTGCGTATTATGACGAAAAAAAAAGATCGCCATGTGGTGGTCAGCAATAATAAGTTTTCCTTTTCCAGGCTGCAATAACCGTTCGCGGCATCGGCGTATTAAAAATGTATTATCGAGTTATCGGTGCAAACAGCTTTTACACCTTTTAAAATTGCAGTAAACCTGAAGTTTTGACGAAATAAAAAGCCCGATTTCATAAAGGATCTGGCCACTGATTCTGCTGAAGTTATTGAATCGTAAAAATTAATGTCCTCGGCGCGCGCGACAGAATAAAAAGGAAAAAATAAAGAGTAAGCGACATAAAAAAAAAAAGGAAGGTATAATTTAAAAAGGAGCGAAGTGAGGTAGAGCATGACTTGACAAAGGTATAAAAGTTGAGTGACAGCATCTGGCAGGCCGCGCGGCATATTGTTTTCGTCCTAGTAGCGACAGCTCCGTCATTCTTGCTTCAGCCGTGACAAAGAAATTGGATAGTTTAAGGAAACTTTGATGCCGCTCCGATATTACTTTTCAGCGGAATTTATCTCTTAGACCATCGGGGCAGCAGCAGCTACCCGAACTAGTGAGCGGCAAACTTTTCGCGCGCCCACACCAAGCGAGGCAGTACCATCCCCCAGCCCTAAAGGATGTTTCGCGTGTTCTTATACGTCGACTCCTTACGTACGCAGAGGGAGGATAGATGACGCCGGACAATGATGCGCCGAGTCAAATCAAGCTCAACGCCGAAGTTGCCGGGCCGAGCTGGCCGTTGCCGTTAAAAGCCTTCATTATTATGCAGTTGATGCAGGCCGTGCAGGGGCAACGAGGAGAAAACTTTTTCACTCGTTTCTCTTCCTTCTATCCCCCTTCCTCTCTCATCTCTTTCTTTTGCGCGCGAAGAAAACGGCTAACGGACGAAATCTTATTTCGCTGCGAATAGAAGTTAGGCGGAGATTCGTTGCGTACTAGGGATTTTTCCACAGGCGATAAATTGGCTTGGGATGCAGGCTCGGGTTTTTGCACCTGAACAGCTCGGGGACAGCCGCTCGAGCGTTTCGCCGCTTTATGCGATGGCTTATTTCTTGTGGAATGTCTAATAAACTTGTGGAAATATTAATTATTGTGGACGACGCAGAAAATAGAAGCAGAGAGATGTAAATTGAAAATTCGTAATGATTACATTAAGAAGTAGAAGTCAAGTCCGCTGTCAGATAAATTATTATCACGAAAATAAGTTTGACTACTACTAAAATCTATTTATTGCTATTATATAACAGCAAATATAATTATTAAAGCATTCTGTAAGTAGCGAGGGTCGAGCAGTCAGTTATAGTGTCATGCGAAGCACATGTCTGACTGCACTCGGTTTGTACTACTTAAACATATTAAATGTTATTTTCCAATGCAAAATGTCATATGTTCATTCAAAAGTGACGTCTAATTTGCAAAATATGTAAATTTTAACTCGTAGAGATCAGTAATACTCAGTAATGCACGAGGAACTATGTGTCTGACTGCACTCGATTTGTACTACTTATTTTTAATTTTTTTTTAAGTGATCTTCTGCAGAATCTTTCAATGCACGTCAACTTTTTAATATTTGAACAAATACTCTATTGTACTATTCTCAACCTTCTGTATCATCAACATACTCAACTTTTTATAAAATTTATTCTAAAAATGTATTTACAATTACCTACCTTAACATACAATAAAAATAAGTAATATTCTACAAATACTTAAAATTTTCCGTATACTTAAATACTTAAAATTTTCGTATAAAATGAAAAAAGTATATAAATGTTTGATCGGAAAGTTCAAAGTAGAGCCATTATCACTGCAGGAAGAAAAGGCACGAGATCGCAAATAGGAAACATGTGTAGTTTCGCGCGATGACAGGTGTGTGCATACTCACTGGTAGCGCTGACTGCCGGGCCGATGAGAGAGTACTTGGAGCTGCCCGTAACGGCCCCGGGGACGACCTTGTCCGGCTCTGCAACACATTATTGTAATTATCCCCCCGGAATATACAGCGCGCCGTTAATTACGAGTAGGCTGGCGAGAGGGAGCAAACGGCGGAGAAGGACGCGGCGCTCGCGCGCGAAACACGGCCCAATCTACCTTAATACTGCGCCACCCCCTCCCGCCCCCTTCATCCCCACCATCATGATTCATTGCATTATAAATTCGGCCGTAAGCAGAGGACGCCCTCGAAGTGGCCGCTCGCCGAAATTAACGCGCTTCAGCCGCCGACGCTCGCCTCTTCGGTTGTTTGTCTTACTTTCCGCGAGCTGCGGACAGCCGAAGTAAGAGGCTCGGCCCCTGCGTCCCAATATACACGGCGAATAATCGCACTGCAGCCATCGAACCTGCCTACTTAAAAATTGCCGGACGCAGATTTATCACTTTTCCAAGTAACTTCCGGGTATAATTTAAAGCCCTTTTTTACTTACTTGCGTCGAGGGGGAGCGCTCTACTTTGGGAAACAAGTTGCTTTTGGCAAACTGCGTCTTTCGAAGATGCATAACGCAGGGGACTGCGGGGTGACTTGCAGAACGATATAATCAGAGTAAAAGGCGTGCGAACACGGATGAATGAGGCACTGTGCTCTGGCGGGCATCAAGAGTTGGCTTATATATACGTGGAAGGATGGAAGGCTGTTTGTCAACAGCGAACAAAGGAATGCGAGGTGAGAAAGATCATTAGTCCACTTTGTCGATTAGGAACAATGGAGGCCATCGCACAAGAAATTTTTAAGCAGCTGATGACAAGGTGGAATTAATTTTCAACGAAAAAATCAATAAATGGTCTCTGCTTTTACTTCAATTAAGGCCAACATTTCTAACAGCCAAACGTATATATATATAGGGAATTTTAAGAATACGAAAGAAAGTGACAGGGACATCTATATTATATATTTTTCACTGGCTTGTAAAAATCGATAAATGACTTTAACAGAGTTTTTCCATTAAAATTCGCTGGATTTATAATTATATTGTTCAATAAATCATTGTACTAATTACTGAAACCTAGAAATTACCGTAGCAAGTAAGCTAAACTTTCTTAAATCAGCATCAATGTTTGATATTAATTCATACTCTCGAAAATGTACTTAGTTAAAACAGTCCATATAGTTGCCGTTAAAACAACAGTAATCTTTATAAAGAAAAAAAATACCCTCGAGCATTGAAAAGCCTATAAGGAGTGTACACGCACGGGTACAACCGAAATTAGAAATATTCCAATTTGCATGGGCAATAATGACGTTAATGCAGGGAAAAATAAAAGAAGTTCGCAGGTTCGTTAGCGCCAGCCTCGTGCTCATGCATAAATGTACCACGTAAATGTGAAATCCATTGTACCGCTGAGCGGGAGATAACATTTCTGCGGGAAGATAGCGTTTAGCCCGGAGAATCAAGAGGACACGAGCACGTGGGGCACGGGTGGCGAGCGACAATCCCTTGCGGGAATCCCGTCTATCTCTGTGCCACCTGCAAGATGCGCGGCTCAGCCGGTGAGCATTGTATTCGACAATGCTTACTTTAGCCCGTGCAATTCGGCCGACTTTTTGTCCCCGACATACCTGTTAAGCGCGTTTTGCGAGACGCCGGGTCGATAGCTTCTGTTCCTGCACTCTCGACACTCGAATATTGCCATTGAAATGTTATAATTACTTCTCAACTCGTTAGTGTAATTTGACGCGTTCAGCGAAGACTTACGTTGCGCGAATGTGATTTTTAATTGAAGACAAGATACGCGGTTCGAGCTGAACGATTATTATGAACTATCGCGCACTGAGAGAAATGTTTTGGAAAAATTACTATTCAGTCTAGCAGCGGAGCTACAGATTGCATTTAGTGAAAAAATTACCATTCTGTATTATAAATTTTACTAGAATTTCTAGTACATATTACTAGAATTCTAGTAAATAATACTAGAATTCTAGTAAATAATACTAAAATTCTAGTATAATTTATAATACAGAATACTAATTTTCTCACTAAAATGCAAAATTTCTCTCAGTGCGTAATCGTTCGAAAATAGTTACAGCGACGCTATCATTTACATTCGATTTGATTCGATGCGGCGGTGGAAATGGTTGTGCTCGAAATTATTAACACAGACCGTGTACCCTCTTATTTGTCCTCTGGATCAATTGTTCTAGTCTCAGGAAATAGACATGCGTACCGCCTTTGGTAGTTGCACAGAAGATAGAGCGTCCTCTATATAGCTATGCGACAATTGCGCGATATACGCGCGTATTTGCGAACGCAACATAAAGCAATTCGGGAGGGCCAACGTTAGTGCGTTCATTCATGCAATCTAATTTCAATATAGGGATCTTGGTGTTAAACTAAAGTGTTTCGGCGAGTTAATCGTAGCAATTTATTCTCTCCTTGGTGGTAAACCGAGTAATTGGAGTAACGCCCCTTTTTGCGACAATCGAAACTGAAATTCACAAGAGAATATGAAGAATTTAAATTTTCAAGGTGGAGAATACATTTTTAAAAGTATTCAAAAGGAAAATTAGAAGTACATTAGATTTTTTTAATAAAGTTTTGCAATTAGCTTTGAGAGAGGGATAAACAAGGGGCTTGTGCAAAGAAGATAATGCAACTGGCTTTTGGCTTTCCATTACTTTGTGTCATTTTGAAATAAATGTAAATTAAATTAACGTTGTTAAAAATCAATTTGAAATGTCCAAAAGAACATGGACACTAGCACCAGGTATTTTACCGGCGCAGGATATGGTTAGCTTATTTTGGAAAGGCAGTTTGGTGTCCTTCAATGGATGTTATCAGAGGCAAGGGCAAGTTGGTATGTGACCGCCAGAGCGATTTCTTCCTTGCCGTCCTAACGAAACACTGCACAATGTTGGATAACAGAGTCCGAATTTTCTGTTTTACCGGCATTTTATTATTACCGACAATTTTCAAACAAGGGTTTTGTTGCTTATTTAAAGCTTAATAACAATTTTTTTATCATAAAAATTCGCTCCTTTGGTATTTATAATTTTAAATCCATAATAAAATAGATAAGTACAATTTTTCAATTCGATTGTTCCATTATACGATTTACAATGACAGTAGACGACTGGTTTTTTTTTTGCAGGATTTTCACTTACATTGTTTGCAAAGAACTTTGTAAAAAATGAAGAACCATATCGGCTAAACTATCGAAAGCAGCTTCAAATGGTCAAACTTTTATAAAAAGGTACTTTCAACCACTTTGAATAGCTCGCAGCAAAACAAACAGTATAGCAATCGAATTTTCAATCCCTTTGGCACTCTAAAACTTGAAAAAGTTATTAAAAAGAGTGCTTGAACAAATTTCTTTTTTTTTCTGTTTAGTTTAGTCCATAAATACATTATATATTCACGTCGATTTAAAACCATAAATAATCATTTTGCGCTGTCGATATAACGCGTAATTCTCTATTTTCATTTTACAATGTTTATTGCAAAGTTATTTTTAAAAGGAAATTGTGTTTACGGATTGTTATAAGTCAATCTCCAAGGACGTACCTGTGCCGTTTCGTCATAAGTATTTTGTACGTCATTATCCAGAAGCTTTTAGTAAAAAAAAAGTTAATCCTAAGCTTTTTCCTACTTTAACTAAAAGCTCTTGTTAAGTCGAGTAATAAACATTTTTCGCTTCAGACATCCTTGCCAGTGTTTTCTCAGCATTCTCAGTTTTTTAATCAACAGACAGGAGTAAACTCAGAAGCAACAAAAGATCATCTTTGAATCGAACATAAAGAGAAATATGAGGTTCGAAAGCACTGTACAGAGCGCGCATTAACACAGGAGGAATCGCGTGTGGGTGAGTGCACGCTAAAACGTACCTGCGACGTTATCGTCGACCGGCTGGAATTGGTAGGTTGCCTTGAAGCCCTGACCGGGCCTCTTTGAATTGGCGACGAAGTCGACGAAGAGGTCCGGCCCCGTACTGAGCACCTCCACCTCCGAGTCTTCGTTACAGATGAACGCTATTGTCGGCTTGCCGGGATCGCTGCCGTCGTGCACCTTGATTAAATCGGCCCTATTCAGGCAACTGAAACAACAGAGCGTCATTGCTATGTGCGGTCCGCGTGTTCGGGCATGCGCCCACCGGAAAATGAGCGCCGACCCCCCCGCGAGCACCACCCCACTCGAGGGCGATAAAACAGGGCCGCGCGAGAGGGAGTCTGGCCTAGCGCGCTAATTAAAATCTGAGGATCATTTGGATCAGCGTCTCTAAGTGCGGCCGCGGAAGGAGGGAGAGGTCAGGGGCTCGAGTCTCTCGAGGGAGCAGCGAGTTTTATGATCGCGAGAACGGGGTCGCCCCTCTCCCCCACCGAGTTCTCTACTCGCTCAGGCATTATGCCGACATTTTTAGTGGAGTCAGCTTGTTACACGATAGAGCGCGAGTCGCTGGAGCGTCAAATGTCACCAACGACGTGTTTATCGACCTTCAATGATATGCACCAATTTACGACGTTTCGCTGAAAAATGTTAGTATTATGTAGTATTTAAAAAAAAAAATTGTTTCAGATCTATGAAAGTTATGGAAAGTGCACCACTTTACGACGTTCCACTGAAAAATTGTTTGTATTACGTATATATTATTTAAAAAAAAAAATTGTTTGAGATTTATGAAAGTTATCTAATCGGGTATTCATTACGTCACTTTTATATTTAAAAATCGACCCGCTTTGCGCTTTTGCAAACTCTGAGTTTAAAAATTTTATCCGAGTCATTTACTTGTTTTTAACGCTCTTATTTTAAAAGTTTGAATTTATTCTAATTTTGTTAATCTATAAAGGAAATAAACAAGCTTTTGGTATTTTAAATTACGGTGCCATTTAACCGGAAATCTAAGCTTTAACCAATCAAATAGTTTTTTAAAAAGCTCCATAACATCCTAATATCATTCTTTTGAAGAGAAAACTAATAAAATGTCGGCGCTTTATACGCTCGAAATTTTAACGTCACGATATCAATTAAAACTGCACCTAGATTTTTTCAGTAATACCTTTATATAGGAAAATAAATGCCAGATTAATTAGAAAATATTAAATTTTTATATTAATATTAAATTAAATTTTTTAATCTTTAATTAATTTCGTTTCTTGTTGAAAAGCTTCACATTATCCTGACATTCATTGTTTTTCTAAAGATAGGATATGAATTATCGGAATAACTTTCAAATTCTGGCAGAGTCATGAAACTATACGGATGATTATTGATGTTCTCCTGAATAGAATAATTCAATTTCGTGTAACTTCGGCAATGTAACACGTTATACTGTGTATACGAAAATTTACACGCTGGCAATAAAAATGTCGTTTTGTACGCAGCGGAAATAATTTAATTTACTGATAGCACGAGGTCAAATTATCAATCAGTCTAAATCCTCACCCACACCAATAAAATTAACAACGACAATAAAGTGCAAATTTCCTAAAAGCCGTCAAGGCATCCGACTAAATCCGTTAACTCTGGCGAAGCTCCGGCACGAAATAGCCGCGGCCTCCGGTAAATTGCTTGAAAAATTTGACGTGCGCCTTGGCATTTTTAGCCACCTGCCAGGTCCTTCGCTAATATCACCGTCAAAAATCGTCCATTACTTTGCGCGATATTGCGCTGCGCGTCGTCGTCGACGCGTGGCACGGCTCGAAGGCGCTGTAAAAAGCTCCGGCCGTCGCAAGCTCTAATATGAGATTCAGGCTTCAGGAGGAACGATGGGCGAGTGTATAATGCACGCGCGCCGAGAAACTGATTGAAAAGAATTTGTAATGGATCGTTCGTCTTTTTTTTTTCAATTTTTTTTTTTATAGTCGGGATAAAATTTTTTAGATTAGCTGTTGAAGGTGTACGTAGTCTTTAATAAACTCGCCGTGGTGGCGAAGTAAAATCTCGAGAAACTCGCGGCTTCGAAATGAGAATGGAGAATCATAAAAATGTAGTGATGAATTTAAAAGTTTGTCTTGTCTGCGCTTTACTCGTATAACTCTTCACAACGGAAATATATTTTCAGTCTGCGAAAATGTGGATTTACGTTTTCCCTTTTTTTTTTAGCGGATTGAAGCTCTTCACGTATTCATATTTACTTTTTCATAATTTTTAATTCAGATACTCGTTCTGCAAAAAGCAGATTAGGTTTGTTCTGAAACTGTGAGATTTCATTTGAAGGCAGAAATAAAACTGAATTTATTATGTGCACTCGTTTCTCATGTAAAAGTAGAATTTTAACGTAGAGAGTCTATTAATCCGCGTATAACCAACTCAGAAATAGAACGGATCGTATAAAATTTCAAACTATACGGAGAGTTTATAAAACATACAGAAATTTTCGTGTGTATAACAAAAAAAGGAAAAAATGTCCAGCCGGGCGCTTAGCCGTGACAGTCGCTCGCGCATTTAGTAATTCTGATTAAGCATTCCCTTGGAGAACCGCAAAGAAACGATGGAAGAAAGACACGGATCCCACGCGCAGGGATATAGATGTATATAAAAAAAAAAGGCGGACGGAAAAAGCATCTGGCAACGGCAACAATGCGCCGGTCCGTGGGACGTAATCCTTGATAAATCCTCGAAAGTCTCGCTTAATTCCGACATTGAACTCCGTAATTTTATCCCGAGGCTGTTGTCCGCGCGGTGACCTCAACGATCCCGGAAGGTCCGCGCCTCCCCCCGCCTCCCTTTATCTCCAAGATAGGATATATTTATCTCTCTCTCTGTTTCTCTTTCTCTCACGCGCGCGGCTGCTCTCCAAATGGCCCGGGTGCCATTTTTCTCACTTTACCGGGGCCTAGACGCGCGCGTCCTCCGTAAAGGATTACTGCATATTCATTCTTCGGTGGAGAGGGGGTGGGACCGCCGGTCGCGGCTGATGCAGCACCGGGAATTTCTCGGGCGAACGAGACGGGAACGAAGTTGCCACGGGGGAGTTCGAAATTTTCCCGCGCTCCTGCTGCAGTCTGCTGTGAGCGCCGCGGACCGCACTTTGCACTCCCTTTATTTCGTTCTTACTTTGCCAAAGTTTCGGCACTGTCGAGATATACGTGTAATTACGAATTTAAGCAGAAAGATTAAGCGGCCGCGCGTTTCCCCTGCACTTTTTCCACTTTTGTATCTCTGCGCTCATTTTTACAATCTATATCGAGGTATATATTAGCGACCGGAATAATTATTTTTAAGTTTGACAAAAGTAATGCGAAATATTATATTATAAATAATAATTTATTGATTCATTTTGGATTAATTCGTATGATTGGTCATGCATATGCGCGCAGGTATATAATTAATAAAACGTTTGCATCATATTTGCGATTGAACGTTGGAAAATAGCGTTTTTCAAGTAATATTGTATAATTTGCATCGCTTATTCAAAAAGGAATTTATTCATAATTGAAATTTGCTAATATCGTACTCGATATATCCTATCGTAGTATCGCTATAGATATAAGTATAAATATAAATATAAAAAAATAAATTAGATTTATTTACTACCTTTATGAGATTAAAAAAAAAGCCATAAAAAAATATTGCTTTACTCCGTATATTTGCTCAGTCCGCGTAGAAAAGTGTATATTTGGCGAAAATTGTTCTGACTCACCTCACGTCGCCCTTCTCCAGCGACAGCTCCTCGAAGACAACGCGTATCCGCTCCTTCGACCTGGGCAGAAAAATAAAACTCAGCAATCAGTAAATCAAATCTGACTGTAATATTCCGTCGATGTCGAACGTCAAATGTAAAAGAAACGCGCGAAGATGGAGGGAGCGCCGTGCCCCTCCCTTCCCTTTGAAACCGGGCGAGGAAACGAAGTGAAAACAGAAATAGCGGGAGGCTGCCCTGGCGAAGTGTGCCGATAAAACGGAATAGATTTGGCGGACGTGATTTTCGACCTCGATTCGATGCGTCGATTTTCGCCGGGCTAATACGCGCGTTCTCCGCACAAAATGTACCCGGTAATAAACGACCGAGGATTTCGCGGAGAAAAGGAGGGTACGAGGCCTTTATTTTTCTTGTCCTCAACGAGGATTAGCTGCCTAGCCGTGGGATGCGGGCAAATGGAAATTAAAGCGGGACAAAATAAAAATTAATAGAATAGGGAAGTTCACTGTGGGCAAAGTGGACGTTAATCGAAAAAGTTTTTTCAGGATAATTTACATGAATTTTAAAGTGTAATTTTTAGTTGATGATCCAGGCAAATCGGTTTAGCCTGCGCTTACGAATTAAATTTATTAAAAGGTGGTAATATTAAACATCGTTATTTATTGCGATTTTAGACTTGATTCTGTATCAATTAAGAAGAGCTTTGAAAATTTACCTTTCAGTTGTTTCAAGGCTAATTCAATTAGAGAACTTTTTGTGACAGCTGTTTATTCGTTTATTGATTTTTAATTAAATCAATGGGTGCGTTTTTAAATGCAAGTGCCTCAAAGCAACAATTTGCACACTACACACTAGAAATACACATAGCAGGGAAAAATGAAAAAAATTCAACAAGCACTCCCGGTCGAATTTTAAATGTGGATGAATTCAAATTTAATTATTTACGGTACAGTCTACTGCCCTTTAAAATATTGCCATAGATTGAATAAAAAAAATGTAAGTGAATCGAGAATAAAATAAAAATAAAAAAATTTTTATGTTCAAAATGAACTCGAATACAAACACAATAAATAATTTTACTCGTTGAAAACTAAAGATTAATTGAGTTACAGTACAATGTTATTAGAGAGTTTATAAACAGGATTACGAGACTTTTGTTCGACAGGGTCTCAGTAGTATTCAGTACTGGCCAAGTAAAATTCAATTTATAGCTCGCTAACTGGAGTTTGTCGAATTACATTTATTCTATTTTTACGCGATATATATTTTAGCACATATATTCTTGAAATTATTATACCTTTTCCGCCCCAATATTTCCGCCTTGAATATAAATTTATTATTTATGCACAAGAAATACAGACCGGCTTTAATCGCCTTCTTGACCAAAGGTAAATGTTATTACTGCCGACAAATAACAATAAAAAATTATCTTCGCATTTTATTACTTTCTGGCTGAACTACTCATTGTCCTCCAATGTTATTTCGGAAAAAAAAAAATTTTAACGTACGATAATTTATTCCCTTTACTTTTCCCTCGGCGGAACTCGCGTTCGTATAGGTCCCCGATGTAGCTCATTCCATTTTTAACCAGACGCTCGTACGTGCTTCACGGAAATTCACAAACACGAGCTAAAGAAATAAGCAAAGAGATGAAAGAAACGAAAAGCGAGCGCGATAAGAGGATATAAAGGTTCCGCCTCTCTAGATTTCACGTTATTTTCCATTAAATTTTCATTTTAATTCGCATCGCGCCCTTTATTTAATTTTATCATCCTCCCGATAATTTTCTATGTACAGCACCAAGAGACGAGGTGAGCTCTGAAAAGAAAGTTTTCATCCCTCCGTCGTCCTCCCTCCGGGGGCTGCGCGGGACAAAGTTCGAGCACTAGAGGTAAGTGCGGATGATGTGTACACAGATATAGATATAACGGGCCAGGACTTACCTCGCGTGAAATTGATAGGAGCAGCGGATATTCTCCGGGTAGGGGGACGGGTACCGGGGTGAGAAGAAGCGTCCGTGCTGCGGCGTGAATTGCGAGCTGACGAACTGATAATCGCACATCTTGTTAGGCACGGGCTGGCCGTCGGTCTCGAAGATGCCTGCAAAAAACCAGAGCCTCAATGAGAGCAACGCGACGACTTCGTTATCGAGGGTACTTCACCCCCCCCCCCCCGCCTCACGGTTTATCGGCTGCCCCCCTTATTATATTTGCTCTCTCCTCCCTTTTTTTTTTATTTTTGCTGCTCGCCTTATCGCAGACCCTGCGGGACACTTCGCTGCTTGCGCCTTATCAATTATTTTTTTCTCAAGCGCGTCGAATTAATAACGAACAATAATATTTTCATTGGGCGGCGTTGCTGTAATTTATATTGCAATGCTACAGGAAGTGTTTGCTAATACGGTGCCAGGAGAATTCCTCAAACACCGCAGGATCTAATTTTAGCAGCTTTATACATATAGCAGCTATATGCAGCGTAAGATCGATTACTGCAGCTTTAGAATTATTTGAAAATTTACTGTTGAACGTTATTAGCAGCCAATTTTGGGAAATAAAATTTATTGTTTTTTATTGCTCGCGGATTTTTTTATTTATTTATTTGTAAATTTATTTAAAAAGTATTTATAAATAGTTAATTTCTAGAAAATTGTATTACTCAAGCGGAAAATGATCAGCTGCAATTTTCTTTGGGAGGCTTATATAGTGCACTCTTTCAATGAAATTTTAAACATATCTTCTTTTTAATCGCCGTTGATTGAAAATTGAATCTTTTATGGCAACATCAGATATCTCGGTTTTCTCCTGTTGTGCAAGATCGCGTCTTTACTCAAGGAAATTGTGCGCCGAGCGAATTAAAAGATAACACAATAATATTGTTGCTCTTAATACAAGCCAATTTAATATCCACCGCTGAGTCTCTGCAACTTTAAGACGTGTTTACTGATCCCGCAACTTGATCAGTTTAGTAATCTGTTTGCTGACTTTATCCGCGCACTGAGTCGTCGCAATTTTTGCAATATTTTCCGGCTCCACTTTATCAAAAAGCTCAAGATCGCCGAGCACACAGCAATTTTTTTAAAAAGGTACGAGACTACAATTTTCTGCGAAAAAATTCCCTCCGCGTACTCGCCTACATACTAAGCAATAATGTGAAACCTACTCAAACTCCAGAATATAAAAAAAAATAAAAGAAATTCAACCCCTGGTAGCTCGAGGTACACAAAAACTGCTTTAGCGCACCATCCGCTCGGCCGGAAAAACAAATGCCCCCGCAGTAACAGTTAATGTCGAAAGTTGCCGAAACTTTCTCGCTAATTTTTTTCCGACCCCGACTGCGGCATTCGCTTCATAAATTAAATAAATCGCCGGGGCGATTTCGCGCGCCGGCATATCCGCCGTAAAAAAAAAAGAAAAAAACGGGAGGGTGGGTGGCGAGTAAACAATCGCGATCGAAATTTCGCGCTACGAAACGATACACTTTTTGCCGGCGCTTTCACCTCCCCCAAAGCTGCTGCGGGCTACCGCGTTAAACTAAACAAACCCCGCTACCGTCAATCGAACGTAAACGCCGCGATAGCGCCCCCCCCCCGTGCAACCCACCCCCTGCTGCCGAGCAATCGGCGCCTTTACGAGCGCATTCTGCAAGCCGAGCGATTGTTGAAATGGGTGACGTTTCGTTCAATGACGGATTTCGCCTTGTAAACGGCTAATTTACGTTATTGCTCGCGGCCGAATGGAGCTTTCGGATAAAAGTGGCGGTTCGATTGACAGCTCTTTATTGCGCGATTAAAAATATATTTATCACACTTTTTTCTTTTGTGCGGTATCAATTTTATTTCATTTATTTTTCTTTCGATAAAGTCACGAGCTCGTGTACCCTTACGCGAAAAATGTTTCAAAAAATTTAAAAAAAAAAAAAAAAAAGAAAAACTGCATGGAAAATATTATTCGTTAAAAATCACAATAGTCGATTTTAACGACCTCGTTATTGGAGATATTTTCATGACTCACGTATTTTACAAGACACTATTAAAATATTGACTTTTCAGTAGATTCAATTATCAAGTACATTTAAGAAAGATACAATTACAAGGCTTGACAAACTGAAAAAAATCTTTAGAAATAATAATTTTCATCAAAAGAAAAAAAAATGTTAATTGTTCAGTAGATTCAATTATCAAGTACATTTAAGAACGATAACATTACAAAGCTTGACGAACTGAAAAACTAATTAAAAAAAATCTTTAGAAATAATAATTTAAATGAAAAGAAAAACACGTTGACCTTCCAGTAGATTCAATTATCAAGTACATTTAAGAACGATAACATTACAAAGCTTGACGAACTGAAAAACTATAATTAAAGAAAAATCTTTAGAAATAATAATTTTCATGAAAAGAAAAATATAACACTAAGTGTGGCAACGGCGCAGGCGAGACTTTCCGAAAGGAAGGTACTAAGAACTCGTAACGCAAGTAAATGCATTCCTCGTTGCATTCTCTCATCTTTTTTATCGTTCGCTCCGGCGTAGCGGTGAAAAGGTAATTAAGTTTACTCGCGCACATGAAAGAGTAAGCGCATGTCCCCACCGTCTTATCCAACTCTTTTGTAATGTAATTAAAGCGACTTCGAAAAGGCCCGGTGAGACAGGCGCGCTTGCAACGGCAAAGAAAAAGCCGCCTCGGATGAAAAAAGAAAAGGGTTGAAGAAATACCAAAAAAAAAAAGAAAAAGATCCGCAAGAGCGGGTCTCGCGACACAAAGGGATAGCGTACGAGCTCGAAGCTCGTTCGGGCTCTCCGACAAACAGACGAAAAATAAAGCTCGCAGAAAAAAAGAAAAGCGGAAGAGAAGCAAAGTACGCCGGAAGGAAGGAAGGGGCGCGGGTAGCGCAAGGCTGCGGTCGTAGCGAGATTGCATCCGCGGGGGAGGCGAAAGCCGCCGCGGAAAATCCCCCGGCGTACTTTCGCGGGTGTAACCCGAGCCTCGGACTTGCTCGTGCTCTTTACTCGCTATATGTAATAAAGCGCGCGGCAGCCTCGCGCCTCCGCTACGTATACGCGTAAATGCGCGTTATGAGGAACGAGTAGGGTGGAGGGACACGTAAACGTATCTCCCGAACGAGCGTTCGGCTTTACGGTTAGAGCTTCCCTCTATTATGCAGTCGGGCTCAGGCCGGCGCGCCCGTCCCCTACGGTTTATTAGCTCAATAAAATAGGATTACTACTTAGTTCCGTTTTATAAGAATCTGCAGCGGAGCCGGCCCTCTGCCCCTTTGGCCGAGGCTTACTCCTCTCTCCATCTTTCTCTCGGGCCGGGCCGACGGGCTGTGCGCGCCGATGTACGAGCGAGGAGAAGATGCGAGTCCCGGCGGCTGCGCGAGAGTGGCAAGAAGAGCGAAACTGCGACGGATGAGATCGTCGCTGCATCCATCAATCTGTCGCGTAAAGTTCGATCTGGGTACGCCGGGGGAGGAGAGCTTTTTCGAGAGCCCGGCAACCTTTCGGGGGATGGCCCGAGAGCACTCGCGCCCTCGAGGCTTTATTATATCGATCAGCGCTCCATCATTTCCCTGCTCATTTTCATATCGTCTTTCCCCTCCCCCCTCCCATTTCCTCTTGCGATGTATGCCGCTATTAATTTTGATTAGCCTGTCGACCGCGATAAATTGTAATTTAGAGTGTGCTTTATTTTTAAAGGGGATGTATCGGGCGCAGTTTTTTTTTATGTTAGTGCTTTTCAGATAGGGTGGGAGGCTTTTTAGCTTTTATACTGAATGTAAATTGAGGCAACGACACGTCGACTTTAAAGAATTTTCTTTTAATTGCGAGAACAAATAGTTTTATATTTTTTCGGATAGACGCAACCCTCGTAAAATATTCATGACCGGCGGAGTCAAAGAGCACAAGGCTAGCTAACGGAATTTTAATAATTAGTCGTGGAAAAAAGTTTATTGGTCAAAATATGAAATTATTTGTGCGAAGCTTTCAAATAGAATATTACGTGAATAAACATGTAACATTTTCTCATTATTTTACTTAATTTTCGTTTGTTTACAGTGTCGTCAAATTCATTGGTACTGAGGTTGTATAATTGAAAAAAGAAGAGGAGTCCACCTAACAAACCTAAAATAAAAGCGTAATTTGCAAGTTTTCATTCGCAGCTACTAACGAAGCAAAAAAAAAATGTTGCCTTTTGACCCGTCGCCGGAATGTAATTGCAGCATCACAAAGCGAAGCTTTCCGAGCTTGCGGCGCGAGTAAAGAACAACCCGATCTTGCGCCGCTGCGCACTCGGTTTCCCCGTCGCCGCACGATCGGGGAAGAATTTTTCGCGGCATTCTTGTCTCCCCCTCACAATACGGGGATTCTGCGACTGTTACGCGCTGAAATACAACGGCTAGTGCTGGCCGAGACGAGAAGTGATATTCGCGTGTGGATTTTTTGCCAATTCTCTTGCGGATTTTTATCTACGGACTTTTCGTTTAGCTCGAGGAAGAAAAAAAAAATCATGTTGAATTTACTATATGAAAATGCATTGACGACAAACAGTAGCTTTTAGGTGTTCCGCGGTAAAGGAAATATTAACGCGCGTTTCTTTTAAAATAAATATTGTCATGTTATTGTGTTTATTAAAAGTTTTGATATAACGATTTTATTAAACTTTTCATAAATAGGATTATTGTTTTATGTCATAATATAATAATGCACAAAGATTTTTATTTATTTAATTGACAATAAATACGTTGCGAGATTTTTTTCAAAACACACAGCGTATTTCATAATAAAAATGAACGTCCAAATTAAAAGTAAAATATTATAACTCCATTCCTAAATTAAACCTATTTTTTTTATAAAATTTAACGTAGCTTGTATTTTTTTTCGATAGAACAACAAGTAAATAAATTTGAACCGCGTACAACTGAGTGATAAAATTGAAATAAAAAACACATGTAAAATGATAATAACATTAAGATGAATGCAATATCACCAGCTCGGCATACTAAAGCATCACTTCCAGCAACCTAATTAGCATCCAGGATTAATTATTAAACTGGACGAAGCTGTGTTTCATCATTAAGCGAAGTTCAGTCGTTTCGGCCAATAATCAAGTTAGCCCGGTGGCTCTCAGCCCCGAGCGTGGTCATGCGATAAAAAAAAAGCGGCTTGAAAGCAAAATCAATGATTAATAAGCGCGACGCTTTAAAAATTCAGGCGGTAGTACGAGGAGGAAGCTCACCGGTGCAGCGAGCACAAAGGGCCAGTGCATTCGGAGCGGCGAGCCGGCCGTTATATATATATATATATATATGCTGGCTGAAAAGCGCTAAGTCGTCGGGGAGAGCGCACGTCGCTTAACAAACCCGAGTGAGTTATGACCGTGAAGACCAATATTATCCTACGGAGGGTCCGGACGGTATGAGGGCGCCGCTCGCCTCCAGCCACTTCGACACCCGGGGAGAACCCAACGCCAGCCCCGGCGTCCATAAACGCGCTATCCGCGCGATGCCTGGCCCTCGGCTTCTACTGACATTATTAGAAACTAGACGCCCGAGATAAGATTGCGGTCATATACCTCGAGCGCCACTTATCGAGGAAACAATTAAGGAGTTACGGCGAGATGGATGTGCGATGCCTTGCCGGAAACCTATTCCGGGATCCGCCCGCATATATACATTTCAGATAGGGTAGGACACCCAAGGCTGCCTTCTTTTTCGTCGCTTTTCACAGAACTTGCAACTATTGAATACGCGGAAAGAAAAGTTCTTGTAAAAATTACACTGTAAATAAATATTGCATGAATTATAACGCAAATACTGGGAGCCAATTTCGTCGGCGCACATGAACTATGATTAATTTACAATTTTACATTAATTGTATTGTAAATTAAATTAAATTAAATTTAATGTGAATTAAGTTTAATTAATGTAAATTAAATTAAATTCAATCTGAATTAAGTTAGATTAATGCAAATTAAATTTAATTTAATGCGAATTAAGTTAGATTAATGTAAATTAAATTAAATTTAATGCGAATGAAGTTGAATTTAAGATAAATTCGGTAAAGTTCATGTACGTCGATGAAATTTGCTTCCAGTATTTGCATTAAATTTATTGTTTTTTTTTTTTTAACAGTATACTGTATTGTTTTGTAACACAGGGAAATACTCAACAAATCAAAAAATTTTCTATACTTTACGTTATTTTATATTTTTGTGTTAAAAAAACAGTATAGTCATCTTTATTAGAACTTTTCTCTCCGTTTAATAATGCAAAAAGCCATGTGGTATTCAAAAAATCAATGATAAAAGTTGTTTGTGCAACGTCGAAATGTATTTAAAAAAAAAATGAAGCAACATTAATATGAGGTTTTGGAATATACTTTGGAAGTGGTCACGATCTTTAATAAGAATCGCACAGATTTTTTCAAGTGAACAGAATTTATTTAAAGTAGCAGTTAAAGTTTTCAGTTGATTTATGTAGGGAAATTTTTTTACGCCCGGTTCGCAGTAAAGCTGCAACAAAAGGAGGAAGTTGTCAACAAAATTTAAAGTGACTTTCACGATCGTAATAATTATTTGAAAATTTCATAGTTGCTCATAAATTCCTACTTATAATGTACTTTCAAAAGACGTAAAGGTGAAATTTACCCTTCAAGTGTAAAGTTATGGCGACCGCATAAACTTTTAATGTATATTTTCATAATTTTCTAACGAAGAAGTGTCTTAATAGAATGACTTTTATGATAACAGGAAATCCCATTCAACGCCTTATATATAAGTAAATAATTAATTCCGCGGAAATTGTCTGAAAGTTTATTCGCAGCGGCTTTACACATTTTTACAAGAATTTTTTTTCCCTTCATTTCTTTAACCCTATACGAGATGAAGTTTAAAGTAACAACCCAAGTATTGCAGCATCTTTTCAGTATTTTTTTTAGCATTTTCGTCACCTCGAAAAAAAAAAAGAATTCCACCAGCGAAACTCCACGTGCTTTTTACACCTGATGAACGACGTGCTTTATTTATGCCAGGGGCGAAAAAGGGATGGTAAAAAACGCCGACGAAACAAAATTTTACGATGAATTCAGGCGCGCAGCTCAGACCTCCGCGAAAGCAAGCCAAGCAAGGCTGAAAGAACGAGTGGATGAGAGAAAAGGGGAAGGAAAAAAGCAAAGGAAATCCACGAAAATTCCGCGGTTTCTCACTTACACCGGCGGAGAAAAATAGAGTGGGAGTCACCCCGCGGGCGCAATAAAAATGAATAATGAAACTGTAAAAAGAGGAGTGAAAGCGTAAAAAAAAGGAGGGGAAAAAATTGACTGGAGAAACACAGGAAATTATTACGTCCGTTAGAAGTTTGCCGCGTGGTCGGACGGAGGAAGGGAAAAAAAGAGGCGAGGAGAGCCTCTTCAACGGCTGCTTGATGAGAGCTTTATCGTTATACTTTTGAGACTCTTGCCGGCGCAGTTCTCTTTCGACTCTCATCCCTTTATTCATTTCGCGTCAAGTAGTAACCTACCCGTCGATCCAGCCTTTCCCACAAGCCCATCTTAACTATTCAGGATATCCTATAGAGCTTTGGTATATATTTCACGGTGTGCGTTAACCCACTAGCCTTCGGCCGCAGCCGATAATAAAGACAGGACTTTGTATTCCATCGCCAAGGAGTTTGCTTTCAATTGTAATTGTAAATCAGTTTGACAGGAATTTGATGGAATCCACTTTATTATTCCCTCGAGACTTTTGCGATTTAGACTTTCATATCTGATTTCCAAATACTTTTATCCTGTCTATTATATGCATTTATCCTGTATGCGACAAAAATATCAATAATCGAGGCGATATACTCCATTAAAACAAGTTTTAACTTTGTTAATACTTTATTTTTGTCGGACTAAATCGGTACGAAACAGGAAGAATCACCACTAAAGTAAGTGACCAACATTCCAATAATACTTTTTAAAAACAGCTTAGACGTTCCGCATTTACCCCGGGAAAGACTTCTTATGACCTTCCGCATGAAGCTTTAGCAGCGCCCAGAACGACCTCGGTTGTCTAACCAGCGATCCATTGCCAGTATCATCTAAATTTAAAGCGTATCAATTATTCATTCATGTCGAATTGTTCCTTTCCATTCTTCGACCGTCTAATGACTGCAACAAGGAAGCTATAATTGGGTCAGTTAAATAAGCAGCAATTTGTGCGTACTCGTACCCGTGTGAACAATCTCAAGCTCAAATGAAGAAACCACCGGATATTCTGGGTTTACCGCAACTGTTTACTATCTCCGCCAGATGCAATCAAACACGAAGCTAAATTCGGCAGTTGCAGTTCGAGCTCGAGAATGCGCTAATTGTTTATAATTAAGCAGTTCTTGTTTAATTTACAATTAAACCTGCTCCTCGGAGTCTCTAAATTCGTCAGTTTACCGAATGTTTTCAAAAATTTCCTCCTTCATCTCAAAAGCATATTTCAAGGTATGGATTGGGTAATGAGAAACCACGAGCGTGTCAGAAGAGATGCTTAATTTTCTAACAGGGTTTTAAATTTTGCTTCTGATTCGGAACCCCGGAGGAAACAGTGTCTAAGGTCGAGGAAGGTTGTAATTAATTCGGCAGAGCTCTCTATTCCGCCAAGTTTGTGCAGAGCGACTGGCCGCCCTTGCGACGACATGGGGGTATACAGAAGCTCGTGAGAGGCAGCTCTATCCGGATCGCATAATAACCTGTTATGCGTGCACCTAAGTGCGCGAAGAGCTCAAGATAAAGCGGAGGATACCAGTCGGATTAAATTACTCAAGAATATAGAGAGATGGCTATAGATGAACGGATAGGTAGGCAGATAATAGGATAATACCGTTCAAAGCGTCATTTTCAAAGCTACGAAAAGTAATAAGTATCCCCACTTGCAGCTTCAATTTAATTCGAGCTTAACGACATGCTTCTCAAATCACAAGTTCAGCAAGATTATTTTATTTGCAAATAGCAAAAAGCAAATATTATCCCTTGTAGTAAAAAAATCAGCCATTAAAGGTAGACAGCTTAAAGCTTGTTAATGGCCGTGTCAATAATTGGCTCGTTTCAACCATACAGATGAAATGCTTTATCGCTCATTATATGACTTGTTAAGAGGATGAGCAGTCAAAAGGGTATAATGTAGCATCAAAGTCTCTCAAAGGACTTTCATATAATTTTCTTGCCATTAGTACTACTGCGATCCCTCAAGGCGTAACATTTTTTTTTATTCCAAAGCTTTTACAACAGTTCGCGCATTACAGTGCTGCTGCATCTGACAAAGTAAATATTGACGATGTAAACAGCTGACCACGCCCGACTTTTTTTCCCTTTTTTTCCATTGAAATGAATTCCAGATCAAGCGAATTTAAAATATCGAAAATAAAAAAAATGCTCTTTTGATTTTTTCTTTCTTTTAACAACCTAGTCCTTACTAAAGTTAGTCGTAAAACGAACAGTTTAGTTCTTACTTCAGTTAGTTAGTGACTTACTTCATCTAGTCATAAAAGGAAATGTACTTTTTACTACTGAAATAGAACTTTTTAAAGACCGACAGGAAATTAGAAAGCAAAAGATTGATTATTTACAAAGGAAGTGTTAGATAAGATCGCAGGAATAAACTTGCTGTAAAATAAGCCCTGCACGCAGTAAACCGTAAAGCAAATCGCGGCAAAGTCGAGAACACACTCTCCCTTAACGGCTCGCGATCTACAGGCGTACTTGTCGACAAATCAGTTTGCCAAGGTCTAGCGGTGGCTGCGCGATGGCGATGGGGGCATCGATCTCCCGGCAACATAGGTGAGCGCACCACCAGGCGCCAGACCGAGGGGATTATCTCCGCTGTGTATACGCGTGCCGTTTGTACGCGGGGCCGAGCCTTATAAGCCTCCCACGAAGGGTATCGAGGAAATTGTTAAATTTCGCGTTACACGCTGGTCAGATAGATTTTAATGGACCTTGGTAACCCGGACACGTAGTCACTTTGCTCGGGAGTCCCCACCTCAGCCCGGGCCGCGTTTATCGTGCCTCAGCCCACACCCACACCCAGAGGACCGCCAGCATTACCTAGGCATATGCCACTTTGACCAAAGCGACCGGGACCACCAGATCCCTGGCCACCCTGTGCACTGCAGTCTCCTCTATCTTTACTACTATGGTGTACTTTTAATTATTGGCCCTGCACGTGCGGCCATCGATCTTTCTCGTTTTCGCAAGTGGAATTAACGGCGAGATTATGACGTAATTTTTTTGTCGATAAAAAAAGTTACTCTTATGACTTTTAGTACTTGGGCGGAAGTAATTGCCTACGATTTTTCTTTTTTTTATTTTTATTCATTTAAGCGATAAATTATTTAACAAGCTTAGATTCGCTTTCGCTCATCCGTCTTTTCCCAAATGAAAGTTTGATGCTCGGCTGATTTATCGTGATCTAATACAGATCCTCGCGGAATAGAATACAAACATTCTTTCACGTTTCAGGAAGGAGTATACATACATATACATATATGTGCAAATCCACGGCCAACAGGAAACAGCTCAGCTTTGGAAGTTGAATTTTTTTTTTGAAAACACACCTGCACTAGACCAATTTTTTTTTCTTGTTTAGATTACTTTAAAAGAGAATAAATAGGTGTGCATGTCCAACCCCTGTACTGGGCGTACTTTTTTCCGGATCAAATAACACAAAAAAAAATTGAGAAAACAAAAAAACATTCATAATTTTTTTTTAGAATAAATGACAATAAAGTACATTTTTGAATATAGCAAAACTTTATATGTAATGTTTTTAAAAAGATTTACTCAAAACGCTTCGTAACAATTCAGGCGTATTCCTTGGCTTATTCTAAGAACTTTTTACTCTCGTACATTGTTTCGAAAAGTACATAGTTTATTGTAAAAAAATTTATGAAATGTTTTTTTTTATTTTTTCAACTTTTTTGCGTTATTCAGTCCGAAAAAAAGTTTTCCCAAGGATTGGTCTGCACACTTGTTTTTCTCTTTTAAAATGACCTCAACAACAAGAAAAAAATTGGTCTGGTAGGTGTAGTCTGAAAAAAAAATTTACTTCCAAAGCTAAGTTGTTTCCTGTTGGTCGTGGATTTGCACATATACAGAGAGTATACATATATAGAGAGGAGTATACATATATATAAAGAAAATTTGCTTCTATACGATAAGGTCGAGTAAAAGAGGATCAATTTAATAAACAAACAGTTTACACCGTTGATTCCGTTTAAATGTAATCAATTGTTTAGTTTCAAGCATCGAGCGACATTGTTGAAGGAAGTGCGTCGGCAATTCCTCACTTTGAAATTAAATCGATGAGAAATTCAATGTATGTAGCGACGTTGAATTACAAAGTATTTCAAATATTGTTTCACTCTTGTGTTTCATCTCAAAGAGGGACTGGCAGTGCTCGCATCGCTGGTCGCATTTACAGGCAATTATAAGAGTCATTAACGTTCGACCATCCCATGCAAATGCGTTTACAAAGGCGCACAGAATGCCCGCCGCCTATGCATAAATAAAAATTTACATAGACTTCGTGTGCCCGCGGATCCTTTGACAGTTTACCAGTTTTAATAATAAAATTTACTTTACTAAAGGAACTTAAATTTAAATCATTTTAAATAAACATTTGGTCCACAATTGATAAATATACGTGGGAACGAAAGATGTGAATAGATGTTGTCAGGCAGTTCTGCTTAATTCTACACATAAAGAGTACATTAACATTTGATTTTCATTATAGTAATGGAAAGCTACATTAGAGACGAATTTAATAAGATTACCTTATTATATAACAAGTTAATCCTTTTACGAGTAATGTATACCTATAAGGTGTCCATTAAACGTACGCGTATGCTCTAAAATGCAGTGTATGCATTTTCATGATCCCCTACATCAGAAGTGCAAAATTTTATTTTTATCCTCGTAATACTTTTACCTGCATAAAAATATCTGCCTTGTAAATATCAAAATAGTCCATCGGCAAACTTTTACTCTTCATCGCTGTGTAATTCATACAATTTTATTGCCCTGCTTTGCAGTGACACGCAGTTCGCCTTTTTTTCTCTTATCGTTATTTCAGCTACGATTTTTGTTGCCGGTGTCCAAATGGAAAATCAAGATGAGGCCGTGAATGACTTTATTATTTATTAACAGGTGTTCCCACCGACGGAACTTTTGACGAGCGATTGCATATTTGGGCGACGTTTTTTTTCAATCGGTTAAATGCGATTTCGCGCTCCGTACACGTCCGCGTCTGATAAATAAATATCGGGCGCATCTACGAATTCGGGATTCGAGTGGAAAATAAAAGATCCCCTTGTGGAATTGCACGGTACGCTCTAGATTTCTGCGATTGACGAAACTAATATCGAGCATATAAAAAATCACACGTATATATAGTGCGGAGCTCTCCGGCAAACGATTCCCGGCGACTCGTTTAGATACCTCCTTCTTTTGAATATCGCCGTGTTAGCCAGAGGCCTTTTTTCATTCTAGATCATTATTTAAAAAATAAAAATAAAAAAAAACAAATCTTCTCTTTTATAATGAATTACAAAATGAGGGTCGAATATACCGCGCTCTAAAAAGTATATAAATTACAAAAAATAAAAACAATGATTCGCATTGTTTTACTCGTGAACAATGCACCGGCCCTGTTGGTACAATAATGCGCCGCATGTATTCGCGCTAATTGGTCGAGAACAGAGGATTTAAAAAAAAGAATTATTTCAGAAATTTTTAACTATCTAAATCAGTTAGAAACTAAGAGTCAACAGAATTCCCGTAAATATTATACCTTTTCTACTACTGTTTCTTGAGTTTCAAAGAGTTGTATGTAAATTTTTTGAGTTTTTAAAAAGTTATATATAAATTTCTTGAGTTTTAAAGAGTTGGATATAAATTAAAAAATGAAATAAAATGAAATAAAAAATGTTGCATAATAATATTTGAACACTCTGGACGTAGTATTTTAAAAAGAATTATTTGATCAGCGACGTTGCTGAAAGTCGCAACTATTTAAATCAGTTAGAAACTAAGTTCAAGAGAATTCTTCACAACTGTTTCTTGGTCGACTAAAATAAAAAGAAATATATAAATTATTAAGATAAAATAAATTAAAAATGTGTTGGTATCATTAAGCGCCACATTTCAACTCTTTGGATGCAGTGGATTTTATTTTAAGAAGAAGCATTTGATCAGCGACGCTGCAGAAAGTCGGAACTATCTAAATCAGTTAGAAACTAAGCCAAGAGAATTCCCGCAATTGCAAGTATCTTTCCCCCTTTCCTTCTTTTGGCAGAAAGATCAAGCAACATTTTTGTCCCTCCCCTACAACTGTTTCTTGATCCCGCAGCAATTCCGGCGAAAGTTTCGCCGAGTAGCGGAGAGAGGCTGCAGCGCAGATAGGGCGGATTTTGGAGCAAGTATACTCACGTCTGTCGATGAAGCGAAAAGTTCCGGAGAAGCCGGCGACGCTGGCATTGGTCTTGGGGCTCGCGGGCGCCGAGTGGAACTCGAAGATGAGGCTTGGCCCGGAACTGTAGAGGACTCGGGGTATATCCTGGAGGCTGCCGCAGAGCAGGCCGGACCAGGGCGTGTACTCGGACACCCCCACCGCGCCGGCCTCCAAATGTAGAAAAATCTTGAGAAAGTCGCCGCCGGCGCAACTGAAAGTTCAACCAGCCGGTGAGATGCGGGGGTGGGAAGCTCGTGTTGGGAATTAATCGGCCGAGGAGCAAAGTGCAAAATAAAAGCTCCGAGGCCGCGTTGGCTACTCTTTTCTCCGCGGTGCTCGCCTCGCTGATCCTTTCTTTTCTGCTTTATACTTTTTAGTTTATTTCTTACTTCGCTGCTAATCTTTACCTTATCTACGTCGGCCACGTGCAAATTAGAATTAAACTTTGAACGCTTTTTATCTCTCCCTCTCTAGTGCGCTCGGATTTTTTTCCATTTCGACGCGTGCGAAAAAATAAATTGTCTTTCTGGTTTATGTGCCCGATTTCTTTTTTTTTTTTGTCCGCCCGTTTGTTTGTTTATGAAGGCGGCGAAGTTTTAAATGCCATTTTTTATGGAGACGCGAAAGCGAATTTTATTTAATTAGAAGCGTACGTCTATGTCGTCTCTGTTTTAAGTAGCATATTTGGAGAGTACAGACGGACATATTTATTTTTGGGAGCGTATCTTCGTGCATATTTGCTTTTAATTTATAATTTAAATACTTCAATTAGATGACGAAGTGAATCAGATTTGACAAAAATATATCAAGCTTAAATGTGCAAATGCTGTAAGTTTCTTTTTACAATTTCCTTCATTTTATTGTTTAGATGCATTTTTTCTCATACTGCCAAAGTATTTTGAACTCTTCACGATGTCTATAAAACCACACAGTCAATTCGATGCGCATAAAATGAAATAGGATTCGCGCACTCTATACAGTTGATATCAATGTTATATTAAATTTAGCACTGAGAAAGGATCGAAGGAGGAAAAGGAGAGATGAACATTTTTGAAAAAAAATGTCGATGCATACGATGAAAAAGGTGCGCGTAAAATTTAATTCAACTTATTTTTCGAGAAAATGTACTTTCGAGAAATGTTTCTATAGAGTTGAAATTTCGAGTAAATTGAACAGTCGGGCGATACATTCAAATTGGCTAACTAACCCGAATTGCGCATTCTCCGGAGTCTGGGCAGTTCCTGGGCATTTACTTGAATCTGAATATAACGCTTCGAGAGTTTCATTTCTCTGAAAGTAAACAGTGTCGTCTTTAATCGAGAATATCCGACCATTAAACTTTGAGCATTGATCGAACTAAAATACAACGTTTTAAATACCCGCGAAAAGCTATAAACTTAAATGAAACGACGCGAGAAATGGCATCGCTGCGGTTTAATTATTTCACGTCTTCGGCAAAGAGTAATATACTTAAGTTCGCTAAAAATGCGATCGGAGCGAGAGATACGAACTTTTATATTGAATTACGCTTTTAATTGAGAAGATATCTGGAATTCCTTGGCGCATAGATAAGCAACTTATAATAAGTTGCATAAGTGGATATAAAGGAGGATGAAGGAAGTGCGATATCATTGGGGAGGAAAGGACAGGGCTTAAAACTGCCGCTTCCCACGAGCGACCCAAAGAAGCTTTATCCGTTACTCTCGTTTCCGATCTTTCCTTAGCAGACTAGGGAAAAGAACGCGCCAGACTGGAATGGAAAAATCCAATCCTAAAGATGACTTTTAGCACTTTTGGCCAACATCCTCCGCGTGCTGATGCGCTTTTTTACGCACGCCAACTTTCTCGAATCTTTCGCCCTGGAGGTTTCTCTTTTTTTTTTGTCAAATCAATAAGAGATTTGCCCCCACGAAATTTCCATTTGCAAATCAAAACTTCGCTCTCGCGCGGCGTCGATGCGAGGCGAGATGTAAGAGAGAATCCCTTTAAACAGGAAAGTTTCGGTTCATTAAAATAACGAATTGTTACGAAAAGATTTTTGGTGTAAAGTTTCCTCGCGCTTCATAAATTTCTCTCTCTCGCCCTCCTTTGTTCGCCTTCGACGGTGCATTAGCACGTAAAGGAGTTCTCGAAAAAGCAATTACATGCGTCGAGATAAAAGAGCAACGCGCGACTTGGCAGATAGGAGAGTAGAAACGGGCCAGAAAGTCCGAAATCGCACGAGGGAGTCCAAGCTCCGGAGGAGGAGAGCGAATTTACCCTGGGTATCTTATACTCAAGCGTATCGCGCAGAGGCTCCTTTTGGCATCTGCGCTCCATTGCGTTCTTTCAGCCGGGCCTGAGGCTCCGCCTCTCTTATCCCGCCTTTAGACTCTCTAACTAATTACTTGATTGATAAACTGATTAAGGTTCGACTGATCTTGTGATCACGAAATTCGTATAAATAAAATCCAGAATTATATATTTATTAATTATCGTGTACTCGTACGACCATTATATTGCGATAATTTCACATATTTTCTAAAACACACAATTTCTGGCGAATGTCTTAGCGCACTCGTCTGCTACTACTTATCGGTTATTCACTTTATACATAAATGTCTGAAAGATGCTTTCCTGCACTCGCCTAGTAGTTAGACTTTAGATTTACTGTTATTTTTTAAATAGTCCTAATCATTGAGTGGCGTCTCATCCGCTCGTCTGTTACTACTGATATTTTAGTATACACGCTCTGTTGCCTTCTTTCAGATGTCTCTGAGGCTCCGCCTTTCGTATTCCGCAAATAATTTCCTAATCAATTGTAAAATAGTAAAAGAAAACGGCTTAATTAAAATGTAAAATTTATTATTCAGTTTGTGATGCCATTAAATTCAGCGAAAATTAGAAAAATATTTTTCAAAAAGCAGAGATAAAAGGCGAACATACACAAAAATAAAATGAAATGCGTTTGATCTCCAGGATTCATGTTTCATTTCTGCAAGTGCAGAATCAGAATGTACACTCGTACAGAAAAAATAAAATAAAAAAATTCCCAGAAAACATTGCCCAGCGCAATTGCTAGTTCAGGGCAGAGGCGGCAGTAAAAAAAGAATACACTCCCAAATACAGAAAAATATTAAATTTCTAAAATAAGTTAATGAAAAAAATAAACGATGCGTTTTTTCCAAAAATTCATGTACGGTTGCAACCGACAAACTGCGGTTTAGGAAGATCGACAAATTTACGAATTTCACGAAAATTCAGCAAAATTATTTTATTAAATACCAAAATTTAAATGTTTCATACGGATTTTAAATTTTTTCACATTTCTGATCGAAATATTTTGATGCCTCGTGTGAATCTAAGATGAAATCACACTCCTCAACTGGCAGTTGTTCTGCGCAAGCCATCTTTTACTTTCGCCACGGGTTCGTTTAGAATATTCTGCTTATATTTTTTATTGTACCTATCGCCGTTTATATATGTTTGATGCCCGCCCAACATTTGCAGCACGAGCGTAGCGAGTGGCTGCTGGTTGGGGGCGGGCATCGAAATACATAAACAAGCAAAATAAACGTAATATTTGTAAATTAAATAATTAATAAAAATGTAATTGTTTGTTTTTAAAACACAAATTTTATGTCAACTTCCTTACAAATCATTTTTTATAAATTTCACAACAAAAATTGTTAACAATATTGCCTTTAAATGTAGAATTTTCATATTTAATGCAAATTTTTTAACCAATTTACTGTATTCGTATTTATTTCTACATTTTCAATAACGTTCAATATAATGTCTAATTTAAGTGTACGGTTGATTAGCATTCTTTTTGATAATTAAAAAGCTAGCAAGGGGATTGAATTTTATTTGCGTAAAAATGTTTTCTAATCCCAGTGAAATTAAAATTTTAAATTCGACGTAACACGTCAGATAAAATCTCTGCTCAGATTTTTTAGTAGACCTAAGAACTCCGATAATAACGCGGAGGAAGTGGGGCTGTTTGGCCGTCGCCGGCCCCTTCAACCGCGTTTCTCGGCAAATCTCCGGTTGAGCGACGGGAGCGAGGCACATATCTCAGACTCGTCGCCCGGCGGAGTGCAGGAGGCGACGCTGCTTAAAGGCTCGCTTACGTGATATCGTGTCGAGTCGAAAGTTAGGCCGCGTGTGTGGAATCCGAAATTCGTGCGTGCGGCCCGGCGGAGGTCCCGTGTGCACGCTAACTTACGCTGGCAGCTCGTGCGCCGCGAGAGGGCCGCGTCGGCCCGCGTCATAATGGGATAATAAAAGAGACGCGCGTGCCCGCGTAACGTCCTGTGAATTGTGTATATCCACACGTGTAGACCGCCTTTTCCCGACACTTTACTTCGACTAATGCAGCTGCCCGGGGCCATTTATTTTCCCCCTACGTTTCGCCATGCCAACGGTATTGTATAATCCTTGTAAGCCGAGAGACTCTCACGGCTGCTTTTTCTGCCCCCTGCACTCTTCTCGCCTCCACCTTTTTCTCTCTACTCGCCCGTCGTCGTTTTTTACCCGCTGTTTAAGATTTTCGTGCTAAACGCGGACCTGTCTCGCCCTCTTTCCTTTTTTTTTTTTGTTTTTTGCTCCCTGTACGCTTTAGTCCCGTCACGCGACTCGTCTGATTTTATTTTGTGTTTTAATATGTCGGAAATTGTAAAAGGCCTTCTCGTGTGATCGATAAATTGATTGCGGCTGTTGTTGTTGATGAGAAAGATAAAATTACGACGTGACTGAAAGACCTTTTTTTTCGGTGGGTAGTTAACAAATATTTTAATCTTGACAATTTAATATCAATTAGCAATGTCAAATGTATTTGAAAAAGAAAAAGAAAAAATAGGCGTTTAAAACGTAGTTAAAAAGAATATAGCACTGTGCGTGGTAAAAATTCAATCTACCAGAAATAGCTTTTTTTTTAAATTAAGTTAATAAAAATGAAAAAAAATTGTGTTGCGCGATTCCTCGAAATTTAAAATATTGATGCACTGGTTTTGTGTTTCCGCGCTGTATGGTAGTCACAACTGCATTTTTAAAATACACCATTTTATCGGATTCGGTAAAGCGAAAAATATTGAGATATACGAAAACTGCGAGATCGAAAATGCTCGTCCCTGTAAAGTTTTCTCTTTGAGAAAGTAAGCGTTCATTGGATGGACCGAATTCCTTTCATTCTCCCTTCCTCTCTCTCTCTCTTTCTCTCTCGCTCTCCTGCGAAACACGAGAAAAAAAGATTAGGAAAAATAAAACGATCGCAGACAAACGGCGCTGAACGCGGACAAAGCGGACCGACGCCCGGAAAAAGCTTTTATTACTCGTGCACAATCACGCTCGGGAACGCACATCTCTAAATAGTTCGAAAGCCCGCCAGTAGCCAAAGGGGCAAACTGGGGACTGGAGGGAGGGGGGGGGGGGCGCAAGGGGTCGGCTCGCCGGCGAAATCTCGCCCCGATCTCGGTCCATAAATCAAAAGTTTCGTTAGATATAAGCCCCCGACGCATTTAACTTTGGCTGCGCATGCGGACGAGATTCCGGAAATTCGAGTCCCAGTCGGGAATCCGCGCGCGTCGCCCCCGCGTATGCGCCCCGGTGAATATCGTAAAAATCTCGGCGTCGAATGCCGCGGCTCCGGCGATTTTTCTGAATCAGTCGTATCGCGATCGAGCGAAATTCCCCTCCGCCGCTCCGAGGACTCGGCTCCCAACTAAATGAGAGTGCGACGGGCGAGTGTCGCGCGCGTCGCGTTACGTGCGGACGAGCAGTTATTTCCTCTGGGCACGAGCTTCAGAGCGGAAAATACCGATGGAATCGCGAGTTGCGTGTTTCTTGATGGCCGCCCTTTCGACCTTTTTAGGGAAGGCCTTCTTCTTGAATGGTCCATGGAAGATTTATGAATTACGGAAATGTTCTTTGCTGGAAGTACTTTTTTTTTTATTTTTAAACGGGGAGATTATTGTAACAATTGCTGCTATTAAAGTGTTGAACGTCTTATTAGCCAGAAAAATGTTTGACTATTTTAAGATTCCTTTGATTATTTTAGAAAGTGTTATATGTTATCGCGTTAAGATTAGTGATTCAGAAATCCGCAAGTAGTAACAGACGAGCGTCGCAAGGCACGTCTCGGACGAGATTAATAATCTTCAGGAAATATATTATTGGGGCAATTTTTCTGAATAAGTAAATAATAAGTAGTAGTAGAAAATTTATGTTTCAGTAGTAATAGACGGGTCTGGCAAGACTGGCGTCGTAATTGCGAAATAAATCGTTTTTTTTTTCACCGAACTCAATGTCTTAGTTTATAGTAATATTTTTAACTTAGTAAATAAAAAAACAGTTATGACAGCACCAATAATAAATTTTGTCATAAATAAAAATCCTCTCTCTCTCTCTCTCTTTCGGTCGTCGTATTAACATATGTAGATCAGGATCATGAATCATCGTTGCTCGTGAAAGTCAAAGCGAAGCGCGAAATAAAAGACCGAACGAGAGGGAGAGAAGCGGCGAAAGAAAGATGGAGAGTCCGATCGGGAACGGGATGCATCACAAGCGAGCTGTAAAGGACAGCAGAACGGAAGAGAAAGGAAGCGAGGGACGAGGAGATTCGGGGAGGCAGTCGGAGGAGCGTTGCTGAATATAAAGAAATTCCGTAAGTCGACGGACTCATACTTACTCGGGGAAAGTGCTGCGAGTGTCGAAATGATGAAACGTCAGCTCGACGATCTCGTTCTGACGGCCGTGGAACGTGTAGAGGAGGCAGTCGATGTTAGCGGGGTATCGCTTCGGGAAATCGGGCGACGTGAAAGTGCCGCCCTGGGGGTTGTACCGACTGCTGTAGACGACACAGGAACAACCTGTAAAGTGAGCGCAGATGAGCACGCGACCGGCTGCATATCCCTTTTTTTTTTCATCGGCCAATTCGTTATCCAGCCGAACTTCTCTAGCGCCTCGCCGCTTTACAGTCGATAGCGACACTGCAGTTTCCTCCAGAAGACGTGAAATTGTTCGATTTCAACTCGAGAGATGTATTTAAAAATGATCGACGCCATTTTCACCCTTTATATTACCATTTCTATAGCTGTCTTCTTCTCTTACCTTTTTCACGCTATTCTGCTCTTTATTTTGCACTCTTTCTTCTCGCGTGCTTCTCATTTTAATTTCCATAAGTTTTTCTATTGCGTGAAAACAAAAAATAAATTGTTCATGGAAAAAATTCTCGATTAAGGACCA
Organism: Sycophila sp. Sp_5; assembly: GCA_018906775.1. NCBI lineage: Eukaryota > Metazoa > Arthropoda > Insecta > Hymenoptera > Eurytomidae > Sycophila > Sycophila sp. Sp_5. Next base: position 82,946 of record JACCID010000070.1, on the reverse strand, counting down.
CAATAGACTTGAACTTTTGAATTTTCTTAGTAATCTCATTCTGCCAGGACATTAAAATTAACTTCATCAATTTTTAGTAGAGAATTTTTCTCAGTGTACAGAAAGTTAAATTTTTTTAATTAACTCTGCTAGAAATCCGTCTAATTAAAATGGCCACGAAACTAAGGAATGACTTGCCTAAATAACTTGCTTTTAGTGGCAAATAGAAAAATATTAGATAAATCCTAGCCTTCTAATCGTTATTAAAAAATAGCCATTTTTGAGCGAAGAAAAATGGGGGCGAACTTAATCGAAAAGTAGCTTCTTTATATGGAACTGCGATGTTCACTCCGAAATCACACAGCGGATAATCATGAAACAACATTTGTGTAAAAACATTTAACAAGCTCATAGTAAACGATTTACTGCATTTTCATTTCCAGTGCGAATATTAGTGAATATCAAACGTTTTTACAATTTTCTCTTTTCACACATTTGCAAGACTTTTTTCCTATTAATTAATCACATTAATTATTCACGTTAAATGAGAGATTCTGATTTAAAAAAGCGTTTCGTCATGGGGTTAAAAATAGTCTTTATTTTTGGTCCATTATTATTTATCCGGCTATGAAATTGCCATTAAATGTTTTAAATTTCTGCCAGGGAAGGTACTTTCGATAAAGTATAAAAAATACCGATCAAAAAGTAATTAATCGCCGGTAAAAGGTGCACCGTTTGCTCAGCAAGCAAAAGCCGACGACACAGTCGTAGTCATAAAGTGCGGAGGTTTAAACAAATGTTTCAATTTACTTTTGATAGTTTGCCGCGGGGCAAACACTCGACGGCAAATGTTTGCCGAAGAAACGCAGTGGCTTCACGCGCAATATGACGCTCATCCGTAAAGATCCTCCCCGCTGACTTCAATGTTGATCCAGACTCGCGCGAGGCATCGCCACCGTCTTAAACCCTCCTCGTTTTTCCCGGCCCGCCGCTTCCTCATTCTCTCGCCAGCCTCGAAATATGGAATACGCTTATCGACCCCTTCCCAAAATATTATCCTATCGTCGGTGCGCGCGGTCAGCCTTCCCAACTCGCGCAGCCGACGCCTCTTCATAAATAACGGAATGCGCGGCCGGTCGGGCAGATAGTCGAGGAGCTGCGGGGCCAGTTGCCGTGGGAAATTCGTAACACATGGCAGGCCGCCCTCCGACCCCGTCACTCCCAGCTTATCCCGCATACTTGTCCTTTTTTTTTGCACGGCGCTATCGGGCGCGGGCATCCTCCTCCGCTTTATTCTCCGAGCCGTGCGGCTCCCTTGTTCGCGGCGGGCAAGTTTCATTTCTGTCGCGTCGGACGCGCCGCATATATTTCACCGACGTTTACGGCGAGCCGCGCCGAGGAAGCCAACCGCCACATTTACAACTCCCCCCTCCCAAGGCCCGCGCCTCTGGCGCGATCGTAATTTCGAGCGATGACCAGCGACGATCCCACCTCGCTTCTGTTTATTTCCATTATGCGATTTCGCTGTAACTGATTGAACGTTTTATGGAGCCTTTATGCGCGACGTCGATTAACTTCGTTCTGATATATTGGCGCCGGGGGACCCTTCGCCGCCGGTTTATGCGCGCGCGCGGCATTCGGCTGAAAATTTTGAGTTTAGACCGCTCGGTGAATTAAACGTCGGGCTCGGCGGCATTTGGCGGACGCTCTTCATCGTCGGGGCGTGCTGTTCGTCTCTTGCATGTTTGAGTTCATTCGGGTTTATTAATTCTGACTGATGCTGCGGGGCGGTGCAATCCTATCAGACATTATGCCGCGGGCCCGACAAAGAGTATGTTATTTTAGCGGAATTTCGTCGCTATGCGGGAATTTAGTCCGATCATTAAACTTTCGGAAATATCCGTTTGATCACGATGACATTATCACATTCGCCATTAAACTTAGCGTTATGTCTTTAGTGCGCGTGCACGCGTGCGCGCGCGTGCACTCGGCAGTGTAATGAAATACAATTATGCTCGAGCTTGCAGTGTCCGTCCAGTTGTCCGCGAAATTTGCGTTTATTTCCCATTTTAAAGCTCAAGTCAAAGGTTCGCATTTCTACATATTCTTCTCGTGTACACTGAGAAAAAGGTATTGTACAAATTCTTTGTCTGTCTGAAAACATGATTGACTCGAGACTGGACTTTCGGATAAAAATTACCATGCTATATACGATAAATTTTACTGAATACGAAGAATTATTTCTCATATACTGTCCAGTAAAATTTAGTGCTTTTTACGTCAGATTTTGCTGTGCAAACTATTACAATAAACTTTCTTCTCAGTGTAAATTATGCCTTTAATTTCTAAATATTATTTTTAAATAAAAACGCAAATCCCTGTATACACTCATTTTACATATTGCAGTAAATTGCGCTATTACTTTATGAAAATCCTCATCTCTTATTCAATCTGCGTCAGTGGTCGGTCCGGCGAATTGAACAAAATAGCCACTTAGGCAGAACACAAGTGTTCCCAGCAGATAGTCACTTAGCGCTCGGGGTTGCGTAAAAAAAAAAAAACAAAACACAAGAGACTAAAGCTAAAAGACCAGCCTTGGCTAGTGCACCCCACTTGTCACTCAGGAATTCCCCTGGCAAGCATTTCATTTATTACAACAGCGGTGCGGAAGGGAGGAAAGGGGGGAGGTCAGGCACGCACAATGGATAGAGCAGAGCGCGCTACTCGCGTAATTAACGCAGCGGAATGAGGGTGGGTGGAGGGGTGCACGCATACATCGTACTGCCGTCAGCGGTGCGGGTACGCGCAATGCATGCATTACCCCGGGTGCACGTACCGCGGGGCATAAATACGGGGGAGGAGAGTGGGAGGGAGAAAGAGAGGGTCACACTGAGAGAGAGAGAGAGAGAGAGAGAGAGAGACGAGATTGCCGACTCCCGAGCAAATGATAATGCGGCCCGGCTATGCGATTCGAACATTATCACTCGTCACGATTTACGAGTGGCGCGCGTATTTGTGGCTTGCGCCTCGTAAAGGTCGCTGAATCGCTCTGCTGCCCCGACGATCGGCCCCCACTCTCTTTGTCGAGCTTTTCTCTGCGTCGATGGATTCTTCGCCGGCGCGACGCGATCTGCCCACCAGCGGCTTTTTTGGCCGGAATGCACGGCGATCATTAATCTCGGGCGCGCTGACACTTAATTCGACTGCTCTTTCATCGGGGAGTCTTGTTTTTGAGGGGCCCGTCGATTAGTCGCGCTTTTTCTTCGGGAGATTGAACTGTAAATTCGTTGCGTCCGGAAACCGCGAGCGAATCCGCGAACGGGGGGAGACCGGTAATGCTCTTTTTTAATAATCAATTGTTGTGGATGGGCGACGATTTATCGGCCGCTGGGTAAATATAAAAGTTTCACAATGGTACGATAATTCTTTTTGCCAAAAAAAAAGTTTTTTCCAAGGCAATTTTTACAAAGTCATACTCCGGCGCGCGGTAATTTATCGAATGTAACTTCCTAAAATTTTTTTTTTCAGAATTATACAGTGAATGGAAGAATCTGACTTATACGCTCGCATAAATCCCAATGGCTGACTCTGCGCGGCCACTCTTTGTGGCACGCGTTATTGAATTTTACTCTCAGTTATCGTAAAGTCCCGAGTGCTTCACTAATTTTCTTTGTGCGCCCGTTTATTATTCCTCTCGCCTGATCGCCGAAAGTACATTATTCCCATCGCGACGCAGTTTTAATCGTGCATATCTAACGCGACGAGCTGTTTTGTTGAGTTTTAGTATCTTGCCTTTTATTTCGCAGCGAATCCGAGTTATTCGCTCGTAGTTCGAGCATGGAATTACTCGGATAAAAATTTTATTATTTATTATGCGAACCGGATCTTGGGCTTAAGTTTTTTTACCTCTCAGGCGCGTAGGGTTACCTCTTCGTTTTACTGTCCTCCGTCAGGCTGTGTATCTCGAAGTTACTCTCGTTCTATTTCTCAAATGGTCGACCACTTTCTTGTGATTCCTAGTGCTCGTAAAAGCGATAGTTTCTACTTAAAGAATTTATACAGATATTGGGTATAATTTAGTGTCTCCTGTACTCTCGGTGCATTAGCCACAATCAGAACTACCCAAGCAAGCCGCTTTTATTGCGATTAAAATATTGAAGAAGTGCGACAAAATACTTACAAATTTAAAATATAAAATTTTGCGAAATATAAAAGTTATCACTGTTGTAAAGTTGTAAAGTAACATAATTAACCAATGTGATGCATTTGATTCGCATTCATCAAAATTGACTGTGTAAGCGATTGCCGCTGATGTAAGAGAGAATCGATTCCTCGCGCAATAAATCTTGCAATAAATCTTTTTAAAATACCTGTAAATCATTAAGTACAAAAATGAAGCTCTGACTTTAAGCGCAATTTACTTTTTAATTAAAATCAAATTTAAATGAATCTTTCACTTAATTTATCGCCAAATTGTCGATAAAAAAAATCACCGCGGTGAAGCACTCATCTATCTACAACAAAGAATTAACAATTCCGTTATTCCATTCCAATTTCACATAACGTAAATAAAAGCTATTATTTGGCAACCCTTGTCTCAGAATTAAAAAATCAATCGACCTCGAGGGGGGTTTTAAAAAACCGCTAATTATCGGTGACGCGACCGATACTTTTTCTCCTACGCGCATTATAATGCCACAAATAACACTCGAGTACAAGCGAAATGCATTAGGCGGCCGTCGAATAATCGAAACAAACGAGCGTCGCATAATCGCTGGAGAAATGTAAGCAAGAGCTAAAATTCGACCAAAAATTCACCTCCCCACGATTCTGCCGCGGAGCCTCGCGGAAAGCGGATTAATCAAGTTCAATTTACCGACCGATTTTCGGCCCCGCAGACGGCACTTTTCCTTTCGGCCGATTATTAGGGGGAGTTTCTCATTAGCGGACAATGAATTTAAATTCGCGCGGCCCGTTAAAGCGGGACGGGGGTCCCGCTCGCGCTTATGTAGGTCGGCGGCGATCGCAAGCCGTGAATAAGCGGATAAGCCGGCTCGCGCCCAAGTTTAACGAACGTCGGGAGCCTCTATCGCAATATTTTCCGGAGGACGGTGTTGCCGGCTGACGGGATTTTATCGGATTCCGATATTGGCCGGCTCGCGCACGCAGAAAAACGTTTGATGTTTGCGGGCTTATCTTTATAATTAGCTGAGCGCGTAATTGCATGACTGACACTATAACCGAATCGATCCTAAATTTTTTACTGCAGATCTGCAGCTTAAAGCTAAAGGAGTTTCACCATTCAACGCGCATTGTTTACGCCGTGCAGCGCCGCCGGAAATTACGATAATCGACGGATTTGTTGCGTCGAGCGTAGTCGCGCGCTTGCCCTTGTCGTACGAATGATGCGATCAATTTTTGTTAATCCGTGATGGGGTCATTAACGCGTCGCTAAATCAATGAGTAAAATGAACCGTAATAAAGCACAAGGCAGGGACGAATTTTTCTTCATTTATCGTCGCAACGTGTAAATCGGTGCTTGTGACTCGAGTAAAATTGTGTATACGTCTCCCAGCAGATAGATAAAGGAACGAAGGTATCGATGCCCTTCCTCTTTAACCAAATAAAATAAGCGTCGGGGGCATGATTTTTTTTCATCAGCAATTCCCCTAAGCGCCCGGCACTACCCGTGCTCTTCGCGTTATTGCGATTTTGTGCGCTCTCCATGAGATATGAGAATTCTAGGTGGAAAAATGAGACTTTCGCCGAGTCGGATTCGAGGACCGGGGGAAAACTTCACCGGCAACCGAAGCTAAAGGAGTGCTCTCCCGTCCGAGTCACGAGACCAAAGTACATATAAGCGACGGAAGATGATGGGCGGTGGGAGGGGCAACGAGACGCTCGTATAAGTATACAAGGGAACCGGCGAGAGGGAAGGTGCGAGGGAATGGAGAAATGAAGAGCCAGGACACGAAAAATTGATAAAAATGGAGAATATGAAAAAGAAGCGAGTCAAAGTGGGGAGTGGGAGAGCAACGCGTACATAAGAGAAACGACGCCGAATTACGGCGTGGGAAGCCAGTGTACGCGTATATACCTTTTGCCTTGTTTATCGAAAGCTACCGGCATATGTTTATGCTAAAATCTCCACCGGCTATGTGTTTTGGTTGATTAAAATTTTTTCCCGCGGACCGCGTTATGCGCTTTTCGCAAACATCCTTTTAGCATTCGACCTAAATCTGCCCGCTTCTTTCTCGCTAAAGCTCGCGAAATTTTTCGCAAGCCCAAAAAGAAGAAAAAAAAGGAAGAACAGTGGCAAACGCCGCGATAAACCTCGCGAAGCTGAAATAATTCGTCAGAGTCCATTTTATTTAATAACAATCTATTTTACTTAGCGCGAGTGCCCAAATCCTGGGCAAAGCTCAGGGGAACTTATCCCGGCGAAGTTGAATCTGACACATAAAAATAAAGGCTGGCTGTTAGCCGCGATAACGTCGTAATCCGTCAGGCAGCCTTCGGAATATTCAATAGACCGCCGGGGGAGAAAGCCCGTCGCCGCCTGCCAACCCCGGACTGGAGTGTTTAAAAAAATCTGGAGGGCCATCAGTCTCGGGGCTCTTACGAGCGAGCGAACGAGCCATTTAGCGCATTTTTCACGTAGCAAACGATTCCAGTCAATGAAGACGACGTAGGGGCGGCTGCGAGAGAGAGATGAAGACTCAGCGACCACGTGATCGCGCGGTGCACATCCAGCGCTGCCGAGGGGGTCTCGGCTCGACGCCGCACGGGATGTATTTATCATCGTGAGATATCAGCCGGTCCCGTTCATTAATCATCGCGAGCCCGCCGACGTCGCTCCTCGTGCAATCCTCGCCGAGGGAGCGACAAGGACGGCTAGACGGCGCTACTACGTGGACCGCTGCCTGTACTTGCGCACCTGCGACACGTCGCGCACCTACACGCGCTCCTAAATATTACCTGGACCCGCCGAAATCGCTAACTCTCAAATTCACTTCCGGATTAAGATTAATTGACGTGCGATTATATCTCCCATTTGTAGCATTAGCTCGGATGATTTTTATATCATTCAAGACTCTGTAATCTACCCTGCTCGACGTTAAACATCGGGTCGGTTTATTAATTGATCAGGTATTAAATATCATGTTATTCAGTAATTAATATATGATCTGGTTTACGATGATTAAAGAAATGACATAAATTGGACTTAAGTGAGATTATTACAGTTTATTAAATGTGCTGAGCGTCAAGAAGGAATTACTCTCGATTAATAAAATATTTTTTTCAACAATAGAATTGTAACGGAGTATATCGATTATTTATTATTCATTTAATTTAGATTTGGTCAATAGGCTGAGTGTCTGATCAAAATTTTAATTTCAAATGGCATATTTACCCAAATACTAATGTACTAATAATAATTATAATTAATCTCTATATGCAAGCAAATAATCAGTGCCTCTGAAATATTTAAACAGATCTGCATAGAATTTAAGATGCAGTATTATCGATCAATTCTATATTATTTATTATTTATTTACGTAAAGAATTGCTCAGTATCACAGAGTGTCTGATCGAAATATTACCTCCACCACAAACAATTACCAGAAAATCCCAATATTCCGATGGACTAACAATTAATCATTTGGTACAACAGCTCCATGAAAAATTAAGCTGCGCTCTCTCCGCAATTTCCACGCGCTTTGGCTCCATTCCTGGCGACTTGTTCCTAACCGCTTGAAAATCTTGATTACGCCTGGATAATCATGGAAATGACTGTTAGAGAGATAATGGAGGGTTAAAATTTTGAAGAGTAATCCCCGGAGTCTAGGAGCACCGGAAGGGTGGCGGAAGGATGCACGCACGCCGCGCGATTTTTGCCAGCGACGTATAAGCCGCACAGCCGTATTCCAGACTGTGCATTATGTATTTAAGATCCGGAAGAGCTTCGACGTTGTATTACACGTTTGCGCCGGATGCAGGAGGTGCAAATTGTAAAGTGCCGCGGTGGCGTGGATCCGCGCGGCATCAGCTCCGGTTTAACCGGCCGTCAGTCAAGAGCCGAGGCGCTCAGCACGCTCGGCGCATGCAAACAAGCGCCGCTCGCGTGAGGCTAGTCGCTGGCTTCTCGCTTCCACTTTATTAATTTTACAGTATCCCCGTCGTCTTTCAGGGATCAAAAGCGGCGTGCCCGTTACATTAGCTCCAAACGCTACGATATTCAAATTAACGTTTTTCCGAGTAAACCTTTCTTTTATTTTTTTAAATGCAATTTTTTTTGAAGCGTTCCTCGACTCTTTTTCAGAATGGAATTGAAGCCACTTTTCAGCATGCCATCCCCGGTATATTCGCTCCAAATGCTGCGATATTTAAATTCATAGTTTTTTTGAGTAACCCTATTTCTTTTTAATAAAATTTTTGTAATATTTCCTTTTTCATAGAATGTACTCTGCAGACTGAATTTAAACGAGTACTTAAATGTATAAATAAACAAACAAACAAATAAATAAATAAACAGTTTCCAGATCTTTTTTAAGAAAGAGAGTTAAGGATGTACCTTTCGTGGGCAATCATATCGAACTTTGCTGGGAAGTGTGAGGAAAAGTTTATTTTTGCTCTGAATAAAGAACGAATTCGTGCGAGTTGCAGAAGCATTGCATTGTCCAATCGTAAAACCAGTAAAGCCAGTGAGGAAGGGCGCGATAAGAAAGTTAATTAGCACCGACAAAGAAGAAGCCTTAAAACATTATATTTTCACTTTGACAATGCTATCAACAAAAACTTGACGCGTATTAAAAGACGCGGACGCGGGCGAGTGAATGGGAGGTCGGAATCGAGAAAAAGAGAAAGGCGGAGCGAAAAAGGAATGAAAGCGGGTTCTGCAGAATTCTTCGCTGGTGCTTGGCGGTCGGGGCGAGAGTATCATTTACCAGAGGGGTTGAAAGCTCCTCTGTCTGCCGGATGCCCGTGATTTCATTAAGAGATGTTGATTATACCTGTTTCTTCTAGCTTTGATTAGTTTCCTGCCTCGCTTTCGTCGCCTTACAATTGTGCACTCTTTCAATTCTCATTTGGCGCTAATTGATTGCAAAATCATAGTTGTAAAGTACAAGTGTCGTATAATTAAGTTAACATTTGTTGTAACAACAAGAATTTGTTAATGTCTTGGAGTCTAGGCATTTTCGCCGAATAAATTTGAAGTTACCTATATATATTAATCGAAATCTAGGAATATCGCATTGTTCAGTGTAACATATAAGCATGTATATAAAGCATACCTTAATTAAGCAGTTGCAGATATTTTAGAAATCGTTTTAAGGTAAATTAAGTCGAATTTAAAAGCATAGGGGATGATTTATGACATTCCACAATGCAATATTCCTAGACGCCTCTTTTGTTTAATATATATAGGTAATTTCAAAATTATTTAGCGAAAAGGCCTAAACTCTGTCTTGTCCTTATTTCTTATGATTTCATTGAGCTGGAATATTCGTTTTAAGTTTGTATATTTTACCAAAAAGTTTAAAAATGAATTCAATGTGTGAAGACTAGAATTTATTTATTCGTAACACACAAAACTAAGGAGCAGATTTAATGAAAATTTACGCGTGGTCAGTGTAATTGCAAACACTGGGTCAGCTTATCAGGACCATAAGAAGGAGCTTGTGGTCAGCGCGGTCCTAAGTGTGCGGTTTTACTCCGCAAGCTTCGTCTTTTTGCCTTTTTCGACTTGCACCTTTTTCCTCCTGCTCCTTCGCTCTCTCGACAAACAATTAAATTTTTATCGAATTTTCGAGATCGGGCGTAACCCTAACGACGAGCTTTCTGCATTTTCTATGGAAATGTCTGATAAGGTCACCCCGCTTCCCGGCAAAAATAGAATCTTAAAAGTTCGCGCGTGCAGCACCTAATGCACACGCACACAGCAGGGTGTCTGCCCCCGTTCGTGACGGGAATAGCGGCAAAGTTTTCTTCATCAAAGGCGAAAGTGGATTACCCGGAAAATTCGAAATGAAATGAGCGTCGTGACGGCGGGCCGGCAAAATGAATCAAGAAAAGTTTCGGCGACGCGCCCACCAAGCCCGACACCATTTAATATATAATAAGCCGCCATCGAGCCGCGAAAGTATCAATCCCTTTCGGGGCGACGCGAGACAAAAGAATAAATGCGCTCGGCGACCGAAAGTCCCTTTTAAGTCCTCCTAAGTCTCTCGCGCCGGCGTTCGATGCTTCAATTATGACTGCTCCCTGCGAGCGGGTGAAAGACGCCGGAGGACTGAAACGACCTAAGCTCGACAAAGCTCCGAATCTCACGAAATTAAACCGCCGAGTGGTCGTCCAAGTTCCCTCTCGACTCCCCCCTCCCCCCTCCCCGGAGCGAGGATCTCGCGCCGAATCAATGATGTACACACATGCATGCATAATGACGAGAGCGTGTAACCTGCGCCTTCGTGTGCGAGAGTGCAGTGAGCACACCGAACGTTATCCCCGATTGACGCACGCCGTGTAATCGTCCGGAGCACTGGTCCGACGGTAAACATACTTGGACCATCACCGGATTGACATTACTTCGGCCAGCGGCTCGTAGGCCGAATATCCGTTTACTGCTGATGCCGCAAACGTGATCTCGACCCTGCCGTGTACGATGCCGAATGGAACTTTCTTTCTCTGCCCCCCCCCCCCTACAATCATGTATTTTTTTTGCAATTTATCCTTTATTTATCTTTTCTGGGTGGGAAGGGACGATTGTGTCCACTAAAAATACCGCGATTCGTGTTGTCAAAGGGATAGTAGATTATAACCCTTATTTTTCTTGTCCTTTTAATAACATACAGAAGTTTACTTCGACGTCGACGAATACTTCTTTACTTTCTAGGATGTTTTTGTCTTTCTTTTTTATATAAAAGAATATTTTTATTCTTTAGAATATCTTTTATATATCAATACTTTATTACATTTATTCTTGATAAAAGAATGAACTTTGTAGAATTATCGAATTTTTTCATTAACATATTTATGAGATTTCATCGACGTATTTGAGTAGACGGAAAGTAGATTGTGATAGATATAAGACGTTTCAAATTTTGGTCAGTCCAATCGTAGATTTACCTATTAACCAATCGAATCGTTCCTTTAAGCGCTTCACAACATCCAGCCGTCGTTTGATTACTTCGAATCCGGGACAGGGATCTACTCGGATTTCGGAAATCCGAGTCTCTCAACTACTTAAAAATCGGAATCCAATCGAAAGCTCAGATGCAATCGTCGACTCGACACAATGCTAAAAGGAGTAAAAAATTAATCTCTCGCGAAAAGAATAGAATGATTAAGTTCCTCCCTTCCCTCGTTCCGCCGGCAACTAAAACTCTTTTTTCATTAGTCGCGCGAGCGGCATACAAAATGCCGCATCCAAACGGAGATTTGAAGTTTGACAAAAGACTTATTACCAATAAAAATCGATTCAAGAGGATTTAATAAGATTGCCACTGGATCTAATTACAGCCGGCCCCAGAAGCGGCGCCCCGAAGGAGGCGCTTAAAAAAAAAAAAAAAAGAAAAGAGGAGCTAGAGGAGACACAATGCGACCTCCGACTCACCTCCGGGACAAAAGATCGATCGCTCCAGATTGGATTGGCTGGCGGGCAAAAGCTCGCGCGCATAAAGAAGTCAGCGGGCGGCAAAACAGCCCGCTCGAAAAGGTGAGCGCTTCTTCCAGGCCGATCGATCTGCGCGCTAAACACCCCGAGCCCCAGAGGAAACAATCGTCCGGAAAGCGCGGCCGCGGATTCAATTATCCATCGGCAGATTCGCGGGTAAGTTCCGTGCGAAACTCGATAACGAGATGAAGCTCGCGCGCTAAGTCCGCATTTAAACGTGAGTGTTTTCGCGGGGTGGGGAGAGGGGGAAGTCGGCTGCAGCTCGGCCAATCGGTTACCTCCGGCACGTAGCCGAGGCAAAAGTTCGTCATCGATCGCGCGCTTATTCCCAAAGTTTCCGCGGAGCTGGAGCGAGCGAACGAGCCGGAGGCCGTGGGAGTTGACGACCTACACGGTTGAGTCTTTTCTTCATTGCTGGTCGCGGCGTGTCTATTCTGCCGGGGGGTCGCCGAAAAGAAGCGACGACTCGGGGATATCACGGCGGCGTCAAAGAGGCGCTTGACGTTTGCTCGATGTCGATTGAGAATGAAAAGTCCCGGCTGAAATGGCGAATCTATCATTTCGCCTCCTGGATTAAATGTCTACTGAGTTCAGCCTTTCTTTCTTTACGGAGTACAATGAAATTTGTATACGGAGAGATTGACGTTGGCTTTTTTTTTTTTTTGCCTTGTTCAAGTAATTTTCTCGGTGCGAATATTACTATTATTATTACTCGAATTTGACTAAAAATGTTGGCGAGGTTAAAAAAAATTTTGATGGCTTCGACATTTTCTAAATAGCGTATGCTGCTCTTGTATTTAACTATCATAATATCACGGGCGATTGAATAATTGTTCAACCAGTAATAATGATTAGCTATTGCAGACAGTTTGTAATTACAGTTATTAGTATATCCTCCGTTAGAAATTAACAGGCATTTGCTTAACGCAGCAGAATTATAATTAAAGCGAGAAATTGTTTATACATGTGATCTTTAACATTTACGACTAAATTCGTGAGTTACATCCTCGCTTCCTTATACGTTTATTAAGACAATTACTTCTTCACTTCAATCAACTATTTAAAAAAATATATAAGCACTCCCCCTAAATAATAATAATCATTTTTTTTTCAACTTTAAACAATCAGATTACAAAAAAAAGTCCACTCACCCCAAATAATATCAACGACTTTTCCATAGCAGTCGGAAAAAGTACTTTAATTAATGAACGGAAAGCTGAGTTTTGACCGCGGCTCGGATATTTGCGCATGAAAATATTTGCAAAGGGGATATGGAATAAGCAGGAGAAGCCAAGTAGTAGCTCCCAATCGCGCGACCGACTCGTGCGGTTCGGGCGGCAAGCGGCCGCAGTTGTGTACACCTGTCTCGGGTCGAGATTAAATCGAACTCTCCCGACGAGCTCTCAGAGCCCGACGTTCAGATCGGCCGCCGCTGGCAGCCGGCCGGTGGTCGACCGCCTCTCTCGTTTGCGCGGCGCGAACACCGCAAAAAAAGGGAACGAGAAAAAGCGAAAGACTGGGAGGGAGAAGCGGAAGTGCGAGAGGAACGACTGGCGCTTAACGAGAACCCGCGATTCTCGGCTCCGGGAGCCATAAGCTGGGCAAAGTTCCGCGGTGGGCACGCGCGAGCGCGCCAAAATCTTGGGCATTGTTATAGTGCCGCTGCTGCTAGTTACTGCTTTCCGCGGGGTTGGTAATGAATCGATGGTTAGGAGCTCTTTTTATTATCCTCGTATCGATTGCAGCGAGGAAAAATTAGGAGAGATGGTCGTTGACGTTTTTCAAATAGTCCGTTAATTAAGGGAATGCGCACTGATGGAAAAAAAAGAAGAATTTCCTATAAGTTTTTAAGAGAATCTTCTAAAAAAAGGGAGATTCTTCTTTATTTTCTATCAGTGTATACACTGAAAAAAGGAGAGAATCTCCTTAAAAAAAGTGGAGTTTCTCCAAAAAACTTATTCTCCTTTTCATAAATTAGGAGTTTCTTTTTTTTCGTTTAGGAGTATCTCCTTTTTTTTCAAGGAGAAACTTTCTAATTTATGATAAAGAGAATTTCCTATAAATTTTTAGGAGACTCTTCTTTTTTTCAGTGTACCTACTGAGGTATATTCAGTACACAATTTAATTAAATTTGAAAAGGAATATCCAGTTAAAAAATCTACAGGCAAATCTTAAAGAAATTTACACTCGATCTATGGAATTGATTTGATTTTAATTTAATTGATAAAAAAATTAGACAGCCATTAAAGAAAGATATTATGAAACTTTGTTTATTAGAGAGAAGTATATTTTGAAAGTTATTTGTTGAGAAAATTTTTTGAAGTGTACAGGTATAAAAAAAATACGTAAGAAAAGATTTTTGAGGCACGTACGAAGAGCTACAAATGCATGAAAAAATTGAAAAGCGTACAGTTGTCGATAAAATACTTTCTCTCTCTTTTCCTCCGCGGCAAGTTGATCTTTATGCAGCGACATTGACATTGTCAGTGACGGTTAATTTAGCATGAAACAAAAGCTGTCAGTCGAGCGTGCCGCGATAGCGAGGTTCTTTTGTGACCGAAGCAAAGCAAAGTATAATGGAGAAAAGCGAGGCTTCCAGGCTGAATCGCACGGCGTCTAGCCCGTTATGGTGGCATCCACTGAAATTAGATAGCACTCCAAGTTTACGGGACGACCATTATTTTGAGTACTTAATCATCCATTTTCCTTGCAGTAGCGAAATCAGAAATTGCCTTAAATGAAAGTGCTCTTTCGTACCTTTGCGGACGACACCAACGAAATTTTATGCACTGATAAACGTTTGACAAAGCCTCCCGCGTTACACATCGTTACGGGAGGAAACTTTCAGAAGTTATAGTCCGATAGCAGTAGCGATTTTGCCGTTCACTAATTAAATCTGCGCTCCGCTCCGAGAGCCGTTCTCCCCCCCTTATCAATTTAAATTAAACGTTATGGAATTATTAAATTTTTCCGCTTTTTAGTTAAATGGCGTTTGATACATTTATACCCCCACAAAATATAGCCGCAGAAAAAAAAGGAGATAAAATGAATGTTATTGATATGCATATTGGAACGAATTTCAGCGTATAATAATTTAATTTCACTTGGAAAAGAGAGCGCATTATAAATAGGCGAGCTTTGAAAATTCAACAAAAAACAGCAGGAGTTTAACCGCGGGTACGATGAATTTTTTTCCGATTACAACATTTTCTTTGTGCTTTATTGGCCGTAAATAGCAAGCGGCGCAGCCCGATAGCCTTTATTGGTTTTAAATTATTCCGAACGCGCACGGCGCAGTGTTTTTCCGGTGCTAAAGCTCGCAGCATGAATTAAATGAGCTCGGCCTTTGACTTCGTGCTTTTGCGTCTGGCTGTTTTCGCTTAAATACGGGGAAAATGTGAGCGAGAGATTTCAGCCAAGCCCATTGACATGGAAAGAAAATTTTCTCTTTTTCTCATTCCTCCTATATTCTTGCTTGCTTTCCCTCTAGGACCCTATCTCTCTCTCTCTCTCTCTCTCTCTCTCTCTCTCTCTCTCTCTCTCTCTCTCTCTTCCTCTTCTCGTTTTCGCTCGCAAAAATAACAGAACTCCGTGTTTATTAAGGGATAGTGGATGATAGTAGATGTTTCATTACCTGGATTGACTGTGCGGCAAAGATCGAGAAACAGCAGCCAACAGCAGAAGAAAAGCAACCTCCTCTGCATCTGTAATGAATGTAAAAGATTTTTGCTCAAGATGAATACTGAACGAATATTCCGCTAAACGTTGAATATTTGTACGCTTGAAAGGGAGCTCGCAGTAAAAATAAAATCTTGTATGGCATGAATAGAGAACGAAATGTTAAGGAAACCGGTGATTCATACAGATTCTGATGCATATGAGTTGCAGAAAAATCTATATTTAATACACGCGCTTAATGGAATGCTCAGTATCAGCGGTAAATTATATTTTTAGAATATTTTTTTCAATTTATTTTCTCGTCGCATGCATTAATTTAAGACGCTTTTCACGCAACGAATGATATACACGCGCACGCGATTCTCCGAAACTGAGCTTTATGTTGAAGATGAAGCAAAGTTTACTTATGCCACTCAGTAAATTTACCAAAACAATAGTTTACAATGGTGCGAGGTCTGGAAACTCCGAGATTTCATTAGGGACTCTTTGAGGAAAAATTTCACTGTGAACCCACCGATGTAATTCTCAACATTTCGCTAAGTTATTTAAATCTTTGTTACAGTTAGACACTTTTATAATTTTTATTTTTCAAACCTATTAAGGGAATTGCATCTGTTTGAATGTTAATTTCCTAAGTAATGCTTCGCAGTATTAAATTTTTTTCCTTCTATGATTAAATTTTTTTATCGATCGCTTTCGATATTGGCCAGTCCAAGCTTCGATGTTTACCGAAATATTACTTCTTAGTAATGGCTTTAAAAAACTAATGAATATCAATAAACTTTTTCAATCGGTCAACAATGAACAATTATTTTCTAGTTTTTATACAAATTAATATTATTCATTTATTTTTATTGCCTTGATAAAATAATTAGTAAAGAACTTAATGAAATTTAATATAGGCCGCTCTTGAACCAATACACAATATTTACAATAAAAAAAGTAATAAAATTTTATTTCATTCTAAATGAATTGCAGAATTGATCCGACATTTTCACGATAGAGAATAAAAAAAATCCATTATTATACTAAAAACGCGCACAACTTCTAAAAGTGTGAATAAATCAGCCGTCGGAAAAAGCAACGTTTTCTCAGACCACTTCTTCGCATTACCCCATCAAGTTTCAGTCAAAAAGTCACTGATCCAAGAGGAGAGGAGAAAAAAAAATTATTCCCCGACTGGAAGGAAAAGTGATCGAGCGTGGAAAGGGTTATTGTACCCCTTTCTCCCGCGGTTCTCTCTCACTCTCTCTTTTGAAGCAGCAACAGCGTGCGCCCGGGACTCGATGAAAATCAAGCTTACGCCTGTTCGCGGCGATCCAAAGCCCGCAGGGCAGGGGGTAGGGGGATGGGCTTGAGAAAGGTCATTATTTTCGCAGGGCCCGGGGATATCCTCTTTCTCTGCGCTGCTCGCGTTTACAGCAATCGGACAATGTTTCCACTTCTTTCATCCCTTTCGCCCGGAGCCCATGAATGCCGAGGAACCGTTCGCGTAATCGCTGGAGCGCGCCGACCGCACAATGCCGCCACCCACTCCCCTTCGTGCGCCGAGCACTCCACCACCCATCATCCAGAAAATCTTTTTCTCGATCGATGATTCCGCTACATCGCGCTTTCTGTTTCCGCCTCCACACTTGCCCGCTGCCGCTGACTCTTCCAGCCGCGCATTCCTCACTTTTTAGGCTCCTTTATGATTTCTCTCAATTATTCTTTTTATTCGCGTTCTTTTGTGCCCGCAGTTTATTCTCCCCGACCCTGCCGCCCGGCTCTTCCTTTTTCGTTCTCACTCGATTCTCCCACTTTGGCCTTCGGCGATTTTATTAAAATTTTCATCGGCGTATATACGAAAAAGAAAATTGGATGTGGCGAGCTGGATTTTTTTTTTCATCGAAAGATTTAAATTACGGTGCATCAACGTTTTAAAAAAAATCGGAAATACGGATATTTTAATTATCTTGTCTGAACGATTTGTACTGCCTTGCAAATATTCACTGAATTCCATTTAGAATCAAATAAAAAAAACTCGGAATAACGGTTGCATTAACTTTTTACGCGAAATAGAATATATTACTTTTTCTTATAAAAATTTTTTTATTAATTTTTTTTGTTATAAAGTACAGCAAAGAAAAGCGTTCTTAACATTTTTAGTGATTTCAAGGATTCTAAAATGGAAAGTACGAATAAAGAGCCAAGGATGCAGCTAATCGAGTCGCATTTCGCCTTTCAAAAGACAATATAATCCGGTGTTTCGCGATAATAGCGAGCTTCATTCTTTTACTCCGGCACTCAAATAAGCGAATAGATTCAGTGTGTAGTGGATACAGCAATCTTGAGGACTGGCTCTCTGTCTCCTGCCGAGTAAATTCGCGGTCAGTGTCCAGGCCAAAGCATCCGCCGATCGGCTCTTTGAGTGTGGCTTGTACACTTCTACTTCGAAAGTGTCCCAAGCAGCGCCAGATGCCCGTTCCAATGAACAATCATCGCCAGCATGGGTAGACACTTCCGTAAAACAGCTCGCAAAGCTCTAACCACAGACGGCGCAGACGCTCTCCACTAGCACACTTCAGACTGACCGAGGCAAACTCGTACTTACTGCGAAGTTATTTTTTTATTTTATTCGGAAAAAGAGAGAATCTGGATAGGACGGATATTAGCACTTCAACTGTTTATTTAATTGTGATGGGTTGTTGCGCGAGACCCAAATTCAATTTCATTATATTTAAGGGGGTCCGAAAGTCAATTCAAAAATTCAAATTTCGCGCCATAATATGCTTATAACAAAGAGTCCAAATGAAATATCGAAAATCCATGAGTCTTTTTTACATTATTCAAGCTCTTCGGACCAATAAATTGTTATAATATGAACTTGGAACTTTATAAAATTATGGCGCGAAATTTGAATTTTAACCCTTAAGTATAATGAAAAATCTTAAGTCGGAGACAGTTAAGAGCGTATTTTTCCAATAAAAATTTAATTTCAAGGTCGGTCAATTTAATTACCTCAGACTAAAAACATATACGTTGTATCGATTTTCTTCGTTTGTATGTATCTGCTGTTGAACCTCGTTTAACTCTTTGTAACACTATTTTTTTTCTTTCATCCCCCATATTTATCTCCCTCTCTCACTCCTTTCGCGTGCTCCTGTGATTTCCTCTTTTTCTTCTCTTCTCTCACGCCCCCTTAATACAAGAGCGCAGACTTTTATTTTGCAGCGGCTCGAACTCGCTCGAACGAAAGGGCAAGATGAAAAGGCAGCGCATACAAACGTACAGTGGCCATGAAAATGTAGCCACGCAGTGGAAAAGCAAACGTAGCCAAATGGTTCAAGCCGTCGCTAGGCGTTACGACAAAAATGCGAAGCGGACAATCACCTCTTCGCCGATAGTCCGAATAAAAATTAAATTCAACCTTTTTTTTTTGTCATTCTTCAGTAATTAGTTTTTTGCGGCTTCCACTTTTCACATTAGTATGAAGTAGAACAGGTGCACGAAGATTCCTTTACTTCGCGTCAGTTACTTCGAAATAATCAATGACGATACAAAAAGTAGTTTCCTTCAGCTCAGGATACGTGTTTTTATATATTTTACATGTTTAAATTTTCTTAGAATACTAACGTTAATTTTATTATTAATTTATTCAATTTGCGCGAAAGAAAAAAGTAGCGTTAAAGTTTATTTTGAGATATAAAGGCGAAGCGTTTGAGAAAAGTGAAGTTTAATAGAATTTGTAAAGTTTGCTAACTAGTTCATACACCGTGTTTCGCTTAGTTAATTTACCAGCAGTTACTGTAAATGATCGTAAAGCTTCGCCCTGTAAAATACATCGAGCGAGGTATAAGAGTGTCCTCGGTGAACTGACAAAGCACTAGCTTCAGCTTACTTCGCCACGTACTTCATAAACCACAGAATTTTCCTTGTTTTTTTTTTTTTTAATAGCGATATCAGCTTTAGGCAGGCAGATTAAAAATTAAGCCTACTTATGTAACATTTTAAACTAAAAAAAGGAAAAAAAGAAGCAGAATTGTTCCAGCAAAAAAATTGTTTTCGTTTTCTTTTTAGTTTCCGGACGACGTAGCCCGAGTCGTTCGAGCGCATAGTCGTTGGTAGCCTGACGAAAATTTCGGCTAATTTATTTGTCCGTCTATTTTGAAAAGTCGAGAGGTGAACATTTTAAATGAGTCGCGCGCACAGCCGGCAGACCTGAAAGCTAGTTTTCCAGTCCTCCTTCTTCTACAAGTTGAAAATTCCAAAGGAGACTTTGCCCAGCGCGCCATTAAAAGCCAGAATTCTTTAAACGCAGTAATTAACCGGCGCGGCTATTAAGAGGCGCGTCCCGAGAATTACGCATTCAACGGCTCGACGTCCATCTCCGCGCCGAGTCAAGCTGCGATTTTCCGTCGTTTTGCGGAAAAAAATAAACGGACTCGAATTCCGTCCCGCGAGGGTCCTCGGCGGTACTCGCCATCGCCGTCTACTTTTTTTTTTAAATATTTTCCCCGTCCTTTGCACGCGCCAGATTAAAAGTTTCATTTCGTTGCGGTATTTTCTCCGTGGGTTTATGATTAAAAATTCTCAAGATTAACTGCCAGAACGTAAATAATTCGGCATTCGCTTGTCGGGGCGGCAGGGCTGAGAGAGAATAGAGGAACGAGGGGAGGTGACAGTGCCTAGAAGAACGCGGGGATAGGGAACGAGAGACAAATATTTTTCTAGATTACGCGCAGGGCGAATGAGTTTGCGCGGAAGTGTAAAATTCCTCGAGTTAACGGATTGTTTACGACTTTTTATTTTAAGAAGGGACTTGAAGGAACTTCTTTTAGAGATTATATTACACAAAGAAACAACGGAAACGAAACTTGATGATTCGCAAGTTTCATTTAAGTTACTCTAATTTTACTTCAACGAAACGAACAAAGTTTTAAGAAACATAAAGTTCTTGCGTGCTCCACCGTGTCACATTTTTATTTGTAGTAGTGAAATACTCCTCTTTTTTTCTTCGCTCGCCATTAAAATTTGTAATCTTAAGCCTCATCGACGTAAATAATCCTTTAGTTGGGGTGCAACGCCAAATGCAAATGCGTACTTTATTTACGCGAAAACTTTCGATTTTAATATACAGTGATCTTGTATTTCTCTCTACATTGTTAAAAAATACAAAATACGGCACACGTGACATATATACTCACGGTAATATAATCCAGAAGTATACATACTTAAAAGATATTATGCTTTTACTAAAAGCACATTTTTATTATATTTATACTACGTGAACATACATTATCAGAGTATATTTTCTAATTGTAATTTTTTAACGACAAAAAGGGACCGGCTTTCTGGAATTAATAAAGGCAAAGCGACGTTCAACTTTTTAGTTGTACTTTTACGAAATTACTCACAGCAAGCATTTAGCGGGAGGCCCACACTCCCGGTTGTCGCATCGACATTAGAAATTCGAAAGTCAACACTGAAGTAGCGATAGCAACATCCTGTTTGGTATTTAACAGACTTCCAAAATTCAGGAGTTTTGGAATTAGTTTGAATTATAGCGCGGTGTCCCAAAATCGTTACAAAATCAATGTCAACTGAATTTCTCACAAATGGAATTTATACTTTAAATTAGAAAAAAATCTGCCCTTGAAATTGTAACAAAGTGCAATAGCACATTAGAGAAAATTTTGTTGTAATTTCATATGAAACATTTTAACCGCGTACACTGCTTTGGTTAATAAGGCAGGCAAAAAATAAATAACAGAACACCGCAGGTGACAGTTCGCCTTTAATTATTGCAGAAACTTCTTGATGTTGGAAAGGACAGCAAGGGTCTGGGAATGCTATAGGCCTGCTTGCAGCAGCAACTGCGCGGTTCTCCGCGATCGATGGGCGAAGAGACGGGGGCGAGGTTCTGCGATTAATAATAAAGCGGAAGTCTCGTGGAGGCGCACATATTTGCACCCCGTAAATAATGAAAAGTCAAGTAGATCAATGCAAGTGGCCCTACGCTCTATCTCTCATTCTCTCTTCCTTTCTGGCTTGATTTTCTAGCGCCACGCGCTCGGGCTATCAATAGAGAGTGAGAATTAGCGAAGTCGAGAGAGAGAGAGAGAGAGAGAGAGAGAGAGAGAAGCAGCCAGAAAGAAATTAAAGGCTTTTTTGCGAATCGGTCTCGTCGATAATTCAAGAGAAGGTGGATCCACCCGCCAGTCAGAAGAACTAAATGAACCGAGTGTAGCCTCGAAGCATTTTGCCGGCTGATCATTTAAATCCGAATAATCTAAATCCATTGATTTGTTTGTCTTTTAAATTTCATTCGAAAGCGGAATTTGTCATAGTTCTTACAACTTTTTAATAAACTAACTAATTAAAAAATTTAATTTCTTTATGCAAGAGCTTAATATTCGATGCACGTCTTGAACTTTGCGAAGTTCAGAAATTAACGAACTACACACAAGAAAATAAATTACTCTTAGGTGTAGTTGGTAAATTCTCACCGAAAATTGAAAGACTTTTAGGATCGCCACATTCAGATGTTGAATATTTTACGAAGGTAATATAAACTACGTTTTATCCTGATATTTACTGGAGACCTTTTCTATGTATGTATAATAAATGTGATTGTTTATTCAGAGGCAAAAGTTATTTATTTATTTACATTGTATTTGCTTAACGCATTATTTTTAGACTGTAAACTTGAATTTAGTAAACAAGAAATAATTACCTATAACGTTAACGAATTTTATGTGACATACATGGTATTGGATGTTCGAATTATTATTTTTAACTAAAAAATCGAATTACTCGAAACAGGCAAAATGTTTATTCATTCAGTTAAAATAATGCTCCACAGTAAACAATTAAGTTTAGTTAACATTACGTAAAAAGCTTAACTGAATAAATTTCATAAAATGAACTTATTCGGGTGTCTGCAAAATACTGTTTGTAAAACTTTTATTGAGTAATTCCGTATTCCTGGAGGCTCGGCCAACAAACTTTGTTTGTCTTTCTCGAAATTTTCGAGTTTATCTTGCCGCCGTTTGAGACCAACAACAATAAAAATAAGAAATATGCGTTATGGCTTTACAACAGAAAACGACCAAAGCCTCCGGAATTTGTTTTTCCTAGCTAAACAACCAGCATCTCCCAAAGTCATTTTTATCCCTACGAAAACTGAATAAATTATAAGAACGCACTATCTTATACATTATTCCTACTGTCAATTTCGTTCCAGACAAACCGTATGAACTTTTGAAACAGCTACTGCGGTATTTATAGTCTCGCCACTCCAAATCCCCAGAATGTCGGTGGACAACTTGATTAGGAGTATTTGCACGAGCCGGTGGCCCGGACACAGGAGGGTCTGCCTCGCCGGGGAAACAGAAAAATCTACATAGTACGCAGCTGACGCAAAATGTAAAATTGTGTGTCTACTCGAGCCTGGCCACAGAATGTAATACAATTCCAAACAAGAATGAAAGTCATTTAAAAGCAACTCTTGATTTAAATCGAATATAAAAAGAAACTTTTTTTTTATTCATTCGGTTTTAAAAGCGAGCATAACAGGCCCGCCCCGTCGATAAACGACGAAGTATTTAACGGCGATGCTGAATTAGTCCAATATACGCAGCTTCGAAATTCTGAGCTGCAAATAATATTTCATTGCTTTTCCGATCCGCCGATTTTCCAACTTTCCGTATTAATAAACTTCTTTAATGATCTTCGCGTCGTAAATTGTCAATGGCAGAGGGTAGAAGAAAAAAAAATTAATGACCATAAATTATCCCGACAGTGGAAGCTGAACAATGACAAGTGTATCCAGCACAAAGCATTCGTTTATACATCGCGCCCCGCATAAAATTTCCGATCTCCGGCAAGTTGCGCGCGCCCATATTGCAGGAAGTAAAAAAGTGCCTCGCAGCCGAATAAAAATCTAATAAAAAAGTGGAAATCTTTCATGGCGAACGTCAGAGAAAAACCATTAAAAAGTCGTAAAAATTTACGAGTTTACAGCGGCGCGCGTGAGTAAAAAAAAACCTGAGTCTCCGGCCGAACAAAAAAAAAAACAAGAAGAAAAAGGCGGGTGGAGGGGGCAATGAGAGAAAAAGAAATGAGGGGGAAAACGAGAGGAAAGAGGAGAAAAAGAGAGTAGCCGCGCCGCGGCGGGACTCCCGAAGAAAGAAGCGGAAGGCCGGTGTGCGGCCGTAGAACTCGGCCGGTGATAAACGAAAATTTGCGAGCGAAAGTTCGGGCCTGGCCGGGGAGCTTAGCCGCGCGCCGGATACGCCAGATAGTCCGGGGCTGATCCCGCAGCCTTTGACGCCCCCCCCCCCCTCCCTCCTGGCCTTAACTTATTCCCTTTCCGCGGGACGCGGCGACATTGCCCGCGAAACGCGGAAGGCGCACAAAAGCCCCGGCGGCCGCGATGAAACAATGCGATATCGCCGGGGCGCGATATATTTTTCCGCGCGGCCCCCGTGGCGGCTTTATTTATGCCGGTGTTGCGCGCTTGTCAGGCTGGGCGCGCTGAGCGATGGCCGCCGAGCGCCGGACGCGACTGCGCGTCACTGAAAAACTTAATAGAACACGCGATGCATTGTGCCGGCACTTAAGTTGCAGCCCTGTCCGCGCGAGCGACTTTTTACGAGTCGCGAGCCTGGTCCCGGGCTGCCCGATTAATTATACAAGCTTTTGTAGCTTCGTTCGTCACACTTATATTACGCGTACTTTTATTTGTAAAACTGGGAAAGTGGCACACTCCCGGATCATTGATTCGAAAGAAGCTGGGGTATTTTTTGTTCGAGCGCGGTATAATTAAATTTTTTTGATCCCATTGGGATTTTGTTTCAAAAGATGCAATGCGTTTTGTTAACGAGCTCCGGAATTTTTTGTGGAAAAAGGTCGAAAGCTTTGTAATTTTGAAAGAAAAGCTCTATAATTTTACGCGAAAATTGTTTCAGCATTGTTGTGTGTGTGTGTGTGTGTTGCGCAAAAGCTTGCGCGATTAGAGCTTGAATGATTTGTTTCATTATTCGCTATTAAAAACCCTTTTTTTAAATGTTTGTAAACGAATGATACAAGCGGGAGTGGCGTGTTTTTTTTGGGACATTATTTTTATCAAATTGATGGCCATAGTTACGATGTGCTTACGACCTCACATGACGCTTGTTACAACACCTGCGCAAGACGTGTACATCACCACAACTGAACCTTCAGTTTAACGGGATGTCTGGACCACGTGAGCTGCAGCTATTAGATAAATGAAAATTCAGCAATGTGCCAAGAAAATCATGATACAACCTTCGCACGTTAAATCGATTAAATCGCAATGTATTTTAATGCAAGGAGTTTATTGCTAAAAACATTTTTTTTACATTTTCGAAGTAAATTTCCAAAATGTGATTACGATATTTACTTGAGAATTTAATTACTAGAGAAAGAGAACATTTTTTTATAAATTTAGTTTGTATATATTAAAACCATGTAATTCTTAATATCTATGCTGTTGTAACATGCATTCGTAAATTTTGTTTAATTATTTGTTAAGATGTCGTAAATATAAATTCTTGTTAATATTCAATGCCGTTTTTACAATTTGATTAAATCCCTATTTACATTAACATTTACGATTAAATTTGTGCATGTTAATGTAAGAGGATTTGAATGGAGAGTATCGATAATGATAACATTTTATAAATACCACAGGCGCGAGGCGATAATTTGTTTCAAAACAAAATTCATTCGAGTGTTTAACGTGAAATTAAGATTTGTGTTGATTGCAAATACAATTTTCATGGCCCCGGAGCGTCAAAGCTTATTAGAGTTAATAATTAATAAACCGTTTCATTTCCACTCCGACATGACGAGAAATTATGTGAGTTACCGTCCGACAGGAATAAATAAAAATTTTAAAAAATACGAGTTTTCCATTCACTTGGTATGTTACAAATACACAATTTTTTAAAACTTATCAGTACGTTTTGTAGAAGGAAGTATATTTACTAGAAAGTTTTTATTTCAGTTTTTTCTGTCTTGATATTTGTCTATTTAATTTCTGAGTAACATTCATTTATGTGCAACAGAAATGCACATTTATATCAGTTTTCATAGTTTACTTTCATTTATCGGATTATCATACACAGAATATAAAGAAGTACGTACCAATAAAAATTCATAAATAACCATAGACTTTGTAAACGAGTCTTAAAGTGTCGCCGGGTCCCGATGATTTATGCATTTTTATCTTCGTACATACATTTACGTTAATTAAAATAGTCAAAGTGGGATATGTTTCTCAGTTATTTATGATCTTAGTTTCTACGGCTAATGACAAAAGTTGGCGAATTAACTCATAAGACGTGAGCACGTACAAAGCAATGTAAATGCACGAATCTTTTAATCTTTCCCGAAAAATTGTTTAAAAAAGTTCACCCTAGGAAGACAGTCCAACGAAATAATCAACGATAAATCACAATTCCATCTGTTTCCTTACATTTCACTGGGGCTAAACTTTATATACCTATATAGTAAGGTTACTATCCCACTAAAACGAACAAACTCGCTTTTATTGTTTTCATCCGCACAAAACTCGTTTCAGCCTCGCCTCCAATTTGCCCGTTCTGACGAGCGAAGTAACGATCAAAGCTGACAAAATTCCCCGTCGCTTCTGAATCAAAGGGCCGTCAAGAAAATTTCACCTATAAATAAACTGGCCTCTAGGAATTCCTTTCTCTGCCTCTCTCTCGACGGCAAATTTTCCGCGTCTCCGAGCACACGCGCATCGTTTAACTGCCACCCTTCCGACCGAGTTTCTTCCTCCCCTCCATGTCGTCGCAGCCGAGGTGGCACAAAAACGCGCGGACGAGCCGCTTTTCCAATAAGTCCGTTTTTGTCCGGCGCAAAAAGTCCAGGTGCAGGATGTGTACGCGGCGAAGAAAAGGAAGAAAGGTTCGCGACGAAACTGGACGTTTTAACTCCGGCCGATCGATCGGCCCCTTTCGAGCTTCGAATGGAGAGCTTGTACCGCGCTCGCGGGAGACACGCCGGATTTGAGCGCCTCCGCGTTAATTCCGTTAACCAAGCGACCGGGGATTTAGCGGTGGCGCGCGAAAACGCAAATGTTTACAAAGTTAGCTCAGCCGTTCCGTTTGACTTGACTGCATGTATTAAGCCGGCCCGTTCCTTGCGCCTGCAGCTCACTTATTATCAAATTTCAAGCCTTTAAATGCTATAAGAAACTTTCCACATTGTCATCACCCCCAGCTGAAGCGAGCATGGGGGTCTTTTGGCTCTTTTAACTCTCCCTCAAGTGAACTTGCGGGTGATACTTTGCCTCCTACTGTAGAGAGTCGAGAAAGTGCTATATCACACCGAAAAAAAAAAAAGAAATACAGTTTGTTTTGAAAAAAGAAATATATTTTTTTTATGGAATGCAGTGTATGGAGAAGTAACACAAATTTAACGTGAATATTTAAAAAAAATAAATAATGATAGATCGAATCAACTGATTTTTCTTGTTTTGTAAATTCTCCTGTTAATTGATTTTTTTTGTCGAACAAATTATTGTAGGAGAGAAGGTGATAATGCATCCAAAACATGTTCAATCTTGTCTTGTCAATCCAAAGTCCTGATAAATGCAGAGAGTCACCCGACCGTTCCATCACCAATCTGCGCGCAATCCATTGGTCGGTCAGACGTGCAAACGTAATGGAAACATTTATCGTGTCCTATCGTCGGTGGTGCACTCAGTCGATTCTTTTGTTTTAAAGTGTTTTTATTTATTTCCTACGGTCGTTTTTCAAAATCTCACTGTATAATGCGGTTAATGAATATTCAGACGCCTGACTAAATCTACTGTTGTTCTACTTGCATATATTCTCGCCTCTTTTCTTGCAGATACTGGTAATGATTAATATTTAGCGCTTCTACGAAACAAGAACATAACGAGTATGAAGCACTGTTTTCCTGGCCAAAGCATACATTTTCCTGATGTAATATTTATTATATCGAATTATTGTACTTTAACCAGTCATTCGATTTGAAAGAAAATTTTTACTACTAAATTTTTACTTTTGCTACGTCGTCCGAATTTAAAAAATATTCCTCGTCAGTCGATAAATTAAAAACTCCCCATCGAGAGTTGAATTTTGTCGTACTTGTAATGACATTCCACTGCAAACCACGGCGAGAAATATTCCCTAAATGCGGCGTAATAAGCCGTAGAGATATTTTCTGGAAAAAGTGGAATGACCGTGGAATTTGCATCCTCCTCTCTTGAGCCCGAGATCCTGGGGTAATGGGGCCACCTTCGAGGAGATTGTTTCTTTCTCTCAATTGGCCCGTTGGACGTAACGGCGGCGTCTTTCTCACACTTTTGCCGCCGTTGCCAGCGCGAGCTCAAAGCAGACAACGAAGCGAGAGGCTCCGCTACCTTCTGGAAACTTTATTGTATCACTTTTTCACGGAGAACTTTTTTACGGTCTGGCGAGCATTAAAAGAAAGAAAAGGAAAAGGCAGCGGCTCCCTTTAACGCATCGACGCTGTAATACTTAATTTATTAATCCCCCGCTGCAGTGCATAAAATTGCCTCGACGACCATCGGGTATTCTCGCGAATTTCCCTGAGTTACCTGACGCCCGCGAGTATCTTCACTTTTACAACAATTTATACATTTATATCTCAATTGTAAAAGCAAACAGTGGAGAAGTTGATTGGTGTATAATTTTATAAAGGGCTTGCGATAGAATCCTGAAAAAAATTGCGCGAAGTTTGACGAACCCCGCCAGTCGCTCACGGCCGACGTTAAATATGCGCGTGACAGGAGCGCCGAAAGAAAATGCATTTTCCGTATACTTACAATAAGTAGTACGGCTCAGGCCCGGAGGGTGGCTACCGTAGTGCGGCGATTCATTTTAATCTGAAAGTTTAAGCTGGCTCAGGCGCAGCAATAAGGCCAACTGAACTTTAAAAGCGGTGCTTTAAGCTTAGCTCATCCACGGCGGAACATCGCTGCCGCTGAAAAGGACGTCTCGGTGCCTTAGGAGATCTCCAGATAAATAGCGCAAACAGAGAATTGAAAATTGCTGAATTACCCTTTTTAATAAACACTGGTGCGCAGGATCATTGCACTGAGCTTGCGAGCTTACGAACTGCGCTCCGGGGAGACTCTTGTTTATCGTCCAATTAGAGATTGAAAAAGCAAGATGATTCCGGGAATGTCTCGCAGCAATATTCATTTTCTTTTAGTACAATCTCGTCAATGTTTTACACAGTTTCAAAATGACTATAATAAATATAAAATGTAGCCCAGATTTGTTCAGAGAATATTCCATTTTTATGTCAACAAACTGTATCAATCTTTTTTTTTCTAATTCCAAAATTTGAAGTTATCAAGCAATCGTACATTTAAAAAATATTTAAAAAAAGATGATCCCTCTATAGTTAAATGAGTGAAAAACGGTAATTGCACCAAAGGATTAGTGAGATTAGAGAATTATCATTAATTTAACTACATTGGGTACATTTTTTTGCATCAAATACATTAATTTACATTGATGTTTCTACTTTCGATGCGAAACCCAGAAGACGTTGACGCCGTTGACGACAAAATCTTGATAGACTGTGAAATATAAATCAATTTAAACTTTCAAATATTTTTTAAATGTACGATTGCTTGATAACTTCCAATTTTGGAATTAGAAAATAAAAAAAAAAATTATGGATACAGTTTGTTGACATAAAAATGGAATATTCTATGAACAAATCTGGGCTACATTTTATATTTATTACAGTTACTTTGAAACTGTGTAAAACATTTTCGAGAATATTCGCGGAAGGGGTGGTTAACTCAAGCTCAATGACCAGAGAAAAGTAAAAGCAGAAAATCCAAGACATTTTATACAAAGTACATAAGATCGTTTTATGTTTTTGAATTTAATTCTACTCAAATCGGTTTAATAATCTCCGTTGTTATATCATTCATCAAAATATTTTGATTCGTGTGCAAAATGTTATTAAATTTTGGGGACAAAACAAAAAGGAAAAAAGGTAATGGATTGCCGTGTCACGTCCTGTTAGCAGGCGTGACGTATAAAAAAAACTTGCTCATTACGGGAAGTATCATCAGCCGTAAAAAAATCCGAAAAGAAATCCATCAGAGCGGTCGAGATTGATGCTGGAAATGAAGGAGAAAAACAATAAAGGGAAATGGCGAGAGTATAAACGCAGAAAAAAGGAAACAGGAAAAAACAATAAACACCAAGTGCAGTAACAAGAAATACAAGTAGCGCGGCCATAACAAACGAAAAAGAGAAGGTCCTGCTGGCGAAAAACCGAGAGGCATAAAAGAGAACGGCCAAGAAAGACGAAGTGCAAAAAAAAAAAGGATTCCAAGGACGAGGAAGGCTAAGAAGGAGTCTAAGGCTTAAAGGCTGCTTTTCCCAGCGTTAAAGTAGGGTCGGCTCTTGTCTTTAGCACCTGCTGGCCGGGATATCGCGGCCCGACGGGCCAGTCTCGCGAACTATTTTCACAGCTCCCTCGAGTACTCCCGCGGGCATTTAATAATTGTTTAAACAGGGGCTCCGAGCTTTTATTCCTGGCCAGCTTCCCCTGGACAAGCCTTCGCCGCTGCTCCCAGGCATTATCCCGGCGCGGAAATCTCTTTCTCCGCTCGCCCTATCTTCATCTTGATTGAGCGTCTTTCAGCCAAATAAAACTGTCCGAGAGCTTTTCGCGGAGGCGCAAATCACGTTCCCACCGTTTACCCTACAAATCTCGCGGAATCTGCATTGACGAACATCCGCTCGAGCGATGGGGAAAATTTAAAAGATTCGCATGAAATTTGTATGAGGCTCTTTAATGTCACTTGCATAGTCCTCATTGTGAAGATTATCTTGAAAGGCAATTCTTACCCATTTAGACTGTCATCTTTATTGAAAGGCTCATTGATGCCCCGATTCTTTAAAATTCGACGAGAAACTCAGACCTAATCAATTAAGCGATGTTAATTCGCCTTTAAAAGAAAAATACATTAAATGAAAGGATAAGAGGCTATCTGTCGGGTCATTTATTTTTAAGAGCACAAGCAAATTCCCTCCTGAGCGTCGAACTAATCTGAAAGTTGTCACCCCGAGCTGTGGCTCTTGCATAATGTACGCCGTCTAGGTAAAACAAGCCCGAAAATCGCGCAATCGAGCGCCATTCGAAAATCGCCGGAATTATTCACGAAACCGCACTCCAAAGAAGTCAGCGAATTAAGGCAAGTAGGCGATACCACAGCTTTAAATTAAAACAAAACTCAAGAAAGAAGTGGCAAGTCAATTGAATCGACAGAATATTTCGAAGTTAAATGCCACCGGGACATCTATCCTGATGTTCCAGGGAAAAACGATCTAACCACGAAGCTTTGAATCAGCAAAATGCGCTTCTCCGAATGAATACGCGACCAAAATTCATGCAAACGACGATAAAACCACCCGTTATGCTAAAAACTATTGACTAAAAGTGTCTATCGCTTATCTACTTTTCTTCTAACTCGCGTAAAAATTTACTAGATTACTCTTTAAGTGATTCCTGGTCTTAATTCTTTCAATATCTCTGCTCCAAACGTACTAAAACAAGAGTTGTAAATATCAGATGACGATTACTGCACAAAAAAACGAAATCCAAACAATTTACTTTACCGTTTACAAAAAAAAAAAAAAAATAAATAAAACAAAGAATCTCAAAAATGCTGCTACCCAAAACTCTGGAATAAGGGAATCGGAAGTAAGTAACGCGATCTCGCCTGTACACGCGGACACGTTGCCCGAATAAAGAGAATGCAGCAGTAGAATCGGGACGCTTCGCTAAGTATCGACGACTGCGCGCTCTCGGAAATTCCCAGCAGTCCTGAACTATAACGACGGTTAGAAATACACGGACCTACTGTACTGCACAGGATTTTCAGCGAATAGTTCAACGGCGTACTCCAACCACTTCCGTAAAAAAAATCAACAAATCGTCGAATTGCATTTCTACTCGGCGAATAATCTCGGAATAATGTCGTTTCCATAGAAAGAGATCGCATGGAGTTAACTTAATGTATTGAACGTAAACCTACCGAAGTAAATTTACTGTTGGCTTATTGAGACTACTATGATCGTTGAAAAGCACGCATTTAAACATCTAAAAGCAGATTATTGTATATAAGAAATAAATAAAAAATTGTAGGGTCTTACAGTACCCGTCTGTTTCTACTTACAACACAGTGCCTGAGCTAGAAAGCCAATTTAGTCTTCTCACAAATATTTTATAAGTATTGAGTTTTATTTTTAAAAAATCTACACTTCCAGTACACCTACGCAAACATTTCACTTGAATTCTATTTTCTTTTACTGGAGGGTAAATACGGACATCTTGCTTTGGTCTTTAAATTAAAAAATCTCATCTGCGATTCTAGCTATCCATTAGTGAAAAAAAAATCAAAAGAAGTATGGTGAAGCAACCAAAGAAACAGGAGCGAAGCGGAGAAAAATGCTGAATACAGATTTAGCAGTTGGTGCGTGAGCGCGAGTCCGTAGAAAAAGAGCAGGGGCGGTCGTGCAGAACGGCGTTCAGCCAGTGGCGGAGCAACAGACTGCAGAATGGGCGAGGTTGCCCGGAAGATACCTCGAGGATGCGCCTGTCTTACGCCCGAAAGGATTCTCCTCTATATCCGCGATTTCATTATTTCATACCGGTCGGCAACTGGCCGGAGGGGAAGAACTGCACAAAGGATGGCCAGGGCCTCTCTGATTTGGCTCGATATATCCGCGTTCGCTCCTGAAAGCATTAGCGAGCGGATCCCATGCTGATGGCTTTCAACGAAATTGTACCTTTCATCAAGAACGCATAAGTAACTTTACGGAGGGCTTTATCGGTGCACCTGCATCCTTTTTTTTGCGCCCTTTTTTTTAACTCCCGATTTTATTTAAGTTATACAGCGCACGTAGTCTGCGGCGTATGTGTGGTCGTATCGAGGGACTTTTCATGCGTGGCCAATGATTTTTCACGGCCTCCGAGAAATTGCCTGGTTATACAAGAGATTTCGTTGAGTTACTATTTTATGCGGCAGGCTGCCTTCGCCCTTCTTACTTTTATTTCCTTTTCCTGCCTCGTCTCAATCAGCGCTTCCAGAACTACACTTTTATCTCCTGATAATACTATTTGAATTTCGCCGCTGAATGAAATCGACGATAAATATATGTCGATGGAAAAAAAATGTTTTTCTCGAGTGAATAAAAAATTTGTAAGCGTTTGATTTGAAAAGAAGTCACATTGCTCGGTGCTCCGGATATTGTTTTATTAAAGCTCTGTTTTTGGTTTATCTGGACACGTCGTAAACATGCCGTGCAGCTGACCCTTTGTTTTGGCACTTAGCCAATATTATTGCTCGGAGATAAGTAAGAAAGGGACAAGATTTTATCGGATTAAAATGTACAGTTGTAACTTACATTCTAATGAATTGAGATTTGCTTGCCATTTTTTGTTTAGAATTAGTTGCAGTGTACTGCAGTCATTTACAAGATTGAATCATTTTTTTGACATGTACAAATGGTGTAAAAATTATTAGATATTTTAATAAATCGGATAAAAGAACCCGAAATCTGGACACCTTCTGGAATGGGACCGAAAGATGGACAACAAAACAAGTATAATAAAAGATCAAAACGGTAAAAAATTTCTTTGTTAGCATTATTTGTGCTATTAGCTATACAGTCACATCAATATTTTATGAAATTACTCTTTGAATTTGAAACTTTTTGAGCTTATGTTACAGTTGAATTTATGTGTCCAGCTTTAGAATACCTCTCAGATTGCTGTACCCGAAAGCAGGACATACGTTTTCAAATGTAAATAGAGATTGTCCATCTTTAGAGGTCCGTTACTGTTCACCTTTTGGTTCCAGCTCGACATAGAGTGTCCAACTTTAGAAACCGCGTTCATACTTCTTAAAAGTTATTTATTACTTTTATTAAGTACATTAGGTACATTAGTTACTTTTAAAATAAATCGGAAAAATAGATGATAAATCAATGATTACACTAAGAATTTTCCAAGCAATTCGTTTCTTCATTCTTTACTCGCCGTTTGTTATTTACTAGTCTGAAAAGTGTCCCGGTTTTGGGTACTATACTTACTAGAAAATAGAATTTATTAAAATAATATTCCCTAGGAATTCAATATCAAGTGTATAAAAAAGTGAAAAATTGTTGATTTATTGCAGGAATAATCCTTTCGTAGTTTCATTTTTGTGACATTTACATATCAATACCATCAAAAGTATGAATAGTCAAGCTGCTTGTTGATGCAGTACATCATTTCATAAAAAAACGTAAAATAAATAATTATTTACAGTGCTTCAATTTTGCAGAAAAATATCAAAGCCAAAAATTTTGTTCGAAACTGAAAGTAAAATTTTAAAAGAGATAATAATGAAACTAGAATTCGCGGCGGATGTATCTGTAAGAAAACCTATTATCGGAGTACGAAGATAGCACATGTCAAGAACGAGTTGCTATAATTTGCTCGGGATCGTCCACCTTTCGATTAACGGGGGCGAGCTCCGACCGATATTTTTTCCACTTAATGACGTCTTTAGCTCGTAATGTCAACTGATAATATGGACTCTGATTTAGGACCGGTGATTTACGCATAAATTAATGACCCGAACGTTCAATGTAGAAATGTTAAAGAAGAGTGCGGATGAAACCGGGCTGAAATGAGTCATTCATATTAAGGCGTGATTTCGTAAATTATTGTTGTCGTAAATCAGGGAAGGTGAAGTGCCTATGCAAATTATCTTTTAATCTATGTAAATGTTCAAGTGAATTAAATTACTCTGCGAAGTATTCTGAGGTCAGATAGCAATCCAACGTACGCTTATGTATTTTGCTCTCAGCGGCCCCATCCTGCGGCGTAATGCTAGTTTATCGCGAAAGTAATTTTTCGACGGGCAAAATGATTATGTAATGAACAGAGCGGAAACAAATGGTTGCGCATTATGATCGTTAAAAAAAATCATGGCGCTTTAATTGTTCTTCGTAATGTTATCGATAAATAATTTACTTTCATTTTATTCCCAATAAAAATAAATTTCACCCGCAGTTTTAGCAATTTCAAACGTTTTTTTTTTTCTAAAAATTCTTTCGTTCATTTTTTGTCTTCTTCTAAAATTATTTAAATGAAAATTATGTTGCTAAATAGTTTACTAATGGTACATATATAACTCTGTGATAGTGTTCTTTAAATTTTGTTTCGTATAATACAGCACTAATTTTTCAAGGAATTCTTCATATAAGTGGAAGTTATTGAAAAAATTACGCCTGCAACTAAATTTCACCAATAAATTATTGTGTAATACTGAGGTCGAAAGAAAGCATCTAAGTTCAAATCTAAATGAGCTAATCGCTAATAAATCCTTAGAATAAACGCGAATTGAGGGATATTGTACTTCAATAGTCACGAAAGTATAACTTTGTTAAAGTAATCTATTACGAAACTGCCCTACTCCGCTTGTCCCTTAATTTCGTGCGCGGGCGAATGTCGCGCAATTTTCCTCTCGCCACGGCACTTCGTGAACTTTTTCCATCTTCGCGACTGCCGCACGCCTGAAAGCCCCTTTCACGACTCGTGCCCGGGATATACAATTTCGTCGCCGACGAACGCATTACACCCGTCAAAAGGCGCTCTGACATTCCAACAATTTCCTTGACTAATACAAGGGATTGAATTATTTTTGGCCCCGCGAGCTTTTCCGGTGGAATACATCGATGAGCTTTTAACGGCTGTTGTGCGATCGATGCGACACCCGGGGGTAACGCTCGGTTCTCTCAAAATTCAATTAATAACTGAGCCGAGTAAAACTTTTATTACTGCGTATTTCCATTACAGGTAGCCGCGAAAACTTGAGCGTAATATTTTTATTGCCTTTGTTATTGAATAATCAATTGGATTTTGTATTATTATTATTAACAATTTTTAAATTATTGGTTGTCAGTATTTTCGATAGAGTAAATTAAAATAAAGTCACTCCTTGGGTTTCATGCAGTTCGAGCTCCTTCGATGTGGCAATGCCCGGGCAACATATTGCTATCCGGTTGCCATTGCTCAGGTAACTTTAAAAGAAATTCGCTTCTCCCTGGTATATCGCAAAGAGATGTTTTGCAATCAGACGCACGATGAAGTTGCCGAGAAAATATACTCTCCCCAGAAATATTAAAAGTAAGACGGTGTAAGGTGGAATAAGCCCTGACGCGTTTATTAGAGAGAAAATAACAGTGCAAGTTAAAAGTATTCTAACTATTGACAAAATTTCTCTGTAAGATGCCTGGTGCACGTAATAAATAAGAACGAATTTCCGAGGAGATAGATACTTCATGGTTATAGGAATCCACTGTGCTTGCATCAATATTTTTTTAGTAAAAAAACTTTTCGACAAAAATAAACGGCTGTTTTGCGCTTTCCTTTGAAAAAGACATCAAAAAGTAATTTCTTGAAAAATCTGTTTTAGTTTTTAATTAAATGACGAAGAAACTGTCAACGTGGCTATATCGGACTCCGAGCCGAGACTTTTGCACCCCGTTTAATTAAAAAAGCAGGATATACTTCTGTTCTCGGCAAGATAAGCAAAACATTAATTTTAACCAGTGATTATGTAAGAAAGAAAATTTTAACGCGCTTCTTGAACTTCCACTATTTCCATTGATAAAGTACTTTACAGAGCCTAACTTACTTCTCGCAAGAAAAGTAAGCCCGGAATAATTAAATAATGGGGTGAATATAAAACTCCTGCTGGTAAAAGTGAAACAACGAATTCCCAGCAAACAAAATTCCCGGGAGAAAGTTCCCCCCCGCGCTAACGAATGTTACGCAACAGAAAGAAAATATATTTACCAAAGAAACTTTCCTTCAGTCGTATAATCCCCGGCAGCTCTCCTCATCGCGCATCCATATTTCACTCCGCGGGAGGCTCTGCCATTCCTCGCCGTTACTAGCCGACCTGCGACCACTTTCGCCTGCATTAGCCGCGCTTTAAACGGCGAATCCCATAGGCCGCCGAGTGCACGTAAAATTCGAGTAGTGCCCTATTTATAGGCTTCGATGGACCTCCGTTAGTGTAACGAAGCAACCAGACGCGCCTCCAGCGTTCGATTTTGCCGCCGACGCCGGTGATAAAGATGACAGCGACCCTGCATATCCCTCGCTGGATCACGCACTCACGAAAGGGAGGGGGGGGGGGTGGATATGCAAAGTGACCGGCGCGGCTTTTCAATATGCGCCGACTGAAGCGGCCTACCACGACCGCCGCCGAATCCCTCGATGCACTTTTTAATGAAGGGAGAGCCGCGAACTTTCGGCTTGTGGGAAAAAAAGGTTTACGCGCTACGGACGACGAGGGAAATTAAAAAACGGAAATCGCCTCGGTGCTAGAGTGCAGAGGCTTATGCATTGCTATATTTTTCGCGACTGTCCACGGTGCGCTCGCCGAAAGTGGGACGTCCGAAAAAGTTTGGCGAGTTTCACCTTGAGCTAATGAACCTGGACGAGCAAAAATGTTTAGTGCCATTATTTTTTTTTTTTTTTTTGTTCACGTGGAGAGGAATTTATTTATTTTTGTATTACGTAATTCGATTGCCGATGCTATTGCGAATGCCGGTCGAATTCTTTTTTTTTCTATTTCGTGAAAAAATGCTTGGATGCGT
Source organism: Sycophila sp. Sp_5 (assembly GCA_018906775.1). Taxonomy (NCBI): domain Eukaryota; kingdom Metazoa; phylum Arthropoda; class Insecta; order Hymenoptera; family Eurytomidae; genus Sycophila; species Sycophila sp. Sp_5. The sequence goes on along the minus strand of JACCID010000070.1, from coordinate 45,902 downwards.
CTGGAAAGAAGAATTTTTCCGAGCTACAGGAAAGTCGGTCTCTTTGTCGAGTATTTTGTATGAAAATGATTTTTCGATCGAATGCAAATGGAGCATTTGACAGGTGTCTAGGTATCAAACAATGACATTTTATTTTTACACTTGCATACCCCTTTTTCGACTGTCGACTTTCCGACCTTTTTGCGCGGTACAAAGTTCTCTCATATAAAAAAAACCTTTTCCAATCGTTCATCGCTTCAACAATTCATAATCCGTGTTAAATGCACATGTAAAATATCTCCCGCGATAAAGAAGCAAAAAGTTCGATACGCCAACGTTTAAATAAATATTAAAAAAGAAGAACTTTCGATATAATTGATCAATTATTAACATAACGAAGAAAGTTCGGTGGAGCAGTTAAAAGTATATTGTTTGGAGTGAAACTCGAGAAGAAACCCGTATCGTCGTGAGCCTGGAAGGCCTGACCAAATGAATTTCTACTGCCGAGGAGTTTAAATTTTTCCCTCGAAGTTGCCCGGCCGAAGTGCGCAACTTGGACTTTAATGAATGTACTTGCGAACTTCGCCAGCGCTTGTTTGCAGTATGTAGTCCCGAGCCCTTGGAAAAATCGAAAGCGAGACCTGCCCGTACACTCTCGATCAAAACACAACACTTGCAGGACAAAAATAGTTTCCTCGCGCTCGGAGGGGTAGGGGAGCGCATAGTCCACCCCTTCCCGAAAAAAGGCACGTAACGATCTTCGAACCGAGCGCCGGTAAACTTCGGAGCGATATGTAGTCCGAAAGACGCTCGAGGAGGATCCGCGAGAGAAAAGTTTCCCATCCCCGGGCCCCTGCTCATTCAGCGTATAAACGATATTTCCAATTCCCCGGCCGAGAACGAAGTGGGAGGAGAACTTTGCTCGACTCTCCCCGGCGAAATCTCTCCGGTTATAAAACAATGATCGAAAGCCGCATTCCAGTGTCGTTCCCCCCTCCCTGCCAACCCCTCCGCGGAGTTCGATTTCCGACTACTTCGCGGCCTCGCCGTTTTAAACCGACCCCCGCGTCCGAGTGAATCTTTTCGAACTGCCTTTTCTATATACATGCAGATTTTACGTCGGGCCATTTCGAGTGCCCCATAAAAGACACCTTCGACCAAGCTCCAACGGCCGAATGAAGGCTCGCGTAAAATCTCCATTAAGTGGAGTCTCGCCGAGATTTGACTCTCGGCTGACGAAAATTTCCTCGCGGCTTCTCATTAGCGGAGCTCGGTCGGCCATTTGAAATTTAGAAAACGCGGTGCCGACTCTCGCGGCTGCACGTGATTTGAATCGTGCGGAATCTCGCCGAGTGTAATGTAAACGCTACATATTGATGAAAAATTCTTGCCGTCGATTTTCACCCAGCTGAAGAAACAATCGCGAAATTGCAAAAAAGAAAAGCATGCAGCGCGGATCGTGCTTCCCTGTATACATTATTGATCAGTTTATTTATTAACTTAGCTTTTTCATCTAGGTGCAATGGATTAATCGAGGAAAAAACAGAGTCTACCGTGAATTATCGAATAAAAATTGGTTAAAATATAACAGCCATCTTTTTAATGCGATTTACTTTCACTATGACTCTTTTAAATTCCATATAAAAAAAAAGATAGTATAGTATTTTTTTCAAGAGTCCTGTCTGACATTAAAATTGACTAGCGCAACTTTTTCTCCGTGTATAGAGGAGCTTCCGAAGCTGTTCGAAAATGCAATTGAGTATTCAGTACGCACCTCGCCTCGTTAAAAGTCTGATTACACCTAACGAAGGTTAACTTGGGTGCAAAACACAATGATCAAACGTACCCGCCGATAAAAAGCGTAGGTCGTCATTAAGCTCTCGTTAAAGTATATAAAATAAAGCAGGCCGGTCTTAAACGGTAAAGAGTATTTAGTCGGCTGTAGAAGGTGGGCGGACGGAAGAGCGATGAATTAGCGCTCAACTGGCCGGGCCGATATTTTAACGAGATGTCGCAGCAGGAAGGGCGCCAGCTTAAATTCCCGCTATCTGTGCGTCCGGGAAAGAGGATTCGGGGCCGCCCGGACAAGGGGCCGATCCTCTGATGAGTGCTCGCGCCGGGCGTCCGATGAAATGGAATTAACTCCGTAGCCAGTGAGCGGCTTCCCGGCACCCGAGGCAGAATCAGCTGATAACGCGGCCGAATTGGGCGATGGTCGCCCCGGCCGATTATCCACGCGGTTCCAACTTCGAGTCGACCTCAAACCTCGGCGAATCTCAACGCAGCGCTTCCGGGGCGAACTGCTCCGAAGACGGGCCGACTCTTCCAATTAGGCCGGGCTGCCCGGGATGTTCGATCCTCGAGGTGTCCCCCCGGGGCCCGACCGGACGATGAAAGGCTCGCTCCAATGAAGGTGGTAATTGGATTTATTGGGAAGGACCCGGGGAAGCCGGATGCCGAATGCCGGGAAACTTTGGCTACAATGAGGCGCTTTAGGCAAAAATAACGCGCGTCATTCACACCCTCGCACGAGACGAGCAATTCAGCTGAAAATTTATACGGCCGAGGCGGTCCCCGCTGGACTTTACTGTGAACAGTAAAGGGATTCGATAAAAATTTACGGCGATTCGTTTTACGAAACTGTCGCCATTGTTTATTGGTACTTTGGGAAAATTTAATTGAAAAAAGGTAAGCTATTTTATTAGCCACTTGAAAATATAAGAACCAAGGCTTTTTCTTGTGTTCCTAATGTGACGAGATAATTAATAACTTTGAAGTACTTTTTCTTTTTTATATTATACCGTAGATACTAAACATTGATCGCTACAGTCGTTTACGCTGCATAATAACTCGCTACATCTCTTAATACTACATTATATAACAACTTGCCGATAAATGATTAAAAATAAATAAAATAAAATGTATTGTTAAATTGTGAGCGCACGACAAGCATAGAGTTAAACCGTGTAAAACGATAAATAGCGCATTATTCGCTACCTCGCAGCTGAAGCTATCGGAATGACGAGATACGGGATCGAGAGTTCAACTAGCGCAAACAAACAACAGCGATCGGAACGTTGAATACAAAGTAGAGAGGGAAAAATTCAAGAGGCTCGTAAAGGGAGGAGCTTCTCGAAAGAGTCAATTGAGCAATAGAGCGGATCATGTTTTTTAAACCGCTGTTACTCGAAAGTTTTTTACATCGCGGGAGCGGACGATAAAGGTAGCCTCGCCGATAAATTCGAAAATTTTGATACGTTTGCGCGAAATCAATTAAAATTTGATTATTTTTCCGCGTGAATGATAATGACTGCCCCTGGAATATCGAGAGCAGTCTCGTGTGTACACGGGATTTAAATTGCATTACACATTATATCAAACTACCGGAGCCAATTAAAGCTCGCGCATAGCGAAGGTAGAAAATTGTTTTTACGCACAAGCATATTTACAGACGTCGAACGAACTAACGAGGTTCTGATGTGTAATCTTCGCTCCCGAGGCGATGAAAAATATTCAAATTCAGAGTACGAAGGATTAAAAAGAAATTTCGCGCAAGCTGCATGTAGCTTTAATTTGTGCCATAGCAATTAATTTTTCACGTTAAAGCTTTCATGGAAAAGCTAAGCTAAACGCATGTGAAGCGGGCGAAATTCTCTTATTTAAATAAAGTTAAGTCAGCTTGATTTCTCAGTAGTGGCGTTTTTCGCTTTGAACGAAATACTCCCGCGATGCGTTGCATGCTGCGCGTGCATTCCGACCGTGACCCCTTTCTTCTTATTCTCCAACGTCAAATCCACTATTTATTTAATGAATTTTAGATTCTCCATTTCTATAACAAGATTGACGCTATATTGTCCTTCTTGACAAAGTCTTCCTTGATCTCGATCCAAGAGATCATTTATTTTTGCCGTTTCACTCAGGATTCATTTTCTCGAAAGTCAATTTTTTTCTTGTTCTTCGACTTTACTTTTCACGAAGTAAAATAAAACGCTTGCTCATTCTAGCAATAGAATATAAAAAGAAAAATCATACGCATTAACTTAAATTATTTCTCGTCCGAGTTATTACCTCGTCTGCGAGATTAAAAGTCAAATCTCGCGTCCAGCTTTGACTAAAATTTATAAGACGTAAATCGCGCAAACGCAATTATTGTAACTGCGCGCAGAAACAATAAATTCTCGCAGAATAGGGTATAAAAGCTCCCAGCAGCCGAGAAATCACTCAGCGCCTTAATGAAAACATAATTACCTGTAGTGCGTTCTCGCGTCTTTCGCCCCGCTTTTTCATTCTGTGGACCGTCGGATGAGCCGCGCGAATTCCTTCGCGCAGCCCTTTTGTCGAAGAACTTAAAAAAAAAAACAAAATAAAATAAAACCTGTTGGGCGAGTTCGGTCAAGCGCGAAGCTGGCGACGCCTCATCGGAATTTCAGACGACCCCCTCGATCGACAAAAAAAAAAGAAAGAGCGCACCAAATGAAAAATACAGGAGGAAGCGCTTTGCCGGGAGCGTGCGATAAACGTTCCAAACGACGGATTACGCCGCGCCATTAGCAGCCCCGTAAGTTCCGATCGGCTCCCGCACAGCTGCACACGTGAAATGGGGCGGGCGCAGAAGAGGCCGGGGGCTGCAGCGCTGGACACGAAGTTAAACAGAAAGAGGAAGAGGCAGACAAACAGATGAGCGGGCGGACAAATGTGCGCGGAGGACAGTAGTGCGGGGACAGGAGTGGGGGAGGGGTGGGAAAAACGAAAACACGGCACGGAGGGGGGAATTTAAATTTAAATTCAAAATAGTGTAACTTTGTCGCTTGTTTGCGCAAGAAGAAAATTGCGCTGAAGTCAGCGCCAGCCGCGGTGAACATTTTCATTTGCGGATGACAGAGTACGCCGATGTAGTGGCGAAGCCGCAATTTTTTTTTCTCCGGGCGATTGCCGCCACCGAGCGTACATTATATTACTTCCTGTTTATTTGATATACCGTTGACCCTCGCATCTGTTTTCAGCTTTGTACGTTTCCCTCTTTTTTTGCGGGCGCGACGGTAGTCCGCGAGAATGACGCTTTTCTTTATTAAAAAAAAAAATTTATTCTTCTCCAGACCTCGGAATGTCAAAAATTCATTCCTGTTGTATCTCTCTTCCACGCGTTTAGCGTCAAAGAGATTCTTTTTTCAATGATTCAGTCTCTTTGACGCACTTTGAATAAGGAAAACTATCTGACAGCTTTACACGTGCATTTAAATTTCCTTTTGCAAGCTCTTTACTTTGAGCGTTCAAAAAATAGGTAACGAAGAAAAAAAAATCATTAAAAAAAAAGAGGAGTCACCATTGAGAATGTAAGCTCTACGACGGTTTATCCCCGGAAGTAATTGAAAGCGTCGTTCTAATTAAACAGCATAAGTGTCGGGAAAAAACGTCGTATGTCAAGCTGGTCAGTTTTCGCGTTGTCGAGCATCGTCCACTGTGACCAATATACCGAACAGAGGGGGATCCAATAAAACAGGACATACGGGGGCAAAAGGAGTAAAGAAAACGCCCCAAGTGCGAGCCAGAGAAAAGCGAGGCAACGAGAGGTGGGAGGGCTGTAAAAGTCGACAAGGAGAAAAAGTGTATATACAGTATACAGGACGCACACGAGGGAAGCCACCTACACGCCCGTAACGAGCGCAACCCCGGCGAAGCTGCCTCGTAGGCGTTATCGCCCCCCCCCCTCCCTCCCTTTTTCTATGTCCGTCACTCTAATGAATCGTTCTTGTTACGTGTGCCGCTTCTAATTAAAAGATATATATATTTATTAAGTGCCGAGCCCTCGGCTCGTCCCCGGCCGACAATTTACAAGAGATGTTTGTCAGGCTTGATTGGCGCGGCGAGTCTCGCGCTCCGGCAGTTTTCAGCCGGCCGACGATCATCCGACAATGTATGGCCCGACCGGAAGTTTCCGGCCTATTTGTTACGCCGCGAAAAATCTATGGGCCGCGCGCCCTGCTGTTACGCCGTAACGACGAGCTTAAATCAGCGGCAACAAAAGTGGTTCCGAAGTGATTGAGAGCCGAGTCGCCGAGAACAAGGATCGGAGATTTAATATCGTCGAGCCGGGGATTTAAGATGCTGCCACTCGGACGGCATGCCACCCGCCCGCTGCAGAATTGAGCACCGACTTCAGCATTTTTCGGGCACTGCTTCAAATTCAGAGGCTCGTGGAAAAACCTTTGTTTTTTGAAGAACTTGATTACAAGGGGAGATGGACTGCTGCCAAATTATTAGACACAGTAACAATTAAGTACACCGAGAGATGTCTTTTTGTAATTTTTACAGTGAGGAATATTTTTTTTTTAATATGTCGCGGCTAATATGCGAATAAAGCTCTATAATGCCTCGTGATTTAAATTGCACTGTATTTAAAGATTTTAATGGTGGAGAGCGGGCGCCAGTTTTACTTGGAATTTTTTATAACACTTCGCCAGATCATAAATATATATAAAAAAAAAAAAAAAAAAAAAAAAATCAAAGTATAAGATGGTCATAATGAACTGAAAAGCTATATCGTAAAACAACAAGAAAAGTTGCACCGAGAACTCGTTACCTGGTATAGCATTAAACTGCACCACAAGCACCATATTTTCAGCAATAAACAGAATTATAATTCTAATAAAAGCTAGCGGGCACTAAACACTAAATGATACACTTGTTTAATAACTTTACGCAAAACTAGTTAAATATTATTAGAATTTCAAAAACACGTGCGGCGTTGGATGGGATTACCATTTACGTTAATTATAATTAAAACAGAGAAACGGTCAAAACATGCGAATGTAATGGTCGCAATCGTAACTCAAGCAGCGGTCGAAAGTTTCGTTTCAAAAGGACATAAAATTTTCGTCAGCTATAATAACTTAAGTACAATTTCAGAAATAAAAATTTCATTCGCTACCGCTTTATATTCCGCTTGAATTATCCGAAAATTAAGCCTGAACGGCCCAGCGATAAAAGTTTAACTGGAAAAAGACGCTTACACTTGTAATTACTTATGTGCGACTATAAAATCTGGCGAAACTCTCGCGGGATCGCGGCACGGCATCCATCGCTAAGAGATTGAGGCGCGCATGAAAAATTGAGGCAGGTCGAGGAAAAAAAAATACGATTTAACAATAGAAATCAGAGCCGTAGACCCGCGAACGGGAAGCGGACATTAAACAGAGGCTTAACAGAGGCGATCTTCATGAAAAATTTCCGTGAGTACCGGCTTATAGCAGTGACGACGTTCCGGGGGGTCGAGTCGAGGCAGGACGGAGGGGCGAGGTTCAAGAGGAGCGAGAAAAAAAGGCCTCGCGCCCCCTCGGGAGCGCGGAATTAAGAAAGAAAACGGATAAAACCGGGAGGCCGGGAGAATAAAAGCGAAAAGGCGAAATGTCAAGCTCGCTCGCTAATAATTCAGTGGGCTCCAATATTTAAGGCAGACGCGCCGGAGACCAATGTGCCAAAAGCGCCGAGACGTCCCTTCCACTTCCGATTCCCCCACCACCACCGGGACTCGCCAAATTCGTCCTTTCTTTTGCGCTCAGGGGGAGGGGGGTGGTAGGCTCTCTCGGCGGTGGTGCGGTGAAAACCCGGTGAAAGATTCAAGGGAAAACCCGACGAACGCACCCGCAGCTGCACACCGACTGAGGAATCTAATCGAGAATGATTCGGAGGCTGCGGCGCAGTGGCGGGCTTCGGGATTCGATCAAAGCTCGCTGCGCTCTCGAGCCTTTTCGCCCTCTTCGGTGGTGAAAAAAAAACGTTCAATTCAGGGCGGGGAGTCGCTTTTTTTCCTTTTCAAAAAAAAAAAAAAAATTGCTCTCCGATTTAAATATCCGAATGTCAAACTGCGCTGTGACAAATGTTCTGATTCAAGAGGAAGGCGATTCGTGTATTTCTTGGAGATGATAATATTCTAAGGAATTTTCTGAAAAATTTATATTACCGATGCTTTTCGTGATTTAATGAAATGAAAGGTATTTGAATTAACGCAATGCTTCTTAATGAACGAGGGACTGCTTCAATTAACAATCAATGGTCTAATATTGATTGCTCATTTAAGAAAAAATAGAAGCTTCTCGCTGAAAAGTGCGAAGTCCGACTTTATCAGACAATAGTAATAATCAAGCCGTAAATCACAGAGCTCGCTAGAAATTGCGAATTCGTTCTTAAACACTAAGTCATTAAATCTATGCATAAATTTGAAGACGTCGCAAGAAAATTCAATTTAGTTCGAACGGAAGGGACAATACAGCATTAAGATAAGACAATGAGAAATTAAGCAGAGTAAACTTTTAATCATTGCAATTATATTATTCAATTTATTACAACAGTTAATTATGACTTTGAATAAAATGGTTTGCCAAAGCCTTAGCTAATAATAAAATTATACAACAATTAAAAATCTGCATGACATTCTATTAGAATTTTACAAAAAATACAAGTAATTATTTTCAAATAAAAAAAGTAGAAATAAAAATCAAAAATGCGAGTAAATACGAGATACCAAAAAGACATTAACGCGGCACTACGCAAAAAAAAACATGTTAAAACAACATTAAAGAAATAAATGACTTTCGGGACGCGAGAGAAAAAGGAACGTTGGAAAACTCATTTCTCAATTCATCGAGCCGAAGCTCTGTTAGTCCCATCGTAAAAGCTCGCCGTCGTTTCAATGTGATTTTTCTTATCCGAGCACAAATACGCGCCTACGAGCGGTAGGATTTTTCCTCGAGCCGTCGTGAGGGCACAGAAGTGAAGCGGAGCGAGAGCCTCGAAGAGAGACGGAGAGCCCAGGTAAGTGGGGGACCCGGAATCCCTGAATAATCCAGGGGCTCAGATCGCTCAAAGTGGCATTGATCAGGTGTGTCGCGTGCAGACAATCAGCGGGCGCGCGGGCTCGCTGTCGCCCGCGTATGCATATGCATGCGGAGGCGCACGCGAGCCGCCGGGGCTGGCGCTCGTTAAGCGGCATGAAAAGCAATTAGGCGTAAAAAGCCCATGGGAAAAAAGGGGGTCGAGGACTTTCGGGCGCGACTATAGAGGCTCGTCGCGCGTCGTTTGCATCGGCCGACGCCGTCGCCGCGACATCTTAATTGATCCCGTTTATTTCGAGGGCGCAGTTTTGCCCCTCCTCCGTTTTATTGCGCCCGACGATCGAAATTTTCTCTCCAATGGCCAGCTCGCTTTCTCGATCCTTTCCACGCTATCGCGTCGTTACCCGCGACGCTTTGTCTTGTTTCCGTTCCAATTTGCGAGGTGTTGCCGCCCGCCCCCGCCTATTCTTTCATTAACAAAAAAGCTGCTCTTTTATATTTTTTTTTTCTATCGACAAATTGCTGCGACGATTAGTATGAGATTTATTCTTTTTTTTTACGGGGGGATTTTCGAAGGATTTTGGTGCCATCGTGGAGTGGCGTTTAAAAATTATAATTGAGTGTTTTTTAAAATTGCAGCAAAAATGCAATAAAAATTATTTAAAGCTCGATATAAAGCAAATTGTATAGGTATTTTTTTTAAATCATTTTTTATAGCCGTTTAAATTATGATAAAAGCAAATCGTATAGGTATTTTATTTTTAAATAATTTTTTATAGCCGTTTAAATTTTGATAAAAAAATTGGATGGAATTCTTTACATTTCTGTGCATCACTCGAAGAGAAAAAAGAAAAACTCGCTAGATTTTATGGCTGAGTACCTTTGATCGAGCATTTCGAGAACATTCTAGGCAATTAGTCAATCAGAAAAATCAAACATCAGACATTTCCTCGCGTGAGTGTTCGCAAATCCGCCGCACATCTAAGCCATCGGCATCGCCATGCAAACATTGCGCTTGATAAAGATATAAAAGCCTTTATTCCGACGTAGCACCATACTTAATTCAACATACATTTTCTCTGTACGAAATTTTTTCGAGTCTCCACTCAGTTCCAATTTACATACTTTGACTCTCCGATTGTTATTCACCAACCACGGTGCGTTTAATTTTTATTTTCGTTAAACTTCATGTCCCACCCCAACAAAATTTTATTTTTTTTTTATTTAAAAATGCATTACGTTAATTCATTGAAAACGTCGTTTATCAATTGACAACTACATCAATCGCTGGAACAATAAGAAATATCAATATCAGAACACCGAACTCCTCGAGTATAGCAAAGCGTGACAGGCCCTTTAAGCACTCGAAGCGATTCATCACGGCCGTCCGCATAATTCAGCGCTCTGACCAGACATTCCATTCGCGGATGAAAATTAATAGCCATCGCGACGGCGACTGGCGACGTAATGAACGCGAAGAAGAAAAAAAAAGGCCCCCAACGCGAAAACAACACCTCGGCGCGGCCTTTTGTTCGGCCCTTTTTCATCCGCATTCAGGCCGACCGGCGTCTCTCTCTCTCTCTCCCCTTTCAGCTCCGTCGGCCGCGCGCACGTTTCATGAATATTTGAGTGGCTTAAATTTTTCGAAAAGCGCAACCCCTTCAAAGGCATCGTCAGAGCTACCGCGCGCTCATATTTCTCCATGGCTCGCGTGCAGAGAAAACGCGGACTCTCGCTCCCACCCTCAATAAACCTTATACCCTTTCCCCGCGCCCACCTCACGTGCAACGCCGCCTCGCGTGTCTGCATTATGTACGCTCGAGCGCTACATGCGCGAAATGGGCAAAAACGGGCCGCGACGCTGCGCGGAATTCAAATTGCTCCGCGCAAAGAGCCAATGATCTCGCCAGCCTGATGACTCATCGGCCTTTCTCCACGGTAACTCGTCAAATTTTATCCCTTTTATTTTTAGTTTTTTTTTTGTACACCGACGGACTCGGTGCATTCGTGCTATTTACTGTTTTACTAGAACCTAAATACTGCTATCTACTGTTTTACTACAGCCCAAATGCTCCACATATACCTGCCCCCTTTTTTCCTCAAATTTGTCGAGTAAATTAATTGTCCGTTGATGGGAAATGTTGATTGTAATTTACGATCGTTCGCAAATAGTATATGTTAACACGCAGCGCAAATAATGCGCGAGTGAGCAATGCAATGAAATCGGTCAGTGGTTACGCGGATCGAGCCGTGACCTCCTCCGGAGAAATAAAAATAACTAATTTCCGGGGAGCGAAGGGTCGGGTAAATACGTGCGTGCAACTGTTAAAACGCGAAAATGAGCCGAAGTAGTTGCCGGAGTCGCCACGGACCGCAAACGAGCTTCCGAAAGCGCGCGACGCAGAGCTTGCGGGTATAACGCGCGGACCCCTCGTGCCACTTGGGCCACTCACCTCGCACTCGGCTCCGTCCTCCCCCTTCCTCCTGCCGGTCTCTGCGCACTTCAGCTGCTCGACGGAGCCCCGGGCCCGGGCGTCGTCGTTGCGGTCATCGCGAGCCGCTGCGACGAGCGCGCGGCCTGCGCCCGTCGACTCCTCGTCGACGCTGGTCTTCGGGAGGGGAGCCCGAAGGGCACCTCAAGCGCCGCTGACCACTGGCATATTATCGCTGCTACGACGCTGCACTCTGCGAAAAACACACACCTGCTTAACGGGACACTGCTGCTGTGGCCGCTCGCGATCGAAAAATCGTAGACCACCCGAGGCCCTCTCTTAATCTGAGAGGGAATTTGTTTTTTTTTTTCGATTCAATTTCAAAAGTTTTGTTCGTTATTTCTCTCTCTCTTTTTTTTTAACCGATGCGCTTTGTTATACTCCGAGGAATTTTTATTTTTTTTTTTGCTGGATGTATGCTATTATCGGGATTGTTTTCAGTTCTCATAAAAAAGATCGAGAATCAAATGGGTAGCGATATTTTACGAACTCAATTTTTATTTTCGTGTCGAATATACCCTGCAGTTCTTTTTGTCACGAATGAAGAGAAGATATTTTAAACGCCGGCTTTTAGATTGTTTTTAATTCAAAATAAAATGAAAAAGAAGAAAAAAAAGCTACAGGTGTATCAATCGAGTAGTAATAGCTGAATAAAAAAAAATCGTCCGAAAGTGGCGCATCCAGCATTGGGCATGCAAAAGACGTATCGAATTTCCACGTCCATTAACGAGAAACAATTAAGCGCGCAATTAAAAAGCCAGCGTTCCTGCATTATAACGATCTAATCTCGCACGTGAAAAAATTCCAAGATGAACTTGTAAATTTAGCACATTCCACATACGCCCGGCATCCCGACAATGCCGGCGGCACGTGACGGAAATACTCGACCGTCTGCCGAGACGAAAAAATAAACCGTGCAAAAAAGAAGAAGAAGAAGAAGAAGCCAAAGCCTGGAGGAATCTTCGGTCCGTCTCGGCGAAGTACTTCCGCGGCGCACCGGGAATACGAAACACGACGAACGAAAGCGGCACGATCTCGGCCGCGCGATCATCGATCAATCGCCGAGGCGCCCCGAGGATGCGCCAGACGAGGCGGAGGATCGATGCCGCGGACGCCTCGGGTGGCCCACTCGCCTCGGCTCATTCCACGCACCTACGGACGCGGGGACCACGTGCACTGACTCGGCCCTGCGGGCGGGACGGGGTGGCGTGCGCCCTCAACGACGGCGAACGCGGTACTGTCCGAGGAGCGCGCGCGGCGCCGCCGGCACTCGGGACGCGGGTGCGCGCGTCGCGGGGGTGTCCGCGGCGGGGGGAGGGAAGAGCGCCGACGCCGCCGCCGGCCGGCGTTTCTCCGACACTTTCGCCGGGCGAGCGTTAATCGCCCGAGAGAGGAGGCCGTTTTTTTATGAAAAATTATAGCTGCCCTTGAGCCTCTGGCGCTGAGCATTTTTTAATCAACTTAGGCGGACGTGACTGGAGTTTTAACGCTCCAGCGGGCTGAGTAATAGCGAATGAGACATTTTCATATTGACTGTGCGGAGTATTTAGCATCAGTTCTCCTATTAAGAAAATTCATTGTGCTTCCAGTGTTCGATTAAAGAATCTTTAATTCCATTTCTTGACGGTATAAATATTTAAATCTTACCTTCTGAAATTGAATTACTGAAACTTTACTAAAATTAGTAGAATATGCTCCACTAATATCTAAATCTTGAAGCGCTTTCCACTAATTTTCAGTGAAAATTCTCTAATTATAGTAGTTTTCACGTTAAATAGTAAGTAATCATCAATTATCGAGATATAAGATGATGTATCAAGAACTTTTATTCGAGTCTACTAGAGTACTGCGAGTTTAAAAAAACCATTATATAATAATGTTTTAAATAAATTTTTAAAACGGCAACGGGATTTTTTTTTTAATAGAAGATCAATTCAGCGGATGAAATAATTTACATGCTAGATTTATTTTAATTAGATGTCGTTCAGAATCTCCTGACGCTTGTAACTGTAAGACCTTACTAACGGGTAGCTTGATTCGGAAAATCCGTTGAATAGCTTTTCACGAAATAACTCCGGTCTTCATCTTTCTCTTTGTCCCTTTTTACCTTGGTCATTCACTGATCTTCTCCGTTCTATTCATCCGACTAATTGCAGGTTACGGTCATTTCCTCGTCAATTAGGTGTATGTCAATTAGGTTTTTTTTTTGTATAGTCATTTATATACTTACATGAATGCCGTAAGCTTTCCCAGAATAATCCCAGTGTAATACCCCAAAACTGGAAACGTTTGTAAGCTTAGGAAACTGAAGGCATGTCAAGGGAATTGATAGTAACGTAAAATCAGCTAATTGCAATTATGTTGCACTACGTCATACCTGCAGAAACGGAAACTCCGTGTACGCGAGCTTTGCGAATATTGCTTTGACGTTCAACCGCTAAAAATGGTTATGTGCTTTCTAGACACTTGACTTCGTGTCTATCAAATGTAACGCTATTCAAAGAGTCGCTGCAAACGCTGCGACGTACTAAGCCCGTTAATTCTTAGGAAAATGCATAGACTCACTGAAAATGCATGTAGACTCGTTATTACGGGATTCTTGAAAGCTCCAAAGCTTTTTTAAAATTTGAGGCATACAGATAACCTCGTTGATTAGTCATTTCTCTTTCAATCTTAAAGTGGAATCAAGGTAGTTAAAAAATTGAACGATAAATATTCGGAATGAAAGGGAAGCGGTTGAATGAATATGTTAATGGACGAATGGGATTTTTCTTTGAAAGTACTTTAACGTAAGTTAAGGTCTCTTTTAGAAGGGTGGCTGTCATTCAGAGAATTCATTAAAGGGCGCTGCTTTTGCGGGACTTCATTAAACAAGAACCGCATGAATATATTCATAAAAGCTATTTGTGATATATACATTAACAGCGGAATTCAATTAACTTCCCTTTTCTGCTTTCCAAATGTGACAACCGATCTGTCTTTGGTAAATATCAAAGAAAAAAGTATAATCAACACGATTTAACAGAATGCTAATTTTCCAAAGTTTTGTTTGCTTCCACTTATGCCACAATCATAGTAGTAGGATATCGAAAAAATCTCCATATCGACAGCAGTTATCAAATACTCATATTCAATGTTGACGTAAATCGTAAAAAGTTCATAACCTTAAAAATTTCATTAAAACTCTCTGTGCAAAATTATGTGAATTGGGTAGCTTGCAAGCACTGGAAATTTTCACTTTAAGTTTCTGCAATTTTTATCTGAATCTTGTCTAGTATAGAAAGTTCTTTAATTGTTTACAAGAATTTTACTTAACTTTAACAAAAAAATCGAAATATTTTACAGAGCTTTTCTCGTAAAAATCACGAAACTTTTACTTTTACCAAAAATCCAAGGTTCGGGTAAACACTGCAGTAATTATCCTCTAAAATCTCCAGTGCTTGCATGTTTTTTCACGCAATTTTCACTAAAAACACTATCGAAATTTTTATGAGAAAATACTGCCAGCAAAGCGATCGAAAAAGTTCCTCATTCATCGAATACTCCGCATTTTTTCAAATCAACGTGCAACTACCCTTTCTCCGTTAAAAATACTCAATCGAACTTGGGCGAAAAATTACGGTAAATCATCCTTCATCGAGGGATCAATATTACCCCTGTCGCGCGCGCTGAAAATACCGGAGGGGCGGGCGCGTCCGAGCGCACGTTGCGACGACGCGCCGAGAAATTTGTCGAGCGCGGGTAGCGCGCCGATATTGAAATGCATATTTCTCGCGTTCGCCGCGTCATCGGACGCGCGGAAACAGAGGGGGCCAATCCACCTACCTCAGCCCCCGGCCGTCCCGCGCAAAAGCATCGCGACATTTTTCAGCGAGCGAGTGCGGGCTTTATTGACCCGCGGCGGCTGCAGCGGGAGGCGAGGTCGTACCTCTCGCCAAGCTAAGATGCCTAAACCAAAGCGGAAACGTCGAGCGCAGAGATACATTTCCCATGAGCGTGGCGGCGCGCGTCTATCGCCGAGGAGTTGCTTGCGGGGAAAAATCCTGAACGAGCGGGAAGTGCTACACAGCGAGGAAATGTAATGCGGGGGGTCTTGGCGTTGCGCCTTGTAAGGTAAGATCGTTCTGTCTTGACGCTTTAATTTCGCGAATTTTCTTTTTCATATGTAGTCGGTATTAAATTTAATTTATTATTCTTTCAAGTGAATATTTTAAGTCGGGGGAGTTGGCTAGATCGAGATACTTTTATTTTAAAAAAGCGCATCTCTCAAATACTGTGACGTATTATTATTTCTGCTTCGATATAAATAAATTAGCAATTAAATGGAATGCAAAGAACGTAGGAAATAATTCCCTTTTAAAGTAGACGCCTGAAAACCACTCCTCCATTAAAGCGTCTCCTTTACACAAAGTCTGATGCATTTTCCTGTATCTCAAGATGTTTCCTTTAGCTTCGAAAAAAGTTAGCATCATACAGCGCTCTTCAGAATTTTTTGCGCAAAAAAGCAGCAAAGATAGAACAAAAAAAAGAAGAAACGCGCCCGGAAAGCGATAGACACGTGCCGGAGGGTGTGGAACAAAGAAGAAGCGAAGCGTGAGCATGCGGAGGAAAGAAAAGAGAGAGATTGCACGATCAATCAAGAGATTGTCCCGGTGCAAAGGCGAGAGCCTCCTCGCGGAATAGTCTCGCTGGGGCGAAAATATGCACATAAACGCGGCCCGCTTTTGCTCTGTCCCGCGGTACCACCGAGCGCTCCCGAAGACGCATTCGCGGCTTTGCGCGCTCACAGCCCTCCCTTTTTGCCGCGGCGCGATGTGCAGCGTTCGAGGCATCGATCGCGGCTTCGGTAAAAACACACTGGTTGGTAGTGTTTCTTTTCTTTTTTTTTTGTATGAAACGATCGACGCTACGGAATTGATATTGAAGAGCGAAGAGGGTGGTCCGCGGAAATTAATGACCTGCCACATTCAGCGGGATCAGTCTGCGACGTCGCGTGAGAAATGCTTTCTTATTGCGAAAAAAACTCGTGATCGTTCTGGCTCTTTCTCTACAATCCTGGGATAGTAAAGATACTTGTTTTACGGAAAGATTTATTTTTTTCGAATTATTCGCGATTAACGACGATTTTTTCCGAGTGCTAATGTATTTTCAGTAGTAACAGACACAGCGCCCGCGGGATAGGTAAATAGTAAGTAGTAACCGTCTGGACTGGACAGACGACTATCATTTACTTTTTAGATCTAGTCAGATATCCTATATTGACTAAAAAAAACTAGATCGATGCTGAAACAACGTAGTTATTTTAATTAAATAAATAAAGTGAATTTAAGTAGAAACAGATTGGACACGCCAGACCACGGACGTTTATTCTTTAACTCAAATAATTTTCTTATATTTCTTTTTAATTTTCTTTTCTTTTAGAATAATATACCTTGTTTTAATAAAATGTTTCTGTAAAACCGTCCGCAAATTTTATAACTGAGTGCAATTATAAAGTTAATGCACTTTATAATTGCTTAAAAATTATAATTTAATTAATTATTCAGTAGAATAAATTTTTTTAACGGATGCCTTATTATTCCTTTACAGAAAATACAATGAATATTACATCGATTAATCAATTAAGAGGTTAATTAAATGCAAACAATATTCACGTTAATAGATAATTTATATAAAGGAAAAATAAATAAAAGATCAAAGGCGCAGTTACAAAAGGGACTAAGAGTAACCTCCTGGCATTGAGAAGCTTTTAGGTCTTCACGGAAAGTGTAAACTCTGCTCTATCGCTCAAAATGATTCTCACAAAGGGTTGCGCTCACGTTTGAAATCCTTCCGTTTCATTTTGAATTGTTTTTATTTGCGGCGCAGCCAAGTGGAGCAGCTTTGTTTCGAAATCTTCTGGTTTTTGCGGTGTCTGATGACAGAGGAGGAAAAGAACACAAATGCGTCAACGTCGCGGACTCTGGTAAAAGCAGCAATATACGTCGCACGTAGTTTTATTCGATACAAGTCAAAACAGCACTTTACTTTCTTTTTGTATATTTCAATTTACAATTAGTTGGTTTACACCTTACTTTATCAAATCATTCTTCATCAAGTTTCTTTGTAAAATTAATTAGTTTAATAAGATAGAATTAACTTTTTTTTTATAATATCTTTACAAAATAAATTAAATTTATCAAACAGCTCAACTAAGGGGTAGAATTCCGTGGTAAATATAATCGCAACGAGAGAAATATCCGAAGCAACAAAACTCCGTAGCAATAAAAATCTAAAAAGAGAGGATTCAAGAGAAGCTCGGCAGTTAATTGGATGTTGCCAATGAGAGAAAAAAAACCTGCATTCTGGTTTCTTCCCAGCATTGTTTAAAAATTCTTTTGTCCCGCGCTTTTGTGGTCATTTAATGATGACTTATTGCGCGAGAAAATGCGTGAAGATGAAATGCGCGGAGCTCGGTAGGCGGAGCGACCAAATAAATAAACCGGAGAAAAAAATAAAAAAAAGGACCCGCCCCCACCCCTTTTACCTTTGTCGGTCTGCCGTTTCCACCCCTTCCTTCGCCCATCAACTGCGAGTACAATTACGCCACTTTTGAACCGCCTGTACGAGCTCCTACGACCTTGGCATGCTTAATTCAGCGAGCAGGGGGCCTCACTACCGCATCGCCGTCGCACAAAACACAGCGTCCAATTAACGATGACGAAAGCCAGCCGCGTGATCCTACCCCCCGCCCCCCGCCATCCCCCGTGTTTTTCTTCCTTTTCCCCTTTGTCGTTTCGCTTTTTGTCGTACCGCCAGCTCCTACCCCGTTTTTTTTCAAACTCACGAGTAGCTCTCGGCTTTTGTAACCGTCTTTTCGTCTTTCTTGGCGGAGATTTTTGTCTCGCAAGTTTGCGTTGAATGGGCGCTAACGAATTAAAAATTCAGCCGGCCGGGGGTCTTAAAGCCGCGTGTAAACGAGGCAATGCGAATTAAGGCTGGTGAAAGGGAGCCTTATTGGGGGAAGTACTTTGCATTAGCCAAACCGGCGGTTTCACCGAGTCAATGACATTTACGCGCTAAACAAAAATACGCGCACTTTTACGCTGACTAAGTGCCGCGTGGTCTGCCGCGCGCCCTCCTTGTTTTATTGCGATAACATTTTTATTTATTACTAGACACTTTTAGCGGGATCCGGCTCCCGGGGGTTGCTATTCATTTTTTTTAATGAAAACTAGGTAAATCCCCGCTTGCTCCACTGGGGTGCTGAAACTTCTTTTTTAAGTGTTCAGTATTTATAGCGCTATTATTTATTAGAACGTTTATAATGCTTTATTTGTTTATTAAGCGTTTCATAATTACTATATTACCAAGGAAAAAAGCGTAATCAACATGGTTTAATAGAATGCTAATTTTCCAAAGTTTTGTTTGCTTCCAATTACGCTATGAAAAAATCTCCATATGGACAGCAGTTATCAAATACTCATATTCAATGTTGACGTAAATCGTATAAAGCACCTACGCAAGAATTTTGCCTGAAAAAATACATTAAAGCTCTCTACAATTTTTACTTGAATCTTGAATTAGTAGAAAAGATCTTCAATTGTATACAAGAACTTTTACTTAACTTTTACAAAAAAAAATCGAAATGTTTTTACAGAACTTTTCTTGTAAAAATCACGAAATTTTAAACTGTCACCAAAAATCCAAGATTCAGGTAAATACTGCAGTAATTATTGCAAGTTTTTTCACGCAATTTTCACTAAAAACACTATTATTTATTATTATTTATTCGAACGTTTATAATGCTATATTCGTTTATTAAGCGTTTATTAATTACTATTTTAGGTATTAAACAATGCACTAAATAATTTTGTATACGTACTATTAACATTCGTACTAATTAATTATGTAATAAAGATAAAATTGAGCAACATTTCTTCTTTTTTTTTGGACTAATGAAAGCCAATGATAAATAAATATAATTAGTTAGCGCAGAAAAAGTAGAGCAGCCCTTAAATAAGGAAATAAGTTCTCGAAACAAAATAAGGAGAAGAACTCTTTTGCGTGGGGGAGAAAAAAAATCTATTATCCACCCCACAATAAATTGCCTTTTCTCGCCACAAGCAAAGGCTCTTCGCGGTGAGAGATTTCCGTACCGGAAATAAAGTCATTGTCGTTCCCCACGAAGGTAAACGGCGTTAATGTCGCCGCCAGCCTTTCTCCACTCCACGGTGCCCCTCCTTCCCCGCCATGGCAATCCTCCCCTCGCATTATGAAATAAGCGCGCTTCTCCCAGAAACGCAGTATAAAACGTGATAGAGCGGGATGAGCTAAAATTGAAAGAGACCTTGAAAAAGTACGGCGGGTGTATAACACAAACCATCGATATACAGCGATCATATACAAAAAAGGAAAAAGTATCAGAAGAGCGCCTCTCCCCCAAAAAGTCTGTCTGCTCGAAATCGTGTTTCACTATCCCACGGGGAATCCCCTCTTAAATTCTCGGCAGTCTCCTACATTAGTTACGCCTTGGTACTTGCAGTGGAGCGCCACCTCCACCCCTCGAAAGGTCGAGGCACCAGGAGGTAAGGCTCTGCGAAGCGGGAATTGATTCGGCTGTTGCCCAGGCGAAATATCGTCGAAACGTGATAAATACAAGGTGAGGTGAGTGTATATAGAGGGTGCGGGCTAGGTGGACTGCAGGCGTCAGCGAAAGGTTGTCGAGCGAGTGTCGCTACCAAAAGCTAGTTCGCCCGGGCCGGTTCGAGCGATCCACGCCGGCGGCGGAGGAGGAGGGGGTCGAAGGACGCGAGATACGACGACGGAGATAAATGGACGCCGAGTTATCCGGCAGCTTAGCCAGCCTTCTCTTACGTTTTTCGCATCCTGTCGGATGTGTGTACATTAGAACACAGACCCCTCCTTCCCTCCTCCCCATTCGTTGTAGCGCGAATTAATTGGCCCTGTTCCACCGGTAAATAATAGACCCTTGTCCGATCGAGGCGCTGCTACATAGATTATTAAAAGTTAGTGCTCGAGTATACGTTTAGATCATTTATGTTATTGTTTCAATTTATATACATTTAATAGTCAATCCTATTCGTCAGGATTATTTAAGAAATTCTGTGTATTTTATTTTTCAGTAGTAACAGGCTCGATGCCCGAAGGCTGATTGTGTTTTCAGTAGTAACAGACGCGATACGACAGACCAGTTATTATGTCTGTTTTTTTTTATTTTAATTTCAATTTATGATAACGTAACGTTTTTTAATAAAATATTGCTACAAAAGTTAATAAATATGTTAGCAACAGAATTAATGTACTTTCATAAAATAATTATTACTCTAATTAGAATTAAAAGTTACTCGACGAGTGTACGCTTGCACTGTTTTTATGTGTTTCAATTTATTTACTACTAGTGTAATGTAATAAATCCTGCGATAGGATGCGTTAAAAAAGTTCAGTATATTTTATTTTTCAAAATAAGTGAAATCGATTGTTTTTTGTACATTTTACTTTGTCGGTAGGACTATATGTAACTGTTTGGTCGCTTTAAAAACGCTGACATATGTTAGAATAATAATAACGGGATTCTCTCGGTACGCATCAATGAATTTCAATGTATACAAACGTAGATCATATCATTAACGATGCACTTTAACATTCTGTAACATCGATGCTTCCACGCTCGAAAGAGTAATGTTCTTTTTCGTTTTGTATCGTTAGCTATTTTGCTGTCTCTCGGTATATTTATAGCTAAAAAATTGACGTTTCCTTTTACGCGATAATTAAACTCCAGTTATAATGAGGGGGAAAAATTCATACAATGAAATTCAAAATTATTAATTAAACTTTAAGTAAAATTGATTAAAACTTGTACAATTAAAAATAAAAATAAAAAATTATTAAAATCTACAAAATTATCGTCATATAACGCTTGGATATGGAAAATCCAAAAATTTCATTAAAGTCCTGTGGTACATATTAAAATATAATCGACTCGTATCTAAAATATTTTATGATCCTGGTGTCACGCGGAAATTTGAACTATGTCCATAGCTTGGAAATTAAAAAAATTGAAAAATTGAAAAATTAATACTCAATAGTCGTAGGAAGATTCTCACTATGCACTTAATTTCAATGAATTTGACTTTTTCTTCAAAAGAGCTCCTATGTATTGGCATCGCCCCCGTACCCGAGAATCAGGGACAAAAGGCCGCCTCCGATTTCGAAGTCAATACAGCAAGAGCCATCTAGCAGAGGCGGTACGAGGTTTATATTTTTCTGTCTCCCTTCCTCTTTGTCTCTCCTTTTCTTTCGCTCACTCCTTCACGCACACTGACCTCTCTTTCCCTCTTTTTCTCGGAGGCGAGCGCAATGTATCGTCGAAGATCAAGAGCCGTTATTACTGAACGATTTCACCTAATGCCTGTTTCGCTACGCGTCTGCTCCGTCTACTTTTTCTTCCTTCGCCCGCAGTGCGCGTACAGATGAATACCTTTATTTACTTTTTCGCCGACGTTTTATCGACATCCCTATATACATAAACTTTTTGTGCGAAACTTTTTGCGAAATTCTTTTTCTCCTCTCATTGTCAGTAAAATTCATCCTGGCTGTATGGATATTCAGCAATATCGCACTTAGCTTGTCTGAAAAAATATTTTCCTATTTTACAAAAAAGGATAATAATAATAATGTTCGACAAGAAAAATTTTGTGCTGCATATGCGTGGGTGCGATATCTGGTCAGCAGCGACCGGTCATTGTTGGATATTCCAATAATGAGGAGAATCACCGAGCAGATAAGACTTTGTTTTATTCGCCGAGAAAGTTTTTTAATTTAAAAATTTTCCGTGAGCCTGGACTCGTTGAAGCGTTGAAAGAAGGATTTAATTAGGGATCCGAGGATCGGTAAATCTTTTATCGCATAAAGCTTCGTTCGATTTGAAATGTTTGCAGCAACAATGAGTACAGGTAAAAGGAAAATTCATGCAATTAAAATCTCCTTCGTTTCTTTTTAGATCAAAATGCAATATCCTAACTACAATTTATTTTATTACGCAATTTTATCGCTACAGGAAAATTCGAAATAATGTCAGAATCCTCGACAAGACTCGTATAAATAATGCAAAGAATGCTGTAGGGATAAAAAGGGATAACAAATACATCGGAAACGAAACAAAATTTCCAAATCAATATTTATCAGTATAATCATAACGTCTAAAATTTCTCTCTGATATTTTAATAAATTTACCCGATAATACTGTCAACTATTCTATTTAATACCGAAATTCGTAAAGACATTTTCGTCAAATTAATCTGAAATTTTATAAAAATCGTTTATCTAACAAAGTGTAATAAAAATGATAAACTACTACATAAAATTCACAGAATATCTTTTTTCAGCATCAATCGCACCGAAGCTTATTAAACCCAGGCACCATTGATGTGCCTAAATCACAATCTCACTCCATCGCGCGGAATAATTTAATTCAATTAAATCGCGCGTAATCATCGTAAGATGTTTCCGCTCTAAAAAAAAAAAGTTTTCACGTGCTTACTCAGCGTCGCGGCTGACGGAGAACAATGGACACCCCGGGGATAAGCCATTACTCCCAATCCTTAAGACCTTGGGTCAATGAAAACAAAAAAAAAAGTATCCAGGGGACCTTTCCTCCCCCGGAGTAAAGTCTATACACTCGCTCGAAAATAAAAAGATCGACCGAGAACCCCTGAGTATAATATAAACACTGTAAGGCAACGCCGCAACCCTACACCACCTCGGTAAAACCGCGAAGTTTTCGCTGCGTCGCGTCCGCTGCTCCTCGAAGTCAATGGAAGTTCCTCGAGCGCTCTTTTTTTGCCCGGACGGCTGGAACCGGACGCGCGCGCGTGTACACGCGCGTACACGCCTGGCCTTCGGCCGAGGCATACCCGTGGCTCTTGCGCACTTTGTCTTTGGCGGAGTGCTCGAAAAGGAGCGCGCGGGCAGAGAGGAGGAGAGGGACGGACGCTCGAGAAGGGGACGGTGTTTAATCAGGTTCGACTAGTTAGTTGGCAGGTGCGACGTACTCTCGAGTACCGTCGCTCGTCGTCGCCGTCGACGCCAGAAGTCCGGGAAACGCGCCACGAGCAGTCGGGAGAAAAAGACAAACGGTCGGAGAGGGGGGAGGACACTCGCGAGCCCAGCGCGGCGCAAGAAATCAAAGCGACGTGTCCGGGGCCGGCAGACGCTCAGCGCGCTCCGAGAAAAAGAGAGGGACGGAGGACAGACGGAGAAAGAGGCACCGAGGGCTCTCTCGCAACGCTATGCAGTTCAAGCCGTTCGCTTACGCCGCGCTTCTTTTTCACCTGTAAGAAGGAAATGCGTGTACGCGCGTCAATTTTTTCCCCTTTTCCTCGCGATGTGTCCCCTCCTCGCGATGCACTGGAGGGGACATTTTTATGGGCGCTGCAGAGCTTCTTGGCTGAGTATTTAAATAATGCGCTCTGTACGCCCTTTTTTTAGTTTCTTTCGTCGTTTTTACGGTGAACTTTTAATAAATTCAATTAATTCGTTCGATGACTCACTGGTATTTTATTTTGTAAGCGATTGTATAACAAAACACTTGAGTGGCCAACTTGTATCTTGTTCGAACAAAGATATTTATTGAGCAATAATTTCATCGAATCATTTAAAGAAATTCATACAATTTCAACATTATCGTGCGCCATTTGTTATTTATTTACTTTGCGAATTTAATTTTCAGGGAATGATTTATTGTAATTTCTTAGTTGAATTAACCTATTGAAGCGATATTGAATGGTTCACCCGTAGGTTTACGGCATCAGATTCGCAAAATAATGAACGTTGCAAAGCAAAATGTAAATAATTGGACAATAAGATTTTTTTTAAATCATTTTTACTCCTAAAATTTTCGTTAATGTTAAAAGCGTATATATTCTAAATTATCTTCTTTTATAATAAAATAAATTATTAGATTTCATTAAAACAATAATAAATTTAATAATCATCACGGGAGTACGATTTCATTGACTTTCAGTATAAAAGACACTTGCTATGACCGTTAAATTAATTTGTTTTTACTCAATGCCGTTGGTCGAACGTTCGAAAGTTATTTTACTTCCATGAAAGTTGATCACTTGCCACGCTACATAAGAATAGCTATTGATCTCCTACGTCCAATCTGCACATACGTATATGTATTAATAGGTATTCATGTAGAATATATAAAAAATCAATATTTTCATCTACTATCGTGAAAGGATCCGGATGCCGGAGAACTGGACGCTGGAGGAACGCGCGGCGTTTAAAACGAACTTTCTAACTATACTAAAGTGGATAAAATATTTTAAATTTTTTAAAGATCAACACATTAATTTTATCTAAGGTGTTATACATATTATATTGACAGCCGGTATACGAGATGATAAATTGATTTTCGCCGCGTACAAAATTGTCGTTCATAAAATTTTTGATTATTTCATTGCGACGCGGCGCTAGAATTTCCTTGATGAATCGTTACCGCGGCGCAGGTTTGATCGAGGTTCAAGAGTCACTTTATAAAAGAGAACGCGATGTTTATTAACGATCGACGCGAAAGCACGAAAAAAATGCGGCCAAAGGTAATTAAATTACGTGAAAATCGTTTCCTTCTCACGAGGATCCGATGCAACGTGCTCAGTCTACTTAAAGTGACCTGCCGGCGAGCGCACGTGTTATTAAATTAATTACGGGTACTTTTTCTAATTCATTATTCGGTGTGCTCTACATGATCCTAATACTTTTTTCAAACGCAACCGCGATTAAATTTAATGCCGAAATACCATGTTATATTCATTTTTCATTTTTAACAATCACTCGCGATAATTATGTACAAATTCATAGTCTACACACTAGACAGCGCGTGTTCTTAAATACATCCCATAATATACTGAATAAACCTACTTTTTATTTTGTTTCAATAAAAAAATTTTTTATGCACTTCTCGTGGTAATTATAAGTTACTAAAATATAATACTATTTTGTACAGAAGAATCAATTAATCTATAAAATTATTACGATTTTTTAAAAAATAGTATACTAGCTGCAGCAGTAATCTCTCTTTCTCGATTATACTAAAAAATTTTCCGCTGAGAATTATGTAATAGAAGATTTCTTTCGATACTACAAAAATGAATTTGAAAGGGGACGTGCTTCGACGAAACCGATCGGTTAAAATCAGCTACGGGGCGTCCATTTGACGTTTGCAAAATAAGGATGTAAAGATGCTGACAAATCCTCGGATCGTCGCGCGGTTGCGTTCAAAACGTATCGTTTCAATCCGAAGCCCGAAGCCAGTCCTCCATCTCTCCCTCGTCGGCGCACGCAAATCATTCCCTCAGCCCGAGGCCTCCCCAAGGATTTATGCGAAAATCATTCGCCGCGTCTTCTCGCGCAATTACGCACAAACAAAACAAAGCAAAAAGGATATCCGTGTCGAATTCTATTTTCCGAATAGAGCCACTCGTGATTTTGGTGGGTGCCGAGATAAAAAAAGCAACGGCCCACTCACACCCACTGGCTTATTCGATTTCGTTTGCTCGACGCGCACGTGCGGTAATACTCGCAAAATGATTGATGCATCGGAACTACGATTTATCGCGTCGAATAACAAACCGCGGCGGTTGAAACATGCAGCTTCGTCGTAATAAATCCATTAATTCCTCATCGCGCAAAAACATAAATATTCATTTCATTCGTAGCTGCTTATTTGCGAGGAAAACCGATGGTTTCGTAATAGGAGGCTCATCGCATTTAGCATGCGGATTGATATGGAAATCGTAATGATATTAAAATATCCCCAAAACACCGACAATTAACCTTTGTTCTATTCAGCCTTCGTGGTCGTTGTCGACTGAACAAACAAAAAAATTTTTTTTTCGGTCAAAATAATTTGTCTGTTTGGATTTGCGGCGAAATGTTCCTGGACGTGGAACGTTTTATTTGTAAAGTAAACGTTTTGTTTGTATAAGTGCGATAATTAATATCCATTATTATTAATGATAATTTCATATATTAATGATGATTACCCAGCCAGAATATCCACTTGCTCGCTGGTTGGGCTGAAGCGATTGTTGGCGATTGATTAGCGCTATGCATTTTGCAGGATAACCAGCTGCTCGTGAAATGTAAAACATTTTGGACCCTATGAAACTCGCCAGGCAGCAGTTGCAGCGATCAATGTACTGCGCCTCATCAGATCGTGCTGACCTACCCTTAATACAGAATTGCGTGTGTATAGGATGTACAGCAGAGTTTAATCTCTTATTTTACGAAGTCTATTTTTTTTTGTCCATTTGTAACAATAGAAAATACTTTCTATAAAAAAGTCACTTCTATCGTGCTTTTTCGGTAAAAAAAAGAGAAAAAAGTAATTCTCGCGTTATAATTGAAAAAAGAATGAACGGTCCATAAAAATTGTAAACCTATTGCTCTTTACAAATTCACAAGTAAATAGTATACTGAATTGCGGATAGTCGCCGACAAAGAATTACCTAAAAGAACATTTATCTTGAGAAGCGCAGTTAACGTTGTGCGTCGAAGAGCGAAGAGCAGTGTAGTCTACAGCATCGAAATAACAAAGACCAAGCATTGGTAATTAGCGAACCAATAGGCAATTTGTCGCTGATTCGGTCTCTCTCGTATAGCCGACGTAAAGGGCGAGTCCCAAGCTCATCCCCGGGAACAGTCGGCACGCGCATTTTTGCCGCGAGGCCACGACCGACGAGGCGCGGAATGCCGGCCGACGATCTCGGGGCTTGTTAACTGCGGCGTCGCGGCGGCCGCGAGTCTAGCCGAGAGCGGCACATCGCTAATGAATTCCCGGTATACACCTCGAGCAGTCCCGAGTCACCGTCATTGGAAAGAATCACTGGCGAGCCTCGAAAATTTGACTCCATCCTCCTTTTATTTTTTGTCGCGCATGCGGATCGCGTCGATGCGATCAATTTGTAGCTAAGTTACTGTAAAAGTACAGTTATAGTTGCTCTGTCGTCCAGGGTATTAATGCGAACGCGAATCGCCGATTTCGAGCTCAAGTGTTTCACTTTACTTAATCTTTGTATTGCTTCCAACGACTTTCAAAAAAAAAAATCAACGTAAAGATTTATTTTCTGCGAAGATTAGTTGATTCGTTTTGATTTCCAATGGATATCCCTGGCTGCTCCGTGTAAAGAAAATATGATGTTTTTTTTGTTCTGCATTCAGACACAGGATTATTAAGTTTTGAGAGGCAAACGTTTGAGAGATAAATACAAGCTGCTTGAAACTTTTACAAGGATACTATTTTTTCTATATGAACGTTTACTACCGCTGCACTTTTTCTTTATAGATATTCTCATAAATTTGAGATTTCCAAAGTTCACTGGGTCATGCAGCGAGCTTTTCCGACATTTTTACATTCGCGTAAAAATTTCAACTTTACAAGGGTACATTTCCAAAATTGAACTACGTCCCTCTAACTTTTAAACTCTCCGTCCTCCGATCTTCCCCTTAAAAGAAAAAAAAAAACACCCACCGTGATTCGACACAAGAAAAACAATCCAACGCCGTCGGAGTCTCCCCTAACCGCAGACACAAACTCGCGCCTGATAAATCCTTAAACCACCTGGAAAATGCAGACCCTTCCCCGAAGCGTCGGCTGCTTTGATATAAAAGAAAAAAAAATACAAACGGCATCCCGGCGAATCCCAGCCGCTCTTTAACGAGGCGATTGACATAAGAAGAGCTCGCGAAAGCCAAGACAGCGTGAAAATCAAAGTGAGCGCGGCGCACGCGATGCAAGGGGGAAGGGTCGGCGCTCGCCGATATGCAGCCCGACGCTCGTAATGCAGTCTGGCGCGATGGACGCGCTGTTCCCGCGAAAAAAAGTGTCTACTCGCTGCAGCCGGATGTGCGCTCGGTAGACGCGCGATCAACGGATCGCCTCCGCAACAGTCGATCCCCCCCCCACTCTTCCCACAGGCCATCCGGGCGCGTGATACCGCTACCGCGCGGACGCGTTATATTCTGCGTCGAGTGGCAGGTCGAGCGGATACAATGCTCGATGACTCGTGCGAGGGAATTAATGCTTGTTAATTCGAGATTAAGAAGCGCGCTGTGCCCGCGCCGTTATTAAGATTTATTGGGCGATTGTGAGTTGGAAGTACTTGGGTCGTGTGCTCCCGGCGCTGAGCCCATTGTTCGCGGGGGGCGGATCGATTTCGCTTTTGAAGTGGGCGCAGCATTCAACTGTTTGCCGATTGTTGCTAGAACTTGGCTATTTCCGAATTCCCGATTGATCTGCACGATGTCAATCTCGTGAAACACGTGATTGTACTTTCATCTCATTGTGCGTCTCTCAACGCTTTTGGAATATCCATGAACTTGGCTCTCGTGTTATACTGCTTGATACATCTTGGGTAATCTGTATTTCGGCGTAATGAACGGAATTATTTATAGGGTTGCTCGAATCTTGATTCTGTTTTTTATTTCAACTTTGCGTTAATTTCGTTACTCGAAAGCAAAAGATTTGTTCTAAATAAAAACGTTAAAAATACTGTTTGACAAAAATAATTTTTTTTTGTTTTAAAGACTGAAGCAGAATCGCAGAATAGTTATGAATTGTTAATTACAGCTTTTATGAAAATGTTAAAATTGCATAACGTAAAATACTTTTTTTCAAAAGAAATTCTCCTCTCGATGCAAATAAAGAAAATACGTGGGAATAAAAGATAAATAAAAGAGTAGACCAAAATGTGCCAAGTATTCGCAGTTTATTTATAAAAAAAAATCGTATAAACAACTAAACAATTGCAACGAAAGAAAACACACTGCGCGAATACCCTTTAGTCCGTTTGCATTTAATAAATAAATAAAAATAAAATAAAATAGAATTTTCAGTAGAAACAGACGGGACTATCCAGACACCTCGATTCTCGCTCAAATTAACGTCCGCCAATTTCGTCGAATCAAAAAAGTGTTCGCACTCGAAAAAAGGAGGCTCGGGCGTAAGGATTCGGAGTGAGGCGGGGGTTTGCTCTTGGAGCCGGACGAGGTGGTCCGCTCGTCGGGCGTGATTAGTGCCCGGCCGTTATCGCTGAGCGCTGCGGCCACGCAAGCACGGGCGCGCCGGGCGAGGAACCACGTCGGCAGCGGTTTTAAACGAACGCGCGACTCGCGCCCGTTCGACGACTAATTCAATTACACGCCACCGTCGGACTGTTTACCTGACCCGCGGCGGCGTGCCGCTGATGTGGCAAGGATCTCTCTCTCTTTCTCTCTTTACACGTATGCCTATCTTTCTCTCTCACTCCCATCCTCTCATTCTGAAAGCGTCTCTGGCGTACATGAGCTCCCGGAACAGAATCGAACGCTCGGCTACGCTGCTTTACTTCCGCGCTCATTCGTCCGTTTTTTTTTACGCGGGGGAGCATCCGCTTCGTGCCGCTCAGACGTATCTCTTGTTTTAGGTCTAAAATGCGCAGCAATTAAAAAGTACAGCGGCTAATGAGTTTATTTAAACGTGTGTAAACTGGTCAATTATGAAGACTAACTGCAGATTATTAACTACGGTGCAAATAATTGAGTTTTTTAAACAAACTTAAAAAGAATTCTATTTTTTTATTAAATTCTTTGCTGAGCCGAACATTGACAAACGTGTCAGCATAATGAAATTCTTTGAAAATTGTTATATAAAAATTTAACAGCAGAAAAAAAAACTGCTACAACACCTGCTATGTATCTGTAAAATCTGTACTAAATAATCTTGTATATAGAAGAAATAAACCTGAAAAGATTTTAAATGCTAAATAAAAAATAATTCTCGAAGGAATTCTCCGGTAAATTTTATAATTACAAAAATAACAAAGATAGTTTGTATAAAATGAATGCATATTTCACTTCATATTGAATGAAAAAGGTAACTAATTACTTTTCGTTGCCAGGATCTTCAGTTTTGCATTATTTGTTCTACCTTATTGGAATCAAATTTCGTTTACCGCGAGACTTTATAAAGCCGCTGGCAGCGAATTGAACGTATAATTGAAAGAAGAAAAAGAAACGCTTATTGGATGGAGAGAAAAAAGGCGGAAGAGGACGGAAAAAAGGTATATCGAGAGAAATGCCGAGAGAAAAGAGGGGGTCATAGAAAGTAACGCACAGTACCGTGCAGGACGCACCGGAGTCCTACGGAAACGTCATTTTTATTGTCCTAGAGTGATTTTACTTTCGTCGCCTTTTTTTTCCTCGCTCCCCTCTGCGACCTTCTTTCCTTCGCCTTCTCCGGCTGCAGATTGCGCGCGGGGCTCGCGCTCGCATTCGGAAAATTCAATAAAAAATTTATCCGACCGGGCCGTTTCCTTTTTTTTTATAGACAGTAACTTGTTCACACCGGTGGATTCTGCTCTTTCGCGGGATTATTACTCACCCACCGAGCACCTCGGTACTTAATTCGAACTGCTGAAAGTTTTTGGCTTACCGTTTCTTTACGGATCGTGATTTTAAAATTTCGTTTCCTTAACGCAGACAAAGTTTAACGACGATTTTCTCCGACACTCGACCGAAATCGATTCATATAGTCGAAGAAAGCGACGCTCCACTTTATTACACCTATTCCTCCAATTTCTCTTTTCTACGAACACACCGATGCAGGCAAGGAAAATTAAAATAAAAACTTTAATATACTTAAAATAAACTGTACTAACGGTCAAACTACTAACTAGTAAAAAAGTTTTATCGTGACGTTAAAAATATTTAAAATGTAATTTAATTGATTAAAAAAACAATTCGTTTTTATGGTAGAAATAGTAGAACTAGCGACCGAGAGCGAGCGCGCCAAACTCGACATCGATCGGCGACGCACTTTCGCGGAGTCCTGTTGGCGAGGAAATTCCTTGAGTAGGGTTCAAACCGACAGTCATAGTCTTACAGTTGATAAGTGTCGAACGTTTTGAGGAACGGATGCTCTCCTCGCGCATTTAGGAAGGTCGCCGGGGCTACTTCAAATTACTAACCCCGGAACAGAAACAACCACTCAGACCCGGTGATGCCGCTATAATCCGCTTAACGGGTGCTCCGATTGGAAAAAGGATCGAATCGATAGGAGGCCTGGCAGGAAATTCTGTGATACCGCCACGTGATAAGATGCGGTGAAAGAAAAGGATCCTCGTTGACTTAACAAATTTACGAGGACGATAGCTTGGAAAAATGGCACGCATTTTTTCACTCGGGATTTTTTAGATAAAAACGTCGCGGACGTTGACTAACGCCGGCAAAAGAAAATGTCCAACTGGTTTTACATTTTAAAATATTGATCACGTTGTTATTCAAATGAGTTAAAAATTAATACGAACAACTTAGTGACTTAAGTAACTTTCTAGTTAAACAAACAAATTTCAATTTTTATAGTTTTAACTTTTAAAAAATTAACTCAAATTGGTATTTTAGAGTTTAACTGTAATGTCATAAAAACATAAATAAAACATTTGAACGCTCATGCTGTTCACATCGAGTGCAAAATGCACTTTTGCCCTTTTGCACAGAGCTGCATTCTTTTAGTAAGCTTTCAGCCAATTCCACTGGTGCCAAATGAAAAGCAATCTGTCAAAGGTTCGTAGTCCACGGTTATCTCAATTTTGTCAAAAATGCATTTATGTCCTTTTGTCAAAGAGCCACGAAATTGAAAAAAAAAACTGCACTATCTCAGCATATCTGTATTCATTAATAGTCATGGATATAGCGCTCCCCTTTCGACTCCTCCATAAAGAGATGAAGAAGTGACCAGCGATGGTCAACGTGAGTTCAAAAAGTCAATTCAGAAAAGTCATGTAATCTAAATAAAAAAATCGTTTGATAAAAAAAGGAGGGAATTGAGCGGGGATTCAAGCAGATTAGAAAAAGTTTCTGATCACTACGACCAGATTATCCTAATCAATACCCGCAGAGGCTTGCGCACCCTTTCCTCTCGTTCACTCCTGCATCCCCACTCTCTTTCTCCCTCCTTCCTTCGGCACCATTTGCACCTCCATACAGCGGCAGCGTAGATTCCGCGGCACCGAAAAATCCCACCGAAAAATTCGTAAAACTCGCGTGCGCTCTCCCCAGTGAAAAAGAGGCCAATTTGCATAAGAGCGCCGGGGATTGGACGATTCCTTTGCAAATGCGAGTCGCGGCGCGAGTGGGAAAGAAGAGGCGAGATGAGAATGAAAAAAAAAATGAAGAAGCAGGCGGCAGGAACGCTGCACGCGGGAATTTGCCGCGGCGCGGTTGAGCCTTGATTATATAACGCCACTCGCGGCCCGACGCAAATCGTCGATTTAACGAGTGGCGCGGGGGAGGGGAGGGCAAAAAGTTCCAGATGCAGGGAGAACTCCGGGATAATTAAGAGGCTACCGCCGCCGTTCGGCGCGCAGTCGAAAGTGTATTTAACCTGGAACTTCTCACACCTGACCTTCTTGTTCGTCCGATTCGTTCTACGGCGATAGAATTTTTTGGCCGAATTTGCGAGGAAAATCCGCGGAAAAGTTACGAGGTGACTTTTCAATATTTGCGAGAAAAATCTGCATGAAAATAGAGAGGATTCAACATAGTTAAAAATCACTGGAGCGAAGTGAATAAAGCATGGCTTTACGCTTGCCAATGTAACAATGATTCACGAAAAGTCCCATAAATATTCCGTCAACGTGATTTTTCTTTCATTTCGGCTGGCTAAATAATTTCGATGGACTCGTCTATTATTATAACGTTTATATATTTATAATAGTTCTGGCCACGTCGTACACAGGAATAAAAGCTATTCCCATGGTAAACATATACCCAGGCGACTTTGTTTTTCCTGCAATTTCAACGGCAGCTTTTATGTAAATACAGCTGGATTTCACGACCGCGCAACGGAAATGTTTTTACCTCATTTGCTTTGCACGAATTTTTCGCAAATGTAACTCTTACACAAAATAATTAGCCCACATTCGCGTTTCGCTTTTATCAAGAATTAATTTACAATCGTCCGTACGCTAATGCAGATCCTATACCGCGCGCTCGCTTATATCGGATCAGACATTTTTTCTTTTTTAACATCTATCATTATGCAACAGTCCGTTCCACTGAGCTACTTAAAACTCCTTTCGCATAATTCATTTGTGCAGTAAAATCCGGCGCACGCTTATATGTATATCGCGCAGATTAATATCCGGTACCCCAGATATGATATCTGGCGTACGTAAGGCCCCGCGAAAAGTGCAAATCGTCATGACTCGAAAAAAAAATTGAAGCTTTTCCCTCGCGTAATGAAAATGAGCCGACCCACATTGATCACATCCTCCTCGCGGCAACCTCCTTTATAAATCGTCCGGCGAGCGCGTGACCGGCGAGGGTCGCTCGTTCGCGCGGATTGCGCAACGCCGGGGAAATAAAGCGCGATAAGAGGGAAGAAGGTCGCGGCGATAGCTCCGCGCCAAATGTACAAATGAGACGATAGTGGCGCACCTCCGGGCAGACTCAGGCGCCGTCCCCGTTACACAAATTACATCGAAAAGCAGCGCGACATTCTCGCCGCGTCCGGGGACCGAAAAGTAATGAGGAGGAGAAAAGAGAGACGACGAGGAGAGGAGAGAGAAAAGAGGGAAGCC
The DNA here is from genome assembly GCA_018906775.1 of Sycophila sp. Sp_5. Taxonomy (NCBI): domain Eukaryota; kingdom Metazoa; phylum Arthropoda; class Insecta; order Hymenoptera; family Eurytomidae; genus Sycophila; species Sycophila sp. Sp_5. The sequence continues at coordinate 11,972 of JACCID010000070.1, read as the reverse complement.
GAGCGAATCGGAGAGTTAGGGTGATGTAAAGGGGGTACACCGTGCGTAGCAGTACATCGGCCTTCGTCGCGCCTCGGCCAAGCTGCTGTGTATATATATATATAAATGCAGGTATATACACGTGCGGCCCGCCGAGCGAGGAAGGGGGACGCGGAGCTCGCGGTAATTCCTAGGCGAGGTGTATAACGGAATTCGCGTTTCGATTCCTGACCCCGAGAAAGAAAGAGAGAGAGAGAGAGAGAAAGAGCCGCCGCGCCCGCGACGCGACGTCTAGGGTGATCCGCGCAAGCAGACGAGCCATTGGCCGGCCTTTCCACCGAGCGCGGCACGAGGAGAGACGCGCGCGACTGGAATAACGAAATGCGCGAGCCGAATGATTTCTTTTCTTCGGCGACGAAGCGCGAGCGCGCCTTCTTGGCCTTCTTTTACGCATGCAACTTGTTCTTTTTTTTTCGCTGACTTTTTTTTTAACTGCTGATCTTCCTCCTTTTTTTTAAGAACGGATTTTTAGCTTTTTACGCGTTATTTGCTCTTGGATAACAGCTGCGAGGTCTTACGCGTAATTATGAGCCTGCGAAGGTTCGCGAATTCTGTTTAAGTAATTAGCATCTTGCAAATAGCGGGATAATCTTAATTGTTTTATTTAATATTCAGACACCGAAAAATTATGTACAATGAGTATATTTTATTATCGTATTTTTAGAGATCAGTATAATAAATTACCAAGAAATGTAGAATTTATTTTCGTACACCTTTAGTAAAAAATTAAGTTATACTGCAGGCTTTATGTACCTATTACTCCTTTTACAAACTATAACGATCATTATTATAAAGTGTTTTACTACAGAAACTAAGTCTGTTAATAAAAATAATAATTGAAAAACAAATTAATCTACAGGAGGAATCAGTATTTAATTAACACGGAACTAGACAAATCGTCCATTGCATCGTAAAAACGTTTTCAAAATAAAAAAATGCCTCCACCCAATTAAATAGTCCTATAATCATAGGATGGGTGTCAGGTCCGTCAAAGCACATCGGGCAATATATCGATCGACTTGACGGGCTCCATATAAGGAAGCGGCTTAGACTCGCGGGCTAGTCTGCGACATCGCGATGCCCTTTGAACTGTCGGGTGAACGCGATGTGCCGAGGCGATAGGCCGAGTCTTAATTACGAAGGAGGCGTTGCCGAGGCTCGCCAGCGGCCAGGGGCATTCCTTGCGCACCCACCCGAGACACAATTAAACGCTTAATTACGCCTCGTCGCGGTTGATCGAGCTCGAATTCGTTCCCCGCGACGCGCACACCTCGGCCGCCTTAATGATGTCGTTATTTATCGAGATGACGCGCGCGTTACTCCAAAAGCCGTTTTTTCCCCTCTCCGAGTCCGGGAAGCCCGCAAGTAGGCGCGACGACTGCCGGCCGTCATTAAGGAAGGTGTGCGTCGGGTATACATTATCGCGGTAAACGCTCGGCAAATTATGCTCGTTCCACTGATGAAATGTAATCGTTTGAGCTTTTTAGCGGATGCGATCGCTCGTTCGGAGGCTCGAGACGCAGGCAGTTCCGAAGAACGAATGCTCTCGAGAGTCGCGTCTATTGAAATTGCAGTGGGGAATATAAAAGCAAAGGCGAATTCGATACATGCGCTACTGCGATCCCCTTTGAGGGAAAGTCAATTTGCAAATAACGCGGCAAAAGTTTTTCGAGTTACGTTACTTCTAATAAATAATCCGGTAGTGTACACACGTGCACATGCACATGTATATACTAGGGGGGGTACCCCCCTACTCGCTCCGCTCGTCCACCCCCCATTTTGCGATACAGACGAATTCTAGAAAATAATTGTTGCATTTTTCTCCTTTTTCTTAACTGTATACAATATGAAACTTCATTTACCCAAGTGCTTTAGCGATATAATTGAATATATTTATTTTTTCAGTTAAATTCCAGAAAATAATTTTTTATAACCATTAATTTATAACCATTAAGAAAAGACTCGATGGATTGATAAAACCAAAGATGAGATTGGTATTTGTGCAGAAATGTGTCTTTTAGTGGATTGAACCTTTTGAAAATGATATTTCATACATCGAAGGTCAGTATAGATCAGTATAGTCAGTATAAAACAGTTGCCATTGCATCGAAAATAGAATATCTAAAATTTTAGGTACCGCCGCGAGGTTTAGCTAAATGGATGGTTTGGCCTCGGCTTAGGCTCGAGTTTGCCTCGGGTCGTCACCTCGGCTTAGCCTAGGCTAAAACTATGCCAAAGCTACACTCAGCCTAGGGACATTTTCAGATTTTGCTCGACGGTGTCCACCCTAAGGGAGCACCTGCATAAATCGCAAGATAATTTTAGAACAATGCTATATATAGCATGATATAGTACGATGATATGGTATTGTAATAAATATGTATTCAATTTTTTATCGAATTATATTTTAAACGATACATGAAAAGCTTACCTCTAATTAGTATTTTATCTTGAATGTCTTCATGTATATTATATAAATTTTTATGAATTCATTACAATGAGCTAATCACAATAATGTAATATAATATTCTCTATATTTATACTCTGCTATCTATGCTGCTGTATTTTCCATTTTAAAAATATTTTATACAAGTTCATCATAATCTACTTAATCATAATCTAGTAAATAATTTCTCATCGTGCATTAAGTACCAAATGAGTATCAAACAATGTTTCATTACAAAATAAGATAATAAATCTTTGCATTTCAATCATCCAGTTATTATAACAGTTTAAGTTTCGTTTTTTATCAGCAACATCTAAAAATAAATATATAAAATGGATGATTCATTGCTTTGCAAAATTATTCAAATTTATGATATTAACTTATTACTCACTGCAGGTGTACCTATATTTATAGAATAAAAATAATATTCACAGTACCTTTTACATATACCCATACACATATGTACATATAGATGACAAGTAAAAAAAATTCAACTCTTTTGCAAGACTTTAGTATTACATTACTCCGATACTATAAAATAATTCAAAAAAAGGGGGACAGGGGAGGGGGGAGTTAATGGTGCTCAGCATTGGGCGGCACCATTTTCTGCAGAACCCTGGCATTATTTATGCCATTGATATCTTCGTAATATATCATTAGCTGTTGAGAAATGCATTATTTGTTCACTAACAATTGAAAGATTAAGGCAACAAAAATTGTGCATTTGCTTTCAATAGTACAATTTAGTAAAATAACAATTGATTTTTTATCACACAAGTAAGATTTTCATATTTTTGTACAAAAAACGGGGCTATATAATCCATTTTTTTACTAATGAGTCCGAAAGGTAGAAGGGCGATCGAAAAAGGGAAAACGGTGTACAAAAAGCGAAGCGGGCAAAAAAAGCAGCATAACAACCAAAAAATACCACTATATTGCCCGCTTAACTTATAGGGGGTAGTAAGGGCCTAACAGGTCATAGGGCAAAATTGGTCGGGGAAAAAAATGGGACATTGATTGGTACACATAAAAATATGAAAATTTATACGGGTGTCAAAAAAAGATTTTACGTACATATTTAGTATCATTATATAAATATTATTTATGAGATTACATATACATATAATAATTAAGCATACATGTACCTTGTTCTAAATATAAATTCATTACTAATATTAATAAAAATAGAGAAGTAAATATAACTTCTACTTAGTTCATCCAAATGGTGCACAGCTTTTGGGCGGCACCATTTTCTTCTTTTGGGAGAGGGGGCAAATTTAAACTAATAATTTATATTTAAGAAACTGCAAAGGAATTCAGCATATTTAAGAAGACGAAAATTTAACAAAGCTAACTTTACGGAAAAAAAAAGAAACTAAAAAAACTTTTAATACACTTTAATAAACTCGCGAAGAATTAATGGAGTAATGTAATACCTTATATCTGCGTTATAAATTAGAAATTACTATTATCATTGAGATAATATCTTAGTCAGTATTTAACGTCCATCGGATATTCAAAGTTATTCATAAAAATAAATTACGCAAAAGAGTTGACAGGCGTAAGTATAACATCTCACTAGCGCGGATTCCCACGGTGAGAAGTCGATGGCTGCAGGGCCGCCTCGTCTTCTTCTGTACTACGCACTCTCGGAGATCCCTTCGAACCCGACTTTACAATGCCACTATGCAAGTATAGTAGCATTTAAGATCGAATTGATACCGAAGACCGCGAGACGTAAGTACACAGAAAAAGCTGAAGGCAACTTAGATATGATTAGTAATATCACACTAATTTGACAACAGCTTTTCTGCTTCGATGCAGACATCAGGATTCCGTGCGATGGACCTGTAATAAATTGTTTAAAAACATTATATTAATATCGAAATAATATTTACTTATTTATTTAAAAATAATCAATGTACAATACATATAAAAGTACTTTTCTTTGTTGAGAGACAATGTTAAAAATTGAATCTTTTAAAAATAAATTGTTTGAACTTTAATTAAAAACAAGACATAATATGACTTCTAACTACAATTTGGTACAAAAAAAAAATTAATTATTATTTACTTACCACATTATGATGGGTGGTGGTTCGCCACTCAACTTTGCTCTTCTTCAGTAATTATAAAAAATCATAATAAAATAAAGTATAATTTTCACTGCCCCTGGCAGTATTCAGTTCAATGGCATCTAAGACTGTCATATAACAAAATAGAAGCAGCGTGAATACTCTGTTTGATCCGCTCCACTGAATTCTGAAAAAAAAAAACAACTTAATTATTGGATCGAATATATAAAAAAGGTTTTGCAGTATGTATTATTAAAGAAAATATATACTATTGCATATATTTTCAATATATGAAATAAATTCAAAATATTGTACAAATTAATCAAATGATACTTTTAATAAAATTAACTAATTATTCTCATGCACATGAACAATATTCAGCATTTCAAGAAAATATGCAACTTAATATAGTAATCAACAAATTTACTTACACGAATACATGAGTTAAGGTAAACCAATGTTCCACAGGCAATTTAAGTTACAGCGAGTAATAGAATTTTCAACTACTGTAACTTCAGCCAAGCTATAATTCGGTTAATTCCTGAAACTATTGCAGTGTCATTGTGTCAAATCAAGTGACTTGTACAACTGTTCGATCACAAAACAGCAAGCATAGTAGTTCTCACTGAATATTAATATAGTAATCAACAAATTTACTTACACGCAAATAGTAGTAATAGAATTTTCAACTTCTGTCATCCAACTTCAATCTGAAAATGATAAAATAATTACTAAAATAATAGATAATTTATAGTATAAATAGAAGAAATACATTTCTTTCATAAAATTTAACAAAATTATTTAAGATATCTTTTAGAAATATTTTGAACAATTTCAATGAATTGATTTATGACAAATAAGGAATAAGCATATATACAAGCTGCTATGAAAGTATACTTACTTATCAGGAAGTACCAGTTAATTAGTTATATGCAGCCAATGACTGGAACAGCAGAGTGATGAATACAATTTTAAATAGATCTCCACCAAAGCTGCAGTTCTATTATTACTGTTGCTACTTTAATAATAAGTAGTATAGATGATTACATTTGGACATTGTTACATCTCAGAATAAGCGGCAGGATACTTTTACCACAAAGCATTAACCTGAAAATGATGAAATAATCATTAACATGATTCACAATTTTCCTATTATTATTAAACGAACATCACAATTTAATTAATTACACATTTTTACAAAGACTTGATGCGGTAAAAAAAATAAGCTATTCTCTGTAACATTACCATACAACTTTCAAAAGAGATACAATTAACCATTTTAAGTCAAAGGAATTAAAGTTAAAATTCTCTCAAATCACATGAAATGATCATCCAAAGTGAAAACCAAGGGTGACCAACAAGTAATTTAAGAGATTCGTTACTTACTCTTTGAGTGCATAGAGTATTTCCATATATGAAATGTTTGTAATGGGTGCTTTACTTTCTCTTAGAAGGAAGCAACACCCTGAGTATAAAAAAGTAAAACGATTCAAATATTGAGTCATACTCACATACATTGACTGGTGAAGTAAAACTGAGGCGAAGTCAACATTTACATTTAATTCAATAATTCATAAGCAGCACCAATGTAGTCCAACCAAATGAAGTAGCATCACTCATCTGAAAGCACAGTGTATGTAGATTAGTTCCGAAACAGTTTAAAGAGTCTATTGTAGTCATGAAGGTAAAAATTTCATTCGACTACTTTAATTAAAAAATATATATTTCTAATATAAATTTGTTTATGTACACTATCCAAATCTTCACGCCTATTGTGGAATCAGAAGTCACAGACAACAAGCAATGTTTTGAACACCTGACACTCTTTCTCCTCCATACTCCCCACCCACATTAGGTTAGATTTGCATGACGTACTACACTTATATTAAGAGTGCTCTACCCCCCTGGCGAAAATAGACAACTCGAATTTTTACAATATGATCTCAAAACTGACATAATTATAAACTTGAACAACACAAACACAACACAAACTCCGAGTTACAACAATCCCAATCCATTAGGTACTATCTCAAATTTTTATATTTAATATAAATTAATTAAATTATAATACAGTACATTTTAAATTTAAAATTATAATCAAAAAAAATTAAATAAGAAGACTTTAAATCTTAAAATTATTTGAAATATAAAAAGGTATGTAAAGACTTTAAGCTAAAAATTTTTAAGCTACAGATTTCAATTTTAGAAAAGTTATAATTTAAAAGAATTTGCTAATTTAAAAGACATATTTAAATTTGAAGTATTTTTAATTAGATATTAAAGTTAAAAAAAATTCAAATGCAAGATTCGGTACTGACCGAGCGCGGACCGAGCGCGGACGACGGAGAGAGGCTAGGCGAAGCACCTCGGGGAGCGGTGCGGAGGAAGCGTGGTTCGGCGGAGCAGGTCTGAGCGGTGGTCCAACTGGTGGGAGAAGCGGGCTGGCGCAATATTTATGCCTTCGCCCGAGCCGAGTGGAGGGAGAAGCGCGGAGTGGCAGCGTAGCTCGGAGCGGTGGGGGGTCTCTGTGCGGAGCTGCGGCGGCGCCCGATATAAAAGAGGGAGCAAAAAATGTGCCGCAGTCATTTGCCTTCGACGTCTAGGACGTGCGGCATCTCATCATAAAAATATTGCATTTCCAAGGAAGCTGCAATCCGATCGCGTAAAAATTAAAAGACGCACGGAGAGTTAAGATCTATTAAACATATCTACTATGTATAAAAAAGTATATTTTTTGTAAAATTTTTGTTGAAGCAAGTAAATGTCAATCAACTAAACGTATGTAGTTGACTCAACCACTTTTTTTTTCAGTGTAGTTTAACCACATGCAAATTAAAACAGTCTAGCAAAATTGATCTATCTGTTCCATAATTGACCACCTTTTTCTTATATTACTGAAGTTTATATATAGTAGTACAGGAGTACAGTTGATTGTGAATCATTTTTAACTATTTTTACGATATATGTGTACACAGCAGAGAAGAGGTCACTCGTAGCGTGTCATAACGATGTTGATGATGATGATGCTAAATGGAAAAATGGTGCGGAACGTAACTCTCGTTTGTTGTCAGAGCAAGGAGGAAGTTATACCACAAGCGGAGGATGTAGTACTGGAAGATAAGGACGATTTTATTCAGCGCATGAAGCAACGCAGCCAGAACGTTTGATCAAGAGAGCGATTGAGGCCAGGACGTGGTATAGGCCGGCCTCGCCTTAGGATATAGTACCTTGAAGCGAAATAAACATAGAGCAACCGAGCATTTTCTTTTTATTACGTAAGCAAACGAGAGAGAAAGAGAGAGAGAGAGAGAAAAACAGTGTGACAGATTTTGAACATCGTTTTCTGTGATCACGTGGAGATGTGCAGCATATATTCCTACTAATCACAGTGGAATCGAAATGATTTCCGACACGAATAATTTTTTTAAGGATAAAAAACATGATAAGTGTGTCGATTCTTATCATCGTTCAGGAACTTGTTCTTTTCCACTATTCACACCAACCCAAGTCTGGTCTTTTTCTTCTTTGAATTGTATTGGGCAGACCTCGCTCACCGTGTCTGTTATTTAGTTTGAACTTTCGTTTTATTAACGAATTTTCTGTATAAAATATTTGAAAAATATATACATGCTTTAATTAGTAGGTAATCAATTGTATTTAGCTTATTTGATAACCTTCAATTTTAATAAAGTCGACGTGTAAAATGTATTTAATTTGTTCTTTTTGTCCTGCTACTTGTATTAATTTGAATTTCATTTAATTCACTTCATTTAAAAACATCTAAGATACATTAGGTTTTTTTGTCAAATTTATGTTGCTAAAAAGGTACAAAATGAACGTTTGTCAATCCAGAAGTACAAACAGTGTATTGTTAACAATAAATTCCTTGCTTGTCATCCTACGTTATTAGTCTTAATATAAATGTGTAAATTACCAATAAATTACATATAATTTGTCAATTTTTCCTGTGTTTATGTACATGTATTTCTCAACAACCTTTAGAATTATCACAAACTTTTCACTTTTAACATACAAACTTTCAGAACTCTAAGTAGTACAGAATACTATTTAAGTACTTTTCGTTTTATTACCAACAAAGTGAAGCTAATTATCACTAATACATGTAAGTTAAATGCGGCCCTTAAAATTAATTCGCATAGAAAGTAATTATTTTTAAATTTCAATTAACTTAAACAAAATGAGCTCATGTGGAATCTCCGGTTACAAAGATTTTATCACGCAGTACGTTTGTTCCTCGAAAAAAAAAAAAAACATTTTTTCTATCTACTGAAGTATTTCACAGATAATCATCAATAGCTTGATATGACTTGATATATATACTTTTTTTTATCGAGGGCATTAAATTTTTTTATTTAATTTATATAAGAGTATATAAACTGAATTGCCTGTAAAGCAATCGAAATTAAATTCTTGAATTAAACCTCCTCATGCCCTACATTGCTTTTTTGAAATAGTAATCCTTCTTATTTTGTTTAACGGTACAAGTAAATAATTCTGTACTTTTAATAAATTACCATGTCCATTAGGTGTTGTCATGAGCCTTGATTGTCAAGTCTTAAAACTTTGACATTTGAACAATGAATTTTTATCTAATTTCGAAAATGTGAAATTCAACTTGAAAATGTGAATAATCACACAAATTTTATGTGAAATTTTGTTTATATGTTTAGCATTTCTTCGCGTATCAAATGTCACTATTTACAATTTTGAAGTGAATTTCACATTTTCTGATTTACACGATATAAACTTCAGTATCAGATTCTTCAGTAATATCTAGCAATATATTATCAGATTTCAAATCCCTACAAAAAACATTTAAATAATTATTCGTATTACGTTTTCTTTTCATTTAATATTGTGGCAAAGTAGAAATTAATTACCTATGAGCAATTCCATGATAATTCATGTGAGTAACTCCTTCTAATAGCTGAGCAAATAATAGGATGGATTCGCGTACGCTAAGTTGACGACTCGTTATGTATTGTTTTAAAGTGATGTCATACCTAAAATTAAAATGTAAAAAGCACTCAGTTATTGCTTAACCTACTTTTTAAAAAACTGAAAAACACACCTTTTCATTACTAAAAATAAACTCATGTTTCTACCAGAACCTTCTGGGTTCAGCCGTGCTGGTAAAGCATCTGGATACATGTTTATTGAGCCAGGTAGAGACGGTACTCTATCAGCAAAAAACAGAATACATAGCTACAATGTTTGAATGAGGTGGCAAAATTTTTTTGTTGTCTGCCATTCGCTGCTCCCACTGTGACAGTTCTTCGTTTTGTGATGCTTCCAAGCTGGTACTGTTTCTCTAAACATCGCTCTTAAAATGGCTGTTGCATTAGACTCGGCATCATAATTGAACATCATTTTAACTGCTAATGGAAATGATGATACATCCTTGCTTTTATCTACAGTTATTCTTCAATATTTTTATTTCTCTGCATCATTTTTGTGCGTACTGCATAAACCACTGCTGAACATCCTTTTGCTATAGGTGGTCAATCACAAAATTGCTTAAATTAAGTTGATTATCGCCTGTTAAGGTGGTATCATAGTGTTTATCATTTCTTGGTTTGTTCCATTGCAATTTCATAACAGCTTCCTAAAATATATTACGATTAGAAATTCAAAAACAAAAAATTCAAAATCAAATAGTAATATTTTTGTCGTATTTACTCTAATTTCCCAGCAAAACACCTTCCAATTCGTCTTCTTTAGTCAAAATACCAGTGCCAGAGGCCAATGAGATCCCCACTAAAGCAAAGAACGGAGCAGGAATCTCTACCAGACAATAATCGATTAGCTGCACGACGTCTCAGATCAGCTGCTAGAGTGTTGGTGACTCTCTTCAAGATGTTTGTCAACAAATAAACGTCGTGCTTGAGCTCCAGGAAGCCAAGGGTGACTCTGAGCTGATGATGCATCGCCAGTACCTTTAGGTACATGGCCCTGGGACTCGCCTGCAAGTAAACCATCGTCTCAGCAAAGCTACTCCCTCGGGTGAGTCAACTCACAGACAAAGCAGATGTACATATACTTGCCTACTCGTTCAACGTGTATTTTGTTAAAGGTTGGCCTTTGTTTTGTAGTAATGATGCTCCGGATTTCTGAAGGAGCGCAGGAGAAAGCGACCATCTTGTATAAGTCGTTGGGCTACTGTTCTAAATCGACATCCCTCCGCGCTCCGGAGCCGCAAGCGCCCACGGACTAAGCTTGGGCCCCAGAAGAAGGCCTTCAAGCTCGAAGGCAAAGCCGTCAGCAGTGGATTCTCAATTTTTGTCCGCTAACCTCGTCCAACCTCCAAGTATATCAGCGCCTTTGTCAGGAGAGCGCTGCGCAAATCGCCGATCGCCGACGGGAATATTTCGTTACTGATTGATTTTATTTATAAAAACGACGTACAGTCTTGCGTCCTAACCTTACCTCGCGATGAGTTACGCGACGATCCGCCTTGGGGATGCGAAATTTTTAAAAGCTCCGCTAAAAGTAAAAGCGTCCACGACGGCGAGGCCTATACCACGTCCTGGCCTCAATCGCTCTCTTGATCAAAACGTTCTTGGCTGCGTTGCTTCATGCGCTGAATAAAATCGTCCTTATCTTCCAGTACTACATCCTCCGCTTGTGGTATAACTTCCTCCTTGCTCTGACAACAAAACGAGTTACGTTCCGCACCATTTTTCCATTTATCAATCATCATCATCAACATCGTTATGACACGCTACGAGCTGGACCTCTTCTCTGCTGTGTACAACATATATCGTAAAATAGTTAAAAATGATTCACAATCAACTGTAACTCCTGTACTACTATATATAAACTTCAGTAATAGAAGAAAAAGGTGGTCAATTATGGAACAGATAGATCAATTTTGCTAGCCTGTTTTAATTTGCATGTGGTTTAAACTACACTGAAAAAAGAAAGTGGTTGAGTCAAACTAAATACGTTTAGTTGATTGACCATGTACTTGCTTCAACAAAAAATTTTACAAAAAATATACTTTTTTATACATAGTAGATATGTTTAATAGATCTTAACTCTCCGTGCGTCTTTTAATTTTTACGCGATCGGATTGCAGCTTCCTTGGAAATGCAATATTTTTATGATGAGATGCCGCACGTCCTAGACGTCGAAGGCAAATGACTGCGGCACATTTTTTGCTCCCTCTTTTATATCGGGCGCCGCCGCAGCTCCGCACAGAGACCCCCCACCGCTCCGAGCTACGCTGCCACTCCGCGCTTCTCCCTCCACTCGGCTCGGGCGAAGGCATAAATATTGCGCCAGCCCGCTTCTCCCACCAGTTGGACCACCGCTCAGACCTGCTCCGCCGAGCCACGCTTCCTCCGCACCGCTCCCCGAGGTGCTTCGCCTAGCCTCTCTCCGTCGTCCGC